>CP049709.1:13569199-13848275 GCA_004148225.2 Heterodera glycines | reverse complement strand
TGTCTCGCCTTTGTGAGCTCGGTCAAAAAACTTCACTTCGTTACGTAATGCAACTGTTAACACCCGCAAAGCTACTCGCCCACATTGGCGGGCGTGAGTCCGTAGAGGTTAGAAGGAGAAAAACGGTATTTTTAGCATAGAAATGACATTTAGATTGTTGACATTGACGAGTGCGTGCAATTGTTTATGGACAGCAAAACATCAACTAATCTACTCAAAAGCAAGCAGTCAGAAGGTGGAGACGACGATGTGGAGATGAGTTGAAGGAGAAAGGGGAGACGGACACAACAAACAGCCCGCGATCTCTGTTCCTTTTCAAATCCCTAAATCACAATTGTTGTTTTTTCATTTATATTTTAGTTTATAAAAATGAACAAAAAAAACAAAATCAAATGTTCGTTTCGCAGTCCATCACAATGCTTAGCCCATCAACGAATGGGTCGACGAGTCTAAAATTAAATGTGATATTTTTATGGCTGGTTCCCTCTTCTTTTCTCACCTAACATTGATACGCTTCCGTTGGTCTTTCTGTTCCACAACGGTGACACTGACTTTCACTTCCCTGAACAAAGTGATGCCATTTGATGCGCAAAATTCCGCCATCTTTTGCTGAGTCCATGCCGCGCTTTGTTGCCGCGTCGTGCCATCTCCATCCCGGTTCAGATAAATAACGCTTTCCAAGCCAAACTTCGGGACCATAACCTGACGAAAGATATCGTCAAAAAAATGATTGTCCACAGATGGGCGGCGATTCTCGCCTTTATTCCGTTGCTGCTGATTCCAATGACAATCGCAGGCAAACACTTCTCCGGACACTCCTTCACCATCAAAAAAGTGTTGAGCAGAACTGACGCACGGCCGGCGTATTGCGCGTGACGATGACGTCGGTTCATATTCTGTTTTGAAGATTTGATTATATAAGAGAAAAACAGTGGTCTTGTCAAATTTGGCAAGATTTCTATTTTTTGGCCATAATTTGACAACCGATTGGACCAAAACTATAATTATTGAACTCGTCCTGTTTTATGCTTTCTAAGAAACAAAAATAGGGTCCTTTCTTTAAAAGAATGTTTCACATGTTTTCAATTATGTCTATTAATTTTGGCTTCAAATTTCATTTTGAATATTTTGATTTTGATTTTTTTAATATAAACTTTCACAAATTCGCCCTTTTATAGAACGAATTGTAAATGTCAGCACACCTCAGTTTGTCTAATCAGTCTTTTGCGGTCCAACATATTCGGGTGCATTTGGTCAATTTCAAGCAAAGCCGACAACAACCGATGGACCATCTGAAAAACTGAAATTATTAAGGGAGCGCATGTTAATGAAATGATTTAAAAAACCAATTATAAATGGTTCTGGTCTAATTGTGAGTGCAATTTAGAGGTTTTTCAAAGAAATTTTTAAGTTATGTTACTGACCACATCGGCGTAGCGTCGGATTGGAGAAGTGAAGTGCGTGTACACATTCACCGCGAGTCCGTAATGAATGTAATGGTCCCTCGGCACGGTTCCGGCAGCAAAATACACTGCCTGAGTCATACAACTGACGAAAGAAACGGGGAGAACGAATAGAAAGGGAAGGGGAATGTGGAACCGAGTGGCCAACATGCGCAACATCCGTGCCACCAGCGGATTGTGCCGTCCTCCACTGCCCACACATTGTAGCTCAACATCGTCCAAACTCTTCGCCAATTCTTTGCTGGTGTCCACGTTCAATTTGAAGCCGCACGATTCGGCAATCGAAAAAAAATTAAAACAAACTGTTAGTAATTACCATTTCTAAAATATAAAAGAATGCTGTGGAACTTAACAATTCCCACCCTTCCCCTGAATTACGTACTCCAACCAACGGTTTGAATGACAATCGTCCGGGAATTGGATGTCGTCTCAGAATTGCACAATCCTTTCAACAAAAAGAAATTAGAAACAAAGAACCAAACGACAAAATCCAACGGGATATGCGTTCAGGATTCTTTCCGCCACTGAGATGTTGGCGAGGAGCATAAACTCTTCGACCATTGACCTGAAAAAAGCAATTTAAAAAGAGCAAAAAAAAAAACGGAAGTAGTCACATCGTCTCCAAATGTTGTTTCTCCTGCACTTTCACTAAATTTTTGTTAATTAAACATAATCAACCAATAAGAAAATAAATCATAACTACAAATAGGAAAACAAAGGATGGATAAAATTAAAAGAAATGGCCTTAAATTTTTGTCAGTTTTATTTAAAAAAACCTAACTAATTCACTACGCCCTTGAGAGCAGATGGTTCCCCTTCCCTACCGTTTTCCACAAATAGAAAACCAAAATAATTTAAAATTACTAAGATGCTTTATTTCAGGGTGAATAAATGGAATGCACTTTCGCTGTTTGCCCATTCCCCGTTTGTAGGTTATATTTGAAATTTACACGGTGCCCCCGTCTCCCGGTCAACATCAAATCGAATTTCGGATGAGGCAAGCTCAAGAGAACCAACGGTCCGTCGCCGTGCCTTAAAATTCAAATAAAAAGGCACTTTTAAACACTGAAAAACCTTTAAATGACGCGACAGAGAGAGGAGACGACTAAAAAGAAATGAGTTGAAAATGGGAGACAAAAAGACGAACAACGAACGAACCGCAAACTCATAGAAATGTTGTCACACTAAAATTAAAAATAAAGCGAATTTTGAGTTTTTGGAAGTATTAACATTTTCCTTGGCGTTGTCCACCATTTCCTGTGCCTTCTGATAGGTCAGTGCCGCACGAGAACGAATCAGCGATTTGCAAAAGCGCACTTTTTCAATGTTCGCTTCGGCGTCCATCGTCCAAATAACGCTGAACGCATAGCGAAGTTCGTTTTCACGCAGGGAACAACTGAAAAACGGAATGATCAAATTGTAAATCAGATAAAAACGAACAGATTCGATGAGAGCAATTCGGGAAGCATGTCAATACGTCTACCACATAAATAAACCTAAATAAATCCGTTTTTTGAACATTAAGAGCGAAAAGAATCAATTGACTGTTGTGGAACGCTCAGCCGCCGAATTGTCCATGGCACTGCCCGGACGAACGAAATGAGTGACTGAAAAAAGACAGAGAGAGACTAACCGACCAGAAAACGACCAATTACCATCGGCAATGTGAACTCCGACTTCGAACTTTCCCGGCTTCGTTTCTGTACAGTGAAGGGCATCGTCAATGTCCGTACAACCTTTTTTTGAAAATTTGTCTTAAAACTCAAATTTCCAAAAACCTTCAGGGTCCACCGAGCAAATGTCGATGTGCGTCAGATCTTCCCTTTGCTCAGGAGACATTGGAAAAGGCGACCACGGCATTTTTGGAAGACAGGCGATAACGGACGGGGAAAATTCCTCGTAGGGAATGTCATGTTCCAACAAAATGACCTAAAATAAGGTAAGGACAATCGAACTGATGTTAGGAGAGGGGGAATGGCATGGCTAACGAAACAAACCATCCCCCTCCCATGTGTTGGCCTTCAAATCGGTCACAGACCTCGTCTTCGGTTTTCCGATCACCTTCCTCACCAATCACACGGACGTAATGTCCTTTTGGGTAATGGGAATCTTAAAAAGGACATAGAAAATATAAATGATGTTTTTCCAATTAATAATTAATTACCCTGTGGCCAACTGTCGATTTGCACAATAATCTTTTTGCCTTTTAGCTGCTCAAAGTGCGACGTCTCAATTCGAATTCTCGGAATGAGTCGTTCAGATGGCGCAAATAAAAATTGTCTGCCACCGGACATATTGCTGGGAAGAATGACACCTGAAGAGAGGGGATGGGTGCGCTTCATTCCGCCCTCGATAATTTTTTAAAAATTTATCATTAAAATTTTAGAAGACGAAAAAATTCTTGAAATTACTAAAAGAAAATTATAATTTATTAAGATTTTCGGACCACTTTTTGGGTTTCCGTTTTTTCAAAAATTAAAAAATGGGTTTTTGTCATAAAAATAGATACTTTTTCTGCTGAAAAATTCTTTAGTTTTGATTAATTTTATTTTTTGCGACATGTGATAAATGACGGGGCGGAAAACAACCGACACCACGAAGAGGGAGAATTTTGTAATCGGTACCGAAATTTCACCCCCATACTTTTGTAATAAAACAAGTTATGAACCAAACCGCAATAATGGCGCCAATTTCTTCTCAGAATGCCAACAATGCGTGCAGAGGGGAGGACCTGGAAGAGAAAGCATGCCGATTGGAATTGGCTTCTATCGTATCAAAAGTCAGCTGAATCGGCTGCCTTTCTTTCCTTTGACTCACTGTGTCTTTGCGTGCCTTTTTCGTCGCACTCTCTGCCCCCTCGCCCTCTTCCGTCTCGCCCTGTCCCCCGTCGCTCTCTTCGTCCCCCTCTTTCTCTGGTGCCATCTCCGCCGTTTGGCCTTCCTCCGCGTCTCTCAACCGAATGATACTGTCAGGGGCGGACCTGCAAAATTTAAATTGGGAAAGGGCGGAGGAGAAATTGTGGTACCATTGCTCCTCAGGCAGCAATTCGGCCACCACAACGTCGCCGTGCACCGCGCGGTTCATACATTTCGACCCCTTTTAATATTTTTGGGAGGAGAATTGTTTTCCGCATTTTGTGTTGGGTCAACCGACCTTAACAAACCATTGGTCCTCCATTTCGAACTCAACGAAAGCCTCCAAATAATTTTCGAAGGAAATCTGAAATGTTTTAAATTTAAACGGTCATTCATTCGCATTTCTCCGTCCGCCCACCTTAAATTTCCCTTTTTTGAGCGTTCCTTTGGAAATGCCCTCCAACAATTTTTCCTGCGTCCAATATTCGGGGAATAGTGCTTTTCCTCGGCTCTCTTTTCTGCATAAATCCTCCACCCTTTCAAGAAGCGATTTTTCACAGTCAATTCCTTTCATAAATTGCACTTTAAAACCAAAACTCTGAAAAACCTCGGGCGTAGTCGAGCAAAGTCAATGTGTGTTCAAATGATTTGTCAAGTCGCAGTTTTGTCTCTTCTGATGAGCAAAGAACCAACGGACGAATTCCAATGGCATTCCAATGGTCCAACAAATAATTGGCACTTCTGACGAGGCATTGCTCTTGGCTGAAGAAAAACGGAAGGTGAAAAGGAAAAGAAAGGGCAAACAGAAATCGGCTGACTGTAATTCGGGCACTGTAATGGACGCCGACTCGACGAAAGTCCCACCGACGAATTCGTTGAGAAACACAAACATTCGACCAACGTTTTCCGTGTAAATGCCATTCATCCGCTTGTAAATTGACGAATTCATTTTCTTCACATACGCCCAAACACTTTGGAGAATTATGACATTTCTTTAAGAAAAAAAATTAATCAAAAAATATTCAAGAAAAAAGTCGAATGGGAATTATTTTAAAATGAGCTTTAATTAGGAGGGAAAAAATTTCAAGCCTCTAAAAAACTGCACGTGATTAAATCATAAGCAAAAATATTGTATTGTAATTGCCTAATTTTTTCAATTAATCAAAATCAGTGTTATTTAATTTTTTCCAGGCGTGGAATTCCCTGGTCCTTTTTTATCAAAAAAAAAAAATTCAAAAAATTTATGCAAAATTTCCTGGGAGAAAAAAAGAATTCAAAACTTTGACTTTTCCTTTTGACAAAATTCCAAAAGGGGCGAAATTGACCTTTGTTACCAAAAAACATCCTTTTGAGACTCGAGAATGAATCTGTCTGTTTTGATAGTGCAAAACAATGAACGGACCTGAAGAGTTCGCGATTGTCGAGCAGGTCGATGAAGCGGAGAATGGTCGGACCGTCGACCAACAAACAATGGCGAAACTGCGCACTTTTGCAAAACGCTGCATTTTCCTCCAATTGGATCGGCTTCATTTGTCCCTCATAATGGCAATGTCTGCACGCGCTCATTCCGCAGGGGATGTCGTTGCGCAAGTAAAGTTCGTGAACGCGCTAAAAGGATTGACTTTACCAAAGTATTATAAGAAAATTGGCGTGGCATTTTTATGACTTGGTCCCGGAGTTTTGAAACTGAACCGGGACAGAAACAACAAAAAGCCAGTTTTCCGTGACCCCGGTTTCGGTCCCAAATTTAGCTTGGGATTAATAAATTTAAAATTTTGCTACGTTATCGAGGTTTTTTGATGGATGGAGAACCCGACGTAGGGAAATTTCTGGTATTTTATATGATGAAAGGGGCCCGGAGGTGAAGACAAACGGCAATAGAACCAAAAATAACTAATATTATAACTAAAAAATATTACTTTGTTGAATTTGCCATTGCGAGTTTTATAAAAAGTTGTTCTGAAGACCCGGGCTTCTAAAATTGAAAATAAAGGGCACCTGGACTTAAAATATCATTTAATTATAATTTATACCTATTCCGCTTTGCTTTACGTTGAGTTCCATGGGTATTTAAACTTCTATAGACTTCAAGCTGTCAATTGATACCAATAAATAGGTCTTGACCAAATAAAAAATGTTTTAATAAACTGGGGATGGTCATTGATTGTAAGCCTAAAAGTCAATTGGACGCGAAAACTGAATTAGAGCCGGAAATTCAAAGAAAAAAAGCAATAAAATTCTTACACTTGTATAGAAATTTTTCAAGTGAAAATGTAGTAGGGCTGCAAATTTCTAGTAAATATTATTTCCTCGGTAGGGGACGGTTCGGTGCCCGCCGTTTCGGTGCCAGCCCAAGTTTTGGACTACAACTTTTTTCATTGTTGACCAAATCTAATAATCTTGGTATCATTCGAAAGCTTTATATGTATATAAGCTTTTTCTAACCTATTGCTTAGCGATAAGACAATTACCAAAAAAGTTATAACATGAAATAACAAAAAAACCAAAATTTTGGAAGTTTTTTCTTAATAACTTTTTTCCAACTAAAATTTTTTTTTTGTAAGGCTAATAGAGCTTGTGAAGGGCTTTCGAATGATACCAAGATTGTTAGATTTGGTCAACAATGAAAAAAGTTGTAGTCCAAAACTTGGGCTGGCACCGAAACGTCCTGTTCCGTTTTTTCCTTGGGTTTTTTTTGATGATCTGTTCAAAATAGATTTAAAAATAGAAAGCAGCTTTTATCTCCATTTTCTTCAGTGCAAAATTCTTCAAAATATTTTATTAAATAAACATGGAAAAGTGTGTTTTCTGCGGTATGTTTAATTTGTTTGATTTAATTAATATTATTTTAAGGTTCAACACGAAAATCTGCACCAAATTTGCGATTTTTTGGGATACCGAAAGAGCCCGGACTCAAACGTATTCAGTGGTTTTATGTTCTTGGTGACAGAGAAATTGGGCCCAAAGACCGGGTGTCGAAAAGCGTTTCCATTTGGTAATTTTTGATAAACAAATCAATTTAGGTCTGTGCAATACATTTCCGCTTGGGAAAACCAAACAGCGATCCATCGCACGAAGGTGGGCCATTTGTGGGTCCAATAAATATGTCTTACTCCCCGCTATTTAAAAAAACCGAATCCCTCGTGGTGACAAAACAAAACAATTTAAAGAAATGATCGAGTTCAGATTTCGTTCCCCATTTGAATTTGAACAATGACTCTCCCGAGTACATGGATTATCTTGAATCATTGGACGATTGCAAAAGACCGATGGGCACAGAGAATCGAAGACGCCCGATAAAGCCACTGATTTTGAAGAAGAAAAGCAAAAGCGGACAGCAACAGGAAGTAAATGAGGAAATTAAACCCAAGGAAAATATTTTTTTGGGGAAAATGGAAATTTGTTTAAAAGTCAGTTGAAATGTGAATTATTATGTCCTTGATTCGTTTTCACAATGGTCAGGAAAATGAACTATGTTTTCAGTCCCAATCAGCCTGTGCCGCGCCAAAGCTTTTGCCAATTCCAAAATCAGTCGCAGAATCAGTCGATTTGAGAGAGGGACAACCCGTACTTATCAGACGATACAAAAAGGAAAGACGACAACAAAATTGATGAACATTTACTTTGTCATTTTATTACCTATTTTTTTATAAACTGTCCTTTGGCAATGAATTGGAAAACCCATCGTTTTTTTTCTCCAATTTACAATTGCGATTTTCCCTAACCAACCGTGAAGCGATCAAATCGGTCAAAAATCAACTGCAATCGAATTAGCTCCTTAAAAAGATTAGTCGGAAGCACACCGATTTGGTTCGTCCGTTACAATAAATGGTCTGGCGTTCCGTTCAAGGTTGCCCCCGAGGGCATTTCAGGGAAGGGAAGGGGTAAATGCGGATAATCTCATAAATTTCTCTCACACTTAGCGATTTGCCCCTCGCCAATGAAAATGACCCAATTTGCCTTTTAATTTAATCACATCATGTGAATTATCAGTCCATAAATGAACTTCCGTTCAGTGAATTTGCAACATTTTAAGCGAAGGGAATAAAAGCATTTAAAGATTGTGATTATTTTAGCAAATTGAATTTAATTATACAATTTTAAATTTAATTTTTTTTAAATAATTTCAGAATTTATGCGGATTTACCCGTTAAATTGTTCTTTCTCAGCTCCATAATTGTTCTCTGTTTGTGTTGTACCATCTCCAAAACCCCCCCCCCCCCACCGAACGGTCATCACCCCCCCCCCCATTCGCCCCCGTCCCCCGCTTCTCCCCCCCCCTCTCCTCCCCGCCCCATTGTTTGTCCTCCGATCGCCCCTTTTCTCCATTCTTCGCCCTCGGGCGATGCGTCGCCCATCCGATGATCATTATTATTATTATTACAGTTTATGTTTAAATTTCCGATAATTCATCTACAGAAATGACTTTGTTGGTAGCTTTTTCAGAATGCTTCGTTTGCTTTTTACCTTTTCCACAATTTTCACGGGTTTCGGCCTCGCCTCGCCCATTAAAAATCGTTCATCGGCAACAGAAACAGTCGATGATCAACCACAAAATGTAATTTATTATTTTTAAATGTTAAAATAAAATTTAATTTAAACGCAAATTTTTTTTTGTAGCAAATCGGCACACAATTCGTTGAAGTCCGTCGGTTATTAGATGAAATAAAAATAGCTTCAATAAAACAACATGGTCGCTTCTCTGATCAGGCAATAAGCAAAAAGAAAAAAAATTTGCTTTTTTACTTACAAAAATAGGACCCAACCCGAGAAAGGGCACGGCAACGAATTCGGGACAAAGTGGCGATTAATGACGGCACCGAGGCGACCGTCAACCGAGCCGTGGCGGACGACCTTTTCGAGAACGACATTTTGCTGACATTGCCACAGGCCAAGCAAATATTGGAGGAAATCAAAGAAGGTGCCGCGGGCGGAATGCCATCGAATGAATGAATAAAAAGTTCATTCAGTTTCGCCATCGAACAAACGACGCGGAAGACGACAGGCGAACCCAACGCCGAGCTCAATTTGGGGCAATGTGAACATTCCCTACTTGTTCCAAGTCTCGCAAACCGATTGTGAGATTAAGCACAGAGAATGGGACTGAATTTGCAATTTCAGCAAATTGGCAAAATAACATCAGAAAAGGGCACCGGCACATTGAGTGGGCACTTGGCCATAAGCCAACCTTCTGACTCTTTTCATTTTGAAGAAGCCTCACGTGTGTCCGTTTTGTGTTCCACCAAAATGACCACGCGTTGAAAGGCAAAGATTACCTGCAATACTTTCGTGGCTCCGGCTGTTGGTCCCAAGTGGGCAAAACCGGCGGGCGACAGCCCATTTCGATCGGATACGGTTGCGAATCCGTAAACTCATCGGGTTTTGGCATCTTCGTCAATCCCTCCCCCTCTCTCCCCCTAAAGCTCGGCATCGTCGCTCACGAAACTTTGCATGCACTCGGACTTTGGCACGAACAGTCGCGGCTGGACAGGGACAGTTTCGTCAGGATAAATTACGACTCCATTTTGCCGGTACCTTCGCCATTTTGTTGTCAATTTATTCATACGTCTGTTTTTGTCAGGGCACCGAATCGAATTTTGAAAAACGAACACCGGACACAAGTGACAACCTGGGCCAACCTTACGTAGAAGGGGCGAAGTTGACCATTTGAGACGGCCTTTGTTTAGGATTTGGGGTCCGCCATGCATTACGGCAACAGGGCATTCGCATCGGACTTTCGAAGGTGCGGCACCCTTCAGACGGCACATTTGGCCTCTTTTGCTTCAGTTTCACCATTCTGACGGTGGATCGGATGTATCAGCAGACAATAGGACAACGCGGCGGACTTTCCTTCAAAGACGCCAAAATGATCAACACGCGCTACTGCTCAGGTGGACAGTGGCGCATTGGCACCAAAATGGGCAATACAAATTGCAGAAATATGCAAGACTAAGTTGGACTGTGACAACGGCGGATACACCGACCCAACGGATTGCGAACGGTGCCGCTGCCCCGACGTACGAATCATTGGCATAAAATTAAAAATGGCATTTGTTTGTTGGCTTAGGGATACGCCGGCGATTACTGCCAACGCATTCCCAGCAGCAGTAATTAATAAAATAATTAACTACACCCTAGCATTTGTCTCGTTCCCCAAGATTCCCAAACTTGTCTAACGACCGGCGAATTCACCGCCGGCCGATGGCCGGGCAGCCTCAAAACAAGTTCACTGGTGCCGCGTGCTTCATGTTATTGGCGAATCCATGTAAATGAATGCGTTCACTAATTAACCCAAACGATTAAATAATTAATTATTTAGCCTTTGCATCGGACACATAGAGTTGTGATAAACATCGAAAAGTTGGACATGCCCTGCAAAGATTCGTGTGCCTCCTTTTTGGAGCTCAAATACAAAAAGGACAAAATAGCCACAGGCAAATGACGTCAAAAAGCTTTCATTTCACTTTTTATTTTGCCATTTTTTTGCTATTTAGGTGCCAGACTTTGCTGCGGAAATGCGACCACAATTTACGCGGACATTGGCACCGATGTGCTGGTGATTTTGATGTCGGACAACAATTTGGAAGCGAAGTACACCGGGTTCGAGCTGAGTTACAAATCGGGCAAGTGATTAGCGGGAGACCAAAAGAGACCATAATTAGCAAATTCACAGAGGGCACAGATCCGACAGTAATTTCACCAATGGTAACAGCGAAGCCGACAATTGCTATAACGAAAAGGCCGCCGAAAACATTGACCAACATTACGCCAAAGATAACAGTAGAAACAACGCCAAGGATAACGACAACGACGGACACAATGCCAAGGATAACGACGGAAACTTCGCCAAGGACAACTACGGAAACATCGCCAAAAACAACGACAACTTCGGAACCAACGACCGAAACGACGGCGGAACCAACTACCCCAAAAGAAGAAGAGGTAAGTTACTTGGATCAGCAGATTGAAAAGAAACACTTAAAACGGATGAGCAGGGGATTTGGAGCAAATGGGGCGGATGGAGCGGATGTTCGGCTTCGTGCGGTGCGTGCGGTCACAGGAGAAGAGTCCGCACGTGTTTCAAAGGCAAATGCAAGTGCGTTTTGGTCACAAAGGCAATGCATGGCCAAACGCTGTTGTTCAGGGGGGAGTCCGGCCAAATGGAGCGTTGCGCCTTCGGAATTTGCCCTTTGGCCAAACGCCGAACAAACCGTTGTCAAGGTCGACTGGTAATGCCATGCGATCTGATGGAAAGCCTCGAGTTCGGCACGGTGATTAATTACGACGGCATCCGACAGCGAATGGACAATGGCATGGGAAAACTGAGCAGACAGTGAAAGGCAATGTTATCCCGCGCAGATTCGCACGAGTTCGCGGGACCAATGCTCGATTCGAACATTCTGCTGGAGACGGAGTCGAAAAGTCGGCACTCGCCGAGTGAAGTTCGGCACATTGGCCAAATTGACGGCGGATTTGCTTCTCCGATTATTCTCACAGAAGACGCCATTTTGGCGCATCGAAATAGGCGACAAACGGACGAAGAAACGGCGGAAACAGCGAAAGTTTTCTGCGAAAAGTTAGCGCCAAAACATTTAAAGGGCAAAAATTATTGTCAAATTCAGAAAATTTTCTTATAATTGTCCGACCGCTCTTCTGACCATAAGGTCAGAAAACATTTAATATTTTTTATTTTAAAATGGAATTTGTGCCAATTTTAGCATGGATTGGCAGCAAAAAACGACGGAAGGGCCGCGAGAAAACAATCGCAAAACGAATGGAAATGGGGGCGAAGAGCAAAGGGAATGCTGCGCGGGCTTTGTCCCATCGAATGGCCAATGCGTGAAAAGGGAGCGAAGATAATGGCAAAAGGCAATTAATTAATTAGGGGCAATTAATAAAACGGACAAAGGAAAGGCAATGAAAATGGAAATGATCCTCCAACTTTGAAAACTATTTTGTATATATAAGTAATTTATTATTGCACTGTTCTCATTTCTTATTCCCAAATTCAGAGATTTGTGTTGTACGATTCGGAAATGAAATTAAAATTAATTAACGCATAAAAAGCATTTAATTATCTTAGCTAATGCTTTTATTTGAATTCTTTGCAATTTATTTTCATTTTGTCATTTGCTTCCCTTTTTTACTTTAAGAGATTGCCTTGTAGAAAATGACCAGTCAAATTGCCCGAGTGACGTGTGAAAGTCCGGAAAAATTGCACAAAATGCAAAGGGCGAAGAACGGAATTCAGACGAAAATGACAAAAATGAAATTATTTGGAAGGGATTACAGGGAATTGATTTGGAGAAATAACGAAAAATGGGGAAATGTACGCCAAATTGAAATGGGTGGGGGAGGGAATGCCAAAATGAATGAGGGGGGGGGGGGGCGGCATTTGCCGAAATGACCGCTGTCACAGTCACTTTTTACGATCACATTTCTGCTGCTAATGTTGCCTTTCTGCTCCCATTTAAAAGCCGTGTCGCCCTCCGTTTGCCCATTTTCCGTGCCATTCTCTCTCCCAATGCCCTGCTCGTCTCTCCTCCCCTCCTCCTCTTCCGCCGCTTCGTTTTCCTCCGTTTTCCCCGTCCCTTTCCCCGCTTCCCATCCATGGAATCCTTTCGCTTCTGCCGCCCTTTTGTCATCGCAATTGGCAGTGGTTCTGTGTGCGTCAAAAATGGCGAATGTCGCCAGTACAACCAACTGAAACGACACCACCACGAGTCAGCACCGGTCGCAGCAGAAGTGCCATCAGTCGACGAGGGAATGAACGCGACGGACAAAAGGAGAAAGAAACGCGGACCGTCGGCACTCGCAACTCTTTCCGCCCTTTTGCTGCTTGGCGTGGCGCTAATTGTCAGTTTGGCATTCGTCGCGTGGACAATCCATCGGATGGTAAACGAAAAGAAAAGGCCAAACGATGCCAGGGAAAGTGGGAAAATTGAATTGCAGAACGAACAGCACAAAGAATGTGCGGAAGCGATGAAAACACAAGCGGAACGAATCGAAGTGTTGGAAAGTGCGGTGACAAAGCAAAAACGGACGGAGGAAAAGGAAACGGAAGAGCCAAATGACAATGGGAAGAAAAGCCATGGTAAGGGAGGGAAAAGCAATGGTAAGAGAAAGGAGGAAAAGCCTGGTAAAGGGAGAAAAGCCATGGTAAGAAGGAAAAAGCCATGGTAAGAGAGGAAAAGCCATGGTAAGGAAGGGAGGAAAAAGCCATGGTAAGAGAGGGGAAGGCCATGGTGAGAGGAGGGAAAAGTCATGGTAAGGAGGGGAATAAATTACAGCGGCAGGTGTCAGCGAATGGAACTGCCAAATTCGGACGAAATGATTTCGGCGTTTTTAGACAAAAAACGCCGCGACAACAAAACTTCGGCTGAGCAGCAAATTGTCACCACGCAAAGTGACAATTGGGAAAGCAGTGGTGAAATGATAATTGTCACAATTAAAATAAATAAAAATTGACAGATCGTCGCCAATTTTCGCAGCGAAAACAGCCAAAAGAATTGACGGGAAACGGCGGCAGAGATTTTGTGATTTTTATGAAGGGACGGCCAATTAGCGGAAGACATTTCATGGCGCAAGGGAAAAAAGCAAAGTGAAAGAAGGCAAAGGGAGAACAAAGAACAAACAATTTTAATTGTTATTTCTCATTTTAATTTAATTGTCATTTCTCATTTTTATTTGTTTAAGATTTTATTTTTCAATTTAATTAATTTGTAAAAGGAATAAATCACTCTTTTTATTTGTCAATTGCCATTTTGTCCGATACCAATTGACAATTTTGCATTTCCTTTTGCCATTTTGTCCGTTTTTGCCATTTTGTCCGTTCCATTCAAACGTATTCCTCCGTCCTTTCCCTCGCCGTTCTCTTCGGCGGAATTGGCTCTGCCGGGAACACCGTCTGATGTTGCTGATGCTTTCGTCCGTTTTCGTTCTTCCTAAATGCTTCTCCATTGTCATTCTCTCCTCCCTCCCCCAATTTTTGCCACTTTTTCTGTCCATTTTCTTCCTCAAAATTGCCATTTGTCCATTTCAAATTCGTCACGTTTCGCCCTCTCCCAAAATGAATGTTTTTGGCGTTATCGTAATGCCAAATTCGATTGAATTGCACTTCCTGCTGGGCACACATTGCGCTGGTTTTGTGCCAATTTTGACTTCCTTCCGCCGCTGTTTCCGTAAGTACCGTATTTCTTTATTTCCCTGTGCTTTACCGTTTCGGAATTCCTTTTCCAAATTTCTTTCGGCGTTCTCCGCCGCTGCGTTCGGTGGCGTCGGATGCCTTTCTTCGTCTGCTGCTGTTTTGTCACTTTTGCTGACTTTTATGCACTTTTTTGCGTGCCTTTTATGCAAAAAAGTGCCAAGATGGACGAGTTGAATGATGGCCAAAGTGACGAGCGAAAGAACGGCCAAAAGGGCGGAGGGACGCGAAAGGCACAGAAGCGGCGGGGACGGAGCAGAAGCGGCGGGGGAAGTGGGAGAAGCGGGGGACGGGGGCAATGCGAAGGCTGAAATTGAATGGAGGACCCTTCTGGCCAACTCCTTGTTCTCTGATCACCTTCCTCGGCTTCTTCGTCGCGGTCGTCCTTTTCCCTCCGTTGCTGCCTTTTGCTTTTGCCCCCAGCGCAATGACTCGGTTCGAAGTGCCAAAATGGCATTTCTTTGTGGGGGGGGGGGGTTGGTCAGTGTTGGGCTCGGGCATGCCCCCCCCCCGTCTCCCCCCTCTCCCCCACTTTGGCGGTCTTTGTCCACCAGCTCGTCCCCCTGCTTTTCCCCGCCGCTTTTCCTCCTCGGCTTCGTCCGCTTCTTCTCCCCTCTGCTGCTGTTCCTCCATTATTGTATACGATCCCGAAATGGTTGCGCTTTTTTGCTGATGAACTTTCCTCGGCTGCTCCTTCGCTTCCTTTCCACCCACAAATTGTGCCAATTCGGCAAGTGTTGCCATCCTCGCTGAACTTTCTTCGCTTTTTTCCCGCCTTCGGCGTCCACGTGGGCCCTGCCCTTCGACGGTTTCCTCTTTCTCCCAACATTTGGCCTAAAAAGCCAAAATTAGGCTAACTCTGACAAAAGCGATCATTAACAGCAAATGATCCCACTGGTGCGCATTTTTCCACACAAATGCTAACGGAGCAGCGAATTCGCACTCTCCGCGACCCTTCAAAACGGAACACTCTCAGCGAAGTATTAAAGCTTTTCCCGTCATTTCGGGGCCGAACATTTGTGCCGAACAGTTGGGCAGAAAACGCTCGAGGGGCAGGACAACTTGCAATAGCGGTCCATTGAATGATTTATGCCACAAAAGGCAAATGAAAGTGCCCCACCCATTAAGGAAAAGCTGAAGTGGCTTTGGCTCGGGTGGTTCGCCGCCAATTCGTTCGGCTTCGCATTTGTTGACCAAAATGTCCAGTCTTTGTGGAAGAGGGAGGTGAAAGCGATCACTTTGCCATGCCAAAATTAACTGATCACTCGGAGTGGCATTTGCGAATGTCCACCGTAATTCCAATTGCTCGCCGAGTCTCACGACGCTAACGGAAAGTCCTTCACGGAGAAGAGCCATTCGCAGCCGGAATTTATATCCAGACGACAAATCGGATCGAATTTTGGACAAAGGATTAATTGAGGAAGACAAAAGGGCGACATTTTTGGAGTCATTTTGATGGAAAAGCGAATTTTGGGGGAATTTGGAAAAGTCACAGAAAAAAGTGAAGAGACGACCTGCCAAAAGATGTACAAATTCAAATGGCAAAAGATGCTTTGTTTGACTTTCAGACCTTTGCCTTTCTCGTTTTTCTGATGTAAAACCAACACAAATTGCCAAAGGTCGCTTCCAAAGTGTCTTCCGGGGCATTTACTCTTCGTCCCATTTTTATGTGCCGGACGAGGGAGACGGAGAGTCTGTGCCGGGAGGAACACAAACTTTCGGCATTTTGAAATGGGAAAGCGTTAATATTACGGTCATTAAGGCATTGCGAAAATGGACGTTGCAATTGGTGGCGTGGCCATTCAAAAAAGCGACGCCGGAAGAGGGAAAAGCGAAGTGAAAGTGCACGGCAATGCCACGAGAAAGGCATTTAGTTCGGATAACTGAAAGGGGAGGGGAGCGGGAAATGCCAATCGGGACAACTGTTAGCAAATAATGAGGCTTATCTTTATGGAAGAAGCCCTCTTCCGATGGCAATTTCACCTGGTTTCGTACCATTTTTGGTCCCAATTTGTTCCTTTTTCTCCCGCTGATTCTTTCCTTTTATCCATTCCTCAGTCTCTTCTTTTTCTCCCTGCTGGTCCTCTTTATAATCTTCATAATCCCCTTCCCCATCATCTTCATCCCTTCCTTTTTCTGCTTCTTCTTCCTCCCCCATTTGATCAGCTGTGTGTTCCACCTCCTCCTTCCACTTACCCTCCTCCTTTTTCTCCTCCTCCTGTTCATTATAATCTTCCCTTTCCTCCTCCACATTTTCCTCCTCCTCTTCCTCCTTTTTCTCTTCATCTTCTCTCTGTTCCTCCTTCGCTTTCTGCTCCTCCTTCTCATCCACTTCCTCCTCCTCCTTTTTCTTTTCCTCTTCTTTCTCTTCATCTTCTCTTTCCTCCTTCGCCTTTTTCATCTGTGCCAATGTGCGACTTGCCAAAGTGAACTTCGCCCGAAGGACCGATGAAACATTAAATAATGGAAAAACATCGGAAAAAGTGCCATTCTTCTGTGGCCTATCGCTAATTCTTGAAGGAGCGCATAAATTATCATAATAATTGGCAAATTTTGCCGCATGGAACAGTTGAGGGTGTGAAAATTGGGTGAAAGCACTGAGCACACACTAAAAGGCGAATTACGCTGACTGATCAGGTCAAAATGCCGCACCTGATCAGGATGACGCCGAAATTGGGCAGAATGGCACGTGAAACTCAGAAGACATTCCCTGAGGCAATCAGAGATTGTTCGGACGGACAGCGCCTAAGCCAAGTGAGCAATGATCGGTCATAGCGTGGGACTTGAAAATTCAAATTTACTCGACTTGCGCCATTATTTGGTGCCAAAGAAACATTCAAAGCACTGCCGGGGAAAAGCTCGAAATTGGCACTTTCAGAGCACTTTCCTTCTGCGGAAATGACCACCCTCTCGGTGCTTCGGATGCACATTTTCTCGTGGTAATGGCCATTTGAGAGCGGACTCAGCTCAGTTTCGATTTCAGCTCGGCCCTCTGCTGTCATTCCTCTGATTCATTATGTTAGCAAATTCCCCGTTTTGTTTCAAAACCCCCGTTCTTTCGTCTTTGGGTGTCTCCCGTGCCAAAAGCGTCCCATTGGATGCCGGATTCTGAACTGAGTTGGCATTGTCCCGAGTTAGCCGAGTGTACAAAAGCTTTGCACGGAAAGGGCGCCCCGAAAAAGCGATTTTCCTAATCAAATGCCATTGCAAAAGCTGTTGCTATTCGTCCGCTTTGCCCACTGTGCATTTTCGTCGACATTTTTCGCTTTCGAATTGCCCTTCCACCACCAATTCTCTCGTCGGGTCAATTCGAAAATGTTCGGAGCGTATCCAAATGAGTTCGGCATACTCCGGGCATTCTACTTAAGGGAGGGGAAAGGGGACAAACATTCAGTGCCGCAGTCAGCCCGAACAATTCGATACCATCGTCGCAAACGCTCTCAAAATAATCCACCGGTTCGGTGCCTTTTATTTTCCTGAAGTGCCCTTTTCCGACGCTTTTTCGGTGTTCGCGGCTCAATTGGCAAATGCCCGTTTCGTAAAAATAAGTCACCTGTGAAGAGCCAACCAACAACATTCTGCAGCAACTGTTTCCCTTTTTAAATGACCAACCGATCGACAGTCTGTCCTCAGACGGCGCTTTTCCTCCAAACAAATGGCCAAACAATCGGACAATTTGAAAACGGAACGGACCTTCAACTGATAGTTGGACTGATCACCATCAGATTCAACATTACTTCCTTAATATTCCAGGCCAAAATATGCTGTGGAATTCTCTCAAATAAATGTGGAGAAGGGCACGGCGGAAAATGGCCATCGTCCTTGAAAATTGGGGAGAATTAGAGAAGGAAGGGGAAAAGTGAGGGAGCAACTGACTGCTGCTGATCGGCGGAAGGCATATCCGCTGGAAGTGCGCTCGGCTGTCCCTTTCCCTTGGCTTTTGCCCTCCTCCTCCAAATTCGTTGTGCCATTGCCTTTCCCTTGGCTTTCGCCTTCCCTTTTGGCACCTTTTCTTCCGTCCTCCCTTTTCCCCTTCTTCTTCCATTATCGTGCATTGCTTTTTCTCCGAGTCGTACTCAAATGAATGGCATTTTTCGTCCATTTCTGTGCATTTATCGGCACATTTTTGTAACAAAATTCCGTCCTCCCTTTTCTGCTTCCAATTCGATGCCATTTGCTTCGTTTGCGCCCCCTCCGTTCGCAAATACGCCCTTTTGGCACATTCTCCGCTTGGGTGACGCAAAGACAATTCGTCAGAAAAGGACAACGAATTGGCCAAAAGCGGATCTGAACAATTAAATGGTCACAGGGCAAACTAAAAGTCTGCCCAATGGCAAATCAAATGCCAACCATCGGCGGATCAGACAGAGCGATTGCCATTTTTAAACCCGGCTTTTATGTGTGCCAATGGAATAAATTTCGAAAATAATAATCCCTTTGCTGACTCACCAGGAAAAATTCTGGGATTATTTGTTATCGTCGCATTGTGCAGGGAAAAGAAAATAAATAAAAAGAAAATCTTATCCATCAGCAGAATAGCGCCTAATAATAATCCCATTCTCTGCAGTGTTTTTGGTGCATTTTGTCACCACAGCGATCGCTTTTTCCCAAAATTCATTGACCTCTTTTTGAGATTCATTCCCCCAATTTTGTGCATGAGTTGCAATATTCAAAAGGAAAAGCAACCCATCTCACTCTCTCTGGTGAGTTACCGGTTTCTGTCTTTGTCAATTACCGGCAATTCCGCTTTGAGATTCGCTTTCCGTTCAAAAAATTCACAACAAATTCAAAAGGAGCGTCTTTTACGGGTTCATCTCTAATTAAATAAACAAAATGACAAATAACAACATGGCTTAGGCTGCTTCTTTCTTTTGCTCTTTCTCTCCGTCCTTTTTCTCTTCTTTCTCTCGTTCGCGGTTCCACGAGTCAAGTCCTTAAATCAGAGCCCAATTACAACAATTCCCTTCCTCCCCCTCTCTCCCGCGTTCGTTACCTTTCGGCAGCGTCGTGTCCTCATCCATTGATCCTGTGCCTGCCACGAACTCCTCATAAGTGTGCTTCTCGGCAAAAGGCCTCGGACCCAACAATCTGTGAAAGTGAAGATTAAAGGGAAGGAAACGTGTGGCTAACTCGATCATGTCCTCCCTTGCCAAGATTTCCTTCTCCAACAGTCGAAGAGCAACCTAAAAATAAGAAAAATGAAAGGAAATGAATCATACATGCACAAGGGGTGTCTCAGCCCAAGGGCCATACAACGGACGATTGGGACAGGAGGGGGGGGGGGTGTCTCGGGCCCGATTTTTCATACGAAGGTCAAATTTTTCTCCGTTTTTGCAAATGCTTATGGTCTCTCCTAATTATTTCTGACTGTTTCACGAACCCGTTCGATCTGTTCCACCTTCGACATCAAAAGTTCGCGCGTTCGCCGCAGTGCCGCGCTGACCATGTCGCCGCACCTCCTGGTCAATCAGCTGAGCGGTAGCCTCCGAATAGGGCTTATCGAATGCCATTTCGCCAGGCTCCGGAGTGTCGAAGGACACCGGACCGACTTTCTCGCTCATTCCGAATTTGACCACCTGAAACCAACGTAAGACAAAAACAACAATGATTTTAATTATTGGTGAAATTTAAAACTGATTACTAATGCAAATGCCCACCTGAGAGTAAGCGATCTGTGTGATCTTCCGTAAATCGTCTTGGGCGCCAGTGGTAATTCGCCCGAAGAAAATTTCCTCTGACACTCTGCCACCTAAAATTAAAAATTTAAGCGCTATTAAGTGACACAAAATTCACAGCTCACACACCAAAGTCATGCACATTCTGTCCAGCAGCTGCTCCTTCGAGTAAAGGTATTGATCCTTGGGCATATATTGCGCGTAGCCGAGGCCCTTTCCACGCGGAATGATCGACACCCAAAACAATGGGAAAATAAATAAGTGATATCAGTTTTTGGAAAATAAGTAGTTGCCTTTAACAATGGGTCGGCAAACTCCAAAAACCACCCGGCCACGGCATGGCCCGCTCGTGGTACGCCAACAGTTTTCTTCTCGTCCGGCTGCAGGACCTGACTTTTCTTCTCCATCCCGGCGATGACCCGCTCGATGGCTTTCTCAAAGTCCTTGGAAGTCACCTCATCGTGTGCATCTAAAACAACGGCTAATTTTCTTACAATTAGAGGGGTTTTCCTAAATTAAAAGTTTTTTTACATTTTTCATAGAAAAAATAAAATTAAAAACGAAAAAATGTTTGTTTTTAAAAATTTCGAAGACTACGGGGGAATGCTCCAGGAGAGGAGCGAGATTGAAATTGCATCCATAAAAAAGGAACCTCGGGCCGCAATTAGTGCCGATTCATTGCAAACATTGGCAATGTCTGCGCCTGAAAAGAAACAGTAATAAATTGACATGTGACTAACGCAACCGGAAAATCCGGGCGTGTGCGCAGCAAGTTTGCGGGAAAGCTCGATTTTGTCCAAGGTTGTTTTGATTGGTGTCAAATGAACGCGGAAGATGGAAGCACGGCCTTTGATGTCGGGAACGGGGATGAATATTTGTCGATCAAATCGGCCCGGACGCATCAACGCGGGGTCGAGAATGTCCACGCGGTTTGTAGCAGCGATGACCACAACATTCGATTCATCAGTTGAAAACCCTTAACTTTGGCATTCAGTCCAATAAAGGGATGGATGAATAGCCAGCGGGCAAAAAAATGACCAAATTTTGGGTCAATTTTTCAAGAAATAATGTTGGGAAAAAGCGTCGCGGAGGGGGACGGGACAAATTTCGCCGGGACAAATTTCGCGAAAAAATTTTATTAATTAGAAATTTTTTAAGAAAAATTCTTAGAATTTTTATAAGAAATTCAAAAAAATTTAAAAAAAATTTTAGCGATTTTTTGGAAATTTATGATAAATTAAATTTCAAAAAAAATCGCTGAAAATTTTTTTAAATTTTTTTTGAAATTTTCTTATAAAAATTCTAAGAATTTTTCTTAAAAAATTTCTAAGTTTAATTTTTTTAAAATTTTTTTTTGCGGCGAAATCTTGTCCCGGCGAAATTTTGTCCCGTCCCCCCTCCGCGACGCTTTTTCCCAACACTTTATTTCTTGAAAAATTGACCCAAAATTTGGTCATTTTTTTGCCCGCTGGCTATTCATCCATCCCTTTATTGGACTGAATGCCAAAGTTAAGGGTTTTCAACTGATGAATCGAATGTTGTGGTCATCGCTGCTACAAACCGCGTGGACATTCTCGACCCCGCGTTGATGCGTCCGGGCCGATTTGATCGACAAATATTCATCCCCGTTCCCGACATCAAAGGCCGTGCTTCCATCTTCCGCGTTCATTTGACACCAATCAAAACAACCTTGGACAAAATCGAGCTTTCCCGCAAACTTGCTGCGCACACGCCCGGATTTTCCGGTTGCGTTAGTCACATGTCAATTTATTACTGTTTCTTTTCAGGCGCAGACATTGCCAATGTTTGCAATGAATCGGCACTAATTGCGGCCCGAGGTTCCTTTTTTATGGATGCAATTTCAATCTCGCTCCTCTCCTGGAGCATTCCCCCGTAGTCTTCGAAATTTTTAAAAACAAACATTTTTTCGTTTTTAATTTTATTTTTTCTATGAAAAATGTAAAAAAACTTTTTTAATTTAGGAAAACCCCTCTAATTGTAAGAAAATTAGCCGTTGTTTTAGATGCACACGATGAGGTGACTTCCAAGGACTTTGAGAAAGCCATCGAGCGGGTCATCGCCGGGATGGAGAAGAAAAGTCAGGTCCTGCAGCCGGACGAGAAGAAAACTGTGGCGTACCACGAGGCGGGCCATGCCGTGGCCGGGTGGTTTTTGGAGTTTGCCGACCCATTGTTAAAGGCAACTACTTATTTTCCAAAACTGATATCACTTATTTATTTTCCCATTGTTTTGGGTGTCGATCATTCCGCGTGGAAAGGGCCTCGGCTACGCGCAATATATGCCCAAGGATCAATACCTTTACTCGAAGGAGCAGCTGCTGGACAGAATGTGCATGACTTTGGGTGTGTGAGCTGTGAATTTTGTGTCACTTAATAGCGCTTAAATTTTTAATTTTAGGTGGCAGAGTGTCAGAGGAAATTTTCTTCGGGCGAATTACCACTGGCGCCCAAGACGATTTACGGAAGATCACACAGATCGCTTACTCTCAGGTGGGCATTTGCATTAGTAATCAGTTTTAAATTTCACCAATAATTAAAATCATTGTTGTTTTTGTCTTACGTTGGTTTCAGGTGGTCAAATTCGGAATGAGCGAGAAAGTCGGTCCGGTGTCCTTCGACACTCCGGAGCCTGGCGAAATGGCATTCGATAAGCCCTATTCGGAGGCTACCGCTCAGCTGATTGACCAGGAGGTGCGCGACATGGTCAGCGCGGCACTGCGGCGAACGCGCGAACTTTTGATGTCGAAGGTGGAACAGATCGAACGGGTTCGTGAAACAGTCAGAAATAGTTAGGAGAGACCATAAGCATTTACAAAAACGGAGAAAAATTTGACCTTCGTATGAAAAATCGGGCCCGAGACACCCCCCTGTCCCAATCGTCCGTTGTATGGCCCTTGGGCTGAGACACCCCTTGTGCATGTATGATTCATTTCCTTTCATTTTTCTTATTTTTAGGTTGCTCTTCGACTGTTGGAGAAGGAAATCTTGGCAAGGGAGGACATGATCGAGTTAGCCACACGTTTCCTTCCCTTTAATCCTTCACTTTCACAGATTGTTGGGTCCGAGGCCTTTTGCCGAGAAGCACACTTATGAGGAGTTCGTGGCAGGCACAGGATCAATGGATGAGGACACGACGCTGCCGAAAGGTAACGAACGCGGGAGGAGAGGGGGAGGAAGGGAATTGTTGTAATTGGGCTCTGATTTAAGGACTTGACTCGTGGAACCGCGAACGAGAGAAAGAAGAGAAAAAGGACGGAGAGAAAGAGCAAAAGAAAGAAGCAGCCTAAGCCATGTTGTTATTTGTCATTTTGTTTATTTAATTAGAGATGAACCCGTAAAAGACGCTCCTTTTGAATTTGTGTGAATTTTTTGAACGGAAAGCGAATCTCAAAGCGGAATTGCCGGTAATTGACAAAGACAGAAACCGGTAACTCACCAGAGAGAGTGAGATGGGTTGCTTTTCCTTTTGAATATTGCAACTCATGCACAAAATTGGGGGAATGAATCTCAAAAAGAGGTCAATGAATTTTGGGAAAAAGCGATCGCTGTGGTGACAAAATGCACCAAAAACACTGCAGAGAATGGGATTATTATTAGGCGCTATTCTGCTGATGGATAAGATTTTCTTTTTATTTATTTTCTTTTCCCTGCACAATGCGACGATAACAAATAATCCCAGAATTTTTCCTGGTGAGTCAGCAAAGGGATTATTATTTTCGAAATTTATTCCATTGGCACACATAAAAGCCGGGTTTAAAAATGGCAATCGCTCTGTCTGATCCGCCGATGGTTGGCATTTGATTTGCCATTGGGCAGACTTTTAGTTTGCCTTGTGACCATTTAATTGTTCAGATCCGCTTTTGGCCAATTCGTTGTCCTTTTCTGACGAATTGTCTTTGCGTCACCCAAGCGGAGAATGTGCCAAAAGGGCGTATTTGCGAACGGAGGGGGCGCAAACGAAGCAAATGGCATCGAATTGGAAGCAGAAAAGGGAGGACGGAATTTCGTTACAAAAATGTGCCGATAAATGCACAGAAATGGACGAAAAATGCCATTCATTTGAGTACGACTCGGAGAAAAAGCAATGCACGATAATGGAAGAAGAAGGGGAAAAGGGACGACGGAAGAAAAGGTGCCAAAAGGGAAGGCGAAAGCCAAGGGAAAGGCAATGGCACAACGAATTTGGAGGAGGAGGGCAAAAGCCAAGGGAAAGGGACAGCCGAGCGCACTTCCAGCGGATATGCCTTCCGCCGATCAGCAGCAGTCAGTTGCTCCCTCACTTTTCCCCTTCCTTCTCCAATTCTCCCCAATTTTCAAGGCGACGATGGCCATTTTCCGCCGTGCCCTTCTCCACATTTATTTGAGAGAATTCCACAGCATATTTTGGCCTGGAATATTAAGGAAGTAATGTTGAATCTGATGGTGATCAGTCCAACTATCAGTTGAAGGTCCGTTCCGTTTTCAAATTGTCCGATTGTTTGGCCATTTGTTTGGAGGAAAAGCGCCGTCTGAGGACAGACTGTCGATCGGTTGGTCATTTAAAAAGGGAAACAGTTGCTGCAGAATGTTGTTGGTTGGCTCTTCACAGGTGACTTATTTTTACGAAACGGGCATTTGCCAATTGAGCCGCGAACACCGAAAAAGCGTCGGAAAAGGGCACTTCAGGAAAATAAAAGGCACCGAACCGGTGGATTATTTTGAGAGCGTTTGCGACGATGGTATCGAATTGTTCGGGCTGACTGCGGCACTGAATGTTTGTCCCCTTTCCCCTCCCTTAAGTAGAATGCCCGGAGTATGCCGAACTCATTTGGATACGCTCCGAACATTTTTGGATTGACCCGACGAGAGAATTGGTGGTGGAAGGGCAATTCGAAAGCGAAAAATGTCGACGAAAATGCACAGTGGGCAAAGCGGACGAATAGCAACAGCTTTTGCAATGGCATTTGATTAGGAAAATCGCTTTTTCGGGGCGCCCTTTCCGTGCAAAGCTTTTGTACACTCGGCTAACTCGGGACAATGCCAACTCAGTTCAGAATCCGGCATCCAATGGGACGCTTTTGGCACGGGAGACACCCAAAGACGAAAGAAACGGGGGTTTTGAAACAAAACGGGGAATTTGCTAACATAATGAATCAGAGGAATGACAGCAGAGGGCCGAGCTGAAATCGAAACTGAGCTGAGTCCGCTCTCAAATGGCCATTACCACGAGAAAATGTGCATCCGAAGCACCGAGAGGGTGGTCATTTCCGCAGAAGGAAAGTGCTCTGAAAGTGCCAATTTCGAGCTTTTCCCCGGCAGTGCTTTGAATGTTTCTTTGGCACCAAATAATGGCGCAACTCGAGTAAATTCGAATTTTCAAGTCCCACGCTATGACCGATCATTGCTCACTTGGCTTAGGCGCTGTCCGTCCGAACAATCTCTGATTGCCTCAGGGAATGTCTTCTGAGTTTCACGTGCCATTCTGCCCAATTTCGGCGTCATCCTGATCAGGTGCGGCATTTTGACCTGATCAGTCAGCGTAATTCGCCTTTTAGTGTGTGCTCAGTGCTTTCACCCAATTTTCACACCCTCAACTGTTCCATGCGGCAAAATTTGCCAATTATTATGATAATTTATGCGCTCCTTCAAGAATTAGCGATAGGCCACAGAAGAATGGCACTTTTTCCGATGTTTTTCCATTATTTAATGTTTCATCGGTCCTTCGGGCGAAGTTCACTTTGGCAAGTCGCACATTGGCACAGATGAAAAAGGCGAAGGAGGAAAGAGAAGATGAAGAGAAAGAAGAGGAAAAGAAAAAGGAGGAGGAGGAAGTGGATGAGAAGGAGGAGCAGAAAGCGAAGGAGGAACAGAGAGAAGATGAAGAGAAAAAGGAGGAAGAGGAGGAGGAAAATGTGGAGGAGGAAAGGGAAGATTATAATGAACAGGAGGAGGAGAAAAAGGAGGAGGAGGAAGTGGATGAGAAGGAGGAGCAGAAAGCGAAGGAGGAACAGAGAGAAGAAGAAGAGAAAAAGGAGGAAGAGGAGGAGGAAAATGTGGAGGAGGAAAGGGAAGATTATAATGAACAGGAGGAGGAGAAAAAGGAGGAGGGTAAGTGGAAGGAGGAGGTGGAACACACAGCTGATCAAATGGGGGAGGAAGAAGAAGCAGAAAAAGGAAGGGATGAAGATGATGGGGAAGGGGATTATGAAGATTATAAAGAGGACCAGCAGGGAGAAAAAGAAGAGACTGAGGAATGGATAAAAGGAAAGAATCAGCGGGAGAAAAAGGAACAAATTGGGACCAAAAATGGTACGAAACCAGGTGAAATTACCATCGGAAGAGGGCTTCTTCCATAAAGATAAGCCTCATTCTTTGCTAACAGTTGTTCCGATTGGCATTTCCCGCTCCCCTCCATTTCAGTTATCCGAACTAAATGCCTTTCTCGTGGCATTGCCGTGCACTTTCACTTCGCTTTTCCCTCTTCCGGCGTCGCTTTTTTGAATGGCCACGCCACCAATTGCAACGTCCATTTTCGCAATGCCTTAATGACCGTAATATTAACGCTTTCCCATTTCAAAATGCCGAAAGTTTGTGTTCCTCCCGGCACAGACTCTCCGTCTCCCTCGTCCGGCACATAAAAATGGGACGAAGAGTAAATGCCCCGGAAGACACTTTGGAAGCGACCTTTGGCAATTTGTGTTGGTTTTACATCAGAAAAACGAGAAAGGCAAAGGTCTGAAAGTCAAACAAAGCATCTTTTGCCATTTGAATTTGTACATCTTTTGGCAGGTCGTCTCTTCACTTTTTTCTGTGACTTTTCCAAATTCCCCCAAAATTCGCTTTTCCATCAAAATGACTCCAAAAATGTCGCCCTTTTGTCTTCCTCAATTAATCCTTTGTCCAAAATTCGATCCGATTTGTCGTCTGGATATAAATTCCGGCTGCGAATGGCTCTTCTCCGTGACGGACTTTCCGTTAGCGTCGTGAGACTCGGCGAGCAATTGGAATTACGGTGGACATTCGCAAAAGCCACTCCGAGTGATCAGTTACTTTTGGCATGGCAAAGTGATCGCTTTCACCTCCCTCTTCCACAAAGACTGGACATTTTGGTCAACAAATGCGAAGCCGAACGAATTGACGGCGAACCACCCGAGCCAAAGCCACTTCAGCTTTTCCTTAATGGGTGGGGCACTTTCATTTGCCTTTTGTGGCATAAATCATTCAATGGCCCGCTATTGCAAGTTGTCCTGCCCCTCGAGCGTTTTCTGCCCAACTGTTCGGCACAAATGTTCGGCCCCGAAATGACGGGAAAAGCTTTAATACTTCGCGGAGAGTGTTCCGTTTTGAAGGGTCGCGGAGAGTGCGAATTCGCTGCTCCGTTAGCATTTGTGTGGAAAAATGCGCACCAGTGGGATCATTTGCTGTTAATGATCGCTTTTGTCAGAGTTAGCCTAATTTTGGCTTTTTAGGCCAAATGTTGGGAGAAAGAGGAAACCGTCGAAGGGCAGGGCCCACGTAGACGCCGAAGGCGGGAAAAAAGCGAAGAAAGTTCAGCGAGGATGGCAACATTTGCCGAATTGGCACAATTTGTGGGGGGAAAGGAAGCGAAGGAGCGGCCGAGGAAAGTTCATCAGCAGAAAAGCGCAACCATTTCGGGATCGTATACAATAATGGAGGAACAGCAGCAGAGGGGAGAAGTCCCCTCTGCTGAAGCGGACGAAGCCGAGGAGGAAAAGCGGCGGGGAAAAGCAGGGGGGACGAGCGGTGGTGGACAAAGACCGCCAAAGTGGGGGAGAGGGGGGAGACATTCCCGAGCCCAACACTGACCAACCCCCCCCCCCTCCCCCCACAAAGAAATGCCATTTTGGCACCTTCGAACCGAGTCATTGCGCTGGGGGCAAAAGCAAAAAGCAGCAACGGGAGGGAAAAGGACGACCGCGACGAAGAAGCCGAGGAAGGTGATCAGAGAACAAGGAATTGGCCAGAAGGGTCCTCCATTCAATTTCAGCCTTCGCATTGCCCCCGTCCCCCGCTTCTCCCACTTCCCCCGCCGCTTCTGCTCCGTCCCCGCCGCTTCTGTGCCTTTCGCGTCCCTCCGCCCTTTTGGCCGTTCTTTCGCTCGTCACTTTGGCCATCATTCAACTCGTCCATCTTGGCACTTTTTTGCATAAAAGGCACGCAAAAAAGTGCATAAAAGTCAGCAAAAGTGACAAAACAGCAGCAGACGAAGAAAGGCATCCAACGCCACCGAACGCAGCGGCGGAGAACGCCGAAAGAAATTTGGAAAAGGAATTCCGAAACGGTAAAGCACAGGGAAATAAAGAAATACGGTACTTACGGAAACAGCGGCGGAAGGAAGTCAAAATTGGCACAAAACCAGCGCAATGTGTGCCCAGCAGGAAGTGCAATTAAATCAAATTTGGCATTACGATAACGCCAAAGACATTCATTTTGGGAGAGGGCGAAACGTGACGAATTTGAAATGGACAAATGGCAATTTTGAGGAAGAAAATGGACAGAAAAAGTGGCAAAAATTGGGGGAGGGAGGAGAGAATGACAATGGAGAAGCATTTAGGAAGAACGAAAACGGACGAAAGCATCAGCAACATCAGACGGTGTTCCCGGCAGAGCCAATTCCGCCGAAGAGAACGGCGAGGGAAAGGACGGAGGAATACGTTTGAATGGAACGGACAAAATGGCAAAAGGAAATGCAAAATTGTCAATTGGTATCGGACAAAATGGCAATTGACAAATAAAAAGAGTGATTTATTCCTTTTACAAATTAATTAAATTGAAAAATAAAATCTTAAACAAATAAAAATGAGAAATGACAATTAAATTAAAATGAGAAATAACAATTAAAATTGTTTGTTTTTTGTTCTCCCTTTGCCTTCTTTCACTTTGCTTTTTTCCCTTGCGCCATGAAATGTCTTCCGCTAATTGGCCGTCCCTTCATAAAAATCACAAAATCTCTGCCGCCGTTTCCCGTCAATTCTTTTGGCTGTTTTCGCTGCGAAAATTGGCGACGATCTGTCAATTTTTATTTATTTTAATTGTGACAATTATCATTTCACCACTGCTTTCCCAATTGTTACTTTGCGTGGTGACAATTTGCTGCTCAGCCGAAGTTTTGTTGTCGCGGCGTTTTTTGTCTAAAAACGCCGAAATCATTTGGTCCGAATTTGGCAGTTCCATTCGCTGACACCTGCCGCTGTAATTTATTCCCCCTCCTTACCATGACTTTTCCCTCCTCTCACCATGGCCTTCCCCTCTCTTACCATGGCTTTTCCTCCCTTCCCTTACCAGGCTTTTCCTCCTTTCTCTTACCATTGCTTTTCCCTCCCTTACCATGGCTTTTCTTCCCATTGTCATTTGGCTCTTCCGTTTCCTTTTCCTCCGTCCGTTTTTGCTTTGTCACCGCACTTTCCAACACTTCGATTCGTTCCGCTTGTGTTTTCATCGCTTCCGCACATTCTTTGTGCTGTTCGTTCTGCAATTCAATTTTCCCACTTTCCCTGGCATCGTTTGGCCTTTTCTTTTCGTTTACCATCCGATGGATTGTCCACGCGACGAATGCCAAACTGACAATTAGCGCCACGCCAAGCAGCAAAAGGGCGGAAAGAGTTGCGAGTGCCGACGGTCCGCGTTTCTTTCTCCTTTTGTCCGTCGCGTTCATTCCCTCGTCGACTGATGGCACTTCTGCTGCGACCGGTGCTGACTCGTGGTGGTGTCGTTTCAGTTGGTTGTACTGGCGACATTCGCCATTTTTGACGCACACAGAACCACTGCCAATTGCGATGACAAAAGGGGCGGCAGAAGCGAAAGGATTCCATGGATGGGAAGCGGGGAAAGGGACGGGGAAAACGGAGGAAAACGAAGCGGCGGAAGAGGAGGAGGGGGAGGAGGAGGACGAGCAGGGCATTGGGAGAGAGAGAATGGCACGGAAAATGGGCAAACGGAGGGCGACACGGCTTTTAAATGGGAGCAGAAAGGCAACATTAGCAGCAGAAATGTGATCGTAAAAAGTGACTGTGACAGCGGTCATTTCGGCAAATGCCGCCCCCCCCCCTCATTCATTTTGGCATTCCCTCCCCCACCCATTTCAATTTGGCGTACATTTCCCCATTTTTCGTTATTTCTCCAAATCAATTCCCCTGTAATCCCTTCCAAATAATTTCATTTTTGTCATTTTCGTCTGAATTCCGTTCTTCGCCCTTTGCATTTTGTGCAATTTTTCCGGACTTTCACACGTCACTCGGGCAATTTGACTGGTCATTTTCTACAAGGCAATCTCTTAAAGTAAAAAAGGGAAGCAAATGACAAAATGCCAATGAAAATAAATTGCAAAGAATTCAAATAAAAGCATTAGCTAAGATAATTAAATGCTTTTTATGCGTTAATTAATTTTAATTTCATTTCCGAATCGTACAACACAAATCTCTGAATTTGGGAATAAGAAATGAGAACAGTGCAATAATAAATTACTTATATATACAAAATAGTTTTCAAAGTTGGAGGATCATTTCCATTTTCATTGCCTTTCCTTTGTCCGTTTTATTAATTGCCCCTAATTAATTAATTGCCTTTTGCCATTATCTTCGCTCCCTTTTCACGCATTGGCCATTCGATGGGACAAAGCCCGCGCAGCATTCCCTTTGCTCTTCGCCCCCATTTCCATTCGTTTTGCGATTGTTTTCTCGCGGCCCTTCCGTCGTTTTTTGCTGCCAATCCATGCTAAAATTGGCACAAATTCCATTTTAAAATAAAAAATATTAAATGTTTTCTGACCTTATGGTCAGAAGAGCGGTCGGACAATTATAAGAAAATTTTCTGAATTTGACAATAATTTTTGCCCTTTAAATGTTTTGGCGCTAACTTTTCGCAGAAAACTTTCGCTGTTTCCGCCGTTTCTTCGTCCGTTTGTCGCCTATTTCGATGCGCCAAAATGGCGTCTTCTGTGAGAATAATCGGAGAAGCAAATCCGCCGTCAATTTGGCCAATGTGCCGAACTTCACTCGGCGAGTGCCGACTTTTCGACTCCGTCTCCAGCAGAATATTCGAATCGAGCATTGGTCCCGCGAACTCGTGCGAATCTGCGCGGGATAACATTGCCTTTCACTGTCTGCTCAGTTTTCCCATGCCATTGTCCATTCGCTGTCGGATGCCGTCGTAATTAATCACCGTGCCGAACTCGAGGCTTTCCATCAGATCGCATGGCATTACCAGTCGACCTTGACAACGGTTTGTTCGGCGTTTGGCCAAAGGGCAAATTCCGAAGGCGCAACGCTCCATTTGGCCGGACTCCCCCCTGAACAACAGCGTTTGGCCATGCATTGCCTTTGTGCCCAAAACGCACTTGCATTTGCCTTTGAAACACGTGCGGACTCTTCTCCTGTGACCGCACGCACCGCACGAAGCCGAACATCCGCTCCATCCGCCCCATTTGCTCCAAATCCCCTGCTCATCCGTTTTAAGTGTTTCTTTTCAATCTGCTGATCCAAGTAACTTGCCTCTTCTTCTTTTGGGGTAGTTGGTTCCGCCGTCGTTTCGGTCGTTGGTTCCGAAGTTGTCGTTGTTTTTAGCGATGTTTCCGTAGTTGTCCTTGGCGAAGTTTCCGTCGTTATCCTTGGCATTGTGTCCGTCGTTGTCGTTATCCTTGGCGTTGTTTCTATTGTTATCTTTGGCGTAATGTTGGTCAATGTTTTCGGCGGCCTTTTCGTTATAGCAATTGTCGGCTTCGCTGTTACCATTGGTGAAATTACTGTCGGATCTGTGCCCTCTGTGAATTTGCTAATTATGGTCTCTTTTGGTCTCCCGCTAATCACTTGCCCGATTTGTAACTCAGCTCGAACCCGGTGTACTTCGCTTCCAAATTGTTGTCCGACATCAAAATCACCAGCACATCGGTGCCAATGTCCGCGTAAATTGTGGTCGCATTTCCGCAGCAAAGTCTGGCACCTAAATAGCAAAAAAATGGCAAAATAAAAAGTGAAATGAAAGCTTTTTGACGTCATTTGCCTGTGGCTATTTTGTCCTTTTTGTATTTGAGCTCCAAAAAGGAGGCACACGAATCTTTGCAGGGCATGTCCAACTTTTCGATGTTTATCACAACTCTATGTGTCCGATGCAAAGGCTAAATAATTAATTATTTAATCGTTTGGGTTAATTAGTGAACGCATTCATTTACATGGATTCGCCAATAACATGAAGCACGCGGCACCAGTGAACTTGTTTTGAGGCTGCCCGGCCATCGGCCGGCGGTGAATTCGCCGGTCGTTAGACAAGTTTGGGAATCTTGGGGAACGAGACAAATGCTAGGGTGTAGTTAATTATTTTATTAATTACTGCTGCTGGGAATGCGTTGGCAGTAATCGCCGGCGTATCCCTAAGCCAACAAACAAATGCCATTTTTAATTTTATGCCAATGATTCGTACGTCGGGGCAGCGGCACCGTTCGCAATCCGTTGGGTCGGTGTATCCGCCGTTGTCACAGTCCAACTTAGTCTTGCATATTTCTGCAATTTGTATTGCCCATTTTGGTGCCAATGCGCCACTGTCCACCTGAGCAGTAGCGCGTGTTGATCATTTTGGCGTCTTTGAAGGAAAGTCCGCCGCGTTGTCCGATTGTCTGCTGATACATCCGATCCACCGTCAGAATGGTGAAACTGAAGCAAAAGAGGCCAAATGTGCCGTCTGAGGGTGCCGCACCTTCGAAAGTCCGATGCGAATGCCCTGTTGCCGTAATGCATGGCGGACCCCAAATCCTAAACAAAGGCCGTCTCAAATGGTCAACTTCGCCCCTTCTACGTAAGGTTGGCCCAGGTTGTCACTTGTGTCCGGTGTTCGTTTTTCAAAATTCGATTCGGTGCCCTGACAAAAACAGACGTATGAATAAATTGACAACAAAATGGCGAAGGTACCGGCAAAATGGAGTCGTAATTTATCCTGACGAAACTGTCCCTGTCCAGCCGCGACTGTTCGTGCCAAAGTCCGAGTGCATGCAAAGTTTCGTGAGCGACGATGCCGAGCTTTAGGGGGAGAGAGGGGGAGGGATTGACGAAGATGCCAAAACCCGATGAGTTTACGGATTCGCAACCGTATCCGATCGAAATGGGCTGTCGCCCGCCGGTTTTGCCCACTTGGGACCAACAGCCGGAGCCACGAAAGTATTGCAGGTAATCTTTGCCTTTCAACGCGTGGTCATTTTGGTGGAACACAAAACGGACACACGTGAGGCTTCTTCAAAATGAAAAGAGTCAGAAGGTTGGCTTATGGCCAATGCCCACTCAATGTGCCGGTGCCCTTTTCTGATGTTATTTTGCCAATTTGCTGAAATTGCAAATTCAGTCCCATTCTCTGTGCTTAATCTCACAATCGGTTTGCGAGACTTGGAACAAGTAGGGAATGTTCACATTGCCCCAAATTGAGCTCGGCGTTGGGTTCGCCTGTCGTCTTCCGCGTCGTTTGTTCGATGGCGAAACTGAATGAACTTTTTATTCATTCATTCGATGGCATTCCGCCCGCGGCACCTTCTTTGATTTCCTCCAATATTTGCTTGGCCTGTGGCAATGTCAGCAAAATGTCGTTCTCGAAAAGGTCGTCCGCCACGGCTCGGTTGACGGTCGCCTCGGTGCCGTCATTAATCGCCACTTTGTCCCGAATTCGTTGCCGTGCCCTTTCTCGGGTTGGGTCCTATTTTTTTAGTAAAAAAGCAAATTTTTTTCTTTTTGCTTATTGCCTGATCAGAGAAGCGACCATGTTGTTTTATTGAAGCTATTTTTATTTCATCTAATAACCGACGGACTTCAACGAATTGTGTGCCGATTTGCTAAAAAAAAATTTGCGTTAAATTAAATTTATTTTAACATTTAAAAATAATAAATTACGTTTTGTGGGTTGATCATCGACTGTTTCTGTTGCCGATGAACGATTTTTAATGGGCGAGGCGAGGCCGAAACCCGTGAAAATTGTTGAAAGGTAAAAAGCAAACGAAGCATTCTGAAAAAGCTACCAACAAAGTCATTTCTGTAGATGAATTATCGGAAATTTAAACATAAACTGTAATAATAATAATAATGATCATCGGATGGGCGACGCATCGCCCGAGGGCGAAGAATGGAGAAAAGGGGCGATCGGAGGACAAACAATGGGGCGGGGAGGAGAGGGGGGGGGAGAAGCGGGGACGGGGGCGAATGGGGGGGGGGGGAATGACCGTTCGGTGGGGGGGGGGGCGTTTTGGAGATGGTACAACACAAACAGAGAACAATTATGGAGCGGATGGAGCTGAGAAAGAACAATTTAACGGGTAAATCCGCATAAATTCTGAAATTATTTAAAAAAAATTAAATTTAAAATTGTATAATTAAATTCAATTTGCTAAAATAATCACAATCTTTAAATGCTTTTATTCCCTTCGCTTAAAATGTTGCAAATTCACTGAACGGAAGTTCATTTATGGACTGATAATTCACATGATGTGATTAAATTAAAAGGCAAATTGGGTCATTTTCATTGGCGAGGGGCAAATCGTTAAGTGTGAGAGAAATTTATGAGATTATCCGCATTTACCCCTTCCCTTCCCTGAAATGCCCTCGGGGGCAACCTTGAACGGAACGCCAGACCATTTATTGCAACGGAACCAACGGACGAACCAAATCGGTGTGCTTCCGACTAATCTTTTTAAAGGAGCTAATTCGATTGCAGTTGATTTTTGACCGATTTGATCGCTTCACGGTTGGTTAGGGAAAATCGCAATTGTAAATTGGAGAAAAAAAACGATGGGTTTTCCAATTCATTGCCAAAGGACAGTTTATGAAAAAATAGGTAATAAAATGACAAAGTAAATGTTCATCAATTTTGTTGTCGTCTTTCCTTTTTGTATCGTCTGATAAGTACGGGTTGTCCCTCTCTCAAATCGACTGATTCTGCGACTGATTTTGGAATTGGCAAAAGCTTTGGCGCGGCACAGGCTGATTGGGACTGAAAACATAGTTCATTTTCCTGACCATTGTGAAAACGAATCAAGGACATAATAATTCACATTTCAACTGACTTTTAAACAATTTCCATTTTCCCCAAAAAAATATTTTCCTTGGGTTTAATTTCCTCATTTACTTCCTGTTGCTGTCCGCTTTTGCTTTTCTTCTTCAAAATCAGTGGCTTTATCGGGCGTCTTCGATTCTCTGTGCCCATCGGTCTTTTGCAATCGTCCAATGATTCAAGATAATCCATGTACTCGGGAGAGTCATTGTTCAAATTCAAATGGGGAACGAAATCTGAACTCGATCATTTCTTTAAATTGTTTTGTTTTGTCACCACGAGGGATTCGGTTTTTTTAAATAGCGGGGAGTAAGACATATTTATTGGACCCACAAATGGCCCACCTTCGTGCGATGGATCGCTGTTTGGTTTTCCCAAGCGGAAATGTATTGCACAGACCTAAATTGATTTGTTTATCAAAAATTACCAAATGGAAACGCTTTTCGACACCCGGTCTTTGGGCCCAATTTCTCTGTCACCAAGAACATAAAACCACTGAATACGTTTGAGTCCGGGCTCTTTCGGTATCCCAAAAAATCGCAAATTTGGTGCAGATTTTCGTGTTGAACCTTAAAATAATATTAATTAAATCAAACAAATTAAACATACCGCAGAAAACACACTTTTCCATGTTTATTTAATAAAATATTTTGAAGAATTTTGCACTGAAGAAAATGGAGATAAAAGCTGCTTTCTATTTTTAAATCTATTTTGAACAGATCATCAAAAAAAAACCCAAGGAAAAAACGGAACAGGACGTTTCGGTGCCAGCCCAAGTTTTGGACTACAACTTTTTTCATTGTTGACCAAATCTAACAATCTTGGTATCATTCGAAAGCCCTTCACAAGCTCTATTAGCCTTACAAAAAAAAAAATTTTAGTTGGAAAAAAGTTATTAAGAAAAAACTTCCAAAATTTTGGTTTTTTTGTTATTTCATGTTATAACTTTTTTGGTAATTGTCTTATCGCTAAGCAATAGGTTAGAAAAAGCTTCTATACATATAAAGCTTTCGAATGATACCAAGATTATTAGATTTGGTCAACAATGAAAAAAGTTGTAGTCCAAAACTTGGGCTGGCACCGAAACGGCGGGCACCGAACCGTCCCCTACCGAGGAAAAAATATTTACTAGAAATTTGCAGCCCTACTACATTTTCACTTGAAAAATTTCTATACAAGTGTAAGAATTTTATTGCTTTTTTTCTTTGAATTTCCGGCTCTAATTCAGTTTTCGCGTCCAATTGACTTTTAGGCTTACAATCAATGACCATCCCCAGTTTATTAAAACATTTTTTATTTGGTCAAGACCTATTTATTGGTATCAATTGACAGCTTGAAGTCTATAGAAGTTTAAAATACCCATGGAACTCAACGTAAAGCAAAGCGGAATAGGTATAAATTATAATTAAATGATATTTTAAGTCCAGGTGCCCTTTATTTTCAATTTTAGAAGCCCGGGTCTTCAGAACAACTTTTTATAAAACTCGCAATGGCAAATTCAACAAAGTAATATTTTTTAGTTATAATATTAGTTATTTTTGGTTCTATTGCGGTTTGTCTTCACCTCCGGGCCCCTTTCATCACATAAAATACCAGAAATTTCCCTACGTCGGGTTCTCCATCCATCAAAAAACCTCGATAACGTAGCAAAATTTTAAATTTATTAATCCCAAGCTAAATTTGGGACCGAAACCGGGGTCACGGAAAACTGGCTTTTTGTTGTTTCTGTCCCGGTTCAGTTTCAAAACTCCGGGACCAAGTCATAAAAATGCCACGCCAATTTTCTTATAATACTTTGGTAAAGTCAATCCTTTTAGCGCGTTCACGAACTTTACTTGCGCAACGACATCCCCTGCGGAATGAGCGCGTGCAGACATTGCCATTATGAGGGACAAATGAAACCGATCCAATTGGAGGAAAATGCAGCGTTTTGCAAAAGTGCGCAGTTTCGCCATTGTTTGTTGGTCGATGGTCCGACCATTCTCCGCTTCATCGACCTGCTCGACAATCGCGAACTCTTCAGGTCCGTTCATTGTTTTGCACTATCAAAACAGACAGATTCATTCTCGAGTCTCAAAAGGATATTTTTTGGTAACAAAGGTCAATTTCGCCCCTTTTGGAATTTTGTCAAAAGGAAAAGTCAAAGTTTTGAATTCTTTTTTTCTCCCAGGAAATTTTCGCATAATTTTTTTGAATTTTTTTTTTTTTGATAAAAAAGGACCAGGGAATTCCACGCCTGGAAAAAATTAAATAACACTGATTTTGATTAATTGAAAAAATTAGGCAATTACAATACAATATTTTTGCTTATGATTTAATCACGTGCAGTTTTTTAGAGGCTTGAAATTTTTTCCCTCCTAATTAAAGCTCATTTTAAAATAATTCCCATTCGACTTTTTTCTTGAATATTTTTTGATTAATTTTTTTTCTTAAAGAAATGTCATAATTCTCCAAAGTGTTTGGGCGTATGTGAAGAAAATGAATTCGTCAATTTACAAGCGGATGAATGGCATTTACACGGAAAACGTTGGTCGAATGTTTGTGTTTCTCAACGAATTCGTCGGTGGGACTTTCGTCGAGTCGGCGTCCATTACAGTGCCCGAATTACAGTCAGCCGATTTCTGTTTGCCCTTTCTTTTCCTTTTCACCTTCCGTTTTTCTTCAGCCAAGAGCAATGCCTCGTCAGAAGTGCCAATTATTTGTTGGACCATTGGAATGCCATTGGAATTCGTCCGTTGGTTCTTTGCTCATCAGAAGAGACAAAACTGCGACTTGACAAATCATTTGAACACACATTGACTTTGCTCGACTACGCCCGAGGTTTTTCAGAGTTTTGGTTTTAAAGTGCAATTTATGAAAGGAATTGACTGTGAAAAATCGCTTCTTGAAAGGGTGGAGGATTTATGCAGAAAAGAGAGCCGAGGAAAAGCACTATTCCCCGAATATTGGACGCAGGAAAAATTGTTGGAGGGCATTTCCAAAGGAACGCTCAAAAAAGGGAAATTTAAGGTGGGCGGACGGAGAAATGCGAATGAATGACCGTTTAAATTTAAAACATTTCAGATTTCCTTCGAAAATTATTTGGAGGCTTTCGTTGAGTTCGAAATGGAGGACCAATGGTTTGTTAAGGTCGGTTGACCCAACACAAAATGCGGAAAACAATTCTCCTCCCAAAAATATTAAAAGGGGTCGAAATGTATGAACCGCGCGGTGCACGGCGACGTTGTGGTGGCCGAATTGCTGCCTGAGGAGCAATGGTACCACAATTTCTCCTCCGCCCTTTCCCAATTTAAATTTTGCAGGTCCGCCCCTGACAGTATCATTCGGTTGAGAGACGCGGAGGAAGGCCAAACGGCGGAGATGGCACCAGAGAAAGAGGGGGACGAAGAGAGCGACGGGGGACAGGGCGAGACGGAAGAGGGCGAGGGGGCAGAGAGTGCGACGAAAAAGGCACGCAAAGACACAGTGAGTCAAAGGAAAGAAAGGCAGCCGATTCAGCTGACTTTTGATACGATAGAAGCCAATTCCAATCGGCATGCTTTCTCTTCCAGGTCCTCCCCTCTGCACGCATTGTTGGCATTCTGAGAAGAAATTGGCGCCATTATTGCGGTTTGGTTCATAACTTGTTTTATTACAAAAGTATGGGGTGAAATTTCGGTACCGATTACAAAATTCTCCCTCTTCGTGGTGCCGGTTGTTTTCCGCCCCGTCATTTATCACATGTCGCAAAAAATAAAATTAATCAAAACTAAAGAATTTTTCAGCAGAAAAAGTATCTATTTTTATGACAAAAACCCATTTTTTAATTTTTGAAAAAACGGAAACCCAAAAAGTGGTCCGAAAATCTTAATAAATTATAATTTTCTTTTAGTAATTTCAAGAATTTTTTCGTCTTCTAAAATTTTAATGATAAATTTTTAAAAAATTATCGAGGGCGGAATGAAGCGCACCCATCCCCTCTCTTCAGGTGTCATTCTTCCCAGCAATATGTCCGGTGGCAGACAATTTTTATTTGCGCCATCTGAACGACTCATTCCGAGAATTCGAATTGAGACGTCGCACTTTGAGCAGCTAAAAGGCAAAAAGATTATTGTGCAAATCGACAGTTGGCCACAGGGTAATTAATTATTAATTGGAAAAACATCATTTATATTTTCTATGTCCTTTTTAAGATTCCCATTACCCAAAAGGACATTACGTCCGTGTGATCGGTGAGGAAGGTGATCGGAAAACCGAAGACGAGGTCTGTGACCGATTTGAAGGCCAACACATGGGAGGGGGATGGTTTGTTTCGTTAGCCATGCCATTCCCCCTCTCCTAACATCAGTTCGATTGTCCTTACCTTATTTTAGGTCATTTTGTTGGAACATGACATTCCCTACGAGGAATTTTCCCCGTCCGTTATCGCCTGTCTTCCAAAAATGCCGTGGTCGCCTTTTCCAATGTCTCCTGAGCAAAGGGAAGATCTGACGCACATTGACATTTGCTCGGTGGACCCTGAAGGTTTTTGGAAATTTGAGTTTTAAGACAAATTTTCAAAAAAAGGTTGTACGGACATTGACGATGCCCTTCACTGTACAGAAACGAAGCCGGGAAAGTTCGAAGTCGGAGTTCACATTGCCGATGGTAATTGGTCGTTTTCTGGTCGGTTAGTCTCTCTCTGTCTTTTTTCAGTCACTCATTTCGTTCGTCCGGGCAGTGCCATGGACAATTCGGCGGCTGAGCGTTCCACAACAGTCAATTGATTCTTTTCGCTCTTAATGTTCAAAAAACGGATTTATTTAGGTTTATTTATGTGGTAGACGTATTGACATGCTTCCCGAATTGCTCTCATCGAATCTGTTCGTTTTTATCTGATTTACAATTTGATCATTCCGTTTTTCAGTTGTTCCCTGCGTGAAAACGAACTTCGCTATGCGTTCAGCGTTATTTGGACGATGGACGCCGAAGCGAACATTGAAAAAGTGCGCTTTTGCAAATCGCTGATTCGTTCTCGTGCGGCACTGACCTATCAGAAGGCACAGGAAATGGTGGACAACGCCAAGGAAAATGTTAATACTTCCAAAAACTCAAAATTCGCTTTATTTTTAATTTTAGTGTGACAACATTTCTATGAGTTTGCGGTTCGTTCGTTGTTCGTCTTTTTGTCTCCCATTTTCAACTCATTTCTTTTTAGTCGTCTCCTCTCTCTGTCGCGTCATTTAAAGGTTTTTCAGTGTTTAAAAGTGCCTTTTTATTTGAATTTTAAGGCACGGCGACGGACCGTTGGTTCTCTTGAGCTTGCCTCATCCGAAATTCGATTTGATGTTGACCGGGAGACGGGGGCACCGTGTAAATTTCAAATATAACCTACAAACGGGGAATGGGCAAACAGCGAAAGTGCATTCCATTTATTCACCCTGAAATAAAGCATCTTAGTAATTTTAAATTATTTTGGTTTTCTATTTGTGGAAAACGGTAGGGAAGGGGAACCATCTGCTCTCAAGGGCGTAGTGAAAACGTTAGTTAGGTTTTTTTTAATAAAACTGACAAAAATTTAAGGCCATTTCTTTTAATTTTATCCATCCTTTGTTTTCCTATTTGTAGTTATGATTTATTTTCTTATTGGTTGATTATGTTTAATTAACAAAAATTTAGTGAAAGTGCAGGAGAAACAACATTTGGAGACGATGTGACTACTTCCGTTTTTTTTTTTGCTCTTTTTAAATTGCTTTTTTCAGGTCAATGGTCGAAGAGTTTATGCTCCTCGCCAACATCTCAGTGGCGGAAAGAATCCTGAACGCATATCCCGTTGGATTTTGTCGTTTGGTTCTTTGTTTCTAATTTCTTTTTGTTGAAAGGATTGTGCAATTCTGAGACGACATCCAATTCCCGGACGATTGTCATTCAAACCGTTGGTTGGAGTACGTAATTCAGGGGAAGGGTGGGAATTGTTAAGTTCCACAGCATTCTTTTATATTTTAGAAATGGTAATTACTAACAGTTTGTTTTAATTTTTTTTTCGATTGCCGAATCGTGCGGCTTCAAATTGAACGTGGACACCAGCAAAGAATTGGCGAAGAGTTTGGACGATGTTGAGCTACAATGTGTGGGCAGTGGAGGACGGCACAATCCGCTGGTGGCACGGATGTTGCGCATGTTGGCCACTCGGTTCCACATTCCCCTTCCCTTTCTATTCGTTCTCCCCGTTTCTTTCGTCAGTTGTATGACTCAGGCAGTGTATTTTGCTGCCGGAACCGTGCCGAGGGACCATTACATTCATTACGGACTCGCGGTGAATGTGTACACGCACTTCACTTCTCCAATCCGACGCTACGCCGATGTGGTCAGTAACATAACTTAAAAATTTCTTTGAAAAACCTCTAAATTGCACTCACAATTAGACCAGAACCATTTATAATTGGTTTTTTAAATCATTTCATTAACATGCGCTCCCTTCATAATTTCAGTTTTTCAGATGGTCCATCGGTTGTTGTCGGCTTTGCTTGAAATTGACCTAATGCACCCGAATATGTTGGACCGCAAAAGACTGATTAGACAAACTGAGGTGTGCTGACATTTACAATTCGTTCTATAAAAGGGCGAATTTGTGAAAGTTTATATTAAAAAAATCAAAATCAAAATATTCAAAATGAAATTTGAAGCCAAAATTAATAGACATAATTGAAAACATGTGAAACATTCTTTTAAAGAAAGGACCCTATTTTTGTTTCTTAGAAAGCATAAAACAGGACGAGTTCAATAATTATAGTTTTGGTCCAATCGGTTGTCAAATTATGGCCAAAAAATAGAAATCTTGCCAAATTTGACAAGACCACTGTTTTTCTCTTATATAATCAAATCTTCAAAACAGAATATGAACCGACGTCATCGTCACGCGCAATACGCCGGCCGTGCGTCAGTTCTGCTCAACACTTTTTTGATGGTGAAGGAGTGTCCGGAGAAGTGTTTGCCTGCGATTGTCATTGGAATCAGCAGCAACGGAATAAAGGCGAGAATCGCCGCCCATCTGTGGACAATCATTTTTTTGACGATATCTTTCGTCAGGTTATGGTCCCGAAGTTTGGCTTGGAAAGCGTTATTTATCTGAACCGGGATGGAGATGGCACGACGCGGCAACAAAGCGCGGCATGGACTCAGCAAAAGATGGCGGAATTTTGCGCATCAAATGGCATCACTTTGTTCAGGGAAGTGAAAGTCAGTGTCACCGTTGTGGAACAGAAAGACCAACGGAAGCGTATCAATGTTAGGTGAGAAAAGAAGAGGGAACCAGCCATAAAAATATCACATTTAATTTTAGACTCGTCGACCCATTCGTTGATGGGCTAAGCATTGTGATGGACTGCGAAACGAACATTTTGATTTTGTTTTTTTTGTTCATTTTTATAAACTAAAATATAAATGAAAAAACAACAATTGTGATTTAGGGATTTGAAAAGGAACAGAGATCGCGGGCTGTTTGTTGTGTCCGTCTCCCCTTTCTCCTTCAACTCATCTCCACATCGTCGTCTCCACCTTCTGACTGCTTGCTTTTGAGTAGATTAGTTGATGTTTTGCTGTCCATAAACAATTGCACGCACTCGTCAATGTCAACAATCTAAATGTCATTTCTATGCTAAAAATACCGTTTTTCTCCTTCTAACCTCTACGGACTCACGCCCGCCAATGTGGGCGAGTAGCTTTGCGGGTGTTAACAGTTGCATTACGTAACGAAGTGAAGTTTTTTGACCGAGCTCACAAAGGCGAGACAACGCCCCGGGGTCGAGCAGTACGCCTTCGGCATCGGCACGAATTCTCACAATCTGAACGATCAGCAGTGGGACCACCCCGCCGGTCTACATATATATCCACCACGAACAAACAGACAAACCAAGGACATTTCTTCGATGGAATAGGGCCGGGTGGGCACTATCAGCAAACGGTCGATCAAATCGCTTGGGATTCCGTAGAAGCCAATTTCATCCGAATTTCTTGAAAATCAAAAAAGTTAACATAAAATATGAATTGTACACAAGAACAAATTAGTTTTGACGGATGTAAGGTACGCGTAATGTGACATTTCCACCCGAGGCACACACCTTATTTTACTCCGGCCTCGGTTGGTGGCGAACACAATGACCGGGTTGACTTCGGATTCGAGGGCACGGTGCAAAAATGTAAAGCATTCCAAGTCCAACATGTGAACCTCATCGATGAACAGAACACCTGGCAAAAGTTCGGCTTGGCCCTGCAAAAACAAAATAAATTTGGGATTAAATGGTTTTATAAAAAAATTATTTACAAGGGAACCACCCGAACTCTAAGTCGGAAAATGCATATGTGTTATATACCATTGGATAGAGCAGGATCGACTTCTATTGTGAATTTTTAATATTACGTTCCCATAGGAAGAAATCAAAAAGTTATAGTGCTTCAAAAGCGAAATTTTGGCCAAAGTTCCCATTTCCAGCTTTGTTAACTTTCAATTAATTCCCTAACCTTTAAAATTGACTGATTTTTGCTTATTTTCACTAAAGAAAGACTATCATACATTTTTTTTGTCCAAAAAATGTTTTCTGTATTAATTAGTTATATTATACATTAATTAAAATTTATTTATTTTTCTGTTGGATTTGAAACCGAACTCCAAAAATGGGAATTTAAACAACTGAGCCACCAATTTTAATCGAAAATACAGCCAAAATTTCGATTTTTGAAGCACTAACTTTTTGATTTCTTCCTATGGGAACGTAATATTAAAAATTCACAATAGAAGTCGATCCTGCTCTATCCAATGGTATATAACATATATGCATTTCCGACTTACAGTTCGGGTGGTTCCCTTGTTAGATTTAAAAATTTTGAACTTTCTTGGAAAAAATTCTGGTTTATTCCCAGTCAAAATAATTCCCCGATTTCTTGAAACACACAATAACACATGTGTTTTAGATCGAAAAGTCGAAGAAAAATTGTCAGTCTTTCTCGGGGGTCTTTTTCTGATATTGTATCGACAAAACGATGGAGCCCATTGTCCGGTCTCTATTTGAAATGGGAATAATGCAATTGACCCACCGATTCAATGAGTTGGTTTACGACTTTGTTCACTTCGCTTCGGAGTTTCTCTGAATTAAATTCATTGTCAGATAGGCTTCCCCTCCCCTCCTCGCCCACCTGATATTTCTGTTTTTTTCGGCTTCATAAATTTTGAAAGCATTGAGATAAAATCGCCCGTTTTGCCCTGAGGCGACGCATTTGCGTTGTCGAAGTCGTGCAAACTCACATACTGTAAGAATGGGCAGTTTTGAATTTACACTGTCACAATGGTTTAGGGAACAGGACAAAATCACGCCGCTAGAAATTTTTAAAAATTTCTAGCGGCGTGATTTCGGCCGGCGTGATTTTGGGGTGCACCCATGGTTTAACTTGTTTTTAGTTAAGTTTAGGCCGTTTCAATTTCAGAAAAATGGATTCGCATAGATTTTATTTGATTCACTTTGGTGGGGGGCTTTAAGAATTTTCGACAGCAAAGGACATTTTGATAAACAAGATTTTTCCGGCGGTGAGACCAAAAAGTACGAAAAGCAACAAAAAAAAGTGGTCGTCCGGGCGGGACGGGACACCCACCCCGGGCGAAATCCTGTGACCATCCCTGCCTTCTTTTTTTGTTTTCCTGCTTTTCTCATAAAATAATTTTCCATAACCAATGTTCAATTTTGGGTTTGCGGCAGTTCAAGAAATCCCAATTAATATTTAATTAACAAATGATTAAGTTTTACTTGGACAATTTCCTTCTGTTTGTGCACGTCTCCCTTCGGCATTGGCACAAATTCGTCAGCGTCTAAGTCGAATTCGTTGGCGAAAATGTCCGACCGGCCCATCCTTTTGACAGTCCCCGAGCCCGCCTCGATGTAAATGATGTCTCCCGGTGTCACTTTTTGCTTCAGCAGTGAGTCGTAAATGGTCGGATCCAAACGTAATTCGCGCGACCCTTTTGTCGTTTTCAGAACGCAATTAACATGCGAAATCGTCTTCCCAAAGCCTCCGATCGGATGGTCGGCCTCCACCGGCGCCAAATCGACCACTTCGCCCTCAAACACTTCCTTCACTTCTTTGATGCGTACACCTAAGAGGGACGGGGGAGGGTAAACAAAATCGTCTTCAAACCAGGGTTTTTCCTGGTTCCAGGTCCAGACCATTTTTCGGCAATCTGGGTCTTCCTGGAGTTTTGTCTAGGAAATCCAGGTCCAGGCTAAACACGAAAAAAACCTAAATTTCCTGGACAAGTTTTAGAATTTATTATTTCAAGTGACCGTTGTTTTTTCAAGTTATCAAAAAATGAGTTTATTAATTTGTGTTATTTGAGATTTAAAAATTTAGATTTTAAACAATTTGAGTAATGGACAACCTTTGTTCAGTTAGTTTGCCGTTTTTGCTTACCGATGGCCCTTCTGAAGTGTTCCATTAGCACCTCCGTTTTCTTCACTTCGCTGGAAAACACTTCCGACCCAACCACCGGCACAAACGGCACTTTGTCGCCAAGTTCCTGCGCAAGTGCCATTGCAATTGCTGTCTAGAAAAAAAATAATTGGAAAAATTTATTCATTTAAAAAACTGTATAAAAGGTATTATGGCTGGCGTACCTTTCCTGTCCCCGGAGGGCCTGCGAGTAAAACCGCTCTGCCGGCCATTTTCTTCTGTCTGACCAGCTCCATCACAATGCCGGCTGCTTCTCTCGCTTCGCATTGGCCTATAAATCCGCAAGCCTAAAAAGGCATTGTGTAATTACTGTAATTAGTCTGTCTATTTGACAGACTTTTTGCAGAGCTTCGCCGGTTTCTACGTTAAGCCCCAACCCTTTGACGTGACTGTGCGCCGCTACGCGTGCCTTCTTGACAAATGATTTGTTCTGAATTAAGGATTAATCCACAAGCAAAGAAAAGTTTGTATTCATTCAAAGAATACATTGCGGGTCATTTATTACTTCGATTTTGGCGCCACTGGACTTTGGAATTTGAACTGACATTGAGTCAACAACTTCCATTTCTTTAATATAATGAAAATTTAACTTAAAAGAGTAATTTTGAAAATTTTTATGAAATTTATAGTTCGACGGTGCTGATAGGCTGTGGCAATTTGAAATTTTTAGATCATTTGTTGTTAATAGGGCTTAATTCTAAGTTGTTACCTATTTTTTTCCTTAGCTCCATATGGTTTGGAACGCACGAACAAATATTTTTTGGTGGTTGTTAAGCTACTTTTCGAGTTTTTAGAACCTATTTTTTAGGTTTTTATTTTTAGAAACAAAAAATTTGAAAAAATTATTTTAACATACTGTTTGGCGTTTGTATTCCCCCCTTTTTTGAAAAAAATTTTTTGGCGCTACTGTATAAGTGGTCCCTTTGAAAATTTTTTTCACTTATTTTACATATATTTTTATTACAATTATCCATCCTTCCTTTGACTTCGTTTTTTCAGAGCCATATAGTCCCAACAATTTTGGCACAACAATTTGTTTTGGATAAGTCCGTTGTGTGCCAAAAATTGTAAAATCTCTTCAGAGTTTTTGGAAAAAAGCCATCTCAAATTTATATCGTCCAATGTTTGAAAAGCGATGAGCGGCAGATTGTTGGAATCATTAATGGAATATCTTGAAACTTTAACCATTTGCTAAAATTGCATGAAAAAAATCAGGCTCTACTGCAGTTTACGCGTCCAATCGACTTTTACGCGTCCAATCACAATTTACGCGTCCATCGACTTTAAATTTACGCGTCCAATCACAGTTTTTACAATCTTATTTGTATCAGTATATGTTTCGGAGATCTAACGAAAAAATTTTTCAGCAAATTCTCGAAGAAATACGTATTCAATACCCTGTCTAATCATCTTTTCGTTGTATTAATCAAAAAGTCTTCATTTTGACATTTAAGCATTTAATGCCAATATTTTAAATAATTAAATAATTTCTAATAATTGATTGGACACAAAAACTTTTGATTGGACGCGTAAAAGTCGATTGGACGCGTAAACTGCAGTAGAGCCAAAAATCATTTATGAAAAAAATTTTCAAAAGGGACCACTTTTACAGTAGCGCCAAATTTTTTGTTTTCAAAAGTCACAAAAATATATTTTAAGAAGTTTTCGGTAATTCGGGTCAGGGTTTTCTGGGCTTGAAAAAGCCGTGTATCTTGGTCTGTACCTGGGCTATGCATTACTATATATGATATATTAAAGGTAAATCCAAGTCAGGATATCCTACGAAAATGGTTATTGTCTATCGACCTTACGTCAGTCGTTGGCGCCGAGCATGGACAGTTATCAAGGCAAAGCCTCGTTTCTGGCTCAAATATTATCCAGAATTTTCTGCGGGCTGGTATATGCTGGTTCCATCGGTCATTATTTGTCTCGGAACAAGGTTCTATTTTGGCGGGTATCCAAACAACTTCGGCATGGGCTGGAACGGTAAGGTTTTCTCTATGGATATGCCTGAGTCATCAATATTATTTGTTTGTTTTTTGTAAATTTCAACAGTCCTTTTTTATTTTTTGAATTTACTCATTGAATTCTAAATTTTTGAACACCATTAACACCTTTTTTGAGGGTGAAAAACCAACTTTGCGCATTTCACCATTCCAATTTCAGAAAAACCCTTCTATCGTCAGTTTTTCGAGGTGCGTCGTCCCGATGATCCATTGGTTCTCAAATGGCGTCTTCCTGAGGTTCTGCATCTTTTGTTTCATTTTTAAATTGTCCCTCCAGGAATATCCCGCTCGTTTCCAAACCAACCGTCAGTCCGACTACTACCCTACTACCGCTCACAACAAACACTACGCCTGGGACGTGAAATAACTGCGTGTCGAGCGAACAGCGAACGACAAGAAAAAAACATGCACATTTATTTTATGTTACGTTTAGGAATGACACTGTAAAATGTTCTGCCAATGTTTTTCCATTTTAACTATCGTGGAGGGGGGGGGGTAAGGATGTGTGTTGGAGCTGCTTGTCAAACGTGGAATCATTTGGCACTTTTGTAGTTGATTCACGGTCACAGCCCCAAAAGAGGTCGAAAAACTTAAAAAAATAAAATTCATTGTTCCGAAAAAATCAAGATGTATTTATTCTCACAAAGGTTCCCAAGTTTTCATGAAATTTAACCACAATCCAAATGCGAATCCATCTTCCCTTCAGTTTATTTAAACAAACAAATGCTGCAAAATAAATCGCAAATGTCCCTACGCCTGGTTAACACATGACAGTCAGCGTTGATCCGTTAGATAGTTAAAAGTTAAGTTTTTTAAACAGGAGAATAATAGTTGTTAGAGGGCGGAGTTTAACAAAACGGAGCACGAGAAAATAAATGGAAAATAGTAGATTAGTCAAATAACAGTCCATCGTTGTGTCCACCAAAAAGACAATGAGTTAATCCCACCAATTCTTAAATATTATTAGAATATTTACTGTAATTATGTTTTTGGATTACATTTTGAGACTGTGGTTGGCGATTTGGAGGCAACACTCGCTGGGTTTGCTGTTGGGGTGTGTGCGCATTGGCTGGTGCACTGTTATATTGGGTGGCATTGCCAGAAGGGTTTCGCCACGCGTCCGTTCCTCCACCGTGGTGGCCTGGGCCACGCTGTCCAGCACTTGCCGATGGGTTTTGAACACGATGGTCTCTGACAATAAAATATCCCATAGGTTAATTAATGTGAGTAAAATTGTTTGCCTTCCTCCGAAACGATTTCCGCCACCTCCACGCTTCGACCCGGCGCCAAGGTGCGACCGTCCCCCACCGCCTCCGTGTCGGCCTGAATCGCGTGCCATTTCTTCGAGCCAATCGGGCAATTCCTGGTTTGCTTCCACAATCAGACTAGTGAGTTCATGAGAAATGTTCCGGTTTTTGTCGTTGAAAAAGCTAGTGGCCATTCCTAAATATACCATTTACAAACCTTAACTAAAATGGGAACGGACCAATGTTGCCCACACGGCCGGTTCTGCCAATTCGGTGCACGTATTCATCGATGTCATTCTTTATTTAAAATGGCATAAAACAGATTAAAATTCACCACCGGTAGGTCATAATTGATCACGTGCTTGACATTCGGAATGTCCAACCCACGGGCGGCAACTGCTGTTGCCACCAAAATGGGTGCCGTTCCGTTGCGGAAGTTCTCCAAATGACGCTCGCGTTCCATTTGCTTCAAATCGCCATGGATTGCTACGCAATGGTAGCCTTCTTGCTGGAGCATGTAACTCAGCTTAAAAGGCCAAATTGTGAGATTTCATGGAATGCATTTTACATCTCCACAGCCGCGTTTGGTTTCAACGAAAATCAGTGTTAGTGCCTCGGGCTCACTGGCATCGAGTAAATCCATCAGGAAATGGCGTTTGTTGTGCTAAAACAAAGGCAAAACTCGAAATATGCACTATTTGTGGTCTTTGTTTTAACTGTTTATACCTCTTCAACCCAAACAACTTTTTGACTGATGTTCTCAGAGGTGGACCCAACTCTTCCAACAGCCAAAAACACATATTCAGGCATGAGGAAGTCTTGTGCGAGAATTTGAATGTCTCTTGGAAAGGTCGCAGAAAACATCGCGGTAATACGCTCTCCCTTTTGAGGCATGCCGGACATTTGCACAATCTGACGAATCTGCGGCTCAAAGCCCATGTCAAGCATTCTAGAGGATGAATGTTGCTTTGAATTATCCCTTTTACACCTGTCCGCCTCGTCCAACACCAAAAAACGGCACGCCTCCATGCCAATCAGCCCATTTTGGATGACATCGATCAGACGACCTGGTGTTGCGATAAGCATGTGCACACCCAACTAAAGAAAAGAATGCTTCTTAATAATTAATTTCAATTACCCGAAGTTTGTTGATCTGATCACGATAATTTTCACGGCCTCCGTATAGAAGTGCTAAATTGAACGGAAAAATATATTTGTTGGGCAAACAAAGTGCCTGAAACAATCGGAGTGCGGTAAGCAAATTTGCGCGACTCATTGTATATTTGGAGACTGAGTTCCCGGGTCGGCGAAATAATTAGTGCCTAAATTGTAAATCTTAAAACAGCATAGCTAAAAAGGGATAGTCACGAGAGGGTATTGGCATGTGCGTCCATTTGGCCCAGTGCTTTTCTGATAAAAAAAACTATAAATTCTATGCCAGTTAATCCTTTCCCTACCGGCTTCATCCATTTCTGGCCTTCCTCTAAAAGGGTGTTGACCACCGGCACCAAAAAGGCTGCTGTTTTCCCACTCCCGGTCTGAGCACACGACATCAAATCTCGCTGTAAAAGCCATTCAGAAAGGTAAAATAAGATAAAAGCTTTGTCCATTTGAGGTAGTGACCTTCGCGGCAAGAGTTGGGATGGAATACTTCTGAATGCAAAGCAAAATTAATGCCAAAGTGTCGCGTCTTTTACCTGCACCGGCGTCGGTCTGTCGTAGCCGCTCTTTCGAATGTTTTCCTCAATCCACGGGTGTAAATTCAGATTGGTGTCCGCAAACTGAACTTTATCGCATAATGCAAAGAAAAGAAAAACTAAATTTGAACGCTTTGGATCGGCGGTGGACATTCAACGCCGGTCGCCTCGACCGGGATTTCCTCATATTTGTCAAAATTGATGCCAGAGTTGACACCGGTAAATAATTCCGCCTCCAAACGTTCATCCCTCGGACCGCCTAAACAAAACCAAAAAGTGAACGAAAATCAAGGGCGCATCTAGGGGGGGGGGGGAATTCCCCCCCCCCCGAAATGAAAATTTCTAAAAAATTTTCCAGCAAATAATGGAAAATTTTTTCGAATTCCCCCCCCCAAACGAACACTTAAAAATTTTATAGGCAATTTTCGTAACAAATAGCACTCAAATTTCCAAAATTTTTTCCCGGCGGCGCCTATCAGCACCGCCGGACCTCCATTTTCCACTATTTTTACATGTTTTTCTGCCTTAAAACGGCCAAAATAAACAGCAAAAAAAGGTCTTCAGTTGAAGAGGAAAAAAAAGGTCTTCAGGTCGGGTCCCCCCCCCCCCCGAAAATTTTTTCTAGATACGCCCCTGACGAAAAACAAACTCTCGAATGAAATGCATTTTTATTGTTTATACAATCCATAAAAAGTTGCCATTTGCCCAACTTACGATTTTCCCATGTAACTGCATTCTGATTGAAGCGCGCGTTACGCGCATAGTTTTGCTGCTGTCCTTGGGAATTTGGAGGTAAATCGTTGAGAAGTGAAGGGGGTGGCCCATTGGTCGCTTGGCTTTCTCCTCCCAAAGATGGTTCGTCCAACTTGGCCCAGCGTGAATTTGGCTGCCTAGAAAATTGGATTTGAAACGCATTTCAAGAAATGCTGAAATGCACTAATTAACCGTGAAGAAGGTGCATTTGGAGGGTGTTGATAGCTTGCCCATTGCTGCTCGTCGTGGACAGAACGGTCGGAGCGGTCATAGGAGAAACGACCTAACGAAAACAGAAAATGACGGAGGACGAAAGTAAACAAGAGTGCAAATGTAGTAATCGAAGCACTTCTGACCTGAGTATGGCGGAGGATGACTAAAATGGGAATTTAAATTGTGTCATCATTTAAATAATTGACGGGTAATACAGTTTGGTCTCTATAAAACGGAGCAGTTTGCGCAGGGTCGTATTTCTCGGCACTAGTTGCAAACCGATGATTTTGAATTTCATTAAAAACCAAAGGAGGGACTCTTTGGTTTGTAATTTTTTAGTGATTTGGTTTGTAATTTTTTAGTGATAAGAAATTGTGGTTTTTTTGCACGAATTTTCAGGGTCACTGATCACGCATTTAACACCCATTTTGGCTAATCCCTAATCATTAACCCGAATTCTTACCCGCCCGATTGCTGCTGCCCCCCTCCTCTTTCTCGGTCTCCGCCACGTCTTCCGCCCGAATCGACGCCTCCGCGAGCATTCCGCTGTCCATCATTGTTCCAACGACCAGACTAAAAATATGCTGGCTTCATAAGTATCTAATTAATTTGGACCTGTTGGTTTTGAACCCCAGCAAATGATTGGCTTTTCCGCATAGGACAACCATCGTAATTGTTTACGCCGTTGTTTGAATGATTGGCAGCCGGTGATTGATTTGAATGATTGGCACCGTAATGCTCCAGAGGCGATGCCTCGGGCACCTCACTCAATTTTTGTCTTAAATGCGGAGGCAAATAGCGTCCTTAATTTGTATATGAATTGGGTTAATGGATAGATATAATCACGAAATACCTCCAGTATGTCCGTCATTGTTGCTCATGCCAAAATATAAAATTGTAATTGAAAATTAGTGGTGAACGTAATATATAGCGCCCCTATCAGAACATAAATTATAGATATTATGTATGTGTAAATAACACAGGGTAAGAACAGCTAAGCTCAGGGTTACCCTTGAAAATTTCCCGAAATAAGAACATCGTTGGTCAAAAATAAGATTTTAGGGTCAAAAATAAGGACATTTTTTAAAACACGCTTCGAAAACTTTGAATCGCATTTTTATTCAACAAAATCAAGCATTACTCACCGTCAACTATTTTCTGAGCAATTTCGGCTTAAAATGAGAAATTTATACATTTCCGAAAATCAATTTTAACAATTTTGTCGAAACATAAGCAATTGGCACTATGGGTCAACTCCACTGTGCAGAGAAAAGCCTAGTACTATCTCGTCGTTTCTCTTTTTCTTTGTAATTTCTCTCACTTTGGCGTACTATCTCTTCATTTTAATTATGTAAAAAACAACATTTACATCTCTCCATATAACTTTTTTTCTATGCATACAAGTTGCACCAAATTTTGCATAGCGATAGAGAAAGAAATTAGGAACAAAATGTAAGGGTTTTTAAGAGCAAAAAAAGGGTTAACTAAAAAGTTATGGAGTGATTAAAATTTTTGCATTTCTTTTTCTCTCCTTTTAGAGTACTATTTTCATGTCTCTAACACATGAAAAAACACAAATTCGCAAATGCTAACAATTTTCATTATAAGGGTACAAAATCACTTAGGAAATTTAAAACCAATAGAAAAACGATTAGTTTTCGCATTTTGGTTCAAATCAGCAGTTTAGGACTTGAGTTATAACGTGATAAAAATTTGAAAGTATCACAACTTTTTTCTGAGATGTCAAATTGTTTAGCATTCGCTTAGAAAAAGATTCTCCTTTTCAAAAACTTTTTTTTAAGTTACCAAATTTGTTCAGTTTAGTTGGGAATGAAGCGAGTTATGGCAGATCAAAATAAAAATACAAAAAAGGCATTTTCCAGTGTAAATTTTGAAATAGCGCGCAAAAATTTACGCCAAATGCGCTATTTGGCGTTATGAGCAATTTTGTCTAACACTGGGCTGGCGCTATGTAATTTCGACACTAAGTAAATTCGACACTGAGTATTTTCGACACAGAGAAATTTCTAAACTGAACTATTTCAAAAACTTTCACTGTTTTCCTGCATTTCGACACTGGACCTTTCGACATTGAGTAAATTCGACACTATTGAGATTAAAAATTAATATGAAATTTTGAAAGTGTTAGTAATTAGGTATGATAAATTTTCCTATTTTCATTTTCTAATTCGTAATTTTAAAAGGGTAGGTGGTATAACTATGAGTAAAACGTCAAACCCAGTCCCGTGTCAGTGTTAGACCAAATGATTCATAATGCCATATAGCGATATTTTTTGGCGCTAATTCAAAAAAAAAATACTGATTAGTGATCACTTGCATTGGTTGTTCTGATTATCCATAACTTCAGTGTCGAAATTACTTACTGTCGAAAATACTCAGTGTCGAATTTTCCCAGTGTCGAAATTACCAGCCACGCACTGGGCTTGACCATAGTGAATTGGTAAATTTCAGTGCATTTAAAATTTTAAAAAAAACATATTTTTAACAATTTTTTCGGCGCATTTTTCCGAAAATAAATTTTTTAAAAATTTAATGCAATTTGTTAATAAGCTCTGTCCAAAAAATGACCAAAATTTGCGATCTTTGGCTAATTTTTAAGAAAAAATAGGAGTTTTTGGGGGCCAGCGGTGCCGATAGGCGCCGCTGGGGGAAAATTTTAAGAATTTTTAATGAATTTTGTTAGGAATTAGCCAAATTTTTCAGAAAAAATAAGACACTACCCCAAATCAGAACATTTCATAGAAATAAGAACAGATACACCCCTGCTCTAATAGGCGCCGCCGGAAAAATTTTTGTAATTTTTAATGCGATTTCTTAACGATTTTGTTCAAAAATGACAAAATTACGATTTTGAGCTAATTTTTTTAAGAGAATAAGAAACCGCCGAGAGAAAAATTTGAATATTTAACTGAATCTTGTCAAGATTTTGCATATTAATTCGCTTCAAAAAACATTTCTTTCAAAAATTATCATTAAAAATCTAAATTTATCCCTGAATCCAAAAAATAAGATGAAAATAAGGACAAAGAGCTTAAATAAGGACAAATCTTACAAATAAGGACATTTCAAATTTGTAAGATTTGGACCCTCAAAATAAGGACAAATCTTACAAATAAGGACAAAGGGTAACCCTGGCTAAGCTCGATACAAACAAAGCGATTTCATAATTTGTAGATAATGAGAAATTTTTAAATTCAATACACATTAAAAATTCAAATAAAATTCATTAAAAGGGTGAATTATTTATAGGGCTGGGATTTTTAGGTTTTTACCTATTTTTTTTGCGGCTTAGTTATGATGAGAGAAGCCCAAAAATAGCATTTTCTCCGAACAATTTTGATTTAGAGCGACTTTTTAGCACCTAAAATTACCTAAAACTGGCTTTTCGGTCAATAGCACCTATTTTGGCATTTTTCGAGTTTTAGCACGTATTTTGGCCTTTTTCCAGAAATTTCATAGCAAAAATGCAATAAAATTGAAAAACACACCCCCTAAGAACCTGTCCAAAAAATTGTTTTTAAATATACCCCTAAAGATTGACCAAAATTTCAGAAAATATTCCCCTAAGAAACAAAAAATTTTCCCAAAAATTCGTCCACAATATGTATTTATTATTTGTTTTCTTGACCAATTGCAATTGTGTGGGCGAAATTGATAAAAAATTAGTCGCTTTTGGAATGTTTGTACATAAAGACACTGGATTTTTCCAATTTTTAACACCTATTTTCGCACCTATTTTGGCCTTTTCGGGGGTTTTTAGCACCTATGCACTTTTTTAGCACCTATTTTAGTACCTATTTTGGGATTTTTAGCACCTAAAAATCCCAGCCCTAATTATTTATTTTTCACTAGAATTAAAACCTTTTCTACTAAATTTTCAACCAATCCCATAATTTAACCCATAAAGAAATTTAAACTTTAAAATATTGAACATTTTACTATAAATACAGTATGAAATAATTTCATACTTTCCGTTTTGGGCATACAGCTCAAAATTAAAAAATATATCAACAAGACGATAAATGTCCGGGGCGCAATGTCATAATTCATAAAATTCTTGATCGCTAAGCAAATTAATGCTATGAGAATGGTACAAAAAGTATCCCTTCAGCGCGCCCTTTGTTGACATTTTTAAAAAATTTTGAGATATAGGCCAAAAACGGAAAAGTACCTAATTTTTATGCTATTAAGCTACAATATTAACATTTGCACAAATTGTTGAACAGATCATTCCTTCATGGCTGCCAAAATGGCCTTGAAATCGGGAAAAGTTTCAAAAAATTCTTCGGGGAAAAAGAATAGGAAGGACAGAATAACAAAAAAGCGCATATCGCTGATTGTGAGACTTTTCCCCACTGACAAGAGACCATATGGGTTTTTGGTACATATACCGTATTCTTTAAAAAAACGTTTTACAGAAATTTGCTGGCGTTAAATCAAATTTGTTCTTTTTTTTGTTTGTTTTTGTTTCTCTACATTTACACACCCCCCAAAAAATTTCAGAAAATATACCCCCTAAGAAAAAAAATTTCGCTAAAATTAATTCCCTTAAAAAATTTTTTTCTTTGTAAAATTTTTGGTTTAAAAACTAAAATATTTAATATTCATTTACAATTGAAATATAAAGCCAAAATTGTTTTTTTCATTTAGTTTTTAGGTGATTTGCTACCTAAAAAGCGTTAATAAAAATTTTTATTTGTCTTTTTTAGTGCCTATTCGAGGATTTTATGTCTATTTATGCCTATTTTGCGATTGTTTTTTCTTCTTTTTACATAGGTGCTTTTTTGTGATTTTTTGTGCCTAAAGTGGTAGCCCTAATTATCGAAAAAAAGGCTACGAGTAAGCCGTAAAACAAGGTGCGTCGAGTTGGCCATGGCGAGTTAGCTCAGCTAGTTGGCTCCACGGCGACATAAGAGTTGGTGGTCGGTAGGCCAGCGCCGGGAATTTGAAAAATTAATGAGATTTGAAATCACTGTGTTGTTGACCGGATGCGTTCATAAAAATAATATAAACTTTAGTCCGATTTTTTTGTTGTATAAATATTGTCCAAACTTTATTTATGTATTTTAACATTTAAAACACTTGCATACATATGGTATCTTTTTGTTTTGACTACATTTGAGTTGTTAACCTGCTGGATTAATTCAAAAATAAATAATTTTTGAAAATTTCAACGTAAAATTCAGTGAAAATTTCAATTGAAAATATTAAATTAAAATTATAATTTTTGGTTTTTTATACATTTATTGTACTCTAAGTAAGCTTAATCTATCTAAATAAAGTGTAATTAGGCATTTTATGGGGGTGCGGCATAACGAAAAAGTACCCATTTTTATTAATTAGAATATTTATTTTTTGCTCGAGGTTGGTCAAAGATTCATAACAGGGGTGGGACAACTCTCGCCTCTCGTCCTCTCGCCTCTCGCCAACTCTCGCCATTTTTGGTACTCTCGCCTCTCGTTTTTTGGGACGAGAGGCGAGAGTTGAAAATACACCCCTAAAGATTGAATCCTCTTCCGTTTGTCTTCCTCCTCCTTCTTCTCTTCATTCAATAAAGATCAAAAAAGTTAAAATATTTTTTATTGTAAATTTTTGAATAATTTCAGATAAATGATGTTTTTTTGCTTCTTTCTCATTAAAATAAAGCTGCATAATAAATATTTAAATAAATAATCTGCGTCCTAATAATTATTTTTAAAAAGCATTCATTTGTCAGTCTCCGCCTCTCTTTCCCTTTTTCTCCGCTGCCTCTGCTCGCATCTCTTTTTACCTTTCTTATCAATTCGAAAAGCAGCAAATTCATAATGGCCAAATATGTAATAAAATAGGCAAATCGATAACTAATGATCATTAATTAATTAGACATTAATTAGACGGGGGGGGTCCAACCCTTTTTAGTTTAGGAAATGATTAACTTCAATATGCAAATGCCTTTGCTTGGTGGTTTCTTTCAGTTATTCTTTTACTATTATTAACTCTCTCTTTTCATTTTTACGTGAAATGTTTTTCCAACAAATCCTTTTAATTACCTCATTAACTACCGTCGCTTTTGCAAGTGACGGCAGCAAAGGAAAGGCCGTTGTTGTTGTTGGCACATTGTCCGAATACCGTGGAGAGCATTGGTTCACTCACATTTCACTATTTTTGAATAATTACGGTGACAATTAGGGGACGGAAATCCTTTGAGGATGACAGTTATGACGCGACCAAAGAAGAATTGGACTACAGCGACTGGGAAGAGGGCAAATGGGCGAAGGCGAAACGCCTCAAACTGTGCTCAACCGCCGGCACCGCCCCAGGGGGTTCGTTTAATTTTGGTTTAAAAATTGTTTTTAATATTTTTAAATTCAGAGAATCAAACGGAAATTTGCCACTGCGAATCGAACGGCGGTCGAAGTGACCTTTTGTGTGTGTCTCAGAATTTGACCACAACGGACGCCGATTTGCCGGCGAATTTTTCGCCTTCGGTGGTGCACATGGAGCACAACTTCATAAAATATTTACTCAAGGAGAGAGATTCATTTTTCGATTCAATGGGAGTCAATAAAAATTTAAATTTAGGACAAAATTTTGCCCGGCAAAGAGACAAATGTTTTGTCTTTGGACCTTTCGTCCAATTTAATTTCCGACATTGAACCGGCAACTTTTGATAAGTTCGCCAAATTGCAAGTGCTGATGTTGACGCACAACAAAATTGACAGCGAACAGATCAGCGAGTAAAACAAAATGCCAAAGAATCACTGCCAAAAAGCATTAAATTTATTTTCAAAATTTTAAAGCGATTTACTCACGGCCAAATTGGGACAGAGTTTGCATCAGTTGTACTTGGACTACAACTTCATCTCCACCCTTGACCAAGGAATCTTTGACAATTTAGATCAGTTGAAGAAATTGGTGTTGGACGGAAATCGGGGCTTAAAACTCACGAAAGGGGTCAGCCATTGGGAGAAGGGCGGAAGGATTTGCAAATATTGACAGATATTCACAAAAGCATTGGAGGCATTGGAAGTGCTTTCGCTTGACAAATGCGACTTAAAAGAGTTGGAGGAGGACATTTTTGAGAATTTAACGTACAATTATGAATAATTAAAGTTTTCCTCCCATTGCTTTTCCTCCCATTGCTTTTTCTCCATTGCGTTTCCTCATAGCTTCTTCCATTGCCCCCCCCCATCACAGATCTCTCCGTGCCCTGTCCCTCTCTGGCAATCCCTTGGACCGAATCCCCGCTGCTCTCTCTCCGCTCCATTCGCTGACGCACCTCGCCATGTCGTCCACCAATCTCAAGGAGTTAAAGGAGGGCGACTTTCAAAAGACAGTGCCTGGGCTGGAGAAACTTTGTAAGCTTATATTAGTTAAATGGAGTTTGTAATTAAAGTTGATGTACTGATTAAACTAACAAAAGAATATCTTGAAATAATCATTTGATTTCAATGCCACAGACATGCGAAAAATGAAATATTTGTGGAAAATTGGAGAAAACACTTTCAACGGACTGGCAAATTTGAAGGTTGGAATGGATTAGTATAAATAATCAAATAACTAAAATTATCTCAAACATATCCCAACGATCATTAGTCAATCCGCCGATCGCTCTCTTTTCAGTTCATCGATTTTTCCATCTCGGCCAAATTGCGTTTATTGGAGCCAAATGTTTTCGGGAAGGACCCGCCACAGAATTTAAGCGAATTGCACTTACAGCAGTGCAATTTCAGCACTTTGAGTGCCAAAACTTTGCCTCAAATTTATTGGAAGAGTTTGGACGTGTTAAAACTGAACGGAAATCCTTTTGTAAGCATTGGACGGATAAAGCATCACAAATGCTTGTTGGCTGTTCAGTTGTGCGATTGCAAATTGAAATGGATGGTGGACATGAAAGAAGCGATGCGCATCGTTTACAAAACGGACGAACCGACGTAATAAAAGCCTTTGTCAAATTGGAAAAACTGGCATTTCCAATAATGACATTTTGCAAATGACACCGTTAAGCTGCAAATACCCCTCTGAACTCGAGAGTCTCAGTCTGTCCGATGCCAACCGATTGAGCGATCTTTGCGACCCGACTCCGTCTTCAATTTCCAAATTTGTCGTTTTTTTGGTTTCCATGGTCCTTCTCTCCGCCCTTAAAATTGTCCCAATTTGCCCATTACCCTCAGATTCTCTTCGCTTCTTTGGTGGCCGTTGGCCTTGTCTATGCGCGCCGTCGTTACGTGGCCAAATACGGCGGAGACGTTCGTCCGCCCCATTTTCTTGGGGGTCCTTTTTCGGCACTTTTCTCCACTGATCGGTGCCATTCTCCGCTCTTTAAGGTTCTTCCGAATTCGCTCGCTCCCATCAGATGGGTTACAGCGAAAACGGTGGCAATATTTTTGAGGATGACGACGAAGGAGAAGAAGTGGAAGAGGAACAGCCAACTGCCAGAGAAGGGACCCAACGACCAGAATTTGTCTGAGAGAGAGAGAGAGGTGCCGAACCCGAACAAAGGATGCCATGGCGAATGGACGAATTGTGCCAATGCCAAATGTTATCGGATTTATTAACTTTAAATATTTTTTTAACGACGGTCGATTTATGCTGTTCTGTTTATCTTTATTTACTCATTTATTGCTGTTATCAATTATTTTCTTATTTGATTTAATATTACGTTTTCTTTATTTTTCTCTGGTGAAATATTTTTTGGACTATTTAAATTCCTTTTTTTACATTTTTATATTTCTGTTTTAATTTCAAAATGGTTTACGGCCTCGGCAACCAAATGCTCAAATCGCTTTTCTTCCTCACCAATTTCGCTCTTTTTCTGTTCGGATGTCTTCTCTTTGCCTTTTCCCTTTGGGTAATTTTGTAATTACCATACTTTTGAATGGGATACAGTAAGAAATGAATATTTCTTTGCTCAGGCTAATTTGGACCAAAATTTTTCACGTAATTTGCACGATTTTGCTCAACAGACCAAACTTGACGGAAAGTTCATTGATGAAATTGCGGAGGTAAATATTTCGTTTTTTTTTGTTTTCTCCTTAAATAAAATGTTACAGTACCAGGCTGCCCTTTGGGTATACGGTATGTGCGTAAGTTGCCAATGCAAAGAGTGTTTAGGTGTTGGTCGCCATTGGCGCCCTCCTCCTCGTGGTCGGCTTTCTCGGCTGTTGCGGTGCGGCGTGTGAAAGTGCCGTTCTTCTCACTTTGGTCCCCCAATTTCCCCCCTCCCCCCCCCCCCCCCTCCAAATTTGGCTCAATTTCTCAGTTCGGCGCCATCATTCTCATCCTATCGCTGATTGAACTGTACATTTTGTTTATGATGTTCACCAATCGCACCGAACTGCTCGACTCCGTGTACAAAGCGTTTCTCGACAGTGCCAAAACGGCGGATGGACGCCGAAATTTGAAGCCCATTCAAACGGCACTGAACTGTTGCGGGGCGACACTGAGCACACAGGAAACGTACAAAAGCGAAGGGTTATGCCCCGATCAGCTGGCGAAGACGGTGAGAAAAGGCGGAAAATGAGGGAAAAAAGTGAAGAACTGATCAGAAGAATCATCTTTTTAACTGCTAAAAAGACTGATCATTGCAATTATTCTAATTACCGCCAATTATTCTCCCTAATTACCCCTCGATATTTTTGTTCAGAATGCTTGTTACGCTGTGGTGGCTGCTAAAGTTGGTAGTAACGACGTTTTGGTGTGCGCCATTTTGGTACTGTTCGTCCAATTGGTGGCGATGCTTTTCTCGAGCACTCTGAGCAATGCGTTCAGAAGTCACTTCGTCTACAGCCCAATCGGACAACGTTAAAAGGACAAAGAGGGCAAATAAAGTGAAAATTGAGAAGTTTCAAAGATATGTAATTTAACAGTGAATTGCGTCCCATTAGCAGTCACTTTTTTGCGATTGTCTTACAATTAGTCAATTCATGATGTAATAATTTCGAATTTATTTCCAAATTCGTTGTTTCTTTTTTCATTTTATTTTTTCTGTTCAATTAGTTTTTGCTTCTTCTGCTGATCTTGTGAATGCTTCTCACTACGCATTTATTCACTTTTTTATAAATTTAATTCTCTTTTTTTTACGTTGTCTTTTGATAATTGGTCTCCCGGGACAAAAGTTTTTCAACTGTAAACATAAATTTAGAAATTATTTTGGACTCATTTTGTTGGCACAAAACGGCGGCATTTAATGAATTTTCTCAAAATGCGCTCGTTGCATTTAAAACAAATTGTTGGCCAATTGCCCCACTTTAATCCGTTAATTGTCATAGTTAAATCTGTTTTTATGAATGTGTAAATCCAACTACCAATGAACCGAACATTTGGCCATTTTTATATTTAATGACCCTTTGCCGGGCTAAAAGTTTCCTGTAATTATGCAATTTAAGTGTCACAACCGAGGCGAATCTTAGGCAAAATAAGACCCCCTTTAAAGTTCATATAAAAACAGACAGTTCGGTTTTGTTCATTTCTTTTAATAATTGCTGCAAATAAAAAAAATTTAAAAATTCGAAATGAATGCGTCGCAAATGGAGGAAAGTGACCGTTTTGGTGGGTGTCCCCCCCCCCTTGGCCAATTTGTCGCCCTTTCGGCAGATTTTGTGCGTTTCGTTTACTCTGTCAGTGCCGCGATTAGCTTTTTGCTTGGAATGTTTCTAAACGTCCTCCTCATGTATTTGATTTACACCAAAACGGTGAAGGCAATGCGCATTTATTCTCGTCTGCTGCTCCATTCGTGCTTTATGGTGAGGCCATTCTTCGGCCGATTCAAAATTCCGATCACTCGGCCTCAAATTGGGGCTTATATCGTTGGTCAATTCAAAATTCCGATCACTCGGCCTCAAATTGGGGCTTATATCGTTGGCCAATTCAAAATTCCGATCATTCGGCTTCGAAATGGGGCTGATTATTTCGTCACCCCGTTTCAGGACATTCTGATCGTAATCGTCTCGACTGCTGTCCAACCAATTCTGGTCCTTTTCCGTTTGTTTTTTTCCAATTGTCCGACTTTCCCTAAGGTTGTCGACCATGGTTATCGTGCGGTGTTCCAAAATGGGGTCACCTTTAATAAGCAACATTCCAAACACACTTTTGTAATTATTTTGCTTAGATTTTTCGAAACATTCCCCAACCGTACGCTTATATGGTGAGCACTTGGCTTCTCCCCAATTTGCGCAGTGCGCTTTTCAGATGAATGTTCTTTGGATTCAACTGCTGCTCTTCTTCATGGTCTCCACCACCACCCAATTCATTTTCCGCTATTTTCTCCTCTCCCGGTCCATTCTTTGGCATTTAAATGCCATTTCAATCATCCGTTGCCAATTCCGTGCCCCACAGAGACGGCCGAATTCCGGCCAAAGCGATGTGGCTTATGGCAATCTTCGCTTTTTGGCTTAACCTTTTCCACATCGTTTTGCTGACCTGGTCCGATTACCCGCGTGAACATTACAACCAGGCGATGGTCGAATTGGCGCTTCGTGTTCAGCAGGAGACGGGGGTCACCGCTGTCAAATTCACTTCGTTCACTTGGGCTGTAAATGCGCCGTCCTTTTGCCATTTCCCTCCCCCGTCAAAAAGTGCCGTTTTCACCCTTTCAGCGTTCTTTCCCATGGCTTTGCCACGTGGTCATTATGGTTGTCCTTTTCTCCTCCTGTTACATTGTCATTGGGGTGCATTTGCTATGCCAATCGAACAAATATTTTGTCCATTTACAGATTTGTGCCGTCAAAATCCGTCGTTACGTCGGCAATACTTTCGCCCAGGGCCAACAGGAAAATGCCACGGGCGGAATTTGTGCCACGACTTCGCTGCGAAAGCAGAAAATGCGCGAATATAATAATGAAATTACACGCGCACTGATTGTCCAGGTGCGTTGCCAACCAAAAGGAACATTCCCAAAATGGAAGTGACAATGGCAGGCCGTTCTGCCCACCTTCGAGGCCGCTGCAATGCTCACCCAAATTTTCCTGCCCATACTGTACCCCAAAGACACTACAGTATTCATCATCCTTTTCATTGCCATCCCTCTTTATTTTGCGCCGGTCGGTTCGCTTTTTATGCCCATAAATGCCAAAAGCTTTCCCATTTTGTCAAAGGTTCTGAACCCGTTGGCCACCATTCTTCTCGTGAAGCCGTATCGTCGTGCCGTTCTCGCGTTCATTTTGCGCCGTCGTGCCGATGTTCGCGTTTCAACCGGGGCATTTGTGGAACGGACGAACCACAGCAAATTCCCAAGCTCAACCGCATTCAGTACGAACATCCAAGGACAGCAGCAACAGCAAATGACAACGACGGAATAGCCGAAAAGTGAACAAAAAAACATTTAAATAATTTAATTTAAAATATATATATTTTAGGAGTGTAAACGGAGAAGCAGAAGGAAAAGGAGAACAATTGAACAAAAAGGCAATCATTTCAATTGAAAAAGATACGGAGAGATCATAGAAAATTGCCCTCTCAAAATGTATTCCATTAGTCAGGAGAAATATACAGATTTAACGATCCTTTTTTAGCACAAAAATCATAAAATAAAATGAGTAATTAAACTTTTGAAATGGAAAAGTGACCACAAAAAGAACATACGCCGCCAAAACATTCAAATTGCGGCACTTTCGCACCGCCCCGCGCGAGTCGAACGAATTGGCCTAAAACTAACGAAGTTGTTGCCTTTAAAATGCACGTTTAATTAACGAACAAAAACGAGATGGAAATGACTAAACAGACTTTTGGCCAATTTGATCTTAGCTGATGAGAAGGATAGAAGGATAATTATATTAAAAATAAATTTAATTTTATAAAAATATTTTAAGAAAATAAACAATTCTTATCATTTTTTATTTTTACCCTTAAATTCGTCTCAAGAAACGGACTATTATTAATAGTCTTCTCACATTCATTAAGTATTATGTAATTATTGGATGCCATTACTCATCATTAGAATTGATCAAAATATCAATTAATTTTTATAAAATTGCCCTCTTTACAGCAAAACAATTGTTTTTGTGATTGCTTTGTAAGGATCGAACCTTAACAAAAAAAAAATGAGAAATTTGGCCATAAAATGCATGTAATTCTCCGATAAGTCAAATTCCATTGTTTATGACATCCGTAGCACACATTTTGATGGTTGAGAAAGAATGAAAGAATGAATGATAACCAACGAAATGAAAAAAAGGAGAGAAATTTTGGGATGGAAAAGCGAAGAGCCGACGAAAAATGAAAGGAAAAATGAAACGAATTGGGGGGGGGGGCGGGGGTGACCCTCCCCATGGCCAAAAGGGTAAAAGCGGCGATCATTTGGCGGTTGGGCCCATTCATTCATTCATTCACTCATTCACTCATTAGCAGCAGAGGTGGCCCCATTCGTTCAGTGACTTTTTGAACTCTTCGCCCATTGCTACGCAATTTGGCCAAATTGAATTAATATTTGCCTTTTTTATGACATTTTATGATTTTTCCAGAAAATGGGTGACAAAAATAAAAACACTATAAAATTGGCAATTTCGGTGATTTGCACAGGTCTTCTGACAGCCCTTCTGTTAGTCATAATTTGGCTCTTAACAAAGTAAGTAAATGCGCCATAATTGGGCGGCACAATTAAATTTATTTTCTGATTTTTTCATTAAAATTGATTAAATTATTTAATTTTCTCTTTCCTTTGGGGGTGGCAACTGCGACTGTGCCGTGCCCTCTCCCATTGAGCCCACCGCCGCCCCTTTTCCGACGACCCCCGGCCCAAATTCGACCACCGCACGGCCACCGCCAACACCACAAAAGGACCATTTTGTGTTTATTGAAATTCGCGTGGACAGCGTTTTTCACATTTGGTTCAAAGCAAACGGCGAAGAAAAGGCAATTAAAAAGGGAAAACGAAGCGAAAGAGCGAAAGTTTAAGGAGGGCGTAATTTATGTGAGAGAAACGGCGGAAGGGGCGGAAACGGCGGAGAGAGCGATGGTCAGCACGACGGAGAGGGACGACAGACTGTTCGACTTTCGGGAAATTGCCCTGCTCAAACAGGGCACCGTGGAACTGTCGTGGTGGTCGGTCACCACAACCATCTCCTATATTTACGTGTTTGAGCCGGAAACGGTGCGAGTGGAGAAGAAAACGGACGGATCAAACAAAAATTCAACTTTTCAGGTCCTTGCGAATGGCATTCGAATTGTGTACATTTCGCCAGAAACCGAGCGCAACCCCGGCACTGAAAAGTTCCATTTGCATCCGCCGTTGGGGTGGAACAACGACCCGGCCGGGTTCAGCAGAACGCCGGACGGAGTGTACCATCTGTTCTACCAGCACTACCCGCACAAGCAGCAATGGTCGGAAGAAAAGACGGAATTTGAAAGGAATTGCCAAATTTGAAGGCACGGAATGCATTGGGCACACGCGGCCAGCACAGATTTGGTCAGATGGAAGCACCAGCCGATTCTGATGAAGCCAGAAAAGAGCAATTGGAAGGGAGGCATTTACACGGGGTCGGCCATTGCGGCCAAAGACGGGGGACTCCGAATTTACTACACGGACCATAACGACGGTGGGGGGGGGGGGGGGAGGGGGAAAGTGGACAAAACCAATTGCAGACCGACACCCGATGGAGTACCAGCGGAGCATTGTGACAAAAGTGAGCAAAGGAAAGGGCAAAGGGCACAAACCACCGACGACCGATTGAGAGGGGCAAAAGAGAAATGCCGGGGTTGGAAAATGCCAGATTTTCCGAAAGTGCTGAGTCGTTTTGTGTGCCTGCAGAGCTTAAAACATGCAAATGTCCTGGTCTTAATCTTGGTCGTTTGTTGTTCCTTTTCTGATTGATAAGCATTTGTAGGCCCGAAACTCGAAGCATTTGCAGATTTCTCTCGTTAATTAACTCAGATGCATTTCCCCCATTCATCACAATTCAACTGATTATTTTTAGGATTTTTACCGTCCGATGGGCCCTCCCCGCGACGCAATTGCTCGTCGCCCCTCTGAATTAGCAGCCGTTATCACTGAGGACTTTCGTGATCCGAATGTGTTCGTCGGTCCTGACGGGGCTCTGTTCATGACAACTTCGAGCCGTTTCACCAATGGGACGGGGGGCGTCGTGCTGCTTTTCCGACAGAATGAAACAGCGGCCAATGGGGGGCCCGAAGGATGGGAATTTAAGGCAATGGACAAAATGATGGACGGTCATTTGTCAACGGATTAATTGCTCGACCGTTTAGGGCATTCTCCACAAGGACAACCGATGGCATAATGCCGTGTGCGAGTGCAGTGGGCTAATCCCTTTGGGCGACCCGCTCTCATTGCAGACATTGTGGGCATTTGTCTACTCAATGTCGAACAGCGTGGACGAGGACGGAAGGTGAGTGGATGAACAAGAATTGGAAACAGACCATTGGAATGTGATTTCGAATTTAGACAATTCTTAAACCCAGTAATTGTCGGGAATTTTAACGGGAGAAAGTTCACGCCGTTATTTGAACAAATGTTGGACTTCGCCACGGGTTCTTACGCTTACCAGGCAAACCCAACGGAATCTTCTATCTTATATTGTACACCATTTAAGGGATTTCGCGACTCAATCAGTGGCGAGTCTTTGCTCGTCGGATGGCTTGGGAATTGGGCCGATTATAACGGCGTCCAAAATTTCCCTACGGCGCTCACTTTGCCGCGAGTGCTCAAATTGGCCCCGAGCAGAAACTTTCTTTTGACCCCTCCCCACCCATCCGTCGTCCAACTGAGGGTCCTTAAAAACGATTTAATTGGCAATTAAAACAATTTTTAAGGAAAAAGAATTGAACATGGACGACTTCCGAACATTTAAAATTACGCAATTGCCGAAAAACGGTGCCGTAGAAATTTTCTTCGAAATTTACTATTGGCGACTGCAAATTTACGGTTCGATAGTGCTAGAAATGCAACAGACGGACAAAGGCGAGGAGGGCAAAATTTCATTGGTGGCATCGAAGGACGGATTGGAAATGATTTTGGGATGGTAAGTGGCCAAGAGAATCGAATGAATTTGGCAATTAATTAAAATGGAAAATTAAGGAAAAACGGAACACAACACAGATACATTGAGAGGAAAGCCAGGCCAACTTCACTGCAAATTTTCATCGATGTCGGATCAGTGGAAGTGTTCTCGGACCAAGGCGAGTGGAGTTGCACCGCACGCATCCCAGGTGGGCAATTAATTAATTAATTAATCAATCAATCAATTAATGAGGCTAATTGACGTGGGAAATGGACAGTGATAACAGTTGTGGCACTTGTTGCATTTACAGATGAAGGCCGAGTCGACAATATTCGACTGATTGGGAGGAGCGAAGTGCTCAACTCGCAATCGGCCAAAATGTGGTCAATTAAATCGGTGACTCAAACGGACGAAACGACACAATAATTTTAAAAAATGTTTAAATAACAAAATCTGTTTTTATGCATTTTTATTTTCTATTGTTAAACATTTTATTGAATTGTAAAATTGTGATATTTTCTTAAGTTATAAATTTTTGCCTACATTGGCACTTCTAATAATTTTTGGCACGCAAATGACCAAAAAGCGGCATTTTCAAAGATACCTTTCACCGTTTAGGACCCACCAAATTATGCAATTGGCCCTTTTCAGCGGCCTAAGTTTTGATGAGAGAAAATAAAGCGATGAACGGGGCAAATGAATTGGGCGAATGAAATGCTCTCGAAACTCTTTTCTCGAGGGCCGGCGGAGATTCCCCCGCCTTTGTTCTTTTTCCCTCCCATCGGCAGAATGACCCATCACTTTCCTTAAAACTTCCGACGATTATTACACAACGGAAGGACACAAAACAAAACGAACGATGGGAAGCGAAAATGAGAAAATGGAAGAATAATTAGTGGAAAAGAGAAAGTCATTTGGGGGGGGGGGGGAATCAGAAGCAAAAAATGGGAACAATTGGAAAAAGGGAATTCGAAATGAATTTTAAATTAAATGCAAAATGATTCTTAAAAAATTAAAATTTCATTTAGCGTTCGTTTATTTTTTCCCTTAGATTTTAATATTATTTTATACTTTTTTTTGAAGTGACTGAAAATGGCGGACAATTGCCAATTCAATCGGCAAATTTATGAGCCAGCAAACGGAAAACGGCACAATGAGCAAATAAAAGCAGAAATGATCCGATTGGTTTGGTCGGCAAGTCAAATTCATCGGAGCGAAATGATCGGACGCACTTTTGGGCAGAACCGCGCCAAAAGGGCACACAGCCCATTGAAAATATTCGCAGTTCTTCTATTTACAATTCACTTTTTTATCAAAATATAAAAAAGTCCGAAATTCGTAAAAAAAAAGCCCTAAAAATATTTCGGATGGACCAATAAATGTCAATTGTCTTCCTTCTACCTCTCTTCGTGTGCATATGCCATACCAATTGACCTTGTCTTGCCACGATCGTACGGATTAATCCCCCGACCATTAATCCCTCCCCCCCCCGCCATTGTCCCCTTCCCCCTCTCATTGGCAATGGCTAATCGCATCGCCCGCCAACCATGGCTTTTATTAAAAAAAATGTTGCTTCACTCGGTCAATGACGACAAATTAAACACTTTTCTTAAGCTGTGGTGGTGTTAATTGAGTTGGGGTCTGTTCTTCCGTTCTCCCCCCCCCCAATTTCCCCCAATTTTACGGCTGTGAATGAATGACACAAATAAATACATTTGCGTCTTCCCTTCCCCCCGCCCCCTCCCATATTCATAAACCATTCGTGGCATCCCTCGAGGGCATTGGAGCGAGTGCTTTCTCCCCCGGGGCTCAAATTTGATTAAGCAATTAATTCCCTCCATTCCAAATGGCAACAGCTTTTCCAGCCAGTCAGACAGCTCCTTCCTGGGACATGCTTGTTCCAGTCAATTTATTATTATCTGCATAATTAATGGGCTTTGCTGAGCAACGACGGGGGAAGGGGATTAGTGGCGAGCAGAGAATTAGTGGGATTAAGGTGGGACAATGGTTTAATGAGAATGATGCCGGGGGAGTGAATGGCACGGCACGACTTTGGCAACTGTCGTGCCGTTGGCAGAATGATTTTCCGATTTCGCGGATTTGAATAAGTTTTCTTTTTGTTGCGCTCACATCTTCTCTTCTAAAGAGGCGCGAATTTTGCACAACCATCGGTAAATATTTGCGAATTTTCACTTCGGCACCAAAAAGAGACAAAAAACAAAGCGAAAAGAGAGAACAATCATCGCAAAGAAGAAGCTCCACACTTTGTGAATGGGTGGGGAAGGACGGCACTTCAAGACAAAATGCCAAAAACAAACAAACGCAGTTGGAACGCCATTGTCGGGAATTGGGAGAAAGGCGCCGACGGGTCAACGAGTACTTTTGCCAATTTGTCCTCAACAGAAAACACCGAAGAAAGAAAGTGCCAATGCCAATCAATCAGAAGTAGGCGAACTTTCAAACAAATGTGAGGACGACAAATGCGCAAGTTTCAGCAACAATTTGAACTGCTAGCCCATTTTGTCATCCATTAACGTAAAATACGACCCTTTTCCGAAACAATCGGTCGATCCCTCCCAAAAATGACAATGGAATGTCATAATAAATGCCTTCCCGTGATTGACAATTGTGTAGAAAGGGTGGGACGAACAGTTGAAGATGGGTATGGTAGTGGAGAAGTTTATTGCCGCTTTGGTACCTGTCAATGGGTGCAAAATGCCATGGCACGAACTTTTGGGCTGACCTTTGAATGACAAAGACCGATTAATTAGGGGGAGAGCATCCATTTATGAAGAGGTATTAGGCAAATGTAATATGAGCAGACAAAAAAGGTAAGAAAAGGGGGGGGAGGGGGGGGAATGAGGGACCACCCAAATGACCACCCAAAATGGGTCATCAGCGGGCAATGTTGGAACTCCGGAGAATATTAATGAGTTTTAACGCTAAACGACCTTAAAAAGACTAATTCAAATGGAGAAAAAATATTCGGCGGTAATTTTTTGTGACAGATTTTCATCATTCGCTCAATGAGAGGAGACATGAAAATTGATGAATGACTGAAGGGAAGCGGGCGGGGGAGAAGAGGTGGTAATTAAGGGGTGGGGTATCTTTGTTATATCTTAATTTTATTATTTTTATCCCCCTTTCTCACACCCGTATCGTTTCATAATCCCTCCCCAATCTCTCCTGTCCCCCCCCCTCCTCTCGCCCCCCCCTTCCTCCGCTTCTTTGCCTCGCTTAATAATTACCCCGAATTGCTTTGTCTCCGCTTCGCTTTTCCCCCAATTTCTCTTCCGTTTGGGGTCACATTTTGGGCTTTGTCGTCTCATCTTTTCTTTGCGGTAAACATCAAATCTTGCAACTTGACGAAACAAAGCCTTCCGCGACCGACTCACTCATCACTCTTTGGCGCCGAAGGGCTCAATTAGTCCGAGTACCCCCCACCCCGGCAATGTTTTCCTATTGGGCATTTTCTGTGATGGGAATGGCCTTGGATCGGCGATGGGGGATAATGGAACTAAACAAGCGAGGAAAGAGAGGAACGGAGCTGCGAATGGGGATAATCCTTCTGTTGGATTAAGCCGAAACGGATAATATGTCTAATTATTGAGTAATTAATGAGTTTATCTTATCAAAAGACAAACAATTAATTAAGTAATTAATGAATTATTTTATAAAGTTTTATGGCATGACAAAAAAAATATTGCACAAAAAATGTAAAACAATTGACAAAATTACAAAAGTAAGTGAATGACTGAAAAGAAATGAAAAATTAACAAAATTAGGGTTGAGAATTTATTTTAAAACAATAAATTAATTGTTTGTTTTGCATTAAGTGAAACCTAAAAGTAAGAAAATTTTAATAAAAATGTGTTGCATTATGGCCAAAAATATTAATAGTAAAAATAAAAATAAAAAGGAAAATAATAATAAGAATTTTTAATTCAATTTAAAAAATCAAAGAAATAATGCCGACAGGCTCATTCACCACAGTTTGAACAAATGTGCCAAAATCCGCCCAAAAATTCCTTCCGGCGACTTTTCGCTGCTCATCAATTCCAATTCGCTTGCCCATTCGTCCGCAATGTGCAAAAGACGTTGGGCCAACTGAGCGCAAAGATTAGCCAATTGAGGGTCATCCAACCGATCCTAAACAATTCAACACAAAATTGGGGAGAATTTCTTGAAAAAGCTAAGGACCTCTTCTGATGAATAATGGACAAAGTTAGAAAAGGCGTCGCCGTCAGTTTGAGTACCGATAGAACGCTTAAAAAGAAATTTTAATTTCATAATAAAGGGCTGAATTTAAGAAAGAATTGTAACTAATTTCATAACAAATACAAATACTCATGATTGATAAAGCTTACAAAGTTAGGTTATGGCTATTATTTTTTGTAATTTGCCGCCCTTTCTTACCGTATTTTTGGTGGATTCATTTCGCCGTTGGCAATGGCAAAATCCACTGTCAATGCCCTTGGGGAAAGAGTGAGGCGCAAAAAGGGCTGATGAACGGCACAGACTTTGGTGATGCTGGGCCATGTCCAAGTCGAAAAGGTCGGGCAGAGACAATTGGGAGAAGGGGGGCGACGGACACGGAGCAGCGGGACGGGGCCAAAAAGTGAACATCTGAGGAAATTGGCGTAAAAGCGATGGAAATGCCGGAAAATGCCGAAAAACACTCACCATTTTGGCACAAAAAAGCAATAAAACAAAGCAAAATATTAAGAAAAAGGATCAAGCAACGGAGAAGTGATTGATTTTAAGGAGAAATCTAAATTTGAAAAAATTAAACTCGCAGTAAAATAATGAGAATGGGGCGGGGGAAGATAAATTGGGGACAAATTGGCACTTTGGAATTGATGAGAATGGCGCAAGAAGGGAACGGATCAATGACCAACCAAATGAAAACAATGAAATGAATTTACGAACATTGAAATGGAAATGAATGGCAAATGATTGTCCGTCCGTTTGGTCGCGGGGCGGAGCCAAAAAATTATGGCGAGAAATGAATGAATGACCAGGCGAAACGCAACCTGAGCTGATGGACCGACCGAATGACTGACTGTTGGACGGCACGGGGCGGGGCGGGGTGAGCGAATGATTTGCGCATTGGGAAAAACGAAGGAATGAGAAAATGGGAGAGGAGGGAAAGGAAGATGGGAAAGGAGGAAGAGGAATAGGGAAAGGGAGGAAGAGAAAGAGGAAAGGAAGAGGAAAGGAAGAAAGGGGAAAAGAGAGGAATAAGGGAAAGGAGGAAGAGAAAGAGGAAAGGAGGAAGAGAAAGAGGAAAAGGAAGGGAAAGGAAGAAAGGGGAAAAGAGAGGAAAATAAGGGAAAGGAGGAAGAAGAAGAAGAGAGAGAGAGATAGAGCGATAGAGAGTGAGCGAGAGAGAGAGAAAGAGAGAGAGAGAGAGAGAAGAACAAAAGAGGAAAAGAGGAAAAGAAGGGAAATGGGGAAAAGGTGAGAAGAAATAAACAAAATTATCTTTTATTTTCGAAATTTCATTTCATTTCTTATTTCTACCGTAATTAATTAATTACACCAATTAGCAAAGGAATGTCCGTGGTGAGTTACGAAACTCATCTCCCCCCCCCCCATTCTTTTTGCTTTTTCCATTTCTCTCCCCGCGGCTTTTGCGATTTCGAAATTTTCATTTGTGTCCGTCTCTTTACACTTTTGTACCAAATTTCATCACTCCGCCATGTTCTTGTCTTCACCAACCAGTTTGTTTGAATCTTCGAAAGACCGTTAAAATAATGCGGCGGCGGTGGAAGGGTCCGCCGGTGATGGCTTTTTGCGATAAGCCGAGGGGGCAAAAAAAGGATAAATTATTAATGATTGGCTGATTAATTAATCGGTTCTTCTAAAAACCGAGGCTAAATGACCTTGAATTTTCATTTGGTCGTGTGGTCAATGCGAACAGAAGCGAATTGATCTGTTGAACTGAATTTCGAAATTAGGTCAAATTTGATGGATCGTTTAAATGCTAATTTATGAATTTGCCTTTCGTCGCCCCGCCCCTTTCCTACCGTATTTATTTTTCTTTTTTTCTTTTTCTTTTTGTTTCCTTTCAATTAATAATTTTTGCATGGCTTCTCTCGCAAATCGGCAAAAACAAAGGAATGGAAGACAATAATAATAAACGCCGAAAATGACCTGTTGTGGAGAAATTCGGATTAAATAATCCGCTGAAACCCTTTGGCGGCTGAGTTTCGACGAATGATTGGCGGCGAATGGGCGGGGATGGCCGACGGTCGGCACTCCCGCCCATCGCCCGGGGGGGGGGGGGGGGAATTTGCAAATTGCCCGGAAACGGGGCATTGTGAGCGGCCTCATTTAGTGAATATTAAATCACTAAACGAAAACAAAAAAAATAATGACTCGAAGAAAAAAAAGCCATTCGCCGGCATAAAAACAATTAAAAATTAGGGACATTCCATTCTCGGCAATTAGCCGCTTTACACATTTCCAAATTTGGACCAATGCGATGACCCACTCAATCAAAAAACAACAAAACAACAACCAGCTGCGGGCAATTCATTTCCCGATTTATTGGCCGATGCGAAAGCTTCGTTTCGTCTATTTTAAGCCGATCAAAAACATAATTAGCAAAAATAATTATTATAAAAAGCAAATGCAATTTTAATTTATATATTCATTTAAAAAATTATATTCAATGAAATTTATAAACTTAGAATGTTTTAACCTATTTTCTTGTTCATTCCCACATGCGCCAACCTTTTGTGAATTTATTGCCCCCCCCCCCCCCCCGCTGCCGACAGATCAACGGGACCAATTCGCAACAAATGCTTCGTAAATCAGTGCCACGAACAATCCTAACGAATGGGCGATTAAAAGAGTCTGGCGATTCGGCTAAAATTGTGTTCATTTAAGGATAAAAGGAACACAATGCGAAACATAACTAAATTTTGACAGCGAATTTTGGCGTTTTTTCGCTAAATTTGACCTTTTTTAAATGGTCATTTCAATTCCAATATTTTTTTAACGTTTCGTTCCATTAATAAGAGGTGAAAATCCACTCGACAGCACCACAGATATTCATTTGTTCCATTGAAATTGGGCAGCGAAGAGGACAATGAGCAAGAAAATGCCAAAACTGTGAATGTGGGCGAAAGGATGGCATATCAGATAGCAATTGGACGGGGATTGATGCTGAATTTGGGGCGGGGGGGGAGAGGAAGACGGGGGATGGGTTGGGGGGGAGAATGCGTTGTGATGGGATTAGCATCCCCCAGCCCCATCTCTTCCGCTGTCAATGTTTGTGCTCAATCCCAAATTGAGTTGTTCTGCTGCTGATGTGCATGATATGCAACAACGGCCAACAAAGTCACAGGTGTGCTGCTGCTGCTGGTGTTGGCCTTTCCGTCGTTTGTTTGTCTTCCATAAATTGTGCCGGTTTGCTCCGTTGGTGGTGTCGTTGGTTTCGCTGATGGCACTAATTGTTTGCCCTTTGCCCTCCCTCCCAAAAGTGACTATCACTTAGTGTTCCTTCGTCCAAGTCAATTCATTTGCATTTCCATTGCGCGAAAATAAATTAGTTTAAGGCTTAAAAGATTATATTAATAGAAATTGATAGAAAAAAAAGAATAATAATTTCGCTGATTTTGCTTTTTATGCCTTTTTAATGGTTATTTCTTCTCGGAATGGGCATCAAATTTGGCAAAATTGGAGACACTTCCAATGCCGAGAATCATATAAAGTGCAATTAAATGCCGCCTTTTGGACAGTCGCCTAAAAGTGCCGCGGTTTCATCGCTCAAAGAGAATGGGCGAAATCGGAGAAGAATAAAACGGCGAGCAGAGGGCGGGGGTCATTTAGTGGGGGGGGAGGGGAAATTGCGCGAAAATTGGCCAATTGAACACGGCGGCAAAGCTTTTGATCACTGAAAAACATTCCCTTGGGGCAACAAAATCATTCCCACGGCCTCATGAGAAAAAACAGCGAAAAGGGACGAAAGATCAAATTGCAAAGAAAAGAACAGACAGAGGGACGGAACATCATTACTCAACACAATCAAAACAGAAGAAAAAGAGGAGGGAGAGCAAAGCGAACCGAACGGACGGAGAAAGGGAGACAAACCGAGAAAAGGGAAAAGCCAATGTCAAGAAAAGGGACAAAGGAGCAAAAAGGGGCAAAGTCAATGCCAAGAAAAGGGACAAACGATCAAAAAGGGGAAAAGCCAATGCCAAGAAAAGGGACAAAGGAGCAAAAAGGGGAAAAGCCAAGGAAAAGGAAAGGGACAAACAATCAAAAAGTGAAAAGCCAATGCCAAGAAAAGGGACAAACGATCAAAAAGGGGAAAAGCCAATGCCAAGAAAAGGGACAAAGGAGAAAAAAGTGGAAAAGCCAAGGAAAAGGAAAGGGACAAACAATCAAAAAGTGGAAAAGCCAATGCCAAGAAAAGGGACAAACGATCAAAAAGGGGAAAAGCCAATGCCAAGAAAAGGGACAAAGGAGAAAAAAGTGGAAAAGCCAAGGAAAAGGAAAGGGACAAAGGAGCAAAAAGGGGAAAAGCCAAGGAAAAGGAAAGGGACAAACAATCAAAAAGTGGAAAAGCCAATGCCAAGAAAAGGGACAAAGGAGCAAAAAGGGGAAAAGCCAAGGAAAAGGAAAGGGACAAACAATCAAAAAGTGGAAAAGCCAATGCCAAGAAAAGGGACAAACGATCAAAAAGGGGAAAAGCCAATGCCAAGAAAAGGGACAAAGGAGAAAAAAGTGGAAAAGCCAAGGAAAAGGAAAGGGACAAACAATCAAAAAGTGGAAAAGCCAATGCCAAGAAAAGGGACAAACGATCAAAAAGGGGAAAAGCCAATGCCAAGAAAAGGGACAAAGGAGAAAAAAGTGGAAAAGCCAAGGAAAAGGAAAGGGACAAAGGAGCAAAAGGGGAAAAGCCAAGGAAAAGGAAAGGGACAAACAATCAAAAAGTGGAAAAGCCAATGCCAAGAAAAGGGACAAAGGAGCAAAAAGGGGAAAAGCCAAGGAAAAGGAAAGGGACAAACAATCAAAAAGTGGAAAAAGCCAATTGCCAAGAAAAGGGACAAACGATCAAAAAGGGGAAAAGCCAAGGAAAAGGAAAGGGACAAACAATCAAAAAGTGGAAAAGCCAATGCCAAGAAAAGGGACAAACGATCAAAAAGGGGAAAAGCCAATGCCAAGAAAAGGGACAAAGGAGCAAAAAGGGGAAAAGCCAAGGAAAAGGAAAGGGACAAACAATCAAAAAGTGGAAAAGCCAATGCCAAGAAAAGGGACAAACGATCAAAAAGGGGAAAAGCCAATGCCAAGAAAAGGGACAAAGGAGCAAAAAGGGGAAAAGCCAAGGAAAAGAAAAGGGACAAACAATCAAAAAGGGAAAAGCCAATGCCAAGAAAAGGGACAAACGATCAAAAAGGGGAAAAGCCAATGCCAAGAAAAGGGACAAAGGAGAAAAAAGGGAAAAGCCAAGGAAAAGGAAAGGGACAAACATCAAAAAGTGGAAAAGCCAATGCCAAGAAAAGGGACAAACGATCGAAAAGGGGAAAAGCCAATGCCAAGAAAAGGGACAAAGGAGCAAAAAGGGGAAAAGCCAAGGAAAAGGAAAGGGGAAAGCCAAGTTGAAATTTTTGCGATACAAAACTTGACTTTTCTCTTTCACCGGTCCTTTCGTTGCTTATCTGATGAGTGATTGCCGAATGACTGACTGACCTCAGATTTGTTCAGTTTACCCTTTGCCGAAATTGTGCCGTTGGCAATTCGTCCATCGAATTGAATCAAAATGAGAAGAACGGCAAAGGCAAAGACAGCAAACGCATTTCAGCGACACATTCGGCATTTTCTTTGCCTTTTTGAATATAACACAAAATTTAATAATCTTTATCAACGCATTTTAATATTATCCCCACTCAGTATGTGCTGACCATTCATTCATTTTCTCACTTAATAATTTTCATTTTAATTTCGTTGTTATTACTTTGTCAATTGCTTCATAATATTACGCTGAAATGCTTAAAATAAATTCATTTTCCGAGCTGCCAAATTTATTTGAAAAAAAGCCGAAATCTTAAAAAAGCAGGGAAAACAGAGAGAAGCCGTTGTGAGTTAATATGTAAATTAATTAAATGGAATTGTTTTTCAATTAATGCGTTAATTACCCAATTTCTTTTAGAATCGTTCGTCCGTCCGTTGTTCGCTGTCCCAAATGCCTTTTGTCGGACGTTCGCTTTTTGCAAATTCATTTGCAGACAGACGAAAAACAAAAGAAATGGCAAAAATTTGAAGTGATTGGAAGGGTTTTGGTGGATGAAAATGGGGAAGAAAGTGGCCAAAATGGAGTCAAATTGGCCATTCTTCTCGAAATCGCGGACATTTCGTCCAATGTTTGCTCGGCGGCAAGCTTTTTGAATAATTATCACTAATTGCACCCATTAACTAATTACTCAATGCTTTGTTCGCCTTTAGCTGTCAATCGCTTTACCGCTTTGGATGGGATTCGCCATCGATTTGTCACGCATTTTTGTTGCCCTTCATGCCGATATCCGCTCTAAGGAAGGAAATGCGCGTCAAATTTTCGAAGTTGGCGCGGACGTACTGCTCGGATCTGTCGGGGCCGAAATTGGCGGGGCATTGGGCGTCGGAATTGGCACATTAATTAAAGGCAGCAATTAATATGCCCGAAATATTTTATAATGATATTGCAAATTCTCTCCTTATCCAACATCGTTTTTTTCAATTTTCAGTTGCGATTTGCGCAGTTTTCGCGTGTCCCTTTGGCGCGGTCGGCGCTTTGGTCACTTCCGTCGCTGGCGCAGCCATTGGTTAGACCATTTTTTCGTCCATTCCTAAAATATTTCAAAGGCTCAATCGTCGGTTCGGCTGTTGCCGGAACAATCGGAAAGAAAATAATTCGAAAGACAATGCGAAAAAACGTAAGAAAATACGAAGAATTGGGAAAAGAAGTGAGGGAGGAAGAGGAAGAAGAAGAAGTGGATGAATTAGGAGAAGAAGTAACGGAAGAAGAGGAGGAAAAGGGAGGGAAACGGCGGGTTTTTGGAAGAATTTTGAAAAGGATCAGAGGGAGGAGCAAAAAGTTAAAGGAATTCATCAACAAATTTTGTTAATAAACATTTAAAAAATGTATTTTTATTTGCTAAAGCATCAATGCCATTGCCTCCGTCCGTTTGCTTTTCTTTCCTTCGCTTATTTTTTAAGCTGCCACTAATCCCTCGCCCCCCCCCTCAAATTTTGCATTGGCCACTCGACTCATCCAATATTTGTCTCACTCATTATTTTGTATTGTGTTGGCGTTGGGTATCTGGAATTGCACCAGCTCCCAGCAGGGGGCAGTGGTGCATCGTCCACTTGTGAACCAATTAGTGCCCGTGCCCAAATTTTCGGATGGTTTGCCACAGCAATGCCCATTTCGCCACCTCTCGCGGTTGCCTAATTGCTTGGCTTACTTAAACCAACATTTAATCTCACCTAATAATAAGCCAAACAAATGAATGGATGAATGGGGGTGGTAGGGGCATTCCCCCCCCCTCCGCCCGACCATGCCACCTTCCCCCCCCCCGGGGTGGAGTGAGTTGAATAGCCCTCACAATTCCCCTCCCGGCAGAAGGGACAACAATTTGCTTATGGGGGAACTAATTTGGGATGGATTGACAGCGAATGCGCCAAATGATTAATTGAGGAAGCGAATGAGGAGAAGAAGGAGAGGAAAAGAGCATTCTGCTTTTATTCAATTGTAAATTCTTAGCTAAATTGGTCGCATTCCAAGCTTACGTTGGTTCAATTCTATAATCTTTTTTTGTTAGAGTTGAGCGTGAAACCGGGAAAACACCGGTTTTTCTAGTCCCGGTACTAGTTTTTGAAAAAATTACTATCAGTGAAAATTGGTCAAAAACTCCAGTACCGTTTTTTTATCCTGGCTAATCATAGTTCGTTCCCGCTCAAGCCTATTTCGGTCCACACATAAGTGAATTTAATTTAATAATTTGCGACGAATTTTAAAATTTTGGCGAAATATGATTTTTGAAAAATGCAATAATATTAAAACACCAAAAAATGATAATTAGGGCTGCTAATTTTATGTAAGAAAATTTGCGAATTATGTAAATAAAATATGTATAAAAAATGCTAAAATATGTATGAAATATGTACAAAAACCCCCAAATATGTACAAAATATGTAAATAAATTTTTTTAAATTGTAATTTTTTGGATAAAAATTCTTCGTAAAAAGTGAAACAGGCACAAAATGCCATAAAAATGACCAAAATAGGCTTAGAATCGTTTCTATAGGTTATCGGTGTCGTAGAATCCGAATCTGATATCCATTTCGAACCCCGAACCCGGATTCGAAAAAAAAATCGAAAATCCAAATTTTTTAAAATTTTCTCCTAATTATGATTATCAGCGCAAGAAATTATATTGCCGTTGTCGTTCTGCATGCCCATTTTGTTTGTTCTCGCATTGATAACACAAATTATGACTTGTGAGTCTCGACCAAAAAATGAGTGGAAAGGGTGTGGGCGGAGGCTATTTGCTGATAAGGAAATAGTCTCGGGGTTCGAAATGGGTCGTAATGGATATCAGATTTCGGATTCTACGACACCGATAACCTATAGAAAAACTTTTTATAAATTTCAAATAAAATTTAACAAAACAAAAAAATTGTTTGTTGACACCAAACCCACAAGTACCATTTTATTTACCTATTTGATTGATTTATGACATTCTACATAGATACAATTATTTATTGCCATCAAAAGAACAGTACATACATATTTACAATACACGAAAATGGGGTTGTGAGAAGCAGTAAATGAACAGTTGCAAATGGGAATCTGTACATGGACATTAAATTGGAAGTGAGTCATACATATATATGCCAAGGGATCATCAATATATGGACATCGGAGAGAACGAGGGCACAAATGGGAATCTGAGCATCAAATTGCATCGCGTCCTCAATTTGGCGGGAAGAATGTGACGTCGTGGCGCAGGTCCTCCGCGATTGTTAGTGCTGCTCCGGTGTTCATCCGATTGTTGTAGCGCGGCACCGAGAAGACAGTGATCAGACGTCCGTCGGCGAAGTATCTTATGCCCTCCAGCACAAGCTGAAAAATGGGAAACTTTTGAAGAAAATAAATCTGTTTAATCTCCCCACTTGATGTCCGCGAATAATTGTTTTGAGATTGAGCAGCTTGCAGATCCGGAAGACCACGTCCTCGCCAAAGACGACGCCGGCTCCGCGCGGGCTCTGCTTCACACCGCGGATGTCGAGCATTGGATCGGCCCACAGAAGATCCATCTCCAGCGACGGGCTCGGCAGGGTGAGCAGCGGGCGGCGTAATTCGTTGAGCTGCTGCAAGCTGGTGATCCTGTCAGAAATGCCGCCATGCATGCCTGAAATGAAGAGAAAAATTAATTTGAGCAAAATGAAACAACAAGTCGATCTCACACAGAATCCTGTCCCCGATCAGGCCCACGTACGGCATCCAGGCAAAAGTTTGGTTGAACATGTCGAAGAGCCGTCGAGTGTCCGCTTGGGGGTAGCGCTGCTCGATCTCCGAGTAGAAGCCATATCTAAAACAAGGCTAAATTAGTGCCATCCGTTGCCAATTAAACGTTGCTCGACTCACACTTTGTTGATGTTCCTGCACTCGTGGTTCCCGCGCAACAGCGTCACACTCTCCGGATATTTGACCTTAAAAAATGAGATTATTGCCCCGTAATTCTTTTGCCTTTCCAAATTCACCTTATAACAGAAGAGGAGCACCACCGTTTCCAGCGATTGGGGGCCTCTGTCCACGTAGTCACCGAGGAAAAGGTATTTTTTCTCCGGCGGGTGGCCCAGCGTCGAGAAGATCCGCAGCAGGTCCTTGAATTGACCATGGATGTCGCCGCAGACGTTGACGGGCGGTTGAATCCTGACGAGTGTCTGCTGCTGCCGGAAGACGTCCATCGTGGCATCGCAAAGCTGGCGTAAGTCGTGCTCCGTCACCTGTAAAAAGGGAAGGGAAGAATAATGACGATTTTGAAAAGCAAAAAACAATTACGTCTAAGGGAAGATGCCGTACAGTGCTATTACACACACTGTAGATAATTCCGTCCACTTGAAGGCTGAAGGGCACTGCCATCGCGCGTTGCTAGCAGCCGTCCGTCCGTTATGAAATGTGTCCTTAACGTTGAAAAGACCGCCTTATATACTCAATTTTTGGCTTATTTTTTCTATTTTTTCGGTCGCATAAATTTCGATATAAATAGCAGAAAAATAAACTCACAGCCATTTTTGCAACTTTGCCATTTCATCAGCCCTTCCGTCGCTTTCCTCATCTTCGACACTGCTCATCAACACACGCAGTTGCTAAAGATTTATTGCCGCTTTTTTTCTTTTTTACCGTCTAGTTGGGGTTTTCGAGGTCGCTGATCACGAATATGCTATTTATTTTGACTAATTTAGAATCCCGGACCCGAATTCGAACAAAAAGTCGAAAATCCAAAATTTTCGAATTCATATTTTGGTTCAAGTTTTGTTTGAATACACGGAAACTAACTGAAAGTCATATGTAAGGCATCAAAAATATGGATATAAAATCACGAAATATGGCCATAAAATATGGACATAAAATTACAAATAAAAATATCTAATTAATAATAATAATGTGTTTTTAAATTTATTTAATCTTTTTTTGAAAACTTGAAAAAACATTTGTCACTTGAAATAATAAATTCTAAAATTTTGTCCAGGAAAATCCAGGTTTTTTCGTGTTTTGCCTAAACTTGGACCTGGATTTTTTTCACATTAGACCTGGACCTGGATTTCCTGGACAAAAATCCAGGAAAATCCATGTCCAGGAAAAATCCAGGTTGCCGAAAAATGGCCTGGACCTGGATCCAGGAAAAATCCAGGCCTGGATCCAGGTCCAGGTCGATCGCTAGACGTTAGATTAAAAGCCACGGGAACATGTTTTTACGATATATTACGACAAAAAAATTGCAACAAAAAAAATATATATTTTCAAATTAGCGAAAATATCGCCACACTTCAATGTCTTTCAGATTTTAAATGATCTTAGATGAGCTAAATGTTTGTATTCCTTCACCTATTACCTAAATGTCGCACGGGAAAATTCGAATTTGCCTGAAAAGAACCTTAAATTCAACAACTTTTTTAACAACGACAGAACAAAGCCAAAACAAAATAGCAAAAGGAGACAGTGAAGTGTTTGGAGAAGGAATGGACAATGAACAGCAGAAGAAAACGCATAGAGAAAGAAGCAAAAGCCAGTAAAGTGCCGAATGTTTGGTTATGTGCCCTTTGCATCATTCAGCAACGATTGGTCCGCCCAATTCTCTCCTCCGTTTGCTTCGCCCACCCAACCGAAAAGTCGTCCCTCGTCCTCCAATTCTCCCCCCTCGGCAGCAGAAGAAGATGAAAATCCGCTGCCAGCCGCGTTCAGAATTGGCAATGAGTCGGAGAGCAGTGACGAGAGCGGCGCGGAAAGGTCGGAACACGAGGAGGAAGTGATCAGACGAAGCAAACAGATCAGGTTGAAGACGGACCAACTCGGAACAATTAGGAAACGCGAATTTTGACCAGGAATCGAGAACGATGGGAACTGCTCAAGTACAAAATGTTGATCTCTTCGTGCTGCACTCCGTCAAAAAACCCCAGTAAAAATGACAACGAATTGCCTGCTAATTGTAAGCACGAAACGGCGGAGGAGGAGGAGCAGTGGGACGAGGAAAGGGAGCGCGAGTTCGTGTTCAGTTTGTTGTAACGGAAGAGAGCAATCAAAAATGACCAACGGATCACTGGACAGACCGGGCACCCATTTTTGTATTACATTATTTATTTCCCCAACAATTTGAAATGCTGATTTGGTATTTAAAATTCAAGGCCATCCGTAATGTATAGGATCATGGCATTTCACTAATTTATACAAAAAATAATAAGCATATACATATATATAGAATAAGAAATAAATTGTAAAACGAATAAATATTTGGTACTCATTTTCTTGCTAAAATAGTCGACATGCATGGACTGACAAAGCAATGAGGAGAGCCCATAAGGGCATCATAATCATAAAATAAGTCGTTTCGATGGATTTCTGCTGATTGCCCCGCTCGAATTCATCTTGCAATTTATGGCATAAAATCATCTGTTATTAAAATAATTTTTTGAAATAATCAAAATTATTCGGAGACGAAAAACATCCATTTTATTCTCATCTTATTTTTTGATTTTAATTTGCCTTGCAAAGTACCCTCGTCCTGGTACATACTGATTAAAAACTCACTTCAAATAATGCAACCATTGTGACCCGGAAAAAATGTAACGCATTTCTGAATGGCAGGCGCGTGCTTTATCCATCTGTTGCTTTTTGTCAAAAAATGCAAACCCTGCGATCGCCCGCTTCGGTGATCCGTCCTCAATGACAGTGCGCACAAAAATAATCACAAGAAAGTAAAAATTGAGGGCAGAAGCGACGAAAAGGGGGGCGAACAGATGCAAAATTGTGAGGGAAAAGAGAAAGTGCCGACTGAGCACCTTCGAAGGCATTTAAGGAAAGTGATGGGAAAAGCATCCGAAAAACTCACGAAAAGAAGGGAAGTGAGGAACAGAGCGGCCGAATGCAAATCCATCTCGAAAAGAGTGAGGCCGGTCCAACGGGCGAACTCATTCAGAGTCAGCATTTCAGAGGACACAAAACAAAAACACTTTTAGTTTTCAAGTATAAAATGACACCTATCTATGTATCTTTTGTATAGCCCTAATCTCAAAAGTTAAAATCCGCATCAATCATAATCTTAAGAGTTTTAATATCTCAAAACATTAGAAATTGCAAAACCAAGTTAACATTATATTTTTAGTTTGAAAATTGAAACAATTAACAGACTCTCTATAAATATGATTTTTTGGGTAGAATAAATTTTATAATTGGTGGTCGGCATTAATAATCGGACAGAAATGAAGCTGTGTGACAGACAAAAAGGTTTTTCTGCCCTTCCTTCCTTTTCCATTATGCATTTACAAACTTTTCAAGGTAATGGTGGCGACGGTTTCCAATTGTTAGCCGATTCATTGCTCACTTACAACGAAAACAATGAAAAATTGAAAAAGAAGAAGCCGAGGACGACACAGAAAACGAACGACGAATTTGAAAATAAAAAAGCGCAAAAAGAGGCGGAGAATGGACGGAACGGTGGTGGGCACGACGAACAGCAGGAAGAGGAGGAAGAAGAAGAGGAGGTGGGAAAACGCACCGAAGGGGGGGCATTTACAGGGGAGGATGGCCAAGTGTCCGTGGAGTTTTGGAAACGAATTTTGTAGATTGCTAGTGAATCTTGGGTTCTTAAGAAAAGTGCTCCAGCAAGACCAAATCAGCAGGGGGAAAGCGCCCCAAAATAACGGAATATTATTTTTTATTAAATGGGCAAATTTTAAAAATTAAATTTAACAGTCCTCAAAATTGCTTATTTTTTCCAGCCGAACAAATTGACATTTTTGTTCTTCAGATTCAACGTCTTCGAAGAGTCCACCGCATTTTCACTTGGGGTCACAACATTCCCCGTCCAATCAGTGACTTCGCTTCCCTCCCATTGCCCGACAAATTTCGTGCAAATTTGCGTGATTTCATCCAGCCGACGCCCGTTCAAATGCAGGGAATTCCGATCGGACTTCTCCACAGGGACCATCTGATCACAGCACCCACCGGTCTCTGCTCAAAATTTGCATTTCAAATGCTCAATTTCTATTTTATAATGGCTTTTAATTCGATGGTTTTGATAATTTAAGGTTCTGGAAAAACGCTCTCTTTCGCCATTCCCCTCATTGTCCGTGTTTTGAGCGCCCGAAAAGAACGTTCCCCTGCCAATGGACAACAAAAGTGTGCCGACATTCACTCACTGTGTGCCGTTGTGATTGAGCCGACCAAAATATTGGCCAAACAGGTGGGCCAATTAAAGAGCTAACAACCCTTTTTTCATCCTTATTGTTATTCTTTTTGGGTGAAATAAGAATTTTAAATAAATTAATTGAATTAATTGCGTGAATTTGTTTAAAACTCTCTTTTGGTTTTCATTTTTTACCCCCTTTTCTTACGGCGAATGCGCCGGGGGGGGGGGGGCGACAAATCCCTTGAGATATGTAATATATTCAGATGAAAATTCTTTATTCAGACCTACGAAAACTTTGTGAGATTCTGTGATGGATTGGACATAAATTGCGAATATTTGCGAGAGAATGGAATTGGAGATAAATGTAATCGAACACTAAGAATTAATTCATTATCACTTAATTTGTCTTCATCAGGTGACATTTTGGTGACCACTCCAAATCGTTTCATTTTCGCAATGGAAAAACTTTCGGACGATGGCCAAAAGAGGGCGAAATTAGTGGAGAATTTGCAATGGCTGCTTTTGGACGAATGCGATCGGATGTTCGACCGGACGGAAGGGGAGGCGAGTTTCCGAGTGCAGGTGAAGCGGCGAATTGCAACGGACGGACCATTCGAATCGAATGGCATTTGGTCGAATAAAAACGGATATTTCAGCTTTCGAAAATTCTCCGCCTTTGCAATGGGAAGGAAACTCGTCGCGGCTTTTACAGCGCCACCTTTTCTTATGAGGTGGAGGAATGGTGCAAAGAACATTTGGAAGAAGTGGTGATGGCATGCATTGGGCCGAGGTATAAAAGGGGCGAGGGAGAGGGAAACGGACAGTCGGCGAAGGGATTTGGACCCATCCATTTCAAGGGAAGCGGAAATCCCACCACCGACTCTAACTAAATCCGTATCCCTTTTGGACATGAAAAATAAGTATTCAAAAAAACTTTGGGTTTTTTTTTCTTCCTTTTCAATTTTTTTTACTTTCGATCTGATGGTTCTAACTTTGAAAATGTTCGACTTTTTCTTAGTTATTGCAATGCTCTTCCCCCCCCCCCCATAAATTCTTGGAATATTTACAGGAACAGTGCCAATGAATTGGTGAAGCAGGAACTGCTTTTCGTCGGCTGGGAGCAGGCCAAAGTGAGCGCTGTCAGAGACATCGTCCGGCGCGGGTTCGACCCTCCGGCACTTCTGTTTTTGCAGGTCATTATAACGGATAAAAGCATTGTTAAAACTGAGCCCTGCACAAAATGGGCTTTGTTCCTTCTTGAACTCTTTGCTGTGCCATTCTCTCAAATTGTTAATCCTATCCACCACAAAACCCTAAAATAAATTTATTTCAGTTTTTTAACCCATAAATAAATTTTAGGGTAATATAAGCTGCTTTTTCCAAATATGGCATCAGAATTAGTTCAAAATCCATGTTTTTATTAAATTAGGATTTCTTGTCAAGTCCTCGAAATCAAGTCTAAAAACATTGAAATTTTAGAAAATGCAATAATAAATATTCTGCAACCTTTTCTTTATATTCTGAACTTTAAAAAAAAATTTAAAAAAATTAAAATTGGTCAAAATTAAAAAATAATAATTTTTCACCAATAAAAAACATAAAACGAACAATAATTATACGAAAAACTATTAGAAATTCTTTGCTTGACTAAAACAGTTCTAGTTTTTTATACAAAAAGAATTGCCCATGGCAGGAATCGAACCTGCGTCACTACGGCCACAACGTAGGGTACTAACCACTATACTACATGGGCCGACAGCAAACGGATTTATAAAAAGCTAAGAATAAAAAAATATTGTCAAAAATGAGCCCATAAAGAAAGTAACCATTTTAAATTACTGATGTTTGAATAGGAAACGTTACATAATTTGGAAAAATGTTAGCAATGAAATTTTTATGGATAAATGAAGTAATTTTCTATAAAAAATTGTATTTGGTTTCATTTAAGCACAAAAGGCGCTATATTAAAAGTTGGTGTTTTTGAAAATTTTTTCAACTTTTTTTGGTCAAAATTTTTTTTTGTTTAAAAAGTCCTGAAACCAAGTACCCGGGTGTTTTAAAGGTCGCTGATCACGAATATGACAATTATTTGGGCCTATTAAGCAAATTTGGCGCTAGTTATAAAGTGATAGATTTTGAATTTTATCAAAAACCATAGGGGGGACCCTTTTGTTTTGTAAATTTTTTTTTGGATAAAAATCGTGAATATACATTTTATTCACCATAATTGTGCTGTTAATACTTAATATTCATCATTATGTGTAAAAAAACAAAAAAAAATTTTGACCAAAAAAAAGTTGAAAAAATTTTCAAAAACACCAACTTTTAATATAGCGCCGCACAAAATGTCCAAATTTCCTCCCTCAACTGAGTTTTTTTTAAGAGCAAAGACCGTGCGAAGCAATTGTTCGTGGAATTGGCCGAGTCGTGCAATTCGATTCCCATTGGGCTCATCTCCGGCGAATTGACCGAAGAGGAAGTGCTCAATTCTTTAGATCCCTTTTGACCCCTCGTGCATTTATTTGTCTTTCCCTTCAGTGTGAAGTGACCATCGGACGGTTTCGGTCCGGGAAAATTTGGCTTTTAATTTGCACTGAAATGATGGGACGTGGCATCGACTTCCAAGAGGTGAACATGGTCATCAACTTCGACTTGGTAATTAATTACCCTTCCTAATTGACACTTTGACCCTTTTTGTGTTTCTCTTCTCAGCCCACTTCGATTGTCTCTTACATTCACCGCATTGGGCGGACGGGGAGAGCCGGTCGAATTGGCCGGGCCGTAACACTTTTCACGGTACTTTATCTGATCAGGAATTTGTCTAATTTTGGTCATCTCTTCTCGGAGTTCGATTCTTCGCTGTTAAGGAGTCCGATCTGCCGATCATTCGACCGATTGCCACGGTCATTCAACAAGCCGGCTTTTCAGTGCCCGAATATTTGCTTCGACTTAATAAACCATCAAAGTACACAATCAATTTGTATTACATATTATGCAATTCATTCCTTTTTCTTTGTTTTACAGAAAAGACCGGAAAAGGCTGAAGCGAGTGGCGCCGAAACGGAAAAATTTGTTGCCAAATTGGGGCAAATTAAAACATAAAATTTTGATTGATACGAAGGAAAGCAAAATAAAAATTTGCAAGCGAAAAGAGAGGAGGAAAAAGGAGGAGAGAGAAAGCAGTGAGAAGGGAAAAGGAGGAGGGCGGAAGACGGGCAGAGAAAAGGCAGACACAAACAGTAATTAAGCCCAATTAAGACATTATAAATTCAAAAAAATAAATATAATAGGACTATCAATGGCGAGCACAGAAAACACCGCAAAAAGAAGAGTAATTCGGAGGAAAAACGAACGGAAAAAAGACGGACAACAAAAAGAGTCGAAAAGAGAATAAAAAGAGTTGAAAAGAGAATAAATTGTTTTGAAAAAGCATATGGTTTGCCTTTCTTTTACGAATAAACCCAAAAAACCAATAATAAATCAATTATTTGTCTCGATTTTGCGAGAGTGTAATTTTTAAATAATTGTCGTCACTAAATTGGTGGAAGTGATTGGCAAATCTTAAATTGAATATCGATCCAATTAAAATTGCATCCCTTAAAACATTGCAAATATTTCTTTTTTATTATTTTCTAAATGTTTTCTCTTTCGAAAATGATTCTTTCTTTTTTGCCAATTCTGATAGCTTTCATTGCTCACTTTCGCCTTTTTTCTTGTCTAAGTCCAAAGGGCGAAAAATTAACGGATAAAACGGAAAAGGAAATTCCGTTGCAAATTGTGAGTTAATTTTCTTAAGTTCCATTTAATAAATATTCTAAAAATCTCTGATTTGAAGAATCCGTCGCATTCTTTTCGCATTAAAAATGTTTTGACGGCGTTTGACCGATGGCTTTTTGATGAGCCAATGAATGGCGACATCGAAACGATCGTCGAAACAATGGACCATTTGCATGGGAATATTGGAAAAGGCACCGTTTTGGAGTCGGAAGAAGAACGAAAAGCGACGAATGGAATTGGGCAAATGTTACGAATGGCCCAACGGAAAACATTTGGCCAAATTGCGGAGGAACGGAAAGAGAAAGAACACGCCCTTTGGGAACGGTTGAGGCGGAGGGTGGAGGAAGTGCAGAAGAAAAACCTCTTTCTGGCCAATACACTCGCAATTTGGGCCGAACGAATGCCCTTTTTGGTGAAGCGACTGTCTGACCAAAAAGTCGGCACAAAAAATTGTGATAAATTGGTGAAAGCGATTGAAAGTTTATGCGAATGTTTAATCGATCTGAAATTTCCATCGTGGAAATCATTTTGTGAGGAGTTAAGCAAATTGAAAGACAAAGAGCAAAAACAGTGGGACGAACGAATCGCCCGGAGCAATCGGACGGAGGAAAAAATGCACGGAATTTTTCCGTCGCCGAGGGGGGATGGGATTTGGAGTGGAGCGATTACGTCACCCCTAAATGAAAAAATGCCAAATTTGGAAATTGCGGTGAGCCCGGAAGGCACTTCGAAAGTGCCTACTTTGGACTTAAATGCGAGCCAATTCATGCGAAAAAGATTGGCAAAGTCAGGCGAACAGCAGAAGACGCACAAAACGGAACTGAAAGTGACTCTCGAGGCAGAACTAAATGTGCCGACTTTGGATTTGAATGCCGCCCAACTGTCAATGAAACGATTAACGGAGAAAAATAAGGGAAAATTTACGACGGCGGAAGAAGCGAAAAATGAAAAAAAGGAAAAGCAATGAAATTTCGATCATAATTTATGCAATATGAAAGAAGTAAATGAATGAAAAACAATAAGACATTGTAATTTATTTCCGTTTTATTTATCTGTTTCCGAGAATCAAAAGCGATGGTCAAGAAAAGAGACTAAGCGATAAGTTTCTCGAGATGAGAGCCGGGTCTCCGCCCCCCCCCCTTTACCTGTGGTGGAGGCAGACTGCGTCTGGCCAACTGACCGGGAATCCCGTGAGAGTCCCGATCCCGCCAGTCTCTACTAATTACCCTTTACCCCCCCCCCCCCCCCTCCTACGTCCCGTCCCGTTCCCCCTTAACCTCCCCTCTCTTCCTCGGTCCCATTTCTCCCCCCCCCCTTTTTGGTCGCCTGTCGCCGCCTCTCCGTCTCACCTCCTCTCTTCCACATTTATTTTTTAATTTTTTTGTCGTTGTCTTAATTTTTGACTGACTTTGCGCTGGCCCATCAAAACAATTCTCTTTACACCGATAATTTCGCTTGTCTTTTTAAGATTTTATCGGTATTATCATGTGAAAAGTGCGCAATTCTGTCAGGAGAAAAGCGGGGAAATGTTCGCCAACGATGGAATTAAATTCATTCGAGGAATTCGCGCAGTTCGCTGTTTTTCTATTTCAAAATAAAATTGACGAAATAATAACTGTCATCCTCACGCTATTTTGAAATTTCCTCATCGTTTTTTTCGCATAATCTTTGCCCAAAATGGCCAATTTGTCGGCCACGCCTTCCCCCGTCGTCCCCTCCCATTTCAATGCTTCATCTTCGCTGTTTCCCACTGCCACGGCTTTTCCCTCCCCCGCTGCTTCTTCGCCGAGTTTGGCCACTGCTCCGTTGAATGCCTATTCCGTGGTGAACATTTGCATTTGTGCGCCGATGCTTTTGCTGCAGCTGCTCACTTTGCCCGTACCTTTGGCCATTCTTTGCTCCGTTTTTCTCGCATTGTCCGCTTTTTCTTCAGATTTTCCTTATCTTCCCCAATTACCGTCGCAATGTTTGCTTTCGCATTTTGTTCACAAATGGCGTCACCGACTGTCTTCAGTTGGCCCCGTTACTCATCTTCGCCGTGCTTAATCTGATCACCGATCAAATTCCCATTTGGTTCCAAATGGTTGCTTTTCATTTTAATTTTGTTTAATTTCAATTTTTTTTTAATTTGGCAATTTGTTCTTCAGTTTGGCAGCAGCATTGTGCTCAATGCGTGGAACCTTCTCGTCATGCAGCACTTTTTGCTGGCCATCAACCGACTTATTGTGATTTTGCGTGCCCGATACCTTGGCTCGAAATTCATTCCGGACGAGGACACCGAAGCGATGTGTTTCAATGTGAGGGGCATTTTGAAAAAGGCATTCAATCACATGATCGGATTCCATCCCATTTTTTTGTGTCTTGTCACTCTGTACTGATCAGTAGGGCTGTGAATTTTAGTGACTAAAAACTTGCACAAATCGCCAAGCGGAATTTTCTAACACAGCTCATTGTTTTCGGAAGAGTTTAAAATTTTGCATGAAAATACTTTGGTATAAGGCCTAGCATCTTGCCAAGTTCTAGAATTTTTTATACACTCAGAGATTTTTAAAAAAATCCGCTTTTTCCAGCCTGAATGCCAACTTTGTGGTCAAGTTTTGAAAACAGGTGGTTTTTTGTAAAAAAGTTTTAACAATATGAAAAATTCTGAAATTTTGCAGGGTGCTAGGTCTCATGCCAGAGTATTTTCATGCAAAATTTCAAGCTATTCTGATATCTCTGAACCGAATTACAAAAATCAACTTGAGAAAAATTTAAACTTTTATTCACTAAAATTCACAGCCCTACTGATCAGTCCCCCTCTGATCACTTTGCTGATCGTACTCTGTCATCTTTTTTTCCCATCTTCTGATCGCACTGCTGATCCTTCTTTCAGATTGCGCATGTGTTCTGCTGGACGGTGTACTTCGTCATTGTCGGTCTCCACCAAACCAATTTGATGGGTGGGCTTTTCCATTCTGGCACCAGCCAATTCGTCTTCGACATTGGAAAGCCGTGGACTCAGACGATGCGCGAAGTGTTCAAATATTTGACCATCGCAATGCCAATCATTTGCCTGGTCATTTACATTGTGATCATTGCATTTGCCAAACTGGTAAATCGTTTTAATTTAAATGCCTTTTTAAAATTTGTTCAGAGTCGCGCTGGCACCCGCCGAGGCGACGACTTTACCAAAGCCAAAACGACGGCGCCGCTTTTGAACGATTACGAACAGCGACTGCTCATCCAAGTTGGAATTGGTTTCTTAGCACCACCGAGTTCAATTTGGGAATGTTTTTCAATTGAATTTCCAATCGGTGCTCCGTCCAATTCACTCTTAACAGTTGCCTCAGGCTATCATTCTGTACGTGGTCATGGCTCTTCTGATCATCGCTTGGAATTCGTTCGAGTCGTGCCCCAACGACATTTGCATCGGCAAAATTTTGGGATTAATTCCCATTTCGCTGTCCCGTTCCAACCACACTTTTTTCATTGAGGTCTTTCGTTCGTTCGTTCGATTCATTTCGGCACTTTTTAGGGCCTTTGGATGGTTTACTGCGGATTGAGCCCAATTCTGTTTTTGACGATGAACAAGTGGACATTTTAATTGCACAACCAAAAAGATTAATTAATTTTTTTTAATTTCAGAGAGTTTAGAAACCGATTTTTGAAATTGTACGGATTCAAAAGGGCAATTGTTTTCCCAAGCACCGGACACACAAACATTTCGAAAAGCAACGAAAGCAATGACACGAAGGCGGACAACAAATAAGTTGGACGGACCATAACACAAAAACGGAATCAATGAAATAATGGGGGGGGGGGGAAAGGTTCTCAGCAGATGGATTATTATCTTAATTAATTAATTACCCTTTAGAAATACAAAGTGACCGAAAAACATGGGCACACGCACCCCGGTGACGTAATGATGGGCCGTCTTTTTTTACAGAAATCAATATGTTATGATATAATAATTGTTCTCAATTTTGAATAGCAATTATAATATAACCAAGTGCATTTGGCCCATTTTGTTAATTAAGATTTTTATTATGTCATTAAACTAAAATTGGATTGATTAGTAACAAATGATTTTTGATCGTTTCGTTTGCCTTTCATTTTCCTTTTCATTGTTTGTGGAATTTCCTTCGGTAAGTCTGTTTCTGCTGCTGCTGCAGTTGTTGCGTTTGGGCTTCCCTATTTGCATTTGGAGTTTTGCCTTCCATTTCCCTTTTTGGGGACGAAAGGAGAAGCGCGTTTCTGCTCGGGCACGGACAATACTCGGCTTAAATGGATGACAAAAATGCCCTCCTCTCCCAATTGTGCCATCAAATTCTCCCCCTCCCAATGTGTTCCGTTACCCCCCCCCCCCCGCCCAAATTGTCCCCCTTTCCCCCCCCCCCTCCAACCGACCGTCTTCCCCCGGCTCTCCCTCATCTCCCGCCTGTCCTTGGTCTCCATCGCCCCCGTTCTTTCCATCCTTTCCGGGTTCGCCCTTTTCCCCTTCCGGCCCCTTAAAATGAATGTTGATATCCAAGCTTCAGACTCGGCTGCTTGCCTGCGCACCGACCCCGCCCTGCGGCCCCTGCGGTCCCGCGTCCCCTTGGTCTCCGACTGCGCCCGGCGGTCCCTTCAGTCCGGGCCTTCCATGAACGAGCTTTGCGTCCTCTCCTGGTATTCCCTGTTCTCCGACCGTCCCAATGGACCCCGCTTTTCCTTGAGGACCCAACTAAAACAAATACTTGGAAGAGGCAACAATCGGTCGGCAGTTTTTACCCCTCCGGGGAATCCGGGCTGTCCATCTCGTCCAGGTACTTAAAAGATCATTAATAACACGGTGAAAATGCGAAAATGAGTCATTACCGCCCGGTTGGCCCTTCCCTCCGCGCATTCCCCGTGGGCCAGGCCGACCCGGCAAACCCAGGGGCCCCGGAGGACCCATTGGACAGTGGAAACACTTTTCCAGCTGCTGGACTTGTGCCAGAACGTCTTCAGCAGAGACACCAGCGACCCCATCCTGAAAATAAAAATAATCGCGTGAATCCATGCCCAATGATTAACAAGGGGGACCTGTCCTGCTGCGCCGGCTTCGCCTTTCTCTCCGGGTGCCCCGCGGGGGCCTTTCGGCCCGGCGGGACATTTTCGTTCGGCGCAATTGCACTTGGCCATCGGCGATTGTTGCGTGGCACTTCGGTCTGTCCCTTCAGCAGAAGTTGTGCTCCCAGTTTCCTTTTGGTCGGCCGCCTTTTCTTTCTTTTCTCCCTCCACTCCGGCGCTTTTTTCACCCGAATTTTCAGCTGCGTCTCGTCGCATTCGCCGTTGCCCATTCACTTCGATTACCGTGGCCCAAATTTCATCCGATTGGACCTGACAAATTGGCAGTTATTTTAATGAACAACCATTAAAATAGAAAGTTACTCTAAATAGCAGCATCTCTTCGGCTAATTCCGTGCGGATTTGGCTCATCTTTTGGTAAAGCATTGGCCCGCCAATTAGACAACTCAAAGTGCAGAAAATGCCCAACGCCGCGCAAGTGGCAGCCGCAACTTTTAAACCCATTTAAAATTTGAATTTGAAGACGAGGAATAAGTGACTTGTGATTGGCAATAGCAAAGCCTTTTAAGGGGTGAGGGGGGGGGGGGACAAAACATAAAACCGGATGAATTTGCGCATTTTCGGGGTTTGCGTGGCGGAGAGAGCGAAAGAAACGGTGAAGGACGAATTTTGAATTCCAACCAATCAAGTGAATTTACAGCCCTTTCAAAGGACGGGATGAAAGGAATGATCTCCGGTTTGACATCCTTTGTACGTCATATGCAAATTAATTGAAATGAAATGCCCAATTTCGGAATTTCTAAAATGCAAAAAAGGTCAATTCTAAAATTTATTAAATTTTAAATGTCTTTTGGGTCTCCGATAATATTAAAGTGAATTGATCATTTTATCAGCATTCATCAAAGTTATGCTTACGTAATTTGTGAGCTTTTTAAATTGTTATCGAATATTGGTATTTTTAATATTTTTCTATTAGAAAATAAGAAATTTTTTAAATTTACATGTTAATAGAATTTATATAAAAATGCTAATATTTGGCTTATTTTAAGGGAATTCTGGTGGATATGCCGGAAGTTTATTTATTATTAATTCAGAATGTCAGAAAAATTGTGAAAATCATTAAATTCATTATGAAATATTTATTTGCATAAATTTATTCATCAAAATTCTCGACCATTTTTAAACATTTGCGTCATCCGAAATTAATAATTCCGTTTGCAATTGGATGGATTCGTTGGGTTTCAACAGCAAATTTATTTGCCCATTACGATTTTTGAATTTTGTTTTGAAATTTCCTCCAATGTCTTCATGGAATGCGTCATCCGCTTCTTCGTTTATTTTCATCTTCAAATAAATTTACAGAGAATTGGAATTTATTCGTCGGATGATTGGCCATTAATTTTGATCGAATTGATGGGAGGAATAATTTAAAAGCATTAAAATATTGGCCAATAAAATGCCCCCCCCCCCAGAATCCTCCGACAGTTTTCCTCTTCACATTCCGAGCCTTTTTCTGACTCAGAAATGGCCCTTCTTCTCGCCAAATTCGCCCTCGCTTTGTTTTTCATTCTTTCAGAAGTGACAAAAGGGAACGGACAAAATGGTTAATTAAATAATAATTAAATAAAACTTCGATTTTGTTTTGTTTAGGATACCATAATCTGATGTATTACCACCCCCAGCAGCAGGTGATCATTGATCACTCACCGATTAGTCGATTTTGCTTTTTACCCATTTTATTTTAATAATGAAACGTCCTTTTTTTAAAAGTTGATCGTTTAGCAAAATGCGCCGCTTCTCAGTTCGCTTCAGCAGTGCCAGCAACAGCTGAACGATTTGCAGCAGCAAATCGCGTCAATGCAAAATCAGAAAACGGTGGGCAAAAACGAAAGTAAAGGGGAAACTGTATGAATTAATACGGCGATTTTGTTCTTTCGGATGATTAGGCGGGAGGGGGGGGGAAATTGTGGGACAAAAACAATGGAAAAACGTTTGTTTAGCCAACGGCGAATTCGCCCTCGGGCAACGGCACGCAAACGCAGCAGGGGACAGACAGCGCAAAGAATCTTTTGGAGGGAGTGGTGGTGGCGAATTCGAGCACGAAATTCGTAAAAAGCGCATTCACATGAAAAGGGAGACGAAGAAAAAGAAAAGGACAGAGAGAAAAGTTAAGGGAAGTGGACAAAACAAATTATGAGAAATAAGAGAGAAATCCATTCCATTTTTAAATGCATAAACAAATGTGACACTGTAATGTACGACTCAAAATCAAAGAAAAGAGCAATCTCCCGATGAATTTGCCATTATTTGGCCATCGCCTGCTTTTGCTTTTCCTCCGTCGGCCCTCAAAAAAACATCTGTCCCAATTTGCTTTTGCTTTCGATTCGCCGCTGTCTCTCCTCCTTTTGAGCTTTCTCGTCGGTTGTGTTTGTCTGCTGCTGTGCGAAATACGAACCTAATGAAAAGAGCAATTAATTAAAGTTTGTCGGTGTTGTTGTACATAATTTAGTATTAATTTTCCAACGTGAAAAGGTCTTGTTAGAATTAAAAAAGCAATCATCGTATTAATTTAAATTAATAATCGTTGTGTTTTCCAATGAAAATAATCCATTACATCATATAATAACACGATAATGAGCATGTTGCGCGACAATGCGTGACGTTTGATTGAAAAATAATGCCGTATTCGTATTCAGTTTAATTTTGAGAGGATACGAGAGGTAATAACATAACGAACGTGAAGTGCCGTGTCTCTTTCAATTCGAAAGAAACCATAAATAAGTGGCAGGAAGTGAACAACGAATATTTCTTTTTAAATAAATATTTTGATGCGGATTTTCTGTATAGGCAAAATTTTTCGGCCCAAAGACTTAGTAAACAATTTCCTAAATTTTGACCCAATATACTCATGAATATTTTTGGTGCAAAATCTATTAACAATTGATTTAAATTGAAGAAATTTTCGACCATAATAATTCTTAAAATATCAAAAACAAAGCACATTAATGCAAGCAAAATTTGAATATGTAGACCTGGGTTCGAAATTGGACTAGATTAACATGATACTCAATAGTCATAACAAGCGAATTTTTTTCGATTTTTTCTTTTTTGGACTTAATTGAACTAATTACCAGTTTTGATCAGTGATCACACACAGTTCAAGAAAGAACGAGAATCATAAATAACACAAATATTTTCATGCGAATAAAAAAGGTAAAAAAAAATTCTGAAGGATTTGCCAACCAATTTAATAAATATTTTATGTTTTTACCATTGTTTTGTTCTGTTGCGACTGTTTCTCCGCCCGTTTTGTCATTCCTTTTGACATTTAACAAATTCGGTAGGGTTTCCATTTGCTTTTGTTTAATAGTTCCATTCGCAGTTGATTGTGAGATTTCTCTGCTGGCTAAAACGTTTTTATTATAAAGACAATTTTTAAAATTTCATTTTGAGTGTATTTCCCCCCCCCCCCTCCACCCAAAAATAATATTCTCAAACAATCTAAAAAACAGAAATTGTCTTTAAAATTCAAATATTGCGACGGGTGGAAACGAAATGGTCCTTCACAAAGGAGAGGTACCCAAGTGACCGTGGGACTTCCGAAACAGTTTTTCACTGAAAATTAGCCAATTTATAGGTAAAATTTTGAAAAATTTTATGGGTTAATCCAGTTCTTAGGGGTGTAAAAGTCGCTTTTCGCGCCAAAATGCGAAACGCCAAAAAATGCGAAATGCGAAACCTCGGCCCATCCCTGGTAGGTAGATTACCCCCTTTTGTATTATAAAAGTTTTTTTATTTTTGCTAAATGAAGCTTTTTCCTTTTTGTCTTTTCAATACCATTTACAAAGAATTGGAATCCAGTATGAGTCTCTCTGGCCCAGTGGTCTATGCCTTCCATTCATTTTTTCTCTTTTGAAGTTCAATTCCCCAACCCTGCAAATAATTATTTTTGTTTTTTTCATATCCAAGAGTTTTTAACATTAATAAATTTGAACATAATATTCTTTCATTTTTATTCGACATTAATTTGGCACATGTGATAATTTTAGTAGAAATGAGTGAAGCAAAGGAATTTGTCACACCATGCACATCTGATAATTGTAAATTCCGAACAAAAAATAAGCAAACTAGGTCAGTAGACAAAATTATTTAGCTCAGAGAATAAAAATGAAAAAATATTATGTTCAAATTTATTAATGTTAAAAACTCTTGGATATGAAAAAAAACAAATAATTATTTGCAGGGTTGGTGAATTGAACTTCAAAAGAGAAAAAGTGAATGGAAGGGATAGACCACTGGGCCAGAGAGACTCACACTGGATTCCAATTCTTTGTAAATGGTATTGAAAAGACAAAAAGGAAAAGCTTCATTTAGCAAAAATAAAAAAACTTATAATACAAAAGGGGGTAATCTACCTACCCTGAAAGTTTCATTCGGAAGTCCCACGGTCACTTGGGTACCTCTCCCTTGTCAGTCATTTTTTCATTGTTTATTTTTACCTGCCATTTTCAAAGGCCTTTTTGTGGCACATTCGAAGCACACTTTGTTAAGTCGACCATTGATCTTTTTACAACTGTAAATCGGCAGATGATTTCATTTTTAATAGATTTCTAAAATCTCCAGCAGCAGAGAAAATCCTAGGATTTTGGCTTGGAGGGGTACCGCTGCCTGGTGAGGACCCTTTTTCACACCAATATTTTTTCTCGGAGTTATTCCATCCCTTAACCCCGCCCCATTCGTTTGTCTTGGACCACTCACTTGAAACACAGCCAAACTCCCGTCAATGCTCGACCGATTGCCTCGCGCTGGACTTCCGTTGGGTGTCCCTTTTCGCAGCTTTGGCACTCATAACGGAGGATTGAGTTGCGCTTGCGACACCTTCCATGGGGGGGGGGGGGGGAGAGAGTCGGCATTATTCGGTCATCACTCTCCCGCCCCCCTTTCGGCACTCACTTCTCACAAATCCAAGTATTCTCATTTTCTGCCGCTCTTCCGTCCCTTTTCGTATTTTTCGGCTCAATAGTCGCCTTAAAAATACAAAATTTGAGGTAATATTTTGTGATTTTACTGACCACCGTCGGCATTTTTGTTTGTCCTTTAAATTGATCCGTCGCTGCTGCTCCGTTTTTTTGCAACAAATTGCACACCTTAAAAAGGCAAGGAAGTTTTCCCCCAAGCCACAATTGTCATTTTCTTTTTTTGGCTTTCTTCTCACCAAATTTGTCGCCGTCAGTGCCAATTGGATGAGTCTCTCCGACAATTGCACAATTTGCTGTTGCGAAGTCGCCAAAGGCTCATTTTGAGAGGGCAATTGCATCTGAACTTTGGGGTTGGAAAAGGAAATGTTATAAAATCAAATTAAGGGATATCTAAAAAGGAAAACCTTGTCAAATTGGTCTAAGATTTGTTGGATTTGGTCATTCCGTCGCGAAGAGTTCGAGTGTTGCTGGCGGGTCTAATAAATTGGAATAGCAATGTTTAAGGAGTATCATTTGTAAAAAGCAGTTTTTTGTTTTATTAAAACCTGCTCAAAAATCGTTGGCGAACGACGAACGCAAAAAAATTCAGAGTTTGAACGGCGAAAAACCAAAAGTGTCACTTCTTTTGGAAGATATTTTGTGGTAAAAACATTAGCAAATAGGGCCATTTGAAGCTCTTTATTATTTATTAGTCATTTAAAAAAAAATTCGCTTATTTTTTCAAAAAGATTAAAAAAATGGGGTAATAGTTAGAGACCGGAAATTTCAAATTTGCGGATCCCGTTGCAGGATTGGAATTCAAAATTTTTTACAGGACAGGATCCGGCAGGATTAATCCTGCAAATCCTGCATTTAAAATATGCAGGATCCTGCGCAGGATTGCGGATTTTAGGAATTTTCAAAAATTCTGTATTAATAAAAAAATCTTTCAAAGTATAAAAAAGTATACAAATATATTTTTAAACCAAAAAATGATGAAGATGAAAAATTAATAACGTTTTTTTGCTTACACTCCAAGCAATCGACTGAATCTTCTTTAATGCGTTATTTGCCAAATTGGGTGGCTCATAATAATAGCTTAAATTAAAGTAAAATAATTTTTATTTAAATTTCTTTGCAAAAAAACCATAATCCATTATGTATAGGGATGGGATTTTTAGGCACAAAAAATCGCGAAATAGGCACTTAAAAAGGCAGAAAAATCCTAAAATAGGCACGAAAATAGCAAAAAAAATTTTATTAACGCTTTTTAGGTAGCAAAACACATAAAAAATTCAATTGTATAAACTTTTTTCAAATAAGGTTAAGTTTTTAAACGAAAAATTTTTATTAAGAAAAAAATTTTTGAAAAAAGAAAGTTTCTGAATATTTGGCATTCTATTTTTAAAAATTTTCAAAAAATCAATGCAGGATCCTGCTGAATCCTGCATAAAAATCAAATTTGCGGGTCCTGTTGCAGGATTGGAATTGAAAATTTTTTGCAGGACAGGATCCAGCAGGATTAATCCTGCAAATCCTGCGAATCCTGCAAATCCTGTATTTTCCAAAATATGCAGGATTGCGGACTGGGATCCTGCAAAATCCTGCGCAGGATCCTGTCCTGCGCCGGTCTCTAGTAATAGTGAAGCTGGTGCCCCCCCTTTTTTGAATAAAAATTTTTTCCTTCTAAAAAGTCATGAAAACATGTCTTATGGGGTTTTGAGGGTCGCATATCACGAATATGACATCAATTTCGACCAATTTCGAACCCCGGACCCGAATTCGAACAAAAAGTCGAAAATTCAAATTTTTCGAATTTCAAATTTTTGTTAAAACTTTGTTTAAATACACGAAAACAAACTGAATATCATCAGTGCTTCAATAAAAAATCATTTAAGCCATTTTTAGACTAAAAATGAATAATTCATAATTTTTGATTTTCGGCTTTTTTCGAATTCGGGTCCGGGGTTCGTAATTGGTCGAATTGGATGTCATATTCGTGATCAGCGACCCTCAAAACCCAATAAGACATGTTTTTATGACTTTTTAGAAGAAAAAAATTTTATTCAAAAAAGGGGGGGGGGGCACCAGCTTCACTATTACCAAAAATGGTTCAAAATCGCAAAACTTGGTCATTTGCTGGAGAAAATATGAATTTTATGCTGGCGCCGGAAAATTGTAAAAAATTTGAGTGTGATTTTACAATAATAATTGGTTCTCATTTTTAGGCACTAAAAACTGCCAATATCAATCAATCAATCATTTATACGCAAAAGCGTGACGCCGAAAAATAAAGAAATAATAATATCAAATAAAACAAACAATTGGTCACTTTTGGAGCTGGGGTGGCAAAGAAATCAACAAATTAAGATCAGATCTTTCAAGAAGTTTGGCAAACTCATTAGGATTTAGTAATCTCGTCTCTTTAGGTAAAAGTCTATAGAGACGAGAGGTTCGAATAAAGAACGAGTTGTATCTAACATTAGTTGAGCAATAAGCTGTTCTTATAGTGAATTCGTTTTTTACAGGGTTTTTGGAAAAAGAAAAGGATTCGTTATTTTGTAAATTTATTTTACCTAAAATTATTTCATGAAAAAGTTTTAAGTCTATTTTTAACCTACGACTCTCAAGCGACTTTTGATCATAAATGTTTAACAATTCAGCATAATTAGGTAAATCAACAGTATAATTGTTACGTCTAAATATTACTCTCAAAAAAGTTTTTTGGATTTTTCTATATCCTTTTTTAAATAAGGATTGAAAATTGGAGATCCGAATTCTAAAATTGGTCTGCAATAAATATTAAACAAATTTACAAGTATTTTCGTATCACGAGTTTTGATTGACTTTAGTATAGCAATAGCAGATCGTAATGCTTTTTTCGAGATAATTTCAATATGTTGTGCCCATTTCAAATCATTAGTAAAATAAATGCCAAGGTCTCTGACTGGTTCGTTTCCGGGATTTTTAGGAATTGGAAAGTCCTTAATAAAATAATTTATTTTTTGGTTTTTGTGTGCAATTAGATCGAATAGATTAGATAGAATAATATAGTGAAAAATTGGAAAAATGAAGGTTAAATTTAAAGTGCCCTCCTACGCAATTGTGCCTTTCCTTCCCACGGAATTGTTCTATAAAAGGGGGACCCAACTCTCACTGCCTTGCAGCTTTTTGTCTCCTTTTTGATTTTTATGAAATTTCTTAAGAAAATGGTATACTTTTTTCAGAAATTTTCCCATTTTTCATTAAAATTTTATTGCCGGTAAAAATTTTGCTATTTTAATAAATTTATTTAATCATTGTCCAAAAAATGGCCAATTTTATGTTTTTTTGTTGTTTAAAAAGAAAGAAAATATTATTTTAATTGTATTATTTAAAACCGGGACCTTAGAGGACTGCGAATTCCGGGCCTCGTAAACACACCGTCCGAAAAAATGAGATGTGTACCAATAAATAGAGAGCACTATGGGTCAAGCCCAGTGTTAGACAAACAAAATTGCTCATAACGCCAAATAGCGTAATTGGCGTAAATTTTTGGCGCTAATTCAAAATTTACACTTGTGCCGTTTTTGTATTGTTTTAAATTTTTTTTTTTGTGTACATAAAAACGCTAAAATGCAAAATACGAAAAAATCGCAAAAAATCAGAACAAGTGTTGAAAAACTGGTACTAGTGCAGTTTGGGTCCACAATTTTGGTCAAATTTTTCAGAAGCGTAGCCAGACAGTCAGACAGTGCACTATTTCCTTCTTTATTTTTCTCACCTCTTCCCTTTTCCCACACACAATGCTGCCAGCCAGCACACGGCTGCTTACTGTCTACCCTTCCCCTTCCACCCGCCGCAGCCCCACGTTGACAGACAGTCAGACAGTGCACTATTTCTTCCTTTCTCCAGTGACTAAGCAGAAGAAAAGAAGGAAATAGTGCACTGTCTGACTGTCTGGCTACGCTTTCTGAAAAATTTGACCAAAATTGTGGGTGAACTGCACTAGTACCGAAAAACTAGGGTTCGAGCCCCGTGGGCGGGGGTGGCTTTTCGCGGGGGCGGGGGTCAGAGTCGCGGGGGCGGGGACGGGGGCACGAAAATTTCGCCCCCGCGGGGACGGGGGCGGGGGTTTGCTTTGAATTAGGTCCAAAAATCTCACAAAAAAATATTTTTTAAGAATGATTTCTTTGGCTCCACATTCCTTTATTTGTTGATCGCCTCGATACTATTTCTTTTGAGATAAATTGCACAGATTTCGACTAAAAAGTAACCAAAATTTAGGGATTTTTGGGTAATTTTTTTTAAGAAAAAAAAATTTTTTTTTGGGGGGGGGCGTGCCGATAGGGGCGAATTTTAAATTTATTTCTAACAGATATTCACCAAAAAAATTAAGACTTTTTCGATAAATTTTCGTTTTTTAACTATATTAAATTATCGTGATTTACTCAAAATTGGAACTCAGATTTTTTAAATTTTTTTTCTTGCGGCACATTTTTCAAAAAAAAAACTTGATGAATGTGCGAGGGGAGAGTTCCGGCGGTGCCGATAGGCGCCACCGGGGAAAATTTTAAGAATTTATATGAATTTTGTTAGAACTTAGCCAAATTTTTCATCTTCTTTTAGATGAAAATAAGGAATTACCCCCAAATCAGAACATTTCTTAGAAACAAGAACATAAAGAAACCCTGTATTAATCAGAAAAAATAAATAAATTAAAGGAAAACGTTAGCCGGAATCGAACTCATGACAAAAGTACTGTTAGTATTGAAGCACTATCCACCAATCCACAAATAAAATAAAAAACAAGTAAAATTTATTTTATTTCATAAAAATTTCTCGATAGTTAAAAAAAATTCAAAATTGTCTAAATTTTTTGCCTTATTTCCCACGAATATGCCATTCTTAGGGGTGTATTTTCACCCCCGTGCCCCCGCGGGGGTGAAGGTCGCGGGGGCGGGGGTTGCGGGGGTCAGAGTCACGGGGGCGGGGGTGAGCCCAAAAAACCTGTCCCGCCCCCGGGGGCGGGGCTCGAACCCTATGAAAAACCAAAGGAAAATTCTACATAAATTAAAAAGAAAAAAAATAAAAATAAAAAAAGAAGAATATTTTGGTAAGATCTTTTAATGCGAGTGGTACGAAAGTTTCACCGTCAAATAAATATATTTTGTAAATAAATTACACGGTGAGACATCGAAATAAAGCTCTGTTCTCAGTGACTAAAGCATCCATCGTTCATCACTCACTTCACTTCCACCACATTCACTTTTGGCTGTTGTTTGCCCGTCCCGTTCTGTTGCTGTCGTTTCACCGATGCATCGTCGTTCAGTCTCATGAACACATTCGTCACGGGCACCGGCATACTCCGTTTGATCGGTTGCGGCGTTTTTCCCCTGAGGTGTCTCTGCTGCTGCTGTTGTTGCGTCGTCTGCGCGTTGTCTTGCGAAGTGACGAAACTTTTTTCACCACTTTTCGGCATTGGCTCTTCCCACAAATTGACCTCAGCGAACTTTCCCTCTTTCAGCTTATCCCATATTTCGGTGTTGTTCGGATTCAATCGATGAACCGGCAAATGGTTGAGATCCGTCAAACGGTCAATTTGTGTGATCGCAATACTTGCCATTGTCCTATGATTTTGATAGGAAATGCGAAACCATTCTCCGTCCATGGGTTGCAACTGGTGGGAGAGGAGTGGAAGCACTCTGAAAAAGTATTTCCAATATGAACGCGTTTCTTTACCGGGAAATTTTGAAAATTTGACCTGATTTTGTAAAATTTTTGGTCCTATTCCATGGATTTTGGGTACGCTTTCTTTTCTCTCCCATTCCCTTTTCTCGACCCCACCCCTTCTGCTGATTGTCAGATTTGAATTTACTTGCTGCCTTTTGCAGATGCCATTCGCGTGAAGCGCCTCGTCTGTTCGTCGTAGAACAACCAATACATCTCATCCCCTTTTGTGTGTGTAAACATCACAATCCCTTCGAACGATTGCTTTTGCTGCTGCGTCGGTTGAATGCCTTTGCTGCTCTCCACCGTTTCAATGGCTTTTCCGAGTTTTACCATTGCATTTGCTATTGGCACCACCGCTGGCGACGGCACTTCTTTTGAAGAAAAGGAGGTCATGCCATTTGGTGTGGGTGTGGGCGCTTGTGAGTGTGAGGCGATGTTGTTGCATTTTTGCAAAAGTTTTTGGTGTCTCGTGGAGCTAATTGGTGCACCAAAAGCACCGTCCTAATAGAAAATAATTTTATTCAGAAAAAAAATGTGGAAGGAATTCTTTAACTTAATAATGCGGAATTACTACTTATAGTACAATAAATTTTAGCTTAATCGGTTCACGGTAAGTTATAAAAGCAGAATAAAAAGACGGTTCTTATAATTTAGAACATACTATAGAATGTCCGATTTCATTGTCATTTTTAAAAATTTAACCGTTAGTCATTTTAAATTAAATCAAATTTAATTAATACTGGCACAAATAAAAAAAAGTCGTAATTTTTAAGCAAATCGCCGCACCTGCACAGTGATTTTGCTGAAATGTTCGTGCAATTGGAACTCGCTGCTGATCCGTCCGTCCTCCTTTTTGCGTGGGCTGTTTTTCGTCTCGCAATTTCCTTCCGTTACTTTTGGCTCTTCCAGCGTTTGTCGTTTGCTTTCCGTGTCGACTCGCATTTTGGCAATTTCGAGCATTTCGGCCACCATCCAAAGCGGCTGCTGTTGGTCAGGCAATGATGAAAAACGGGCCCTCACTCGGGCCAATAACAGTGAAGAAATGGCGTCAGTCCCTTTGCGCTTCATGTTGCTCCAGGCGGACAACAAATCACCATTCAAGTCGATCAGAACACCAAGTCGGTCCACCTTGAGGGAGCCCATGCGCAAACACGACATTTGGGAGTCATCGATAGGAAAACAGAGTTCGAACTGAATTAATTGGCAATTTTATACCAAATTAATAAATTTAGAGTTTAAATTACACTCATAAGCAACAAAAAAGTTATCATTTGCAAATCAGAAAGATCAAATTACCAAATGTTGAGCCATTTTTCCAGTACTTTTAGAAATAAGGCGAACTGAAGGAAATTCGGGCAAGGATTCTTGGGGAAATTGGTCGGAAAGAACATCGGAGTCAACAGAAGTGAACGCCGGGGATTGCCAGGCAATAACATTCAAAGCCAACCGAACGGGGTAATTAAAGCAATCAACATCACTGAAAGGAAAATTGGAGAAATGTCTAATTGGAAAATTAACATCAAAGAGAAGCCGACAGTGTCGCCCACATTTGCCCTCCAGCAGCTGTCGTTGTGACCTTCGGTTTTTAAAATTCGACCAAAAGCGAATTTTCCGTCGCGTAAGCACAGAATGAAACCCATTCCATTTCTTTCGTCCTCAGATTCAATGACCAAATCGAGCAGAATGCCCCATTCTTTCGAAGCGCCGAGGGAAACGGACAGAACGGAGAGGGCCAATGGGTCAACATTGACCTGAAAATAAACAATCGAAGGACTTTTTAAAATTAAATTTGATATTGCAGGGAATGAGTTTTGATTGTTGAAAAATTCATTTATCTTGACATCCAATCCGTAAATTCTTTATCAAAAATTTAATTTTTAATTCATGTTTAAATTTCTCAAAAGGAAGGATACTAAGATATTGAAAAGCTTTTCAAATTTATCTATTTGAGGAGGCATTTTCACTGTGTATCGAAATGTCGCAAATGGAAACGGGTTGCCTCTTGAAATCCTAACATGTTACACAAAAACTGATTTATAAACAAATCATACCCTGTGAAAATGCTCCACTGCATCGAGTGTCCATTGCGGCGGTTTTATGCTCGGCCCGGGCCCTTGGCAATCCCTGAAAAGTGGCATCCATTTTTTAAATAAACAAATTTTATAATACAATGTCAAAAATGCAAAACACTGCTCCCCCGGACGGATGTTCCATTCGGCCAGTCGTTCTTCGCTGAAATTAATTTTGCCTGGCGCTTCCAATCGAGGCGAAACGAAATTGAAGTGCATTTTGTCATTAAAAGAAGTTGGTGAAGTGACACGCCAAGTGCAGCCAAAACATTTGAAGTTGGGGACAAAGAAAATGGGAAGGCAAAGCTAAAAACAGAAGGGAATTACCAATGGGTAGCAGAATAATTTCAAACAGCATTAGAAACATTTTATGGCAGACCCAATCCGTCGGATCATTTGCCTTGTTGTGCCGTGGTTCACCTGAATGCGATCCCCGCGTGTTCCGCCACTCCCCGCGTCCCCCCGTGGCATAATCCGCGTCGGCAATCGTTCCTCCGCTACCTCCCAATTTCGTCTCGTGCCTTTTGCCAAGTCGAACCGGTACCATTTGCCAATTTGCACACCGGAAAACACCATCCTCACTTCAATGGCGTTTAAGTCGTTCTCATAAACCATCAGACAAGTCCCATTTTCTTCGTCAACGCCGACGCAAATTGCGAAGCGCCTTAAGCGAGTGGGCATTTCCTTAAACATTTATTACTAAAAAGAAAAAGCAAATGTATAATGTAAACAGCGAAATTCTCAATCATGTATCGTTTTAAAATGCAATAGCATTTTTGAAATTTATGAGTTTAAACAAAACATTGCAACGAAGGAAAATAGGATTTTTTAGATCAGATGGAAGTCTACATATAAAAATGGGATGTGTCAGAATGGTATGGCAGATCATCATCATCAGTAAGTATAAGCGAATTCATTCAAAGGGATCCGGCCTTTCAGCAGAATTTTTTATAATGAAAATTAGGGTTGTTTACGGTCGAGTGTTAACCGGGCGTACCGGTTTTTTGGTTTTGGTTCGACTAAACAAGCGTAAACACTCCTATTGAAATTTTATTCAAAATTCACTGAAAAACCGTAAATAAAATTGTAAAGCATGTCAAACCATCAAAAATCCGTCTAACTTTTTCTCGGCCGCGGTCAACGCTTGTTTCGACTTAGCGACGCAAAGTGACACCCGCGTAGAAGCAGACACTAAATTTTTATTGAATCGTAAGTTATTTTAACTGAACAAAAATTTTATTTTAACCGTAAAATAATGAAATTTAAAAAATAACCCTCAATTCCAACATAATACGATTTTTATTTAACATACTAAATGGCGTGGATCACTCCCGGAATCCAAGCCAAACAAGTAAGCAAAATGTTAATGCAAAAATGGATGGTGCACCCTTGGCGCATTAAGACGGCGATTGGCTACAAATGAAAACTTCAAAAAACTTTTACCCCATTAAAAAACATACTGGAAAAATGAAGCACAAAATAAGGAGAAGACAATCGCACATACACTGGCACATTTGTATTGTTGAGATGTGATAAAAATGATCAACAATTCGCAAAAGGATTTGACTGGCTTAAAAATTTGGTAAGTATTTTGGGCAAAATCTGTTACAATTGCTTCAAATTTTATCACGATCTGCACCGCCGTAACTCAAAAAAGTTTTCTGAAAAAGCGCGCCGCAAAAAAATGCAGAGACTCATTGTTAGGGTTGTAAATTATATGGATTAACATATTTTTTCTGCGCATATGCTATGAAGAAAGGGGCTTAAAAATAGCATTTCTGCGTTAAAATTTTTTGATTTGGTGAAGGTTTTTAGTCCATATAAATCCATATTTTGGGGGTTTTCGGGAATAAATCCATATTTCGCCATTTTTGGGTTTTTAGTCCATATTTTGGCCATTTTTTGGAAATTTTCACAAGAAAAATGAAAAAAAAACGAAAAATACACCCCTAAAGATCAACTTTTTTGGAAATTTTTAAAAATTACACCCCACAAAACACGAAAAATTTGAGTTTTCGTCGTCATTTTGGCATTTTCAATAAATATTTTCGTCATTTTTTTGCGAACATTTCTTTTTTTTTAATGAGAATTTTTTCGAAATTTGGCAAACTTGGAGGTGTTTTTGATACAACGAACAACAATAAAAAATATGCATTTTTAAGTTTTAAACCCCATTTTTTGGTTGTTTATTGTACTTTTTAGGTTTATTTAAGCAAATATTAAATATGCACACCTTTTTTGGGATTTTTGGGGGTTTACAACATATATTTTGGCATTTTTTATCCATATTTTGGTCCATATTTGGCCATTTTTGGCCTTTTTAGTCCATATTTCGGGCTTTTTTAGTCCATATTTAATGTCCATATTTCGCGTTTTTTAGTCCATATAATTTACAACCCTACTCATTGTCATTAAAATTGAACTAATTATTGGGGTGTTCGGAAAGTTCTTTCATAGCGGACAAAAATTTATTTGAAAATTTATAACATATTAACCAATTTTAATCAAAATACGCACCATTATTCTCGACCATCTTCTCCCATTTTTGAGATTTTAAAAATGATCTATCGATTAAATTCAAGATAGTTAGACTCAAATAAACTGATGGGTCTACTTAAAAAAGTGGACAAATTCAACCACTGATTTCTTGGCCATGAAAAGGCTAAAGGTACAAAACAAATTATGGTTTTGTAGAGCAAAGTTGGGACTATCTGACAAGCTGAAAAAGAGCCACCAAGACCGACGGGTTATTTTTTTAAATTGTCCTGTCTGAAAATGGGTGCTCAAAAGTGCCAAGATTCAGCACCCACTTTGTACAACATTGTTCTGAAAGGACCTAATAAAATGAAATTGATGTTTTAATGGGCAAACCAAACCCGGAGAATCCGAATATCGCCTCAGATTTAGTCAGTTGCTGTTCTATGACCCTGTACTGCTTCAACTTCTTGTCAACGACATGGAGCAGTACAATGCCAGAGAAAATTCAGAGATCAAATCTGAGGCCAGATTTGGATTCTCCGGACTTGATTTGGCCACAAAAACTGCTTTTAATAAATTTCCAACTGATCAAAGCAAAGTTTTGACCCGTACAATAAAAGTGATCGGATTTGGGATTTTGGGTGCTCCATTGGGATAATTTTAAAAAATCAATTTACAAAGAAAGGAAAATGAAATGGCTCGTAACATATGCAGCAAAATCTGCTCCTTCCCATAGAACAGAAAGAATTTGGCCAAAGGTTGCGGTTGGGTGCGAAAAAATTCTAAAATTGATGCACGGATTCATGCCCAGCGACCCCGAAAACCTATAAATGTTATATTTTTTGCCTGGAAAGCAGGGCTGGAGCGCGGCCGCGATCCGCGATGCGCGATCCGCGATTCGCGGCGTTTTTTTTTGCGCGATCCGCGGTCGCGGCCGCGGCAATTTGAATGCGCGATGCGCGGTGCGCGGCCGCGGTTTTTTTTTTTGCGCGGTGCGCCGCGCATTTTTAAGCACTGGTAAGAATGGGGGTCTGGTGAGAAAAGAGAAGGGAATTGGAGAGGAATGAGAAATTTTTTAGAAAAAAAAATATTTTTTTTATTTCATTTAAAGTATTCCTCCATAATCTTATGTGTTGTAGTGGCTAAACCTTCTGACCTTCAGTGTTTGTCTCTTGGGTTCAATTCCTCAACGGAACAGAAAGTTTTTTCATATTTTCTTTACATTATTTCAATTGAAATTTAATTAATAAAGAAAATATTCCAACTTTTATTTTTCTTTAATTTTTAAACAGCCTAAAATCACAAATTAACCTTGGTCATTTTTTGACAAATTATGTTAACTAATCTCGCTGAAAATATCAAAATATTCCGGCGGCGCCTATCGGCACCGCCGCCCCCCCCCCCCACAATGTTCCCAAAAAGTTTTTTGGAACCGCCCACAAAAACGCGATTTAAAAAATTAATAGATTGTTAATTTATTCAAAAAAAATCCAGAATTTTGGGACTCAGAAAATCCAAGATTCCCCCCCCCCGCATGAAAATTTAAAAAAAAATTTCTATATAATGGAAAAATTCTTCGAATGCCTCCCCCAATGAGTACATATTTTAATATAGGCAATTTTCGTAACAAAGTGCAGTCAAATTTTCAAATTTTTTTTCAAAAAAACTTTCACTTGGGAAAATTTTATTGATTAAATTGAAATTTTTGAAAATTTTGTTTTTAAATGCGCGGTCCGCGGCCGCGGCAATTTGAATGCGCGATGCGCGGTGCGCGGCCGCGGTTTTTTTTTTTGCGCGATGCGCGGTCGCGGCCGCGGCAATTTGAATGCGCGATGCGCGATGCGCGGCCGCGGTTTTTTTCTGTGCGCGCTCCAGCCCTGCTGGAAAGTGGGAAAAAATTGAAAAATATTTATGGGCCCTAAACGGGAACCGGTCACTTTGGCGCGGCCATTTCGGCGCCCTATGGCTTTTTCGACGCCGAAATGGGCCGCGCCGAAATGACCATACCCCTCTAAACTGCATAAGAGCCGATTTTTTTTCTGAAAATTTCCCGATTTCAAGCCATTTAAGGGTTTTCTCACTTTGGTGCAATTGACTTTTTTGATCAACACAAAAAGTTTGATTACATGAATTTTCTAGATTTGTTTCTTGCCCTACAAAAAAAGTTACCTGTCTTCAAAGTTTTGACCTTATAATTTCTTAACGGAGCATATCATTTCGTTTTTGCCAAAATGCAATTGGCCTTTGAGGTACATAATTCTTTTCTTTTTGCATGATCAAAGTCAAAAATTTATTTAGCCGTATCTATCTTTCCAATGTGTTGGGTCGCTTCAGGATCACCGAGCCCGATTGGAAAATATCGGGGCTGACATTCTCTCTGCTATCCGCGCCCTTCGACGCGACGGTATCGGCCTTCTAATTACCATCATCAATTTCTTGTTCAGCATTGTCTTTTCGTTGCATTCATCGACTGTGGCTACGACACTCGTCATCATGATGCCCTGGTTTAGATTTTAGTTTTATTTTGACGATTTGTATCGCATTTTTTAGAAGTTTTCTGTGACATCACTCGACCAAGTCACAACAATCACCAAACATGTTCTACGGTTGACAGGAAAAATGAATAGGCATGTGTTGTTTTTTTTCTGAGCATTGCTTTTTTCTACACAAAATGTTTGGTCGCTTAAAATATGGCTTTTCATTCCCTATTCCTTTCTCTCTCTAAACTTTAATTTCTTTCTTATTAAAAATCTTCTAAAAAACAAAATGTCGGACCCTGCCCTCATTTTTCTTCACATTCCACTGGAGGACCTTAAAGTATGTTTTTGTGTTTGTTGTTGCTCAAAATTTAAAATTTATTTTCATGTGTAGCTGATCGAATGTGCCATCAAAGACGTGCAGTTATTTGCCGTTTCCTTGGAGAATAAACGTCATGGATTGCCGCCGCTCAATTCCCTCGTCAAACTTCTCTTCTATCCGCGCCCTTCGACGCGACGGTATCGGCCTTCTAATTACCACCATCAATGTCTTGTTCAGCTTTGTCTTTAAGTCACAACAATCAGCATGACGACGCCCTGACACCGCAGTGACAACTGAAATTGATGGACGCTGATGTTGGATTTCGCTCGATTCCGCCATCACCCCTTCAGCCGTTTCCGAGCACTTGGACAAGACCAAAACCATTTTGAGTGAGTGTTTATTCGAATTTTAAATCTTTTATTCATAAATAATTTTGGTTTAGCGCGTCCATTCCCGCCAATTGTTCCTTTTTGAATAGCTTGGAACCGGTCACCCCAACTCTCAAGCCGGACAAAAACGATTTGCCCGAATTGAAACGCGTCAGTTCATTTGTTTCGCGTTGTAAAATGTACCATTGAATAAATTTTTCAATCACGATTCATTCGTATTGCGGAATACGAACAATCGCTCAAGAGGTATGTTAAGCTTCGATGACACTCGTTGCATTCAACAACGCCCTGACGCCGCAGTGTCAACTCGAATTGATGGACGCTCGACGTTGGATTTGATCCGTCTCGGCGTCACGTTTTGATTTTCATTGTCAATGTATCTGAGCTGTTCGTTTAGAACTTTATCATTCCTAAGCTTGACGAGGCCAAAACACTTGCTGTAAATATTTTGACACGTTCGGTGGAACTTTTGGAGCTCGAAGAGTAATGCTTTTTTCTTTTTGTATCGTGAATTCCTTTTGATACATCCCGGCTATAACTGATTTAACATGATTGTATTATTGTTTTTTCTTTTCTTATTTCACCAATTGTTATTATTTGTTAATTGATTTGGAAATAAAAACTCTTCAAAATTATATACCTATCTTAATTTAAAAATGTCGTCTTTTCATAATTCGGAGGAACTTTTGGATCTCCCAGAGTATGATTTGTTGTTTTACGTATCATGAACTTTTTTACATATGCTTTAATTTATTCTTACTAACTTTAAAACAATTGAAATATAAGCAAAATAAATTTTTGATTAATTTTTACGTGTTTTTCTACCTAAAAAGCGTTAATATTTTTTTTCCTATTTTAGTGCCTATTCGAGGATTTTTGTGCCTATTTAATGTCTATTTTGCGATTTTTTAAACAAAATTTATTTTCTTTCTCGGCTTCTCCCCCATCATCCAAACGAGCACATTGATGGTTTCAATCAAACGGCCAAATCAGTCAATACACTAAACAAAAATTGTGCAAAAAAATTCATTAGCAACATTCGCTTACAAAAAAAAAAAAATTAAGACTCGAACAAATTTTCAGAATTTTTTGTCCATATTTTCCTATTTTTTATCTGTATTTAATCCATATTTTGGATTTTTTTCTATATAAATCCGGGCCCTATTAATAAGCAAGAAAAAATCCTTTTGTCTTTCATTATTTCCGTGATGTTTTCTTAAAATAGTCTGACCTTTCTGTTCATTTCTCATAATTTTCTAAGCATTTCCGATTGAAACTCTGCCAATTTGACATTTTAATTTTGTAACTGTTTTTAGTCTTAGTTAATTAATTTACCTATTATTTGCATTTGAAATGGCACAACAATTCGTTCGCATAACACCGCATACCCGTGAAGTATGTTCAAACAAATTTTGTTAATCAAATGTACAGAGTTAATTTGTTTAGCACATTGAATTTTTTGTCATGCCTGTGAGAAATTTTGCGGTGCATTTGGCGTCACTGCGCGAGCGTTTGTCGAACGTGCCCGTTCCCGTTGTTTTGCCGAACATTTCTGGTCTCTTAAATGAGATAAAAATTATTCTCAGTGAGTTGTCTGTTTGAAAATGTCTTTTTTCCCATCTTACTCATAAAATGTTTGGTTAAGCTTGGCCTCCTTTCCCGCCAATTGTTACTCTCTTTGAGCAATTGTTGCCAACAGCTACCAATCTCCAGCACGATGATGGAACTGATTTTCCGCGTGAACGAATCGTCAGTTTTTTTTCTTTATATAATGTGCTGACTTCTTTTTGCTTCCAGGAAGCTTTTAGTAACGTTGCCATTGTTATCGGTGATCTGATTTCCGATGCAGTTCTGCAAATTCAGAACTTTTCTGAGCATCCGGAGTTTGAAAATTTTTTTTTGTTTGAATCATTCAACTTTTTAGCGGTCACCAGCCGATTCTGAACATGTTGACCAGTTGCGAGCAAATAATAAATACGAGCAATAGTTTTTATGGACAATGTTGTGATTTTTTTCGATTCACAACCCGTTTTGCTCATCGCTCCCGCAGTCTTGAATAATCAATGTTTCCATTGTTCATTTGTTTTGTTGTAGCAGATAAAAAATAAAAAGGTGGTACATTGAAGTGGTATACACCAAAAAGGGTACGACATGGAATGTTTGCTTAGGACTGAGAATGGAATACTGTGGCATTGAAAAATTAGGACGGGGCCTTACAAATCGGCCATTTCAAAAATCCGAAATCGGAATTGAAAGTTGGGGAAAAAATCTGACGTTTTGCCATTAAGTAAAAATCTTATTTTTGGTTTTGGAATTCAATTTGCCCCTTACAAATTTTGTCGTTTCCCGTGATTAGCTTAAACAAATTGTATGTTCAACATTTAGTTGTGCATACACATCGTTGGCGGTGTCAATTTTGGCGATTTCATGCTCAACTTGCACCCGCGCGATCCAACCGTTGCCGACAAAACGTACGACGAGCGCGTGATCGAAGTGCGCCGTGACCCCAACCGAACGCCGTACATGGCGCTGGTTACAGGTGTCAAGGTTTCCTCCTTTTTAAGTGTAGTTTGGGTGCGGACAGCAAAGCTAGTGATTGGGTTTGGGTGGGGAATGATGATGAACGGTATGGTGATGATACTAGCAGTGGTGGGTTAGTGCAAAGTTCAATATTTTTGCTTCACTTAAAATTTAGTGCCATTTCGATGTTCTTTGAACTCGAGCGCAAAGACTTGGCGTTCGTCAAGGGCGAAAGCCAAGCTGACATTGAGCAGGTCGATGGGAAGAGCCAAAAATACAACGGTTTCTTGATCAATCTGATCGACTCGCCTGGCCACGTGGACTTCTCCAGCGAAGTTACTGCTGCTTTGCGTGTCACTGACGGCGCATTGGTGGTGGTCGACTGTGTGTCAGGTTTGATTTTGAAAACTATGCTTTTCGTTAGTCTGATGAAATCCGCAAACACCGATTTCATTGCAGTCACATTAAATTGGGTTTATTCTTATTTCTGCATCCAATCTTTAGGTGTTTGTGTGCAGACGGAGACGGTGTTGCGTCAGGCAATTGCTGAGCGTATCAAACCCGTGCTGTTCATGAACAAGATGGACCGTGCGTTGCTCGAACTTCAGCTTGGCCAGGAAGAGCTGTTCCAGACTCGACACATGGACGAATTCATTTTTTTTTCGTGGTTAGTCTGTCGGATGGTCCCAAATTTCGTAGATTTCCTCAAAACAAAATTGGACATTTTAACCCCCCAAAGTTTTGACATTTTAATTTGCTTTCCGAGATTCAGATGCCAAACAAATATGAGACGTATTGCGCAAGGTGAGTTGATTTGGATTTGTTTTTCAGCTCTAAAGTTCTTATTCATTAAAGGAATGCATGGCGGTTGTTGGAAAACTGTCACACGTGGACTGGGAGTGGGTTCAACATCGTTACTTTTCATTTCAATTTTAATTATTTTTTTTGACAGTAAAAAGCATTGGGGCTCTGCCCAAATGCATCGTCGGTTTGGCTTTCGCATGGCCAGCGGGCCCAGCAAACGGCGCCGTGACCAATACCAGGGTGAGTGCGTGAAGGGGGATTTAAGATGCCATCCTTGGACTTGGCATTGTCCAAGGACAACTGAAGTCGGCACTTTTGTTCTGTATATCCACCAAAATTTTTTAAAATTTTTTTGTTATAAGTCGTTAAACCTTGTTCACCGAGGTTTCGGGGTTGCTAACACGTGACACCTCCTTCAACCAATCCAAAGCCCCACAAAAAGGTTCCCCCTTTGGATGGGGTGCATAAACGGCAAAAGTGCCCCGAAGACTTCCTTTGGCATTATCCATGGAAATGTCTCACATTGCATAATATCAAATTGCAAAATTAGGCCCCGGATGTTCGTATATTCGAAGCCTTTAGGCAAGGAACATCCGCGTAATCCGCCCCTGTGTACCATTGACGGAGTGCGACCGCCGCCGGCGCCGTTGCAGAAGTTCACGCTCACCAAGCAGCAGTTGAGCCACAACTTTGGCAATGCGGCGGTGCCACAATTGGTGGCCGAGTTCAACAATTTGGTCCGACTTTAAGCGCCCGAAGAGAGTCAATTGTGGAGGACAGGGATGGATTATTATTAATGACGAAAAAAAATTTCATGAAAATTTTTCCTTTTTGTGTCATTTTTTTGTTTGTAACGCCGTCCCTCAGAATAGTTGTTAATATTTCATAATATATTTTTGTTTGTTTGTTTTGGTCGGAGTTTCGATTTGGAATCACATTCTTTGTTTGCAATTTTTTAATATTGTCTCCTTTTTCGGTGCTATTTTTTCACTTTTTGCAAATGGCATCTGAGTTGGTGTTGAACAATTTGAGGGTGGTCCTCGACAGTGTTGCTGAACTGTGCGTCCATTCATCAACAGGTGGCTGGCATCAACAAAGCATGCATAATTTTAACAATTTTCCAAGTTTAGCAGTTCGTTTGGTTGCTGTTTCCAAGGTGTGTTTCAACGGATCAGTGGTTTCGGAATTTGTAAATTTTACCAAGCTTGGTATCATGACATTTCTAAAAAATTTCCATAAACAAAACGTTAATTTGGCATTGAGTGATAATTCAATTTCAGTACTATTATGGGGATCGACCCAGTTCCATGCCGCCGTTTCCTTGCCGCAACACGGGCCTTACTTCCTAATTTTCGGGCCCTGGAAGCCCTACAAAGCGATTTGAAATCGCTTGAGAATTCGGGAAAAATTCTCAATCCAATTTAAGAGACCGGATAAAGCTGGTTAAAATAGACAAAACTCCATTTTAAAAATTTCTATTTTCGACTTGTGAAAAAGTATTAATTAGAGTAGAGCGGGACCGGGAATTTTGGGCTAAACCGGACGGGACCTTTTCGGGTTGAAAAACCGGGAATTTTTGGCTGGGAAAACCGGGAAAAAACCCGGACTGGTCCCGGTCCCGGTCAAAACCGGGACCTCGGTACTCAGTTGTACTCAGTTGTCCGTGTTTTTGGTCCCGGTCCCGCTCTACTCTTAGTATTAATGGTCGTTATTTTGAAGCTTTGTACGGTTCTTTTTTTTTGTTAGAAGGATTTCATTTTCTTCTCTACAACATTAAACATAAAATTTTTTGTCTTATAATGCATGAAAAATATCAAAATGTTGAAAATCACCTTCTATTTATGAAATTTTGCCAAAAATTTTCGAAAATTTTTTGGTTGGGAAATGGCCTATGGCATGGAAACAGCTAGTATGGAAACGGCCGGTATGGAAATGGCTGGTATGGAAACGGCGGGCATGGAAAACGGCGGAATGGAAATGGCGGCATGAAACGGCGGTATGGAAACGGCGGCATGGAACTGACCCCAACCCCTATAATGTTTTTGACATTTTTTATTTATGGCGATGGGAAAAGACTGAAAATTTTGTAATACTTTAGATGGTTACCCCCCCTTTTTTGGAAAAAAATATTTTTTGTTTTCAAAAATCATGAAAACATATTTCCAAGGGTTTTCTGGGTCGCTGATTACGAATACGGCATCCATTTCGGCCAATTCCGAACCCCGGACCCGAATTCGAACAAAAGTTCGAAAATAAAAAATATTTGAATTTCCAATTTTTGATCTATAAACGACTTAAATGAACTGTTATTTGCAAAATTGATAATTTTTAGAACATTTAAGTATATTTAAACCGATTTTGAACCAAAAATGGAAAATTCAAATATTTTTTTATTTTCGAACTTTTGTTCGAATTCGGGTCCGGGGTTCGGAATTGGCCGAAATGGATGCCGTATTCGTAATCAGCGACCCAGAAAACCCTTGGAAATATGTTTTCATGATTTTTGAAAACAAAAAATATTTTTTTCCAAAAAAGGGGGGGGGGGTAACCATCTAAAGTATTACAAAATTTTCAGTCTTTTTCCCATCGCCATAAATAAAAAATGTCAAAAACATTATAGGGGTTGGGGTCAGTTCCATGCCGCCGTTTCCATACCGCCGTTTCATGCCGCCATTTCCATTCCGCCGTTTCCATGCCGCCGTTTCCATACCAGCCATTTCCATACCGGCCGTTTCCATACTAGCTGTTTCCATGCCATAGGCCATTTCCCAACCAAAAAATTTTTCGAAAATTTTTGGCAAAATTTCATAAATAGAAGGTGATTTTCAACATTTTGATATTTTTCATGCATTATAAGACAAAAAATTTTATGTTTAATGTTGTAGAGAAGAAAATGAAATCCTTCTAACAAAAAAAAGAACCGTACAAAGCTTCAAAATAACGACCATTAATACTTTTTCACAAGTCGAAATAGAAATTTTTAAAATGGAGTTTTGTCTATTTTACCAGCTTTATCCGGTCTCTTAAATTGGATTGAGAATTTTTCCCCGAATTCTCAAGCGATTTCAAATCGCTTTGTAGGGCTTCCAGGGCCCGAAAATTAGGAAGTAAGGCCCGTGTTGCGGCAAGGAAACGGCGGCATGGAACTGGGTCGATCCCCATAATAGTACTGAAATTGAATTATCACTCAATGCCAAATTAACGTTTTGTTTATGGAAATTTGGCAATCATGGAGTTTACTGGTCCCGTTTTTTTTTTCTTTAAAAATCATGGAAAAATTTTTCTAGGGCTATTTTACTGTGCTGAGCACGAATCCGACCTTATTTTTGACCGATTCTGAACCCCGAACCCGGATTCGAACATTTTTCAAAAAAAAAATTTTAAAGTTTTTTTCTTTCATCTATGTTTGTCTTGAGCATAAACAGCATATATGCTGTTTATGCTCAAGACAAACATAGATGAAAGAAAAAAACTTTAAAATTTTTTTTTTGAAAAATGTTCGAATCCGGGTTCGGGGTTCAGAATCGGTCAAAAATAAGGTCGGATTCGTGCTCAGCACAGTAAAATAGCCCTAGAAAAATTTTTCCATGATTTTTAAAGAAAAAAAAAACGGGACCAGTAAACTCCATGATTGCCAAATTTCCATAAACAAAACGTTAATTTGGCATTGAGTGATAATTCAATTTCAGTACTATTATGGGGATCGACCCAGTTCCATGCCGCCGTTTCCTTGCCGCAACACGGGCCTTACTTCCTAATTTTCGGGCCCTGGAAGCCCTACAAAGCGATTTGAAATCGCTTGAGAATTCGGGGAAAAATTCTCAATCCAATTTAAGAGACCGGATAAAGCTGGTAAAATAGACAAAACTCCATTTTAAAAATTTCTATTTCGACTTGTGAAAAAGTATTAATGGTCGTTATTTTGAAGCTTTGTACGGTTCTTTTTTTTGTTAGAAGGATTTCATTTTCTTCTCTACAACATTAAACATAAAATTTTTTGTCTTATAATGCATGAAAAATATCAAAATGTTGAAAATCACCTTCTATTTATGAAATTTTGCCAAAAATTTTCGAAAAATTTTTTGGTTGGGAAATGGCCTATGGCATGGAAACAGCTAGTATGGAAACGGCCGGTATGGAAATGGCTGGTATGGAAACGGCGGCATGGAAACGGCGGAATGGAAATGGCGGCATGAAACGGCGGTATGGAAACGGCGGCATGGAACTGACCCCAACCCCTATAATGTTTTTGACATTTTTTATTTATGGCGATGGGAAAAAGACTGAAAATTTTGTAATACTTTAGATGGTTACCCCCCCCCCCTTTTTTGGAAAAAAATATTTTTTGTTTTCAAAAATCATGAAAACATATTTCCAAGGGTTTTCTGGGTCGCTGATTACGAATACGGCATCCATTTCGGCCAATTCCGAACCCCGGACCCGAATTCGAACAAAAGTTCGAAAATAAAAAATATTTGAATTTTCCATTTTTGGTTCAAAATCGGTTTAAATATACTTAAATGTTCTAAAAATTATCAATTTTGCAATAACAGTTCATTTAAGTCGTTTATAGATCAAAAATTGGAAATTCAAATATTTTTTATTTTCGAACTTTTGTTCGAATTCGGGTCCGGGGTTCGGAATTGGCCGAAATGGATGCCGTATTCGTAATCAGCGACCCAGAAAACCCTTGGAAATATGTTTTCATGATTTTTGAAAACAAAAAATATTTTTTTCCAAAAAAGGGGGGGGGGGTAACCATCTAAAGTATTACAAAATTTTCAGTCTTTTTCCCATCGCCATAAATAAAAAATGTCAAAAACATTATAGGGGTTGGGGTCAGTTCCATGCCGCCGTTTCCATACCGCCGTTTCATGCCGCCATTTCCATTCCGCCGTTTCCATGCCGCCGTTTCCATACCAGCCATTTCCATACCGGCCGTTTCCATACTAGCTGTTTCCATGCCATAGGCCATTTCCCAACCAAAAAATTTTTCGAAAATTTTTGGCAAAATTTCATAAATAGAAGGTGATTTTCAACATTTTGATATTTTTCATGCATTATAAGACAAAAAATTTTATGTTTAATGTTGTAGAGAAGAAAATGAAATCCTTCTAACAAAAAAAAGAACCGTACAAAGCTTCAAAATAACGACCATTAATACTTTTTCACAAGTCGAAATAGAAATTTTTAAAATGGAGTTTTGTCTATTTTACCAGCTTTATCCGGTCTCTTAAATTGGATTGAGAATTTTTCCCCGAATTCTCAAGCGATTTCAAATCGCTTTGTAGGGCTTCCAGGGCCCGAAAATTAGGAAGTAAGGCCCGTGTTGCGGCAAGGAAACGGCGGCATGGAACTGGGTCGATCCCCATAATAGTACTGAAATTGAATTATCACTCAATGCCAAATTAACGTTTTGTTTATGGAAATTTGGCAATCATGGAGTTTACTGGTCCCGTTTTTTTTTTCTTTAAAAATCATGGAAAAATTTTTCTAGGGCTATTTTACTGTGCTGAGCACGAATCCGACCTTATTTTTGACCGATTCTGAACCCCGAACCCGGATTCGAACATTTTTCAAAAAAAAAATTTTAAAGTTTTTTTCTTTCATCTATGTTTGTCTTGAGCATAAACAGCATATAGCCGAGAATTATTGCCGGGTTATTGTGATGAGTATATGTGGAGGCAGTTTAACGGGAAGAAATCATTAGCGGCATTTGAAAACATTGTTGACCAAATTTCCTATTATTACCCCGTGAATGCGTGAATCAAATTGTTTTTTTCATATAAAATCAAATGCGTATGCTGTTTATGCTCAAGACAAACATAGATGAAAGAAAAAAACTTTAAAATTTTTTTTTTGAAAAATGTTCGAATCCGGGTTCGGGGTTCAGAATCGGTCAAAAATAAGGTCGGATTCGTGCTCAGCACAGTAAAATAGCCCTAGAAAAATTTTTCCATGATTTTTAAAGAAAAAAAAACGGGACCAGTAAACTCCATGATTGCCTGGAAATTTTTTAGAAATGTCATGATACCAAGCTTGGTAAAATTTACAAATTCCGAAACCACTGATCCGTTGAAACACACCTTGGAAACAGCAACCAAACGAACTGCTAAACTTGGAAAATTGTTAAAATTATGCATGCTTTGTTGATGCCAGCCACCTGTTGATGAATGGACGCACAGTTCAGCAACACTGTCGAGGACCACCCTCAAATTGTTCAACACCAACTCAGATGCCATTTGCAAAAAGAGCACCGAAAAAGGAGACAATATTAAAAAATTGCAAACAAAGAATGTGATTCCAAATCGAAACTCCGACCAAAACAAACAAACAAAAATATATTATGAAATATTAACAACTATTCTGAGGGACGGCGTTACAAACAAAAAAATGACACAAAAAGGAAAAATTTTCATGAAATTTTTTTTCGTCATTAATAATAATCCATCCCTGTCCTCCACAATTGACTCTCTTCGGGCGCTTAAAGTCGGACCAAATTGTTGAACTCGGCCACCAATTGTGGCACCGCCGCATTGCCAAAGTTGTGGCTCAACTGCTGCTTGGTGAGCGTGAACTTCTGCAACGGCGCCGGCGGCGGTCGCACTCCGTCAATGGTACACAGGGGCGGATTACGCGGATGTTCCTTGCCTAAAGGCTTCGAATATACGAACATCCGGGGCCTAATTTTGCAATTTGATATTATGCAATGTGAGACATTTCCATGGATAATGCCAAAGGAAGTCTTCGGGGCACTTTTGCCGTTTATGCACCCCATCCAAAGGGGGAACCTTTTTGTGGGGCTTTGGATTGGTTGAAGGAGGTGTCACGTGTTAGCAACCCCGAAACCTCGGTGAACAAGGTTTAACGACTTATAACAAAAAAATTTAAAAAAATTTTGGTGGATATACAGAACAAAAGTGCCGACTTCAGTTGTCCTTGGACAATGCCAAGTCCAAGGATGGCATCTTAAATCCCCCTTCACGCACTCACCCTGGTATTGGTCACGGCGGATGGTGGCCGAAATGCTCGAAATTGCCAAAATGCGAGTCGACACATTTGGGCAGAGCCCCAATGCTTTTTACTGTCAAAAAAAATAATTAAAATTGAAATGAAAAGTAACGATGTTGAACCCACTCCCAGTCCACGTGTGACAGTTTTCCAACAACCGCCATGCATTCCTTTAATGAATAAGAACTTTAGAGCTGAAAAACAAATCCAAATCAACTCACCTTGCGCAATACGTCTTATATTTGTTTGGCATCTGAATCTCGGAAAGCAAATTAAAATGTCAAAACTTTGGGGGGTTAAAATGTCCAATTTTGTTTTGAGGAAATCTACGAAATTTGGGACCATCCGACAGACTAACCACGAAAAAAAAATGAATTCGTCCATGTGTCGAGTCTGGAACAGCTCTTCCTGGCCAAGCTGAAGTTCGAGCAACGCACGGTCCATCTTGTTCATGAACAGCACGGGTTTGATACGCTCAGCAATTGCCTGACGCAACACCGTCTCCGTCTGCACACAAACACCTAAAGATTGGATGCAGAAATAAGAATAAACCCAATTTAATGTGACTGCAATGAAATCGGTGTTTGCGGATTTCATCAGACTAACGAAAAGCATAGTTTTCAAAATCAAACCTGACACACAGTCGACCACCACCAATGCGCCGTCAGTGACACGCAAAGCAGCAGTAACTTCGCTGGAGAAGTCCACGTGGCCAGGCGAGTCGATCAGATTGATCAAGAAGCCGTTTACAAATTAAGGAGAATAGACGAACTTTTGCTGTCAACACCGAAGCGTAAAAACGATGCGCCGTCGGAATGATTTGGCCACCGCCACGGTGAATGGCATCGGCGTGCAGCGTAACGTCGTGGATGTCGAAACGGACACCGCGCATGTTCTCATCACAGAGCACACCCTCCTTGGTCGCTCAACAATTGCTTGACGCAACACCGTCTCCGTCTGCACACAAACACCTAAAGATTGTATGCAGGAATAGGAATTGAAACTAAAAAGCCAAATGAAAATGAAATCGCGTAATTGTAGACAAATTAATGTGACATAAATGAAATCGATGTTTTGTGGATTTATTAAATTAACGAAAAGCATAGTTATCAAATAAAACCTGACACACAGTCGACCACCACCAATGCGCCGTCAGTGACACGCAAAGCAGCAGTAACTTCGCTGGAGAAGTCCACGTGGCCAGGCGAGTCGATCAGATTGATCAAGAAACCGTTGTATTTTTGGCTCTTCCCATCGACCTGCTCAATGTCAGCTTGGCTTTCGCCCTTGACGAACGCCAAGTCTTTGCGCTCGAGTTCAAAGAACATCGAAATGGCACTAAATTTTAAGTGAAGCAAAAATATTGAACTTTGCACTAACCCACCACTGCTAGTATCATCACCATACCGTTCATCATCATTCCCCACCCAAACCCAATCACTAGCTTTGCTGTCCGCACCCAAACTACACTTAAAAAGGAGGAAACCTTGACACCTGTAACCAGCGCCATGTACGGCGTTCGGTTGGGGTCACGGCGCACTTCGATCACTCGCTCGTCGTACGTTTTGTCGGCAACGGTTGGATCGCGCGGGTGCAAGTTGAGCATGAAATCGCCAAAATTGACACCGCCAACGATGTGTATGCACAACTAAATGTTGAACATACAATTTGTTTAAGCTAATCACGGGAAACGACAAAATTTGTAAGGGGCAAATTGAATTCCAAAACCAAAAATAAGATTTTTACTTAATGGCAAAACGTCAGATTTTTCCCCAACTTTCAATTCCGATTTCGGATTTTTGAAATGGCCGATTTGTAAGGCCCCGTCCTAATTTTTCAATGCCACAGTATTCCATTCTCAGTCCTAAGCAAACATTCCATGTCGTACCCTTTTTGGTGTATACCACTTCAATGTACCACCTTTTTATTTTTTATCTGCTACAACAAAACAAATGAACAATGGAAACATTGATTATTCAAGACTGCGGGAGCGATGAGCAAAACGGGTTGTGAATCGAAAAAAATCACAACATTGTCCATAAAAACTATTGCTCGTATTTATTATTTGCTCGCAACTGGTCAACATGTTCAGAATCGGCTGGTGACCGCTAAAAAGTTGAATGATTCAAACAAAAAAAAATTTTCAAACTCCGGATGCTCAGAAAAGTTCTGAATTTGCAGAACTGCATCGGAAATCAGATCACCGATAACAATGGCAACGTTACTAAAAGCTTCCTGGAAGCAAAAAGAAGTCAGCACATTACATAAAGAAAAAAACTGACGATTCGTTCACGCGGAAAATCAGTTCCATCATCGTGCTGGAGATTGGTAGCTGTTGGCAACAATTGCTCAAAGAGAGTAACAATTGGCGGGAAAGGAGGCCAAGCTTAACCAAACATTTTATGAGTAAGATGGGAAAAAAGACATTTTCAAACAGACAACTCACTGAGAATAATTTTTATCTCATTTAAGAGACCAGAAATGTTCGGCAAAACAACGGGAACGGGCACGTTCGACAAACGCTCGCGCAGTGACGCCAAATGCACCGCAAAATTTCTCACAGGCATGACAAAAAATTCAATGTGCTAAACAAATTAACTGTACATTTGATTAACAAAATTTGTTTGAACATACTTCACGGGTATGCGGTGTTATGCGAACGAATTGTTGTGCCATTTCAAATGCAAATAATAGGTAAATTAATTAACTAAGGCTAAAAACAGTTACAAAATTAAAATGTCAAATTGGCAGAGTTTCAATCGGAAATGCTTAGAAAATTATGAGAAATGAACAGAAAGGTCAGACTATTTTAAGAAAACATCACGGAAATAATGAAAGACAAAAGGACTTTTTCTTGCTTATTAATAGGGCCCGGATTTATATAGAAAAAAAATCCAAAATATGGATTAAATACAGATAAAAAATAGGAAAATATGGACAAAACATTCTGAAAATTTGTTCGAGTCTTAATTTTTTTTTTTTTGTAAGCGAATGTTGCTAATGAATTTTTTTGCACAATTTTTGTTTAGTGTATTGCTGATTTGGCCGTTTGATTGAAACCATCAATGTGCTCGTTTGGTTGATGGGGGAGAAGCCGAGAAAGAAATAAATTTTGTTTAAAAAATCGCAAAATAGACATTAAATAGGCACAAAAATCCTCGAATAGGCACTAAAATAGGAAAAAAATATTTATTAACGCTTTTTAGGTAGAAAAACACGTAAAAATTAATCAAAAACTTATTTTGCTTATATTTCAATTGTTTTAAAGTTAGTAAGAATAAATTAAAGCATATGTAAAAAAGTTCATGATACGTAAAACAACAAATCATACTCTGGGAGATCCAAAAGTTCCTCCGAATTATGAAAAGACGACATTTTTAAATTAAGATAGGTATATAATTTTGAAGAGTTTTTATTTCCAAATCAATTAACAAATAATAACAATTGGTGAAATAAGAAAAGAAAAAACAATAATACAATCATGTTAAATCAGTTATAGCCGGGATGTATCAAAAGGAATTCACGATACAAAAAGAAAAAAGCATTACTCTTCGAGCTCCAAAAGTTCCACCGAACGTGTCAAAATATTTACAGCAAGTGTTTTGGCCTCGTCAAGCTTGGGAATGATAAAGTTCTAAACGAACAGCTCAGATACATTGACAATGAAAATCAAAATCAAAACGTGACGCCGAGACGGATCAAATCCAACGTCGAGCGTCCATCAATTCGAGTTGACACTGCGGTGTCAGGGCGTTGTTGAATGCAACGAGTGTCACTCGAAGCTTAACATACCTCTTGAGCGATTGTTCGTATTCCGCAATACGAATGAATCGTGACTGAAAAATTTATTCAATGGTACATTTTACAACGCGAAACAAATGAACTGACGCGTTTCAATTCGGGCAAATCGTTTTTGTCCGGCTTGAGAGTTGGGGTGACCGGTTCCAAGCTATTCAAAAAGGAACAATTGGCGGGAATGGACGCGCTAAACCAAAATTATTTATGAATAAAAGATTTAAAATTCGAATAAACACTCACTCAAAATGGTTTTGGTCTTGTCCAAGTGCTCGGAAACGGCTGAAGGGTGATGGCGGAATCGAGCGAAATCCAACATCAGCGTCCATCAATTTCAGTTGTCACTGCGGTGTCAGGGCGTCGTCATGCTGATTGTTGTGACTTAAAGACAAAGCTGAACAAGACATTGATGGTGGTAATTAGAAGGCCGATACCGTCGCGTCGAAGGGCGCGGATAGAAGAGAAGTTTGACGAGGGAATTGAGCGGCGGCAATCCATGACGTTTATTCTCCAAGGAAACGGCAAATAACTGCACGTCTTTGATGGCACATTCGATCAGCTACACATGAAAATAAATTTTAAATTTTGAGCAACAACAAACAAACAAACACAAAAACATACTTTAAGGTCCTCCAGTGGAATGTGAAGAAAAATGAGGGCAGGGTCCGACATTTTGTTTTTTAGAAGATTTTTAATAAGAAAGAAATTAAAGTTTAGAGAGAGAAAGGAATAGGGAATGAAAAGCCATACCGTATTTGCTCTAATTAAGGCCCCGGGGGGATTATTTTTCAACCTCCTCAGAAAGGGGGACATAATTGGAGACAGGGCCTTTAATGGAGACGGGGGGATTATTTTTCGACAGATTTTTAATGACTAGGGCCGCGACTTTTAGTAATGAAAAATCTCGGAATAGGTAGGTAAGTTAATAAAATACTGAAAAAATAGTGACATTACGCCAAAATTTTAATTATTTTGGCGAGGAGCCTTAAAGTCTGATTTTTGTGGCCTCAAAATCGAAAATTCAATGCTGACATACTTTTTTTGCTCCTTTATCAAAATAAAAGCAAAAAAGTTTTTTCACTAAAATCACGGCTCTATTACTGACGTAACATTTTAGCACATTTGTTTTCATTTTAGCAATGGAATCTTTTTGCTGTGTTTGTAAAGCAATTTATGGAGGAAGCCACAACTGTTCTGTCTGTAAATTGCCGTGTCACACATTCTGTGGCGATTCTGGTGGAGTTGAGAATGAAGGCTTCGGCGGAATGGTCGTATGCCACAACTGCGTAAACGAAGGAAATGCACCGATAGCAGAAGGCTCAGAAAATGATGACTACGAACCGCAAAACGAAGAGAATGAAGGCACGCAGGCAAAAGACAAGAAGCGCCACAGGAATAACGATGCGACGAAAAAACTGGATGCAGTCGAGTGGGCGCAAAAGAACTCCATACATTCAGCAGCAAGAAAGTTCAAAGTGGACAGGAAACAGATCAAGAACTGGATGGCACATGAAAACAAACTGAGAAATCAAATGTACGTGACATTTTAATATTTTTTGTGACCAAAAATTTTAGCATGACACCGAATGGGGGGAAGCGCATGAGACTTGGTGGAGCCGGTCGCCCAGTTCAACGCCCGGACATCGACATTGCAATGGCCGAATGGATCACTGAAAAACGAAAAAATAAACTGCCTGTGTCAAGGAACATCATTCGACGAATGGCGGCTTCACTATTCATAGACACTGACATTAAGGTGAGAAATTTGGTATGCTGCTAAAATAAAATTTTTGTTCAGGCATCACTTGGATGGCTGCAGAAATTTCTGAAAAGGCACAATTTTGTGCTGCGCAAGAAGACATCAGTTTGCCAGAAACCGCCGTCCAACTATGCAGAAGCGGTGGCAAAATTCATCAATTTTGTTGAACAAAGGCGAAAGGCGAAGAACAATTTTCCCGGCGGGATCTTTGCAATGGACGAGACAGCTGTTTGGTTCGATTGCCCGGACAACCGATGTATTGACAATAAAGGCGCAAAGGATGTAAGTTTTATTGGATTAAAATAAACCTATTCTAACAAATTAGGTGACAGTTGTGACCACAGGACATGGCAAAATGAGGGTGACGGTGTGCCTTACAGCTCGAAACAACGGACAAAAACTCAAGCCGTATGTGCTGCTCAACAGAAAGCGACCGGTGCCTCAAATTGTCAATCAATTTGCTGGGAAATTGGTGATCAATTTCGCTGGTTCGGTGTGGATGAATGATGACACAACGGAAGACTACTTGCACAAAATAATCGGCGCAAAGCTCTTCGTTGGCGAACGCCTCTTGGTTTGGGATGCGTTTGGCAGCCACAAGAGCGAGAGAACGACAAAGGTGGTGAAGGGCTTGGGAGTGGAAACAGTGTTTGTCCCTGGCGGCTGCACCAAATTCATCCAGGTGCTAAGTCATATACCTATCTCAATTAAATTAATTTTTCTTCCCTAGGCTCCCGATGTCTCGTGGAATAAGCCGTTAAAGGAGCGAATTCGACATTTTTACAACATTTGGATGTCCAATGAGGCGGAAAAGGAGTTCACATCGGCGGGCAACCCGAAGGCACCAGCGCTTCACGTGGTACTTGACTGGATCCACCGATCATGGCAGGAGATTTCCAAAGAAGTTATCATCAAATCATTTGAGGGTCAGTTGAAAAGGAAAAAAGAAAAATGCCTGAATTTTTTCAAAAGTCATAAAAATATTTATTATAAGGTTTTCGGGGTCGCTGAGCACGAATATGGCATCCATTTCACCCAATTCCGAACCCCTGATCCGAATTCGAACAAAAATCGAAAACTCAAATTTTTCGAAATTCACATTTATCCAACAAAATCGCTCCAAACGCAAGGAGATTCGGGTTGTTTAACATAATTTCAAAATTTTTCGAGATTTTTAATTATGGCGGCGAAATGGACATTTTTCTTCGGGCGGCGAACTGGCCGCGGCGAAAAACCAAAAATTGCACGCGAAATTGGCACTAGAAGACAATGAGTTTGACCAATGGCTTGAAAACATGGGGCTTCTATAAAACAAAGGCTGTTTCTGCTTTTTATGAATCTCCTTGCGTTTGGAGCGATTTTGTTGGATAAATGTGAATTTCGAAAAATTTGAGTTTTCGATTTTTGTTCGAATTCGGATCAGGGGTTCGGAATTGGGTGAAATGGATGCCATATTCGTGCTCAGCGACCCCGAAAACCTTATAATAAATATTTTTGACTTTTGAAATTTTTTAAAAAAATTTCAAAAAAGGTGTGATACCATCGGTACTATTACCAACTTTCCGAACACCCCAATAATTAGTTCAATTTTAATGACAATGAGTCTCTGCATTTTTTTGCGGCGCGCTTTTTCAGAAAACTTTTTTGAGTTACGGCGGTGCAGATCGTGATAAAATTTGAAGCAATTGTAACAGATTTTGCCCAAAATACTTACCAAATTTTTAAGCCAGTCAAATCCTTTTGCGAATTGTTGATCATTTTTATCACATCTCAACAATACAAATGTGCCAGTGTATGTGCGATTGTCTTCTCCTTATTTTGTGCTTCATTTTTCCAGTATGTTTTTTAATGGGGTAAAAGTTTTTTGAAGTTTTCATTTGTAGCCAATCGCCGTCTTAATGCGCCAAGGGTGCACCATCCATTTTTGCATTAACATTTTGCTTACTTGTTTGGCTTGGATTCCGGGAGTGATCCACGCCATTTAGTATGTTAAATAAAAATCGTATTATGTTGGAATTGAGGGTTATTTTTTAAATTTCATTATTTTACGGTTAAAATAAAATTTTTGTTCAGTTAAAATAACTTACGATTCAATAAAAATTTAGTGTCTGCTTCTACGCGGGTGTCACTTTGCGTCGCTAAGTCGAAACAAGCGTTGACCGCGGCCGAGAAAAAGTTAGACGGATTTTTGATGGTTTGACATGCTTTACAATTTTATTTACGGTTTTTCAGTGAATTTTGAATAAAATTTCAATAGGAGTGTTTACGCTTGTTTAGTCGAACCAAAACCAAAAAACCGGTACGCCCGGTTAACACTCGACCGTAAACAACCCTAATTTTCATTATAAAAAATTCTGCTGAAAGGCCGGATCCCTTTGAATGAATTCGCTTATACTTACTGATGATGATGATCCGGCCATACCATTCTGACACATCCCATTTTTATATGTAGACTTCCATCTGATCTAAAAAATCCTATTTTCCTTCGTTGCAATGTTTTGTTTAAACTCATAAATTTCAAAAATGCTATTGCATTTTAAAACGATACATGATTGAGAATTTCGCTGTTTACATTATACATTTGCTTTTTCTTTTTAGTAATAAATGTTTAAGGAAATGCCCACTCGCTTAAGGCGCTTCGCAATTTGCGTCGGCGTTGACGAAGAAAATGGGACTTGTCTGATGGTTTATGAGAACGACTTAAACGCCATTGAAGTGAGGATGGTGTTTTCCGGTGTGCAAATTGGCAAATGGTACCGGTTCGACTTGGCAAAAGGCACGAGACGAAATTGGGAGGTAGCGGAGGAACGATTGCCGACGCGGATTATGCCACGGGGGGACGCGGGGAGTGGCGGAACACGCGGGGATCGCATTCAGGTGAACCACGGCACAACAAGGCAAATGATCCGACGGATTGGGTCTGCCATAAAATGTTTCTAATGCTGTTTGAAATTATTCTGCTACCCATTGGTAATTCCCTTCTGTTTTTAGCTTTGCCTTCCCATTTTCTTTGTCCCCAACTTCAAATGTTTTGGCTGCACTTGGCGTGTCACTTCACCAACTTCTTTTAATGACAAAATGCACTTCAATTTCGTTTCGCCTCGATTGGAAGCGCCAGGCAAAATTAATTTCAGCGAAGAACGACTGGCCGAATTGAACATCCGTCCGGGGGAGCAGTGTTTTGCATTTTTGACATTGTATTATAAAATTTGTTTATTTAAAAAATGGATGCCACTTTTCAGGGATTGCCAAGGGCCCGGGCCGAGCATAAAACCGCCGCAATGGACACTCGATGCAGTGGAGCATTTTCACAGGGTATGATTTGTTTGTTTCAGTTTTTGTGTAACATGTTAGGATTTCAAGAGGCAACCCGTTTCCATTTGCGACATTTCGATACACAATGAAAATGCCTCCTCAAATAGATAAATTTGAAAAGCTTTTCAATATCTTAGTATCCTTCCTTTTTGAGAAATTTAAACATGAATTAAAAATTAAATTTTTAATAAAGAATTTACGGATTGGATGTCAAGATAAATGAATTTTTCAACAATCAAAACTCATTCCCTGCAATATCAAATTTAATTTTAAAAAGTCCTTCGATCGTTTATTTTCAGGTCAATGTTGACCCATTGGCCCCCTCCGTTCTGTCCGTTTCCCTCGGCGCTTCGAAAGAATGGGGCATTCTGCTCGATTTGGTCATTGAATCTGAGGACGAAAGAAATGGAATGGGTTTCATTCTGTGCTTACGCGACGGAAAATTCGCTTTTGGTCGAATTTTAAAAACCGAAGGTCACAACGACAGCTGCTGGAGGGCAAATGTGGGCGACACTGTCGGCTTCTCTTTGATGTTAATTTTCCAATTAGACATTTCTCCAATTTTCCTTTCAGTGATGTTGATTGCTTTAATTACCCCGTTCGGTTGGCTTTGAATGTTATTGCCTGGCAATCCCCGGCGTTCACTTCTGTTGACTCCGATGTTCTTTCCGACCAATTTCCCCAAGAATCCTTGCCCGAATTTCCTTCAGTTCGCCTTATTTCTAAAAGTACTGGAAAAATGGCTCAACATTTGGTAATTTGATCTTTCTGATTTGCAAATGATAACTTTTTTGTTGCTTATGAGTGTAATTTAAACTCTAAATTTATTAATTTGGTATAAAATTGCCAATTAATTCAGTTCGAACTCTGTTTTCCTATCGATGACTCCCAAATGTCGTGTTTGCGCATGGGCTCCCTCAAGGTGGACCGACTTGGTGTTCTGATCGACTTGAATGGTGATTTGTTGTCCGCCTGGAGCAACATGAAGCGCAAAGGGACTGACGCCATTTCTTCACTGTTATTGGCCCGAGTGAGGGCCCGTTTTTCATCATTGCCTGACCAACAGCAGCCGCTTTGGATGGTGGCCGAAATGCTCGAAATTGCCAAAATGCGAGTCGACACGGAAAGCAAACGACAAACGCTGGAAGAGCCAAAAGTAACGGAAGGAAATTGCGAGACGAAAAACAGCCCACGCAAAAAGGAGGACGGACGGATCAGCAGCGAGTTCCAATTGCACGAACATTTCAGCAAAATCACTGTGCAGGTGCGGCGATTTGCTTAAAAATTACGACTTTTTTTTATTTGTGCCAGTATTAATTAAATTTGATTTAATTTAAAATGACTAACGGTTAAATTTTTAAAAATGACAATGAAATCGGACATTCTATAGTATGTTCTAAATTATAAGAACCGTCTTTTTATTCTGCTTTTATAACTTACCGTGAACCGATTAAGCTAAAATTTATTGTACTATAAGTAGTAATTCCGCATTATTAAGTTAAAGAATTCCTTCCACATTTTTTTTCTGAATAAAATTATTTTCTATTAGGACGGTGCTTTTGGTGCACCAATTAGCTCCACGAGACACCAAAAACTTTTGCAAAAATGCAACAACATCGCCTCACACTCACAAGCGCCCACACCCACACCAAATGGCATGACCTCCTTTTCTTCAAAAGAAGTGCCGTCGCCAGCGGTGGTGCCAATAGCAAATGCAATGGTAAAACTCGGAAAAGCCATTGAAACGGTGGAGAGCAGCAAAGGCATTCAACCGACGCAGCAGCAAAAGCAATCGTTCGAAGGGATTGTGATGTTTACACACACAAAAGGGGATGAGATGTATTGGTTGTTCTACGACGAACAGACGAGGCGCTTCACGCGAATGGCATCTGCAAAAGGCAGCAAGTAAATTCAAATCTGACAATCAGCAGAAGGGGTGGGGTCGAGAAAAGGGAATGGGAGAGAAAAGAAAGCGTACCCAAAATCCATGGAATAGGACCAAAAATTTTACAAAATCAGGTCAAATTTTCAAAATTTCCCGGTAAAGAAACGCGTTCATATTGGAAATACTTTTTCAGAGTGCTTCCACTCCTCTCCCACCAGTTGCAACCCATGGACGGAGAATGGTTTCGCATTTCCTATCAAAATCATAGGACAATGGCAAGTATTGCGATCACACAAATTGACCGTTTGACGGATCTCAACCATTTGCCGGTTCATCGATTGAATCCGAACAACACCGAAATATGGGATAAGCTGAAAGAGGGAAAGTTCGCTGAGGTCAATTTGTGGGAAGAGCCAATGCCGAAAAGTGGTGAAAAAAGTTTCGTCACTTCGCAAGACAACGCGCAGACGACGCAACAACAGCAGCAGCAGAGACACCTCAGGGGAAAAACGCCGCAACCGATCAAACGGAGTATGCCGGTGCCCGTGACGAATGTGTTCATGAGACTGAACGACGATGCATCGGTGAAACGACAGCAACAGAACGGGACGGGCAAACAACAGCCAAAAGTGAATGTGGTGGAAGTGAAGTGAGTGATGAACGATGGATGCTTTAGTCACTGAGAACAGAGCTTTATTTCGATGTCTCACCGTGTAATTTATTTACAAAATATATTTATTTGACGGTGAAACTTTCGTACCACTCGCATTAAAAGATCTTACCAAAATATTCTTCTTTTTTTATTTATTTTTTCTTTTTAATTTATGTAGAATTTTCCTTTGGTTTTTCATAGGGTTCGAGCCCCGCCCCCGGGGGCGGGACAGGTTTTTTGGGCTCACCCCCGCCCCCGTGACTCTGACCCCCGCAACCCCCGCGACCTTCACCCCCGCGGGGGCACGGGGGTGAAAATACACCCCTAAGAATGGCATATTCGTGGGAAATAAGGCAAAAAATTTAGACAATTTTGAATTTTTTTTAACTATCGAGAAATTTTTATGAAATAAAATAAATTTTACTTGTTTTTTATTTTATTTGTGGATTGGTGGATAGTGCTTCAATACTAACAGTACTTTTGTCATGAGTTCGATTCCGGCTAACGTTTTCCTTTAATTTATTTATTTTTTCTGATTAATACAGGGTTTCTTTATGTTCTTGTTTCTAAGAAATGTTCTGATTTGGGGGTAATGCCTTATTTTCATCTAAAAGAAGATGAAAAATTTGGCTAAGTTCTAACAAAATTCATATAAATTCTTAAAATTTTCCCCGGTGGCGCCTATCGGCACCGCCGGAACTCTCCCCTCGCACATTCATCAAGTTTTTTTTTTGAAAAATGTGCCGCAAGAAAAAAAATTTAAAAAATCTGAGTTCCAATTTTGAGTAAATCACGATAATTTAATATAGTTAAAAAACGAAAATTTATCGAAAAAGTCTTAATTTTTTTGGTGAATATCTGTTAGAAATAAATTTAAAATTCGCCCCTATCGGCACGCCCCCCCCCCCAAAAAAAAATTTTTTTTTCTTAAAAAAAATTACCCAAAAATCCCTAAATTTTGGTTACTTTTTAGTCGAAATCTGTGCAATTTATGTCAAAAGAAATAGTATCGAGGCGATCAACAAATAAAGGAATGTGGAGCCAAAGAAATCATTCTTAAAAAATATTTTTTTGTGAGATTTTTGGACCTAATTCAAAGCAAACCCCCGCCCCCGTCCCCGCGGGGGCGAAATTTTCGTGCCCCCGTCCCCGCCCCCGCGACTCTGACCCCCGCCCCCGCGAAAAGCCACCCCCGCCCACGGGGCTCGAACCCTAGTTTTTCGGTACTAGTGCAGTTTGGGTCCACAATTTTGGTCAAATTTTTCAGAAAGCGTAGCCAGACAGTCAGACAGTGCACTATTTCCTTCTTTTCTTCTGCTTAGTCACTGGAGAAAGGAAGAAATAGTGCACTGTCTGACTGTCTGTCAACGTGGGGCTGCGGCGGGTGGAAGGGGAAGGGTAGACAGTAAGCAGCCGTGTGCTGGCTGGCAGCATTGTGTGTGGGAAAAGGGAAGAGGTGAGAAAAATAAAGAAGGAAATAGTGCACTGTCTGACTGTCTGGCTACGCTTCTGAAAAATTTGACCAAAATTGTGGACCCAAACTGCACTAGTACCAGTTTTTCAACACTTGTTCTGATTTTTTGCGATTTTTTCGTATTTTGCATTTTAGCGTTTTTATGTACACAAAAAAAAAATTTAAAACAATACAAAAACGGCATTTACAAGTGTAAATTTTGAATTAGCGCGCAAAAATTTACGCCAATTACGCTATTTGGCGTTATGAGCAATTTTGTCTAACACTGGGCTTGACCCATAGTGCTCTCTATTTATTGGTACACATCTCGTTTTTTCGGACGGTGTGTTTACGAGGCCCGGAATTCGCAGTCCTCTAAGGTCCCGGTTTTAAATAATACAATTAAAATAATATTTTCTTTCTTTTTAAACAACAAAAAAACATAAAATTGGCCATTTTTTGGACAATGATTAAATAAATTTATTAAAATAGCAAAATTTTTACCGGCAATAAAATTTTAATGAAAAATGGGAAAATTTCTGAAAAAAGTATACCATTTTCTTAAGAAATTTCATAAAAATCAAAAAGGAGACAAAAAGCTGCAAGGCAGTGAGAGTTGGGTCCCCCTTTTATAGAACAATTCCGTGGGAAGGAAAGGCACAATTGCGTAGGAGGGCACTTTAAATTTAACCTTCATTTTTCCAATTTTTCACTATATGCGTATTCTATCTAATCTATTCGATCTAATTACACACAAAAACCAAAAAATAAATTATTTTATTAAGGACTTTCCAATTCCTAAAAATCCCGGAAACGAACCAGTCAGAGACCTTGGCATTTATTTTACTAATGATTTGAAATGGGCACAACATATTGAAATTATCTCGAAAAAAGCATTACGATCTGCTATTGCTATACTAAAGTCAATCAAAACTCGTGATACGAAAATACTTGTAAATTTGTTTAATATTTATTGCAGACCAATTTTAGAATTCGGATCTCCAATTTTCAATCCTTATTTAAAAAAGGATATAGAAAAATTGGAGAATGTCCAAAAAACTTTTTTGAGAGTAATATTTAGACGTAACAATTATACTGTTGATTTACCTAATTATGCTGAATTGTTAAACATTTATGATCAAAAGTCGCTTGAGAGTCGTAGGTTAAAAATAGACTTAAAACTTTTTCATGAAATAATTTTAGGTAAAATAAATTTACAAAATAACGAATCCTTTTCTTTTTCCAAAAACCCTGTAAAAAACGAATTCACTATAAGAACAGCTTATTGCTCAACTAATGTTAGATACAACTCGTTCTTTATTCGAACCTCTCGTCTCTATAGACTTTTACCTAAAGAGACGAGATTACTAAATCCTAATGAGTTTGCCAAACTTCTTGAAAGATCTGATCTTAATTTGTTGATTTCTTTGCCACCTCAACTCCAAAAGTGACCAATTGATTGTTTTGATATTATTATTTCTTTATTTTTCGGCGTCACGCTTTTGCGTATAAATGATTGATTGATTGACATTGGCAGTTTTTAGTGCCTAAAAATGAGAACCAATTATTATTGTAAAATCACACTCAAATTTTTTATAATTTTCCGGCGCCAGCATAAAATTCATATTTTCTCCAGCAAATGACCAAGTTTTGCGATTTTGAACCATTTTTGGTAATAGTGAAGCTGGTGCCCCCCCCCCTTTTTTGAATAAAAATTTTTTTCTTCTAAAAAGTCATAAAAACATGTCTTATTGGGTTTTGAGGGTCGCTGATCACGAATATGACATCCAATTCGACCAATTACGAACCCCGGACCCGAATTCGAAAAAAGCCGAAAATCAAAAATTATGAATTATTCATTTTTAGTCTAAAAATGGCTTAAATGATTTTTTATTGAAGCACTGATGATATTCAGTTTGTTTTCGTGTATTTAAACAAAGTTTTAACAAAAATTTGAAATTCGAAAAATTTGAATTTTCGACTTTTGTTCGAATTCGGGTCCGGGGTTCGAAATTGGTCGAAATTGATGTCATATTCGTGATATGCGACCCTCAAAACCCCATAAGACATGTTTTCATGACTTTTTAGAAGGAAAAAATTTTTATTCAAGGGGGCACCAGCTTCACTATTACTAGAGACCGGCGCAGGACAGGATCCTGCGCAGGATTTTGCAGGATCCCAGTCCGCAATCCTGCATATTTTGGAAAATACAGGATTCGCAGGATTTGCAGGATTAATCCTGCTGGATCCTGTCCTGCAAAAAATTTTCAATTCCAATCCTGCAACAGGACCCGCAAATTTGATTTTTATGCATGATTCAGCAGGATCCTGCATTGATTTTTTGAAAATTTTTAAAAATAGAATGCCAAATATTCAGAAACTTTCTTTTTTCAAAAATTTTTTTCTTAATAAAAATTTTTCGTTTAAAAACTTATCCTTATTCGAAAAAAGTTTATACAATTGAATTTTTTGTGTTTTGCTACCTAAAAAGCGTTAATAAAATTCTTTTTTGCTATTTTCGTGCCTATTTTAGGATTTTTCTGCCTTTTTAAGTGCCTATTTCGGAGAACCGCCCGGTTCGCCGCGGCCACTTCGCCGCGGGTTTTTCGCCGCGGGGTTTTTTCGCCGCCGGCTTTTTCGCCGCGGACTTTTTCGCCGCGGCCAGTTCGCCGCCCGAAGAAAAATGTCCATTTCGCCGCCATAATTAAAAAAAAAATTTGTTATACTTCTCGTGTACCATAATTTATTAAATCTATATTGTCTATCTTTATATCTTAAGCAATATTTGGTTACTTATTAATAATGTCTGAAGTTGAAACAAATCGTCACAAGGATAAATTAATTAACGATGGATTCCTTTACATTTTCGACAGATTTAATGTTGATATTAGTTTGAAATTCTGGCGATGCGAACGAAGGGACGAATGTCGAGGGCGAATTCACACCGAAGTCGCGACTGGTCTACGAAAAAATGTTCAGAATGATCATTGACGCATGGACGGCCTTCTCACCAGCGTCCATCACAATGGACTTCGAACAAGCGGCGATGGACGCTGCGGCCGCAGTGTTTCCGGGCGCTCAGCTTCGAGGGTGCCTTTTTCATTTAGTGCACAACATGCACAAGCGCCTGATTTCCGAAGGACTTCAAAATGTAAGTTTCAGTCCCAAAAAAAAAGAAATAGTCTCCCGTTTAGCGCTATCGAAGTGACCCCATTTTCGCAGAAACGGCTCGTATGATCACCGCGCTCGCATAAGTTCCGAAACGCGGACAAGCGCATTTTGAATATTATCGAAAATTTTGATGCCCAAAATATTGTTGAATTTCTCCGGGGAATTTCAAATAATTGTGTTATGGACCCGTAATTTGATTTTGTTCATTTGAGGTTGTTAATTTTTTATGAAAAAGGATTTTAATAAAGCATGATTTTTTATACATAGTGGGTTGTTTAACATAATTTCAAAATTTTTCGAGATTTTTAATTATGGCGGCGAAATGGACATTTTTCTTCGGGCGGCGAACTGGCCGCGGCGAAAAAGTCCGCGGCGAAAAAGCCGGCGGCGAAAAAACCCCGCGGCGAAAAACCCGCGGCGAAGTGGCCGCGGCGAACCGACCCCGACGGCACGACTACATTTCGCCAACTTGACATTTCGCCAACTAACCTAAAAACATTCATTTCGCCAACTCAGCCAAAATCTGACATTTCGCCAACTGATATTTCGCCAACTTGACACCTTGCCAACTGACATCTCGCCAACATTCATTTCGCCAACTCAGCCAAAAACATTCATTTCGCCAACTCAGCCAAAATCTGACATTTCGCCAACTAATTTCGCCAACTAGTCGAAAATTGAATTTTAACTATATAATGATATTAAATTTATTTTAAAAGTGCTTCAAAGCAAAGAAATCTTCATAAAATATATAAAATATCAAAAAAAACAATAAAATATGAAAATGTTTAAAGGTGTACACATTCCAAAACGAGATTGGGAAGCGTGGAGGACAGACGATGTCTTGTTCCCAGCGTGGAATAAGCTGCAAGCTGCTTTCTTCTGACAATGGAATGGTTGGAGTTGAAGGTTGTGGCGAATGCAGTCCGAATTGTATTGGTCCACTGCCTGTCATTATGGATGCCTGGGAAATACTGAACGCTAAAATTGAAAAATTTCATAAATTTCATGACAGAATAGGTGCATTTACGAGTTGTGCTTCGAGTGCGACGCAGAAGAAAGTGTCCGACATCAGCATGCGGTTCAAATGCCTCCGCCCCGCGATCAATCTCGAATTGAGTGGTGCCAATGTAGGTTTTGGCAAAATACGCCAGCCATCCTTGAACTCCAAGCGGTGCCGCGCTGACAATAGTTGAAAAAGCGCGCCGAACGTAAAGTGGCGGAATGAGTGCCAAAGAGAGAACAGAACTGATTTTGAAAAAACAAATAAATACACATAAGCTAATGTAAGACACCTGAATGTTTTGTGAACGGATTTCCTTTGAACCGGTGCTTCGTTGTCATCTTCGAAGTCGCTCATCACTTAAAATAATTATTAATGAAGATAATCTGCTGTTTTTTTTTTCCTTTTATGGGAAGGATGGGTTCAACGGCACGCTTCAACTGTTGAAGGACTTCTGTGTAATACTTCGAGGCTTTACCAGGTAGCAAGGCTTGCGCTGTGACGACCATCCGATTGTTCACGTAACAGCCGATGACGAACACTTGCGTCCAAGGCTTTGGTGCACTGCGGAAAGTGCCGTCAAGGCTCCACCGACGATTTTGTTTGAGCATTGATAACAGCTGAAATTAAAAAGATTTAAAAAATAAAATAAGTAAGTCACGCCTTGCTATGGCTGAAAATCAGTACGACATCCGACTGTCCTACCCTCACTTCGCGGCTGTCATAAATGAGGACGGATTCATCGTCTTTTTTCAGAAGACCAGCCGGAATTTGGATTTGCAGTGGGTCGCCGCAGTTAACTTTGCGAACAAATTTGTTCTTGGCCCTAGAAAATGTTATACCATTACTCGCCTGAATAGTTTTCTACCTGTTGGTCATTTGGTCGAGCGCTTCATTGGTGCCGAGCAACTCAAAGACTTCATCGTCGATGTCGGTCCGGATTTGTGCGCGCAGTTGAGATGGGTGTTGCTTTGGATTCTCCTTGACTAATCGCTTCATCTGATTCCGTTTTGACTCGGCTTCAAAACGCGATGGGGCGTGACTGTTCTGCGGCCGTCCTCTCAGCATTCAGTACGCTGTCTTCATTTGTTGGATTTCTGGGCCGTTTAATTGGCTTTTGCAAACTCTCAAGAATTTCGCGAACAGTTGGCATTTCTTAATATAATCTGAATAGAAAAAAAACAAATTCTAAAAATGTGGCATAAAAAAATAGAAAGGATGATGCATTTGATATCAGAACAGATTCGTTTTCCTCTTATTTACACTATTCCTTAATAATTCTTTTTTTGATCAGTTGGCGAAATGTCAGTTGGTGAAATGAATTTTTTTGGCTGAGTTGGCGAAATGAATGTTTTTGACTGAGTTGGCGAAATGAATGTTTTTGGCTGAGTTGGCGAAATGAATGTTTTTGGCTTAGTTGGCGAAATGTCAGTTGGCGAGATGTCAGTTGGCGAGATGTCAAGTTGGCGAAATGTATGCACACCGACCCCGACCCCTATTTCGCGATTTTTTGTGTCTAAAAATCCCATCCCTATACATAATGGATTATGGTTTTTTTGCAAAGAAATTTAAATAAAAATTATTTTACTTTAATTTAAGCTATTATTATGAGTAGGGCTGTGAATTATAGGTTTTAACTAAATTTTTTGCTCAATTGTTTTGAAGAAAGGAGCTCAAAAAACGCATTTCTGCATTAAAAATTTTCGATTCTGATGTCATTATCGGTCACTAGAAATCACTATTTTGGCATTTTGTCACTATTTCGACATTTTTTGGAAAATTCCTTAACAAAAATGCAATAAAAACAAAAAAATACACCCCTAAGAATCGACCTAAAAATTTTTCAAAAAATACCAGTTAGAATTGGAAAATTTTCATAAAAATTTTTCCTCAAAATTTTTTTCTTGATAAAATTTTTGGTTTAAAAATTTCAATATTTGCTAAAAAATGTAAGAAAGGAATGTACCTCATTTGTAACTGCAATCAGTGAATAAAAATTATTTTTGCTTAATTTTTGGCTGAAAATTATGTCACTATTCATCACTATTTTGGACTTTTTGACACTATTTTGTCACTATTTTGGCATTTTTGCTCACTATTTTAGTTAACTATTTCGAGATTTTTGATCACTAAAAGTCACAGCCCTACTAATAAATAATAAAGAGCTTCAAATGGCCCTATTTGCTAATGTTTTTACCACAAAATATCTTCCAAAAGAAGTGACACTTTTGGTTTTTCGCCGTTCAAACTCTGAATTTTTTTGCGTTCGTCGTTCGCCAACGATTTTTGAGCAGGTTTTAATAAAACAAAAAACTGCTTTTTACAAATAATACTCCTTAAACATTGCTATTCCAATTTATTAGACCCGCCAGCAACACTCGAACTCTTCGCGACGGAATGACCAAATCCAACAAATCTTAGACCAATTTGACAAGGTTTTCCTTTTTAGATATCCCTTAATTTGATTTTATAACATTTCCTTTTCCAACCCCAAAGTTCAGATGCAATTGCCCTCTCAAAATGAGCCTTTGGCGACTTCGCAACAGCAAATTGTGCAATTGTCGGAGAGACTCATCCAATTGGCACTGACGGCGACAAATTTGGTGAGAAGAAAGCCAAAAAAAGAAAATGACAATTGTGGCTAGGGGGAAAACTTCCTTGCCTTTTTAAGGTGTGCAATTTGTTGCAAAAAAACGGAGCAGCAGCGACGGATCAATTTAAAGGACAAACAAAAATGCCGACGGTGGTCAGTAAAATCACAAAATATTACCTCAAATTTTGTATTTTTAAGGCGACTATTGAGCCGAAAAATACGAAAAGAGACGGAAGAGCGGCAGAAAATGAGAAGGGATGGACTTGGATTTGTGAGAAGTGAGTGCCAAAGGGGGGCGGGAGAGTGATGACCGAATAATGCCGACTCTCTCCCCCCCCCCATGGAAGGTGTCGCAAGCGCAACTCAATCCTCCGTTATGAGTGCCAAAGCTGCGAAAAGGGACACCCAACGGAAGTCCAGCGCGAGGCAATCGGTCGAGCATTGACGGGAGTTTGGCTGTGTTTCAAGTGAGTGGTCCAAGACAAACGAATGGGGCGGGGTTAAGGGATGGAATAACTCCGAGAAAAAATATTGGTGTGAAAAAGGGTCCTCACCAGGCAGCGGTACCCCTCCAAGCCAAAATCCTAGAATTTTCTCTGCTGCTGGAGATTTTAGAAATCTATTAAAAATGAAATCATCTGCCGATTTACAGTTGTAAAAAGATCAATGGTCGACTTAACAAAGTGTGCTTCGAATGTGCCACAAAAAGGCCTTTGAAAATGGCAGGTAAAAATAAACAATGAAAAAATGACTGACAAGGGAGAGGTACCCAAGTGACCGTGGGACTTCCGAATGAAACTTTCAGGGTAGGTAGATTACCCCCTTTTGTATTATAAGTTTTTTTATTTTTGCTAAATGAAGCTTTTCCTTTTTGTCTTTTCAATACCATTTACAAAGAATTGGAATCCAGTGTGAGTCTCTCTGGCCCAGTGGTCTATCCCTTCCATTCACTTTTTCTCTTTTGAAGTTCAATTCACCAACCCTGCAAATAATTATTTGTTTTTTTTCATATCCAAGAGTTTTTAACATTAATAAATTTGAACATAATATTTTTTCATTTTTATTCGACATTAATTTTGGCACATGTGATAATTTTAGTTTCGCTTTTCGCCTTTCGCATTTTTTGGCGTTTCGCATTTCGCTTTTCGCATTTTGGCGCGAAAAGCGACTTTTACACCCCTAAGAATTGGATTAAATTCCCATAAAATTTTTCAAAATTTTACCTATAAATTGGCTAATTTTCAGTGAAAAACTGTTTATAAATGATCAAAATTTCCAATTTTCTTCCCCGGAGGCGCCTATCGGCACCGCCGCGCCCCCAAAACTCCTATTTTTTCTTAGAAAATGGCCCAAAATCGCAAAATTTGGTAATTTGCTGAAAAACTGTTCTCAGCGGCGCGCCAAAACTCTTATTTCTCATTAGAAAAATGATACAAAAATCACAAAATTTGATGATTTTTTGGTGAAAATCTGTCAACAAATTTTAATCAAATTTTCAAAAATTTTCCCGGCGGCGCCTGCCCCCTCTTCCCAAAAAGTTTTTTTGGAAAAAGCGCGCCTCAAAAAAGCGTTTTATTGATTTTTAAATTTGGAATAAAATTTAAAAAAATGATTTTTGCTTTATGATTTTAACTATTAAAAAGTTGTAGAAAAAATTTCGCATTTGGCTTTTCGCATATTTTGGCTTTTCGCATTTCGCTTTTTTTCATTTCGCATTTTTCAGTTTCGCAAATTTCGCTTTTTATTTTTCAATTTGGCCCATCCCTGCTACCTACCCTGAAAGTTTCATTCGGAAGTCCCACGGTCACTTGGGTACCTCTCCTTTGTGAAGGACCATTTCGTTTCCACCCGTCGCAATATTTGAATTTTAAAGACAATGAAATTTTAAAAATTGTCTTTATAATAAAAACGTTTTAGCCAGCAGAGAAATCTCACAATCAACTGCGAATGGAACTATTGAACAAAAGCAAATGGAAACCCTACCGAATTTGTTAAATGTCAAAAGGAATGACAAAACGGGCGGAGAAACAGTCGCAACAGAACAAAACAATGGTAAAAACAAAATATTTATTAAATTGGTTGGCAAATCCTTCAGAAACTTTTTTTACCTTTTTTATTCGCATGAAAATATTTGTGTTATTTATGATTCTCGTTCTTTCTTGAACTGTGTGTGATCACTGATCAAAACTGGTAATTAGTTCAATTAAGTCCAAAAAAGAAAAAATCGAAAAAAATTCGCTTGTTATGACTATTGAGTATCATGTTAATCTAGTCCAATTTCGAACCCAGGTCTACATATTCAAATTTTACTTGCATTAATGTGCTTTGTTTTTGATATTTTAAGAATTATTATGGTCGAAAATTTCTTCAATTTAAATCAATTGTTAATAGATTATGCACCAAAAATATTCATGAGTATATTGGGTCAAAAATTTAGGAAATTGTTTACTAAGTCTTTGGGCCGAAAAATTTTGCCTATACAGAAAATCTGCATCAAAATATTTATTTAAAAAGAAATATTCGTTGTTCACTTCCTGCCACTTATTTATGATTTCTTTCGAATTGAAAGAGACACGGCACTTCACGTTCGTTATGTTATTACCTCTCGTATCCTCCCAAAATTAAACTGAATACGAATACGGCATTATTTTTCAATCAAACGTCACGCATTGTCGCGCAACATGCCCATTATCGTGTTATTATATGATGTAATGGATTATTTTCATTGGAAAACACAACGATTATTAATTTAAATTAATACATTTTTATAAATACGATGATTGCTTTTTTAATTCTAACAAGACCTTTTCACGTTGGAAAATTAATACTAAATTATGTACAACAACACCGACAAACTTTAATTAATTGCTCTTTTCATTAGGTTCGTATTTCGCACAGCAGCAGACAAACACAACCGACGAGAAAGCTCAAAAGGAGGAGAGACAGCGGCGAATCGAAAGCAAAAGCAAATTGGGACAGATGTTTTTTGAGGGGCCGACGGAGGAAAAGCAAAAGCAGGCGATGGCCAAATAATGGCAAATTCATCGGGGATTGCTCTTTTCTTTGATTTTGAGTCGTACATTCTGACAGTGTCACATTTGTTTATGCATTTAAAAATGGAATGGATTTCTCTCTTATTTCTCATAATTTGTTTTGTCCACTTCCCTTAACTTTTCTCTCTGTCCTTTCTTTTTCTTCGTCTCCCTTTTCATGTGAATGCGCTTTTTACGAATTTCGTGCTCGAATTCGCCACCACCACTCCCTCCAAAAGATTCTTTGCGCTGTCTGTCCCCTGCTGCGTTTGCGTGCCGTTGCCCGAGGGCGAATTCGCCGTTGGCTAAACAAACGTTTTTCCATTGTTTTTGTCCCACAATTTCCCCCCCCCCCTCCCGCCTAATCATCCGAAAGAACAAAATCGCCGTATTAATTCATACAGTTTCCCCTTTACTTTCGTTTTTGCCCACCGTTTTCTGATTTTGCATTGACGCGATTTGCTGCTGCAAATCGTTCAGCTGTTGCTGGCACTGCTGAAGCGAACTGAGAAGCGGCGCATTTTGCTAAACGATCAACTTTTAAAAAAAGGACGTTTCATTATTAAAATAAAATGGGTAAAAAGCAAAATCGACTAATCGGTGAGTGATCAATGATCACCTGCTGCTGGGGGTGGTAATACATCAGATTATGGTATCCTAAACAAAACAAAATCGAAGTTTTATTTAATTATTATTTAATTAACCATTTTGTCCGTTCCCTTTTGTCACTTCTGAAAGAATGAAAAACAAAGCGAGGGCGAATTTGGCGAGAAGAAGGGCCATTTCTGAGTCAGAAAAAGGCTCGGAATGTGAAGAGGAAAACTGTCGGAGGATTCTGTGGGGGGGGGGGCATTTTATTGGCCAATATTTTAATGCTTTTAAATTATTCCTCCCATCAATTCGATCAAAATTAATGGCCAATCATCCGACGAATAAATTCCAATTCTCTGTAAATTTATTTGAAGATGAAAATAAACGAAGAAGCGGATGACGCATTCCATGAAGACATTGGAGGAAATTTCAAACAAAATTCAAAAATCGTAATGGGCAAATAAATTTGCTGTTGAAACCCAACGAATCCATCCAATTGCAAACGGAATTATTAATTTCGGATGACGCAAATGTTTAAAAATGGTCGAGAATTTTGATGAATAAATTTATGCAAATAAATATTTCATAATGAATTTAATGATTTTCACAATTTTTCTGACATTCTGAATTAATAATAAATAAACTTTCGGCATATCCACCCGAATTCCCTTAAAATAAGCCAAATATTAGCATTTTTATATAAATTCTATTAACATGTAAATTTAAAAAATTTCTTATTTTCTAATAGAAAAATATTAAAAATACCAATATTCGATAACAATTTAAAAAGCTCAAAAATTACGTAAGCATAACTTTGATGAATGCTGATAAAATGATCAATTCACTTTAATATTATCTGAGACCCAAAAGACATTTAAAATTTAATAAATTTTAGAATTGACCTTTTTTTGCATTTTAGAAATTCCGAAATTGGGCATTTCATTTCAATTAATTTGCATATGACGTACAAAGGATGTCAAACCGGAGATCATTCCTTTCATCCCGTCCTTTGAAAGGGCTGTAAATTCACTTGAATTGGTTGGAATTCAAAATTCGTCCTTCACCGTTTCTTTCGCTCTCTCCCGCCACGCAAACCCCGAAAATGCGCAAATTCATCCGGTTTTATGTTTTGTCCCCCCCCCCCCCTCACCCCTTAAAAGGCTTTGCTATTGCCAATCACAAGTCACTTATTCCTCGTCTTCAAATTCAAATTTTAAATGGGTTTAAAAGTTGCGGCTGCCACTTGCGCGGCGTTGGGCATTTTCTGCACTTTGAGTTGTCTAATTGGCGGGCCAATGCTTTACCAAAAGATGAGCCAAATCCGCACGGAATTAGCCGAAGAGATGCTGCTATTTAGAGTAACTTTCTATTTTAATGGTTGTTCATTAAAATAACTGCCAATTTGTCAGGTCCAATCGGATGAAATTTGGGCCACGGTAATCGAAGTGAATGGGCAACGGCGAATGCGACGAGACGCAGCTGAAAATTCGGGTGAAAAAAGCGCCGGAGTGGAGGGAGAAAAGAAAGAAAAGGCGGCCGACCAAAAGGAAACTGGGAGCACAACTTCTGCTGAAGGGACAGACCGAAGTGCCACGCAACAATCGCCGATGGCCAAGTGCAATTGCGCCGAACGAAAATGTCCCGCCGGGCCGAAAGGCCCCCGCGGGGCACCCGGAGAGAAAGGCGAAGCCGGCGCAGCAGGACAGGTCCCCCTTGTTAATCATTGGGCATGGATTCACGCGATTATTTTTATTTTCAGGATGGGGTCGCTGGTGTCTCTGCTGAAGACGTTCTGGCACAAGTCCAGCAGCTGGAAAAGTGTTTCCACTGTCCAATGGGTCCTCCGGGGCCCCTGGGTTTGCCGGGTCGGCCTGGCCCACGGGGAATGCGCGGAGGGAAGGGCCAACCGGGCGGTAATGACTCATTTTCGCATTTTCACCGTGTTATTAATGATCTTTTAAGTACCTGGACGAGATGGACAGCCCGGATTCCCCGGAGGGGTAAAAACTGCCGACCGATTGTTGCCTCTTCCAAGTATTTGTTTTAGTTGGGTCCTCAAGGAAAAGCGGGGTCCATTGGGACGGTCGGAGAACAGGGAATACCAGGAGAGGACGCAAAGCTCGTTCATGGAAGGCCCGGACTGAAGGGACCGCCGGGCGCAGTCGGAGACCAAGGGGACGCGGGACCGCAGGGGCCGCAGGGCGGGGTCGGTGCGCAGGCAAGCAGCCGAGTCTGAAGCTTGGATATCAACATTCATTTTAAGGGGCCGGAAGGGGAAAAGGGCGAACCCGGAAAGGAAATAAGCAATTTTGAGGACTGTTAAATTTAATTTTTAAAATTTGCCCATTTAATAAAAAATAATATTCCGTTATTTTGGGGCGCTTTCCCCCTGCTGATTTGGTCTTGCTGGAGCACTTTTCTTAAGAACCCAAGATTCGGGAGAGAATTTGATGGCACAATTGGGAGAGGAGGGCATTTTTGTCATCCATTTAAGCCGAGTATTGTCCGTGCCCGAGCAGAAACGCGCTTCTCCTTTCGTCCCCAAAAAGGGAAATGGAAGGCAAAACTCCAAATGCAAATAGGGAAGCCCAAACGCAACAACTGCAGCAGCAGCAGAAACAGACTTACCGAAGGAAATTCCACAAACAATGAAAAGGAAAATGAAAGGCAAACGAAACGATCAAAAATCATTTGTTACTAATCAATCCAATTTTAGTTTAATGACATAATAAAAATCTTAATTAACAAAATGGGCCAAATGCACTTGGTTATATTATAATTGCTATTCAAAATTGAGAACAATTATTATATCATAACATATTGAATTTCTGTAAAAAAAAGACGGCCCATCATTACGTCACCGGGGTGCGTGTGCCCATGTTTTTCGGTCACTTTGTATTTCTAAAGGGTAATTAATTAATTAAGATAATAATCCATCTGCTGAGAACCTTTCCCCCCCCCCCCCATTATTTCATTGATTCCGTTTTTGTGTTATGGTCCGTCCAACTTATTTGTTGTCCGCCTTCGTGTCATTGCTTTCGTTGCTTTTCGAAATGTTTGTGTGTCCGGTGCTTGGGAAAACAATTGCCCTTTTGAATCCGTACAATTTCAAAAATCGGTTTCTAAACTCTCTGAAATTAAAAAAAATTAATTAATCTTTTTGGTTGTGCAATTAAAATGTCCACTTGTTCATCGTCAAAAACAGAATTGCCTTAAATGCCTTCGAAGGTGCTCAGTCGGCACTTTCTCTTTTCCCTCACAATTTTGCATCTGTTCGCCCCCCTTTTCGTCGCTTCTGCCCTCAATTTTTACTTTCTTGTGATTATTTTTGTGCGCACTATCATTGAGGACGGATCACCGAAGCGGGCGATCGCAGGGTTTGCATTTTTTGACAAAAAGCAACAGATGGATAAAGCACGCGCCTGCCATTCAGAAATGCGTTACATTTTTTCCGGGTCACAATGGTTGCATTATTTGAAGTGAGTTTTTAATCAGTATGTACCAGGACGAGGGTACTTTGCTCCAACTTGGATGAGCAGTCGCTGTTCGTAATCGTTCAAAAGCGGCGCCGTCGTTTTGGCTTTGGTAAAGTCGTCGCCTCGGCGGGTGCCAGCGCGACTCTGAACAAATTTTAAAAAGGCATTTAAATTAAAACGATTTACCAGTTTGGCAAATGCAATGATCACAATGTAAATGACCAGGCAAATGATTGGCATTGCGATGGTCAAATATTTGAACACTTCGCGCATCGTCTGAGTCCACGGCTTTCCAATGTCGAAGACGAATTGGCTGGTGCCGGAATGGAAAAGCCCACCCATCAAATTGGTTTGGTGGAGACCGACAATGACGAAGTACACCGTCCAGCAGAACACATGCGCAATCTGAAAGAAGGATCAGCAGTGCGATCAGAAGATGAAAAAAAGGAAAAAAAGATGACAGAGTACGATCAGCAAAGTGATCAGAGGGGGACTGATCAGTAGGGCTGTGAATTTTAGTGAATAAAAGTTTAAATTTTGCTCAAGTTGATTTTTGTAATTCGGTTCAGAGTTATCAGAATAGCTTGAAATTTTGCATGAAAATACTTTGGCATGAGACCTAACACCCTGCAAAATTTCAGAATTTTTCATATTGTTAAAACTTTTTTACAAAAAACCACCTGTTTTCAAAACTTGACCACAAACTTGGCATTCAGGCTGGAAAAAGCGGATTTTTTTAAAAATCTCTGAGTGCATAAAAAATTCTAGAATTTGGCAAGATGCTAGGCCTTATACCAAAGTATTTTCATGCAAAATTTTAAACTCTTCCGAAAACAATGAGCTGTGTTAGAAAATTCCGCTTGGCGATTTGTGCAAGTTTTTAGTCACTAAAATTCACAGCCCTACTGATCAGTACAGAGTGACAAGACACAAAAAAATGGGATGGAATCCGATCATGTGATTGAATGCCTTTTTCAAAATGCCCCTCACATTGAAACACATCGCTTCGGTGTCCTCGTCCGGAATGAATTTCGAGCCAAGGTATCGGGCACGCAAAATCACAATAAGTCGGTTGATGGCCAGCAAAAAGTGCTGCATGACGAGAAGGTTCCACGCATTGAGCACAATGCTGCTGCCAAACTGAAGAACAAATTGCCAAATTAAAAAAAAATTGAAATTAAACAAAATTAAAATGAAAAGCAACCATTTGGAACCAAATGGGAATTTGATCGGTGATCAGATTAAGCACGGCGAAGATGAGTAACGGGGCCAACTGAAGACAGTCGGTGACGCCATTTGTGAACAAAATGCGAAAGCAAACATTGCGACGGTAATTGGGGAAGATAAGGAAAATCTGAAGAAAAAGCGGACAATGCGAGAAAAACGGAGCAAAGAATGGCCAAAGGTACGGGCAAAGTGAGCAGCTGCAGCAAAAGCATCGGCGCACAAATGCAAATGTTCACCACGGAATAGGCATTCAACGGAGCAGTGGCCAAACTCGGCGAAGAAGCAGCGGGGGAGGGAAAAGCCGTGGCAGTGGGAAACAGCGAAGATGAAGCATTGAAATGGGAGGGGACGACGAAAACACATTATTATTATTAATTAGATATTTTTATTTGTAATTTTATGTCCATATTTTATGGCCATATTTCGTGATTTTATATCCATATTTTTGGATGCCTTACATATGACTTTCAGTTAGTTTCCGTGTATTCAAACAAAACTTGAACCAAAATATGAATTCGAAAATTTTGGATTTTCGACTTTTTGTTCGAATTCGGGTCCGGGATTCTAAATTAGTCAAAATAAATAGCATATTCGTGATCAGCGACCTCGAAAACCCCAACTAGACGGTAAAAAAGAAAAAAAGCGGCAATAAATCTTTAGCAACTGCGTGTGTTGATGAGCAGTGTCGAAGATGAGGAAAGCGACGGAAGGGCTGATGAAATGGCAAAGTTGCAAAAATGGCTGTGAGTTTATTTTTCTGCTATTTATATCGAAATTTATGCGACCGAAAAAATAGAAAAAATAAGCCAAAAATTGAGTATATAAGGCGGTCTTTTCAACGTTAAGGACACATTTCATAACGGACGGACGGCTGCTAGCAACGCGCGATGGCAGTGCCCTTCAGCCTTCAAGTGGACGGAATTATCTACAGTGTGTCTAATAGCACTGTACGGCATCTTCCCTTAGACGTAATTGTTTTTTGCTTTTCAAAATCGTCATTATTCTTCCCTTCCCTTTTTACAGGTGACGGAGCACGACTTACGCCAGCTTGCGATGCCACGATGGACGTCTTCCGGCAGCAGCAGACACTCGTCAGGATTCAACCGCCCGTCAACGTCTGCGGCGACATCCATGGTCAATTCAAGGACCTGCTGCGGATCTTCTCGACGCTGGGCCACCCGCCGGAGAAAAAATACCTTTTCCTCGGTGACTACGTGGACAGAGGCCCCCAATCGCTGGAAACGGTGGTGCTCCTCTTCTGTTATAAGGTGAATTTGGAAAGGCAAAAGAATTACGGGGCAATAATCTCATTTTTTAAGGTCAAATATCCGGAGAGTGTGACGCTGTTGCGCGGGAACCACGAGTGCAGTAACATCAACAGAGCGTGAGTCGAGCAACGTTTAATTGGCAACGGATGGCACTAATTTAGCCTTGTTTTAGATATGGCTTCCTCGGAAACAGATAAATAAAACGCAAATAAATTACAATGTCTTATTGTTTTTCATTCATTTACTTCTTTCATACCTGGATGCCGTACGTGGGCCTGATCGGGGACAGGATTCTGTGTGAGATCGACTTGTTGTTTCATTTTGCTCAAATTAATTTTTCTCTTCCGTTAATCGTTTCATTGACAGTTGGGCGGCATTCAAATCCAAAGTCGGCACATTTAGTTCTGCATCGAGAGTCACTTTCAGTTCCGTTTTGTGCGTCTTCTGCTGTTCGCCTGACTTTGCCAATCTTTTTCGCATGAATTGGCTCGCATTTAAGTCCAAAGTAGGCACTTTCGAAGTGCCTTCGGGGCTCACCGCAATTTCCAAATTTGGCATTTTTTCATTTAGGGGTGACGTAATCGCTCCACTCCAAATCCCATCCCCCCTCGGCGACGGAAAAATTCCGTGCATTTTTTCCTCCGTCCGATTGCTCCGGGCGATTCGTTCGTCCCACTGTTTTTGCTCTTTGTCTTTCAATTTGCTTAACTCCTCACAAAATGATTTCCACGATGGAAATTTCAGATCGATTAAACATTCGCATAAACTTTCAATCGCTTTCACCAATTTATCACAATTTTCTGTGCCGACTTTTTGGTCAGACAGTCGCTTCACCAAAAAGGGCATTCGTTCGGCCCAAATTGCGAGTGTATTGGCCAGAAAGAGGTTTTTCTTCTGCACTTCCTCCACCCTCCGCCTCAACCGTTCCCAAAGGGCGTGTTCTTTCTCTTTCCGTTCCTCCGCAATTTGGCCAAATGTCTTCCGTTGGGCCATTCGTAACATTTGCCCAATTCCATTCGTCGCTTTTCGTTCTTCTTCCGACTCCAAAACGGTGCCTTTTCCAATATTCCCATGCAAATGGTCCATTGTTTCGACGATCGTTTCGATGTCGCCATTCATTGGCTCATCAAAAAGCCATCGGTCAAACGCCGTCAAAACATTTTTAATGCGAAAAGAATGCGACGGATTCTTCAAATCAGAGATTTTTAGAATATTTATTAAATGGAACTTAAGAAAATTAACTCACAATTTGCAACGGAATTTCCTTTTCCGTTTTATCCGTTAATTTTTCGCCCTTTGGACTTAGACAAGAAAAAAGGCGAAAGTGAGCAATGAAAGCTATCAGAATTGGCAAAAAAGAAAGAATCATTTTCGAAAGAGAAAACATTTAGAAAATAATAAAAAAGAAATATTTGCAATGTTTTAAGGGATGCAATTTTAATTGGATCGATATTCAATTTAAGATTTGCCAATCACTTCCACCAATTTAGTGACGACAATTATTTAAAAATTACACTCTCGCAAAATCGAGACAAATAATTAGAGACCGGAATTCTCAAAAATGCCGGACCGGACCGGACTGGTATTTTCAAAAATGACCGGATTCGGGATCCGGTCTCTCATAATCCGGTAATCCGGTCAATCCAGATTTTCAAATTGCCGGATCCGGAACCGAATTCCGGATTGGTAAAAATTTATATTTCACATGTTAATTTGGGAAAAAACCCTTAAAATTTCATCTATTATATGTAGAAATTTGGTGCACCAGAAAATGTCGTCATAGAAAAGACAATGCGCCGAAAAAAATATATAAAATTTCAATTTTTCAAAAAAAATTTAAAAAATTTATTTTAAAGTTTTTTATTTTTGAAAACCTATGTTTAATGAAAAAATAAAAAATTTTTTTTGCGGCGCCCTTTTTCCAAAAACTTTTGGGAAAGAAAGAAGTGGGTCCGGCGGTGCCGATAGGCGCCGCCGGGAAAAATTTTGAAAATTTGAGGCGATTTGCAAACAGATTTTCACCAAAAATGAGCTTTTTTTTTTTGCTTTTTTGGGCAAATTTTTTAAAAAGAAAAAAGTTTTGGAGGCCCGGCGGTGCTGACAGGCTCCGGCGGGGGAGAAATTGAAATTTTGACCATTTAAAGTTAAAGACATTATGCCAAATAGATATTTTTCAAAGAAAAACGAACAAACGTCGTTTTTTGGTTGAGACCAAGCCGGACCGGATCCGGTCAAAAATTCGCCGGACCGGACCGGATTGGCATTTTCAAAAATGACCGGATTCGGGATCCGGTCTCTCATAATCCGGTCAATCTATGTAATCCGGTCAATCCCTATTTTTCCAAAAAATCGCCGGACCGGATTCCGGATCCAGGAAAATCCGGTACCGGATCCGGTCCGGTCCGCTCTCTACAAATAATTGATTTATTATTGGTTTTTTGGGTTTATTCGTAAAAGAAAGGCAAAACATATGCTTTTTCAAAACAATTTATTCTCTTTTCAACTCTTTTTATTCTCTTTTCGACTCTTTTTGTTGTCCGTCTTTTTCCGTTCGTTTTTCCTCCGAATTACTCTTCTTTTTGCGGTGTTTTCTGTGCTTGCCATTGATAGTCAGTCCTATTATATTTATTTTTTTGAATTTATAATTTGTCTTAATTGGGCTTAATTACTGTTTGTGTCTGCCTTTTCTCTGCCCGTCTTCCGCCCTCCTCCTTTTCCCTTCTCACTGCTTTCTCTCTCCTCCTTTTTCCTCCTCTCTTTTCGCTTGCAAATTTTTATTTTGCTTTCCTTCGTATCAATCAAAATTTTATGTTTTAATTTGCCCCAATTTGGGAACAAATTTTTCCGTTTCGGCGCCACTCGCTTCAGCCTTTTCCGGTCTTTTCTGTAAAACAAAGAAAAAGGAATGAATTGCATAATATGTAATACAAATTGATTGTGTACTTTGATGGTTTATTAAGTCGAAGCAAATATTCGGGCACTGAAAAGCCGGCTTGTTGAATGACCGTGGCAATCGGTCGAATGATCGGCAGATCGGACTCCTTAACAGCGAAGAATCGAACTCCGAGAAGAGATGACCAAAATTAGACAAATTCCTGATCAGATAAAGTACCGTGAAAAGTGTTACGGCCCGGCCAATTCGACCGGCTCTCCCCGTCCGCCCAATGCGGTGAATGTAAGAGACAATCGAAGTGGGCTGAGAAGAGAAACACAAAAAGGGTCAAAGTGTCAATTAGGAAGGGTAATTAATTACCAAGTCGAAGTTGATGACCATGTTCACCTCTTGGAAGTCGATGCCACGTCCCATCATTTCAGTGCAAATTAAAAGCCAAATTTTCCCGGACCGAAACCGTCCGATGGTCACTTCACACTGAAGGGAAAGACAAATAAATGCACGAGGGGTCAAAAGGGATCTAAAGAATTGAGCACTTCCTCTTCGGTCAATTCGCCGGAGATGAGCCCAATGGGAATCGAATTGCACGACTCGGCCAATTCCACGAACAATTGCTTCGCACGGTCTTTGCTCTTAAAAAAAACTTAGTTGAGGGAGGAAATTTGGACACTTTGTGCTTAAATGAAACCAAATACAATTTTTTATAGAAAATTACTTCATTTATCCATAAAAATTTCATTGCTAACATTTTTCCAAATTATGTAACGTTTCCTATTCAAACGTCAGCAATTTAAAATGGTTACTTTCTTTATGGGCTCATTTTTGACAATATTTTTTTATTCTTAGCTTTTTATAAATCCGTTTGCTGTCGGCCCATGTAGTATAGTGGTTAGTACCCTACGTTGTGGCCGTAGTGACGCAGGTTCGATTCCTGCCATGGGCAATTCTTTTTGTATAAAAAACTACAACTGTTTTTGTCAAGCAAAGAATTTCTAATAGTTTTTCGTATAATTATTGTTCGTTTTATGTTTTTTATTGGTGAAAAATTATTAATTATTTTTCAATTTTGACCAATTTTAATTTTTTTTAAAGTTCAGAATATAAAGAAAAGGTTGCAGAATATTTATTATTGCATTTTCTAAAATTTCAATGTTTTTAGACTTGATTTCGAGGACTTGACAAGAAATCCTAATTTAATAAAAACATGGATTTTGAACTAATTCTGATGCCATATTTGGAAAAAGCAGCTTATATTACCCTAAAATTTATTTATGGGTTAAAAAACTGAAATAAATTTATTTTTGGGTTTTGTGGTGGATAGGATTAACAATTTGAGAGAATGGCACAGCAAAGAGTTCAAGAAGGAAAAATAAAATAAAAACAAAGCCCATTTTGTGCAGGGCTCAGTTTTAACAATGCTTTTTATCCGTTATAATGACCTGCAAAAACAGAAGTGCCGGAGGGTCGAACCCGCGCCGGACGATGTCTCTGACAGCGCTCACTTTGGCCTGCTCCCAGCCGACGAAAAGCAGTTCCTGCTTCACCAATTCATTGGCACTGTTCCTGTAAATATTCCAAGAATTTATGGGGGGAAGAGCATTGCAATAACTAAGAAAAAGTCGAACATTTTCAAAGTTAGAACCATCAGATCGAAAGTAAAAAAATTGAAAAGGAAGAAAAAAACCCAAAAAGTTTTTTTGAATACTTATTTTTCATGTCCAAAAGGGATACGGATTTAGTTAGAGTCGGTGGTGGGATTTCCGCTTCCCTTGAAATGGATGGGTCCAAATCCCTTCGCCGACTGTCCGTTTCCCTCTCCCTCGCCCCTTTTATACCTCGGCCCAATGCATGCCATCACCACTTCTTCCAAATGTTCTTTGCACCATTCCTCCACCTCATAAGAAAAGGTGGCGCTGTAAAAGCCGCGACGAGTTTCCTTCCCATTGCAAAGGCGGAGAATTTTCGAAAGCTGAAATATCCGTTTTTATTCGATCAAATGCCATTCGATTCGAATGGTCCGTCCGTTGCAATTCGCCGCTTCACCTGCACTCGGAAACTCGCCTCCCCTTCCGTCCGGTCGAACATCCGATCGCATTCGTCCAAAAGCAGCCATTGCAAATTCTCCACTAATTTCGCCCTCTTTTGGCCATCGTCCGAAAGTTTTTCCAATGCGAAAATGAAACGATTTGGAGTGGTCACCAAAATGTCACCTATGAAGACAAATTAAGTGATAATGAATTAATTCTTAGTGTTCGATTACATTTATCTCCAATTCCATTCTCTCGCAAATATTCGCAATTTATGTCCAATCCATCACAGAATCTCACAAAGTTTTCGTAGGTCTGAATAAAGAATTTTCATCTGAATATATTACATATCTCAAGGGATTTGTCGCCCCCCCCCGGCGCATTCGCCGTAAGAAAAGGGGGTAAAAAATGAAAACCAAAAGAGAGTTTTAAACAAATTCACGCAATTAATTCAATTAATTTATTTAAAATTCTTATTTCACCCAAAAAGAATAACAATAAGGATGAAAAAAGGGTTGTTAGCTCTTTAATTGGCCCACCTGTTTGGCCAATATTTTGGTCGGCTCAATCACAACGGCACACAGTGAGTGAATGTCGGCACACTTTTGTTGTCCATTGGCAGGGGAACGTTCTTTTCGGGCGCTCAAAACACGGACAATGAGGGGAATGGCGAAAGAGAGCGTTTTTCCAGAACCTTAAATTATCAAAACCATCGAATTAAAAGCCATTATAAAATAGAAATTGAGCATTTGAAATGCAAATTTTGAGCAGAGACCGGTGGGTGCTGTGATCAGATGGTCCCTGTGGAGAAGTCCGATCGGAATTCCCTGCATTTGAACGGGCGTCGGCTGGATGAAATCACGCAAATTTGCACGAAATTTGTCGGGCAATGGGAGGGAAGCGAAGTCACTGATTGGACGGGGAATGTTGTGACCCCAAGTGAAAATGCGGTGGACTCTTCGAAGACGTTGAATCTGAAGAACAAAAATGTCAATTTGTTCGGCTGGAAAAAATAAGCAATTTTGAGGACTGTTAAATTTAATTTTTAAAATTTGCCCATTTAATAAAAAATAATATTCCGTTATTTTGGGGCGCTTTCCCCCTGCTGATTTGGTCTTGCTGGAGCACTTTTCTTAAGAACCCAAGATTCACTAGCAATCTACAAAATTCGTTTCCAAAACTCCACGGACACTTGGCCATCCTCCCCTGTAAATGCCCCCCCTTCGGTGCGTTTTCCCACCTCCTCTTCTTCTTCCTCCTCTTCCTGCTGTTCGTCGTGCCCACCACCGTTCCGTCCATTCTCCGCCTCTTTTTGCGCTTTTTTATTTTCAAATTCGTCGTTCGTTTTCTGTGTCGTCCTCGGCTTCTTCTTTTTCAATTTTTCATTGTTTTCGTTGTAAGTGAGCAATGAATCGGCTAACAATTGGAAACCGTCGCCACAATTACCTTGAAAAGTTTGTAAATGCATAATGGAAAAGGAAGGAAGGGCAGAAAAACCTTTTTGTCTGTCACACAGTTTCATTTCTGTCCGATTATTAATGCCGACCACCAATTATAAAATTTATTCTACCCAAAAAATCATATTTATAGAGAGTCTGTTAATTGTTTCAATTTTCAAACTAAAAATATAATGTTAACTTGGTTTTGCAATTTCTAATGTTTTGAGATATTAAAACTCTTAAGATTATGATTGATGCGGATTTTAACTTTTGAGATTAGGGCTATACAAAAGATACATAGATAGGTGTCATTTTATACTTGAAAACTAAAAGTGTTTTCGTTTTGTGTCCTCTGAAATGCTGACTCTGAATGAGTTCGCCCGTTGGACCGGCCTCACTCTTTTCGAGATGGATTTGCATTCGGCCGCTCTGTTCCTCACTTCCCTTCTTTTCGTGAGTTTTTCGGATGCTTTTCCCATCACTTTCCTTAAATGCCTTCGAAGGTGCTCAGTCGGCACTTTCTCTTTTCCCTCACAATTTTGCATCTGTTCGCCCCCCTTTTCGTCGCTTCTGCCCTCAATTTTTACTTTCTTGTGATTATTTTTGTGCGCACTATCATTGAGGACGGATCACCGAAGCGGGCGATCGCAGGGTTTGCATTTTTTGACAAAAAGCAACAGATGGATAAAGCACGCGCCTGCCATTCAGAAATGCGTTACATTTTTTCCGGGTCACAATGGTTGCATTATTTGAAGTGAGTTTTTAATCAGTATGTACCAGGACGAGGGTACTTTGCAAGGCAAATTAAAATCAAAAAATTATTTTAATAACAGATGATTTTATGCCATAAATTGCAAGATGAATTCGAGCGGGGCAATCAGCAGAAATCCATCGAAACGACTTATTTTATGATTATGATGCCCTTATGGGCTCTCCTCATTGCTTTGTCAGTCCATGCATGTCGACTATTTTAGCAAGAAAATGAGTACCAAATATTTATTCGTTTTACAATTTATTTCTTATTCTATATATATGTATATGCTTATTATTTTTTGTATAAATTAGTGAAATGCCATGATCCTATACATTACGGATGGCCTTGAATTTTAAATACCAAATCAGCATTTCAAATTGCTGGGGAAATAAATAATGTAATACAAAAATGGGTGCCCGGTCTGTCCAGTGATCCGTTGGTCATTTTTGATTGCTCTCTTCCGTTACAACAAACTGAACACGAACTCGCGCTCCCTTTCCTCGTCCCACTGCTCCTCCTCCTCCGCCGTTTCGTGCTTACAATTAGCAGGCAATTCGTTGTCATTTTTACTGGGGTTTTTTGACGGAGTGCAGCACGAAGAGATCAACATTTTGTACTTGAGCAGTTCCCATCTTTCTCGATTCCTGGTCAAAATTCGCGTTTCCTAATTGTTCCGAGTTGGTCCGTCTTCAACCTGATCTGTTTGCTTCGTCTGATCACTTCCTCCTCGTGTTCCGACCTTTCCGCGCCGCTCTCGTCACTGCTCTCCGACTCATTGCCAATTCTGAACGCGGCTGGCAGCGGATTTTCATCTTCTTCTGCTGCCGAGGGGGGAGAATTGGAGGACGAGGGACGACTTTTCGGTTGGGTGGGCGAAGCAAACGGAGGAGAGAATTGGGCGGACCAATCGTTGCTGAATGATGCAAAGGGCACATAACCAAACATTCGGCACTTTACTGGCTTTTGCTTCTTTCTCTATGCGTTTTCTTCTGCTGTTCATTGTCCATTCCTTCTCCAAACACTTCACTGTCTCCTTTTGCTATTTTGTTTTGGCTTTGTTCTGTCGTTGTTAAAAAAGTTGTTGAATTTAAGGTTCTTTTCAGGCAAATTCGAATTTTCCCGTGCGACATTTAGGTAATAGGTGAAGGAATACAAACATTTAGCTCATCTAAGATCATTTAAAATCTGAAAGACATTGAAGTGTGGCGATATTTTCGCTAATTTGAAAATATATATTTTTTTTGTTGCAATTTTTTTGTCGTAATATATCGTAAAAACATGTTCCCGTGGCTTTTAATCTAACGTCTAGCGATCGACCTGGACCTGGATCCAGGCCTGGATTTTTCCTGGATCCAGGTCCAGGCCATTTTTCGGCAACCTGGATTTTTCCTGGACATGGATTTTCCTGGATTTTTGTCCAGGAAATCCAGGTCCAGGTCTAATGTGAAAAAAATCCAGGTCCAAGTTTAGGCAAAACACGAAAAAACCTGGATTTTCCTGGACAAAATTTTAGAATTTATTATTTCAAGTGACAAATGTTTTTTCAAGTTTTCAAAAAAAGATTAAATAAATTTAAAAACACATTATTATTATTAATTAGATATTTTTATTTGTAATTTTATGTCCATATTTTATGGCCATATTTCGTGATTTTATATCCATATTTTTGGATGCCTTACATATGACTTTCAGTTAGTTTCCGTGTATTCAAACAAAACTTGAACCAAAATATGAATTCGAAAATTTTGGATTTTCGACTTTTTGTTCGAATTCGGGTCCGGGATTCTAAATTAGTCAAAATAAATAGCATATTCGTGATCAGCGACCTCGAAAACCCCAACTAGACGGTAAAAAAGAAAAAAAGCGGCAATAAATCTTTAGCAACTGCGTGTGTTGATGAGCAGTGTCGAAGATGAGGAAAGCGACGGAAGGGCTGATGAAATGGCAAAGTTGCAAAAATGGCTGTGAGTTTATTTTTCTGCTATTTATATCGAAATTTATGCGACCGAAAAAATAGAAAAAATAAGCCAAAAATTGAGTATATAAGGCGGTCTTTTCAACGTTAAGGACACATTTCATAACGGACGGACGGCTGCTAGCAACGCGCGATGGCAGTGCCCTTCAGCCTTCAAGTGGACGGAATTATCTACAGTGTGTCTAATAGCACTGTACGGCATCTTCCCTTAGACGTAATTGTTTTTTGCTTTTCAAAATCGTCATTATTCTTCCCTTCCCTTTTTACAGGTGACGGAGCACGACTTACGCCAGCTTGCGATGCCACGATGGACGTCTTCCGGCAGCAGCAGACACTCGTCAGGATTCAACCGCCCGTCAACGTCTGCGGCGACATCCATGGTCAATTCAAGGACCTGCTGCGGATCTTCTCGACGCTGGGCCACCCGCCGGAGAAAAAATACCTTTTCCTCGGTGACTACGTGGACAGAGGCCCCCAATCGCTGGAAACGGTGGTGCTCCTCTTCTGTTATAAGGTGAATTTGGAAAGGCAAAAGAATTACGGGGCAATAATCTCATTTTTTAAGGTCAAATATCCGGAGAGTGTGACGCTGTTGCGCGGGAACCACGAGTGCAGTAACATCAACAGAGCGTGAGTCGAGCAACGTTTAATTGGCAACGGATGGCACTAATTTAGCCTTGTTTTAGATATGGCTTCTACTCGGAGATCGAGCAGCGCTACCCCCAAGCGGACACTCGACGGCTCTTCGACATGTTCAACCAAACTTTTGCCTGGATGCCGTACGTGGGCCTGATCGGGGACAGGATTCTGTGTGAGATCGACTTGTTGTTTCATTTTGCTCAAATTAATTTTTCTCTTCATTTCAGGCATGCATGGCGGCATTTCTGACAGGATCACCAGCTTGCAGCAGCTCAACGAATTACGCCGCCCGCTGCTCACCCTGCCGAGCCCGTCGCTGGAGATGGATCTTCTGTGGGCCGATCCAATGCTCGACATCCGCGGTGTGAAGCAGAGCCCGCGCGGAGCCGGCGTCGTCTTTGGCGAGGACGTGGTCTTCCGGATCTGCAAGCTGCTCAATCTCAAAACAATTATTCGCGGACATCAAGTGGGGAGATTAAACAGATTTATTTTCTTCAAAAGTTTCCCATTTTTCAGCTTGTGCTGGAGGGCATAAGATACTTCGCCGACGGACGTCTGATCACTGTCTTCTCGGTGCCGCGCTACCACAATCAAATGAACACCGGAGCAGCACTAACAATCGCGGAGGACCTGCGCCACTACGTCACATTCTTCCCGCCAACTTGAGGACGCGATGCAATTTGATGCTCAGATTCCCATTTGTGCCCTCGTTCTCTCCGATGTCCATATATTGATGATCCCTTGGCATATATATGTATGACTCACTTCCAATTTAATGTCCATGTACAGATTCCCATTTGCAACTGTTCATTTACTGCTTCTCACAACCCCATTTTCGTGTATTGTAAATATGTATGTACTGTTCTTTTGATGGCAATAAATAATTGTATCTATGTAGAATGTCATAAATCAATCAAATAGGTAAATAAAATGGTACTTGTGGGTTTTGTGTCAACAAACAATTTTTTTGTTTTGTTAAATTTTATTTGAAATTTATAAAAAGTTTTTCTATAGGTTATCGGTGTCGTAGAATCCGAAATCTGATATCCATTACGACCCATTTCGAACCCCGAGACTATTTCCTTATCAGCAAATAGCCTCCGCCCACACCCTTTCCACTCATTTTTTGGTCGAGACTCACAAGTCATAATTTGTGTTATCAATGCGAGAACAAACAAAATGGGCATGCAGAACGACAACGGCAATATAATTTCTTGCGCTGATAATCATAATTAGGAGAAAATTTTAAAAATTTGGATTTTCGATTTTTTTGTTCGAATCCGGGTTCGGGGTTCGAAATGGATATCAGATTCGGATTCTACGACACCGATAACCTATAGAAACGATTCTAAGCCTATTTTGGTCATTTTTATGGCATTTTGTGCCTGTTTCACTTTTTACGAAGAATTTTTATCCAAAAAATTACAATTTAAAAAAATTTATTTACATATTTTGTACATATTTGGGGGTTTTTGTACATATTTCATACATATTTTAGCATTTTTTATACATATTTTATTTACATAATTCGCAAATTTTCTTACATAAAATTAGCAGCCCTAATTATCATTTTTTGGTGTTTTAATATTATTGCATTTTTCAAAAATCATATTTCGCCAAAATTTTAAAATTCGTCGCAAATTATTAAATTAAATTCACTTATGTGTGGACCGAAATAGGCTTGAGCGGGAACGAACTATGATTAGCCAGGATAAAAAAACGGTACTGGAGTTTTTGACCAATTTTCACTGATAGTAATTTTTTCAAAAACTAGTACCGGGACTAGAAAAACCGGTGTTTTCCCGGTTTCACGCTCAACTCTAACAAAAAAAGATTATAGAATTGAACCAACGTAAGCTTGGAATGCGACCAATTTAGCTAAGAATTTACAATTGAATAAAAGCAGAATGCTCTTTTCCTCTCCTTCTTCTCCTCATTCGCTTCCTCAATTAATCATTTGGCGCATTCGCTGTCAATCCATCCCAAATTAGTTCCCCCATAAGCAAATTGTTGTCCCTTCTGCCGGTTATTTTCTCTCATCAAAACTTAGGCCGCTGAAAAGGGCCAATTGCATAATTTGGTGGGTCCTAAACGGTGAAAGGTATCTTTGAAAATGCCGCTTTTTGCATCCATTCATTTGTTTGGCTTATTATTAGGTGAGATTAAATGTTGGTTTAAGTAAGCCAAGCAATTAGGCAACCGCGAGAGGTGGCGAAATGGGCATTGCTGTGGCAAACCATGCATAAAAACAGATTTTGTTATTTAAACATTTTTTAAAATTATTGTGTCGTTTCGTCCGTTTGAGTCACCGATTTAATTGACCACATTTTGGCCGATTGCGAGTTGAGCACTTCGCTCCTCCCAATCAGTCGAATATTGTCGACTCGGCCTTCATCTGTAAATGCAACAAGTGCCACAACTGTTATCACTGTCCATTTCGAAGGAAAGAAAAGCAAACGGACGGAGGCAATGGCATTGATGCTTTAGCAAATAAAAATACATTTTTTAAATGTTTATTAACAAAATTTGTTGATGAATTCCTTTAACTTTTTGCTCCTCCCTCTGATCCTTTTCAAAATTCTTCCAAAAACCCGCCGTTTCCCTCCCTTTTCCTCCTCTTCTTCCGTTACTTCTTCTCCTAATTCATCCACTTCTTCTTCTTCCTCTTCCTCCCTCACTTCTTTTCCCAATTCTTCGTATTTTCTTACGTTTTTTCGCATTGTCTTTCGAATTATTTTCTTTCCGATTGTTCCGGCAACAGCCGAACCGACGATTGAGCCTTTGAAATATTTTAGGAATGGACGAAAAAATGGTCTAACCAATGGCTGCGCCAGCGACGGAAGTGACCAAAGCGCCGACCGCGCCAAAGGGACACGCGAAAACTGCGCAAATCGCAACTGAAAATTGAAAAAAACGATGTTGGATAAGGAGAGAATTTGCAATATCATTATAAAATATTTCGGGCATATTAATTGCTGCCTTTAATTAATGTGCCAATTCCGACGCCCAATGCCCCGCCAATTTCGGCCCCGACAGATCCGAGCAGTACGTCCGCGCCAACTTCGAAAATTTGACGCGCATTTCCTTCCTTAGAGCGGATATCGGCATGAAGGGCAACAAAAATGCGTGACAAATCGATGGCGAATCCCATCCAAAGCGGTAAAGCGATTGACAGCTAAAGGCGAACAAAGCATTGAGTAATTAGTTAATGGGTGCAATTAGTGATAATTATTCAAAAAGCTTGCCGCCGAGCAAACATTGGACGAAATGTCCGCGATTTCGAGAAGAATGGCCAATTTGACTCCATTTTGGCCACTTTCTTCCCCATTTTCATCCACCAAAACCCTTCCAATCACTTCAAATTTTTGCCATTTCTTTTGTTTTTCGTCTGTCTGCAAATGAATTTGCAAAAAGCGAACGTCCGACAAAAGGCATTTGGGACAGCGAACAACGGACGGACGAACGATTCTAAAAGAAATTGGGTAATTAACGCATTAATTGAAAAACAATTCCATTTAATTAATTTACATATTAACTCACAACGGCTTCTCCTCTGTTTTCCCTGCTTTTTTAAGTCTTTTCCATTTCGGCTTTTTTTCAAATAAATTTGGCAGCTCGGAAAATGAATTTATTTTAAGCATTTCAGCGTAATATTATGAAGCAATTGACAAAGTAATAACAACGAAATTAAAATGAATAAATTATTAAGTGAGAAAATGAATGAATGGTCAGCACATACTGAGTGGGGATAATATTAAAATGCGTTGATAAAGATTATTAAATTTTGTGTTATATTCAAAAAGGCAAAGAAAATGCCGAATGTGTCGCTGAAATGCGTTTGCTGTCTTTGCCTTTGCCGTTCTTCTCATTTTGATTCAATTCGATGGACGAATTGCCAACGGCACAATTTCGGCAAAGGGTAAACTGAACAAATCTGAGGTCAGTCAGTCATTCGGCAATCACTCATCAGATAAGCAACGAAAGGACCGGTGAAAGAGAAAAGTCAAGTTTTGTATCGCAAAAATTTCAACTTGGCTTTCCCATTTCCTTTTCCTTGGCTTTTCCCCTTTTTGCTCCTTTGTCCCTTTTCTTGGCATTGGCTTTTCCCCTTTTTGATCGTTTGTCCCTTTCTTTTTAAAGACGATTTCTTTCAAAAATTAGATGCTTTTCCTTGGCTTTTCCCCTTTTTGCTCCTTTGTCCCTTTTATTGGCATTGGCTTTTCCCCTTTTTGATCGTTTGTCCCTTTTCTTGGCATTGACTTTGCCCCTTTTTGCTCCTTTGCCCCTTTTCTTGACATTGGCTTTTCCCTTTTCTCGGTTTGTCTCCCTTTCTCCGTCCGTTGACCATTGCTGCTTGTGCGGGTAGTGCTGGTAGAACAGATGGTACACTCCGTCCGGCGTTCTGCTGAACCCGGCCGGGTCGTTGTTCCACCCCAACGGCGGATGCAAATGGAACTTTTCAGTGCCGGGGTTGCGCTCGGTTTCTGGCGAAATGTACACAATTCGAATGCCATTCGCAAGGACCTGAAAAGTTGAATTTTTGTTTGATCCGTCCGTTTTCTTCTCCACTCGCACCGTTTCCGGCTCAAACACGTAAATATAGGAGATGGTTTTATTCTTCTCCGATTTCGCCCATTCTCTTTGAGCGATGAAACCGCGGCACTTTTAGGCGACTGTCCAAAAGGCGGCATTTAATTGCACTTTATATGATTCTCGGCATTGGAAGTGTCTCCAATTTTGCCAAATTTGATGCCCATTCCGAGAAGAAATAACCATTAAAAAGGCATAAAAAGCAAAATCAGCGAAATTATTATTCTTTTTTTTCTATCAATTTCTATTAATATAATCTTTTAAGCCTTAAACTGATTTATTTTCGCGCAATGGAAATGCAAATGAATTGACTTGGACGAAGGAACACTAAGTGATAGTCACTTTTGGGAGGGAGGGCAAAGGGCAAACAATTAGTGCCATCAGCGAAACCAACGACACCACCAACGGAGCAAAACGGCACAATTTATGGAAGACAAACAAACGACGGAAAGGCCAACACCAGCAGCAGCAGCAGCACACCTGTGACTTTGTTGGCCGTTGTTGCATATCATGCACATCAGCAGCAGAACAACTCAATTTGGGATTGAGCACAAACATTGACAGCGGAAGAGATGGGGCTGGGGGATGCTAATCCCATCACAACGCACCCATTTTCTGGAAAAATCATAAAATGTCATAAAAAAGGCAAATATTAATTCAATTTGGCCAAATTGCGTAGCAATGGGCGAAGAGTTCATCCTTTCGCTCACATTCACAGTTTTGGCATTTTCTTGCTCATTGTCCTCTTCGCTGCCCAATTTCAATGGAACAAATGAATATCTGTGGTGCTGTCGAGTGGATTTTCACCTCTTATTAATGGAACGAAACGTTAAAAAAATATTGGAATTGAAATGACCATTTAAAAAAGGTCAAATTTAGCGAAAAAACGCCAAAATTCGCTGTCAAAATTTAGTTATGTTTCGCATGTGTTCCCTTTTATCCTTAAATGAACACAATTTTAGCCGAATCGCCAGACTCTTTTAATCGCCCATTCGTTAGGATTGTTCGTGGCACTGATTTACGAGCATTTGTTGCGAATTGGTCCCGTTGATCTGTCGGCAGCGGGGGGGGGGGGGGGGCAATAAATTCACAAAAGGTTGGCGCATGTGGGAATGAACAAGAAAATAGGTTAAAACATTCTAAGTTTATAAATTTCATTGAATATAATTTTTTAAATGAATATATAAATTAAAATTGCATTTGCTTTTTATAATAATTATTTTTGCTAATTATGTTTTTGATCGGCTTAAAATAGACGAAACGAAGCTTTCGCATCGGCCAATAAATCGGGAAATGAATTGCCCGCAGCTGGTTGTTGTTTTGTTGTTTTTTGATTGAGTGGGTCATCGCATTGGTCCAAATTTGGAAATGTGTAAAGCGGCTAATTGCCGAGAATGGAATGTCCCTAATTTTTAATTGTTTTTATGCCGGCGAATGGCTTTTTTTTCTTCGAGTCATTATTTTTTTTTGTTTTCGTTTAGTGATTTAATATTCACTAAATGAGGCCGCTCACAATGCCCCGTTTCCGGGCAATTTGCAAATTCCCCCCCCCCCCCCCGGGCGATGGGCGGGAGTGCCGACCGTCGGCCATCCCCGCCCATTCGCCGCCAATCATTCGTCGAAACTCAGCCGCCAAAGGGTTTCAGCGGATTATTTAATCCGAATTTCTCCACAACAGGTCATTTGCGGCGTTTATTATTATTGTCTTCCATTCCTTTGTTTTTGCCGATTTGCGAGAGAAGCCATGCAAAAATTATTAATTGAAAGGAAACAAAAAGAAAAAGAAAAAAAGAAAAATAAATACGGTAGGAAAGGGGCGGGGCGACGAAAGGCAAATTCATAAATTAGCATTTAAACGATCCATCAAATTTGACCTAATTTCGAAATTCAGTTCAACAGATCAATTCGCTTCTGTTCGCATTGACCACACGACCAAATGAAAATTCAAGGTCATTTAGCCTCGGTTTTTAGAAGAACCGATTAATTAATCAGCCAATCATTAATAATTTATCCTTTTTTTGCCCCCTCGGCTTATCGCAAAAAGCCATCACCGGCGGACCCTTCCACCGCCGCCGCATTATTTTAACGGTCTTTCGAAGATTCAAACAAACTGGTTGGTGAAGACAAGAACATGGCGGAGTGATGAAATTTGGTACAAAAGTGTAAAGAGACGGACACAAATGAAAATTTCGAAATCGCAAAAGCCGCGGGGCCATGGGAAAGAACGCTGAAAGGGTGAAAACGGCACTTTTTGACGGGGGAGGGAAATGGCAAAAGGACGGCGCATTTACAGCCCAAGTGAACGAAGTGAATTTGACAGCGGTGACCCCCGAAATTTCGAAAATAAAAGATAATTTTGTTTATTTCTTCTCACCTTTTCCCCATTTCCCTTCTTTTCCTCTTTTGTTCTTCTCGATGTGGAAAAGGTTAAGCCAAAAAGCGAAGATTGCCATAAGCCACATTCTTCTTCCTCCTTTCCCTTATTTTCCTCTCTTTTCCCCTTTCTTCCTTTCCCTCTTCCTTTTCCTCTTTCTCTTCCTCCCTTTCCCTATTCCTCTTCCTCCTTTCCCCCATCTTCCTTTCCCTCCTCTCCCATTTTCTCATTTCCTTCCGTTTTTCCCAATGCGCAAATCATTCGCTCACCCCGCCCCGCCCCGTGCCGTCCAACAGTCAGTCATTCGGTCGGTCCATCAGCTCAGGTTGCGTTTCGCCTGGTCATTCATTCATTTCTCGCCATAATTTTTTGGCTCCGCCCCGCGACCAAACGGACGGACAATCATTTGCCATTCATTTCCATTTCAATGTTCATAATTCATTTCATTGTTTTCATTTGGTTGGTCATTGATCCGTTCCCTTCTTGCGCCATTCTCATCAATTCCAAAGTGCCAATTCGTCCCCAATTTATCTTCCCCCGCCCCATTCTCATTATTTTACTGCGAGTTTAATTTTTTCAAATTTAGATTTCTCCTTAAAATCAATCACTTCTCCGTTGCTTGATCCTTTTTCTTAATATTTTGCTTTGTTTTATTGCTTTTTTGTGCCAAAATGGTGAGTGTTTTTCGGCATTTTCCGGCATTTCCATCGCTTTTACGCCAATTTCCTCAGATGTTCACTTTTTGGCCCCGTCCCGCTGCTCCGTGTCCGTCGCCCCCCTTCTCCCAATTGTCTCTGCCCGACCTTTTCGACTTGGACATGGCCCAGCATCACCAAAGTCTGTGCCGTTCATCAGCCCTTTTTGCGCCTCACTCTTTCCCCAAGGGCATTGACAGTGGATTTTGCCATTGCCAACGGCGAAATGAATCCACCAAAAATACGGTAAGAAAGGGCGGCAAATTACAAAAAATAATAGCCATAACCTAACTTTGTAAGCTTTATCAATCATGAGTATTTGTATTTGTTATGAAATTAGTTACAATTCTTTCTTAAATTCAGCCCTTTATTATGAAATTAAAATTCCTTTTTAAGCGTTCTATCGGTACTCAAACTGACGGCGACGCCTTTTCTAACTTTGTCCATTATTCATCAGAAGAGGTCCTTAGCTTTTTCAAGAAATTCTCCCCAATTTTGTGTTGAATTGTTTAGGATCGGTTGGATGACCCTCAATTGGCTAATCTTTGCGCTCAGTTGGCCCAACGTCTTTTGCACATTGCGGACGAATGGGCAAGCGAATTGGAATTGATGAGCAGCGAAAAGTCGCCGGAAGGAATTTTTGGGCGGATTTTGGCACATTTGTTCAAACTGTGGTGAATGAGCCTGTCGGCATTATTTCTTTGATTTTTTAAATTGAATTAAAAATTCTTATTATTATTTTCCTTTTTATTTTTATTTTTACTATTAATATTTTTGGCCATAATGCAACACATTTTTATTAAAATTTTCTTACTTTTAGGTTTCACTTAATGCAAAACAAACAATTAATTTATTGTTTTAAAATAAATTCTCAACCCTAATTTTGTTAATTTTTCATTTCTTTTCAGTCATTCACTTACTTTTGTAATTTTGTCAATTGTTTTACATTTTTTGTGCAATATTTTTTTTGTCATGCCATAAAACTTTATAAAATAATTCATTAATTACTTAATTAATTGTTTGTCTTTTGATAAGATAAACTCATTAATTACTCAATAATTAGACATATTATCCGTTTCGGCTTAATCCAACAGAAGGATTATCCCCATTCGCAGCTCCGTTCCTCTCTTACTTTAGCAGCCACCACAGCGTAACAAGCATTCTGAACAAAAATATTCGAGGGGTAATTAGGGAGAATAATTGCGGTAATTAGAATAATTGCAATGGGTAATTAGAATAATTGCAATGATCAGTCTTTTTAGCAGTTAAAAAGATGATTCTTCTGATCAGTTCTTCAATTTTTCCCTCATTTTCCGCCTTTTCTCACCGTCTTCGCCAGCTGATCGGGGCATAACCCTTCGCTTTTGTACGTTTCCTGTGTGCTCAGTGTCGCCCCGCAACAGTTCAGTGCCGTTTGAATGGGCTTCAAATTTCGGCGTCCATCCGCCGTTTTGGCACTGTCGAGAAACGCTTTGTACACGGAGTCGAGCAGTTCGGACGATACGGGTGTGAGAAAGGGGGATAAAAATAATAAAATTAAGATATAACAAAGATACCCCACCCCTTAATTACCACCTCTTCTCCCCCGCCCGCTTCCCTTATTTTCATGTCTCCTCTCATTGAGCGAATGATGAAAATCTGTCACAAAAAATTACCGCCGAATATTTTTTCTCCATTTGAATTAGTCTTTTTAAGGTCGTTTAGCGTTAAAACTCATTAATATTCTCCGGAGTTCCAACATTGCCCGCTGATGACCCATTTTGGGTGGTCATTTGGGTGGTCCCTCATTCCCCCCCCTCTCCCCCCCTTTTCTTACCTTTTTTGTCTGCTCATATTACATTTGCCTAATACCTCTTCATAAATGGATGCTCTCCCCCTAATTAATCGGTCTTTGTCATTCAAAGGTCAGCCCAAAAGTTCGTGCCATGGCATTTTGCACCCATTGACAGGTACCAAAGCGGCAATAAACTTCTCCACTACCATACCCATCTTCAACTGTTCGTCCCACCCTTTCTACACAATTGTCAATCACGGGAAGGCATTTATTATGACATTCCATTGTCATTTTTGGGAGGGGTCGACCGATTGTTTCGGAAAAGGGTCGTATTTTACGTTAATGGATGACAAAATGGGCTAGCAGTTCAAATTGTTGCTGAAACTTGCGCATTTGTCGTCCTCACATTTGTTTGAAAGTTCGCCTACTTCTGATTGATTGGCATTGGCACTTTCTTTCTTCGGTGTTTTCTGTTGAGGACAAATTGGCAAAAGTACTCGTTGACCCGTCGGCGCCTTTCTCCCAATTCCCGACAATGGCGTTCCAACTGCGTTTGTTTGTTTTTGGCATTTTGTCTTGAAGTGCCGTCCTTCCCCACCCATTCACAAAATGTGGAGCTTCTTCTTTGCGATGATTGTTCTCTCTTTGCTTTGTTTTTTGTCTCTTTTTGGTGCCGAAGTGAAAATTCGCAAATATTTGCCGATGGTTGTGCAAAATTCGCGCCTCTTTAGAAGAGAAGATGTGAGCGCAACAAAAAGATGCCGAAAAAGGACCCCCAAGAAAATGGGGCGGACGAACGTCTCCGCCGTATTTGGCCACGTAACGACGGCGCGCATAGACAAGGCCAACGGCCACCAAAGAAGCGAAGAGAATCTGAGGGTAATGGGCAAATTGGGACAATTTAAGGGCGGAGAGAAGGACCATGGAAACCAAAAAAACGACAAATTTGGAAATTGAAGACGGAGTCGGGTCGCAAAGATCGCTCAATCGGTTGGCATCGGACAGACTGAGACTCTCGAGTTCAGAGGGGTATTTGCAGCTTAACGGTGTCATTTGCAAAATGTCATTATTGGAAATGCCAGTTTTTTCCAATTTGACAAAGGCTTTTATTACGTCGGTTCGTCCGTTTTGTAAACGATGCGCATCGCTTCTTTCATGTCAACCATCCATTTCAATTTGCAATCGCACAACTGAACAGCCAACAAGCATTTGTGATGCTTTATCCGTCCAATGCTTACAAAAGGATTTCCGTTCAGTTTTAACACGTCCAAACTCTTCCAATCATTGACCGAGTGAAGCAACATTTTTTTTAATAAAAGCCATGGATTGGCGGGCGATGCGATTAGCCATTGCCAATGAGAGGGGGAAGGGGACAATGGCGGGGGGGGGAGGGATTAATGGTCGGGGGATTAATCCGTACGATCGTGGCAAGACAAGGTCAATTGGTATGGCATATGCACACGAAGAGAGGTAGAAGGAAGACAATTGACATTTATTGGTCCATCCGAAATATTTTTAGGGCTTTTTTTTTACGAATTTCGGACTTTTTTATATTTTGATAAAAAAGTGAATTGTAAATAGAAGAACTGCGAATATTTTCAATGGGCTGTGTGCCCTTTTGGCGCGGTTCTGCCCAAAAGTGCGTCCGATCATTTCGCTCCGATGAATTTGACTTGCCGACCAAACCAATCGGATCATTTCTGCTTTTATTTGCTCATTGTGCCGTTTTCCGTTTGCTGGCTCATAAATTTGCCGATTGAATTGGCAATTGTCCGCCATTTTCAGTCACTTCAAAAAAAAGTATAAAATAATATTAAAATCTAAGGGAAAAAATAAACGAACGCTAAATGAAATTTTAATTTTTTAAGAATCATTTTGCATTTAATTTAAAATTCCATTTCGAATTCCCTTTTTCCAATTTGTTCCCATTTTTTGCTTCTGATTCCCCCCCCCCCCAAATGACTTTCTCTTTTCCACTAATTATTCTTCCATTTTCTCATTTTCGCTTCCCATCGTTCGTTTTGTTTTGTGTCCTTCCGTTGTGTAATAATCGTCGGAAGTTTTAAGGAAAGTGATGGGTCATTCTGCCGATGGGAGGGAAAAAGAACAAAGGCGGGGGAATCTCCGCCGGCCCTCGAGAAAAGAGTTTCGAGAGCATTTCATTCGCCCAATTCATTTGCCCCGTTCATCGCTTTATTTTCTCTCATCAAAACTTAGGCCGCTGAAAAGGGCCAATTGCATAATTTGGTGGGTCCTAAACGGTGAAAGGTATCTTTGAAAATGCCGCTTTTTGGTCATTTGCGTGCCAAAAATTATTAGAAGTGCCAATGTAGGCAAAAATTTATAACTTAAGAAAATATCACAATTTTACAATTCAATAAAATGTTTAACAATAGAAAATAAAAATGCATAAAAACAGATTTTGTTATTTAAACATTTTTTAAATTATTGTGTCGTTTCGTCCGTTTGAGTCACCGATTTAATTGACCACATTTTGGCCGATTGCGAGTTGAGCACTTCGCTCCTCCCAATCAGTCGAATATTGTCGACTCGGCCTTCATCTGTAAATGCAACAAGTGCCACAACTGTTATCACTGTCCATTTCCCACGTCAATTAGCCTCATTAATTGATTGATTGATTGATTAATTAATTAATTAATTGCCCACCTGGGATGCGTGCGGTGCAACTCCACTCGCCTTGGTCCGAGAACACTTCCACTGATCCGACATCGATGAAAATTTGCAGTGAAGTTGGCCTGGCTTTCCTCTCAATGTATCTGTGTTGTGTTCCGTTTTTCCTTAATTTTCCATTTTAATTAATTGCCAAATTCATTCGATTCTCTTGGCCACTTACCATCCCAAAATCATTTCCAATCCGTCCTTCGATGCCACCAATGAAATTTTGCCCTCCTCGCCTTTGTCCGTCTGTTGCATTTCTAGCACTATCGAACCGTAAATTTGCAGTCGCCAATAGTAAATTTCGAAGAAAATTTCTACGGCACCGTTTTTCGGCAATTGCGTAATTTTAAATGTTCGGAAGTCGGCCATGTTCAATTCTTTTTCCTTAAAAATTGTTTTAATTGCCAATTAAATCGTTTTTAAGGACCCTCAGTTGGACGACGGATGGGTGGGGAGGGGTCAAAAGAAAGTTTCTGCTCGGGGCCAATTTGAGCACTCGCGGCAAAGTGAGCGCCGTAGGGAAATTTTGGACGCCGTTATAATCGGCCCAATTCCCAAGCCATCCGACGAGCAAAGACTCGCCACTGATTGAGTCGCGAAATCCCTTAAATGGTGTACAATATAAGATAGAAGATTCCGTTGGGTTTGCCTGGTAAGCGTAAGAACCCGTGGCGAAGTCCAACATTTGTTCAAATAACGGCGTGAACTTTCTCCCGTTAAAATTCCCGACAATTACTGGGTTTAAGAATTGTCTAAATTCGAAATCACATTCCAATGGTCTGTTTCCAATTCTTGTTCATCCACTCACCTTCCGTCCTCGTCCACGCTGTTAGACATTGAGTAGACAAATGCCCACAATGTCTGCAATGAGAGCGGGTCGCCCAAAGGGATTAGCCCACTGCACTCGCACACGGCATTATGCCATCGGTTGTCCTTGTGGAGAATGCCCTAAACGGTCGAGCAATTAATCCGTTGACAAATGACCGTCCATCATTTTGTCCATTGCCTTAAATTCCCATCCTTCGGGCCCCCCATTGGCCGCTGTTTCATTCTGTCGGAAAAGCAGCACGACGCCCCCCGTCCCATTGGTGAAACGGCTCGAAGTTGTCATGAACAGAGCCCCGTCAGGACCGACGAACACATTCGGATCACGAAAGTCCTCAGTGATAACGGCTGCTAATTCAGAGGGGCGACGCGCAATTGCGTCGCGGGGAGGGCCCATCGGACGGTAAAAATCCTAAAAATAATCAGTTGAATTGTGATGAATGGGGGAAATGCATCTGAGTTAATTAACGAGAGAAATCTGCAAATGCTTCGAGTTTCGGGCCTACAAATGCTTATCAATCAGAAAAGGAACAACAAACGACCAACATTAAGACCAGGACATTTGCATGTTTTAAGCTCTGCAGGCACACAAAACGACTCAGCACTTTCGGAAAATCTGGCATTTTCCAACCCCGGCATTTCTCTTTTGCCCCTCTCAATCGGTCGTCGGTGGTTTGTGCCCTTTGCCCTTTCCTTTGCTCACTTTTGTCACAATGCTCCGCTGGTACTCCATCGGGTGTCGGTCTGCAATTGGTTTTGTCCACTTTCCCCCTCCCCCCCCCCCCCCCACCGTCGTTATGGTCCGTGTAGTAAATTCGGAGTCCCCCGTCTTTGGCCGCAATGGCCGACCCCGTGTAAATGCCTCCCTTCCAATTGCTCTTTTCTGGCTTCATCAGAATCGGCTGGTGCTTCCATCTGACCAAATCTGTGCTGGCCGCGTGTGCCCAATGCATTCCGTGCCTTCAAATTTGGCAATTCCTTTCAAATTCCGTTCTTTTCTTCCGACCATTGCTGCTTGTGCGGGTAGTGCTGGTAGAACAGATGGTACACTCCGTCCGGCGTTCTGCTGAACCCGGCCGGGTCGTTGTTCCACCCCAACGGCGGATGCAAATGGAACTTTTCAGTGCCGGGGTTGCGCTCGGTTTCTGGCGAAATGTACACAATTCGAATGCCATTCGCAAGGACCTGAAAAGTTGAATTTTTGTTTGATCCGTCCGTTTTCTTCTCCACTCGCACCGTTTCCGGCTCAAACACGTAAATATAGGAGATGGTTGTGGTGACCGACCACCACGACAGTTCCACGGTGCCCTGTTTGAGCAGGGCAATTTCCCGAAAGTCGAACAGTCTGTCGTCCCTCTCCGTCGTGCTGACCATCGCTCTCTCCGCCGTTTCCGCCCCTTCCGCCGTTTCTCTCACATAAATTACGCCCTCCTTAAACTTTCGCTCTTTCGCTTCGTTTTCCCTTTTTAATTGCCTTTTCTTCGCCGTTTGCTTTGAACCAAATGTGAAAAACGCTGTCCACGCGAATTTCAATAAACACAAAATGGTCCTTTTGTGGTGTTGGCGGTGGCCGTGCGGTGGTCGAATTTGGGCCGGGGGTCGTCGGAAAAGGGGCGGCGGTGGGCTCAATGGGAGAGGGCACGGCACAGTCGCAGTTGCCACCCCCAAAGGAAAGAGAAAATTAAATAATTTAATCAATTTTAATGAAAAAATCAGAAAATAAATTTAATTGTGCCGCCCAATTATGGCGCATTTACTTACTTTGTTAAGAGCCAAATTATGACTAACAGAAGGGCTGTCAGAAGACCTGTGCAAATCACCGAAATTGCCAATTTTATAGTGTTTTTATTTTTGTCACCCATTTTCTGGAAAAATCATAAAATGTCATAAAAAAGGCAAATATTAATTCAATTTGGCCAAATTGCGTAGCAATGGGCGAAGAGTTCAAAAAGTCACTGAACGAATGGGGCCACCTCTGCTGCTAATGAGTGAATAAATGAATGAATGGGCCCAACCGCCAAATGATCGCCGCTTTTACCCTTTTGGCCATGGGGAGGGTCACCCCCGCCCCCCCCCCCCAATTCGTTTCATTTTTCCTTTCATTTTTCGTCGGCTCTTCGCTTTTCCATCCCAAAATTTCTCTCCTTTTTTTCATTTCGTTGGTTATCATTCATTCTTTCATTCTTTCTCAACCATCAAAATGTGTGCTACGGATGTCATAAACAATGGAATTTGACTTATCGGAGAATTACATGCATTTTATGGCCAAATTTCTCATTTTTTTTTTGTTAAGGTTCGATCCTTACAAAGCAATCACAAAAACAATTGTTTTGCTGTAAAGAGGGCAATTTTATAAAAATTAATTGATATTTTGATCAATTCTAATGATGAGTAATGGCATCCAATAATTACATAATACTTAATGAAATGTGAGAAGACTATTAATAATAGTCCGTTTCTTGAGACGAATTTAAGGGTAAAAATAAAAAATGATAAGAATTGTTTATTTTCTTAAAATATTTTTAAAAATTAAATTTATTTGTAATGTAATTATCCTTCTATCCTTCCCATCAGCTAAACGTTAAATCTGTATATTTCTCCGGACTAATGGAATACATTTTGAGAGGGCAATTTTCTCTGATCTCTCCGTATCTTTTTCAATTGAAATGATTGCTTTTTGTTCAATTGTTCTCCTTTTCCTTCTGCTTCTCCGTTTACACTCCTAAAATATATATATTTTAAATTAAATTATTTAAATGTTTTTTTGTTCACTTTTCGGCTATTCCGTCGTTGTCATTTGCTGTTGCTGCTGTCCTTGGATGTTCGTACTGAATGCGTTTGAGCTTGGGAATTTGCTGTGGTTCGTCCGTTCCACAAATGCCCCGGTTGAAACGCGAACATCGGCACGACGGCGCAAAATGAACGCGAGAACGGCACGACGATACGGCTTCACGAGAAGAATGGTGGCCAACGGGTTCAGAACCTTTGACAAAATGGGAAAGCTTTTGGCATTTATGGGCATAAAAAGCGAACCGACCGGCGCAAAATAAAGAGGGATGGCAATGAAAAGGATGATGAATACTGTAGTGTCTTTGGGGTACAGTATGGGCAGGAAAATTTGGGTGAGCATTGCAGCGGCCTCGAAGGTGGGCAGAACGGCCTGCCATTGTCACTTCCATTTTGGGAATGTTCCTTTTGGTTGGCAACGCACCTGGACAATCAGTGCGCGTGTAATTTCATTATTATATTCGCGCATTTTCTGCTTTCGCAGCGAAGTCGTGGCACAAATTCCGCCCGTGGCATTTTCCTGTTGGCCCTGGGCGAAAGTATTGCCGACGTAACGACGGATTTTGACGGCACAAATCTGTAAATGGACAAAATATTTGTTCGATTGGCATAGCAAATGCACCCCAATGACAATGTAACAGGAGGAGAAAAGGACAACCATAATGACCACGTGGCAAAGCCATGGGAAAGAACGCTGAAAGGGTGAAAACGGCACTTTTTGACGGGGGAGGGAAATGGCAAAAGGACGGCGCATTTACAGCCCAAGTGAACGAAGTGAATTTGACAGCGGTGACCCCCGTCTCCTGCTGAACACGAAGCGCCAATTCGACCATCGCCTGGTTGTAATGTTCACGCGGGTAATCGGACCAGGTCAGCAAAACGATGTGGAAAAGGTTAAGCCAAAAAGCGAAGATTGCCATAAGCCACATCGCTTTGGCCGGAATTCGGCCGTCTCTGTGGGGCACGGAATTGGCAACGGATGATTGAAATGGCATTTAAATGCCAAAGAATGGACCGGGAGAGGAGAAAATAGCGGAAAATGAATTGGGTGGTGGTGGAGACCATGAAGAAGAGCAGCAGTTGAATCCAAAGAACATTCATCTGAAAAGCGCACTGCGCAAATTGGGGAGAAGCCAAGTGCTCACCATATAAGCGTACGGTTGGGGAAGGTTTCGAAAAATCTAAGCAAAATAATTACAAAAGTGTGTTTGGAATGTTGCTTATTAAAGGTGACCCCATTTTGGAACACCGCACGATAACCATGGTCGACAACCTTAGGGAAAGTCGGACAATTGGAAAAAAAAACAAACGGAAAAGGACCAGAATTGGTTGGACAGCAGTCGAGACGATTACGATCAGAATGTCCTGAAACGGGGTGACGAAATAATCAGCCCCATTTCGAAGCCGAATGATCGGAATTTTGAATTGGCCAACGATATAAGCCCCAATTTGAGGCCGAGTGATCGGAATTTTGAATTGACCAACGATATAAGCCCCAATTTGAGGCCGAGTGATCGGAATTTTGAATTGACCAACGATATAAGCCCCAATTTGAGGCCGAGTGATCGGAATTTTGAATCGGCCGAAGAATGGCCTCACCATAAAGCACGAATGGAGCAGCAGACGAGAATAAATGCGCATTGCCTTCACCGTTTTGGTGTAAATCAAATACATGAGGAGGACGTTGAGAAACATTCCAAGCAAAAAGCTAATCGCGGCACTGACAGAGTAAACGAAACGCACAAAATCTGCCGAAAGGGCGACAAATTGGCCAAGGGGGGGGGGGACACCCACCAAAACGGTCACTTTCCTCCATTTGCGACGCATTCATTTCGAATTTTTAAATTTTTTTTATTTGCAGCAATTATTAAAAGAAATGAACAAAACCGAACTGTCTGTTTTTATATGAACTTTAAAGGGGGTCTTATTTTGCCTAAGATTCGCCTCGGTTGTGACACTTAAATTGCATAATTACAGGAAACTTTTAGCCCGGCAAAGGGTCATTAAATATAAAAATGGCCAAATGTTCGGTTCATTGGTAGTTGGATTTACACATTCATAAAAACAGATTTAACTATGACAATTAACGGATTAAAGTGGGGCAATTGGCCAACAATTTGTTTTAAATGCAACGAGCGCATTTTGAGAAAATTCATTAAATGCCGCCGTTTTGTGCCAACAAAATGAGTCCAAAATAATTTCTAAATTTATGTTTACAGTTGAAAAACTTTTGTCCCGGGAGACCAATTATCAAAAGACAACGTAAAAAAAAGAGAATTAAATTTATAAAAAAGTGAATAAATGCGTAGTGAGAACACGCTGGGCCAAGTTGGACGAACCATCTTTGGGAGGAGAAAGCCAAGCGACCAATGGGCCACCCCCTTCACTTCTCAACGATTTACGAAATTATTACATCATGAATTGACTAATTGTAAGACAATCGCAAAAAAGTGACTGCTAATGGGACGCAATTCACTGTTAAATTACATATCTTTGAAACTTCTCAATTTTCACTTTATTTGCCCTCTTTGTCCTTTTAACGTTGTCCGATTGGGCTGTAGACGAAGTGACTTCTGAACGCATTGCTCAGAGTGCTCGAGAAAAGCATCGCCACCAATTGGACGAACAGTACCAAAATGGCGCACACCAAAACGTCGTTACTACCAACTTTAGCAGCCACCACAGCGTAACAAGCATTCTGAACAAAAATATCGAGGGGTAATTAGGGAGAATAATTGGCGGTAATTAGAATAATTGCAATGGGTAATTAGAATAATTGCAATGATCAGTCTTTTTAGCAGTTAAAAAGATGATTCTTCTGATCAGTTCTTCAATTTTTTCCCTCATTTTCCGCCTTTTCTCACCGTCTTCGCCAGCTGATCGGGGCATAACCCTTCGCTTTTGTACGTTTCCTGTGTGCTCAGTGTCGCCCCGCAACAGTTCAGTGCCGTTTGAATGGGCTTCAAATTTCGGCGTCCATCCGCCGTTTTGGCACTGTCGAGAAACGCTTTGTACACGGAGTCGAGCAGTTCGGTGCGATTGGTGAACATCATAAACAAAATGTACAGTTCAATCAGCGATAGGATGAGAATGATGGCGCCGAATCCAAAGCGTTCAAATTTAGTTTTTCTTTTCTTTGCATTATGCGATAAAGTTTAGTTTGCGGACGGCACTTTCACACGCCGCACCGCAACAGCCGAGAAAGCCGACCACGAGGAGGAGGGCGCCAATGGCGACCAACACCTAAACACTCTTTGCATTGGCAACTTACGCACATACCGTATACCCAAAGGGCAGCCTGGTACTGTAACCTTTTTATTTAAGGAGAAAACAAAAAAAAAACGAAATATTTACCTCCGCAATTTCATCAATGAACTTTCCGTCAAGTTTGGTCTGTTGAGCAAAATCGTGCAAATTACGTGAAAAATTTTGGTCCAAATTAGCCTGAGCAAAGAAATATTCATTTCTTACTGTATCCCATTCAAAAGTATGGTAATTACAAAATTACCCAAAGGGAAAAGGCAAAGAGAAGACATCCGAACAGAAAAAGAGCGAAATTGGTGAGGAAGAAAAGCGATTTGAGCATTTGGTTGCCGAGGCCGTAAACCATTTTGAAATTAAAACAGAAATATAAAAATGTAAAAAAAGGAATTTAAATAGTCCAAAAAATATTTCACCAGAGAAAAATAAAGAAAACGTAATATTAAATCAAATAAGCAAATAATTGATAACAGCAATAAATGAGTAAATAAAGATAAACAGAACAGCATAAATCGACCGTCGTTAAAAAATATTTAAAGTTAATAAATCCGATAACATTTGGCATTGGCACAATTCGTCCGTTCGCCATGGCATCCTTTGTTCGGGTTCGGCACCTCTCTCTCTCTCTCAGACAAATTCTGGTCGTTGGGTCCCTTCTCTGGCAGTTGGCTGTTCCTCTTCCACTTCTTCTCCTTCGTCGTCATCCTCAAAAATATTGCCACCGTTTTCGCTGTAACCCATCTGATGGGAGCGAGCGAATTCGGAAGAACCTTAAAGAGCGGAGAATGGCACCGATCAGTGGAGAAAAGTGCCGAAAAAGGACCCCCAAGAAAATGGGGCGGACGAACGTCTCCGCCGTATTTGGCCACGTAACGACGGCGCGCATAGACAAGGCCAACGGCCACCAAAGAAGCGAAGAGAATCTGAGGGTAATGGGCAAATTGGGACAATTTAAGGGCGGAGAGAAGGACCATGGAAACCAAAAAAACGACAAATTTGGAAATTGAAGACGGAGTCGGGTCGCAAAGATCGCTCAATCGGTTGGCATCGGACAGACTGAGACTCTCGAGTTCAGAGGGGTATTTGCAGCTTAACGGTGTCATTTGCAAAATGTCATTATTGGAAATGCCAGTTTTTCCAATTTGACAAAGGCTTTTATTACGTCGGTTCGTCCGTTTTGTAAACGATGCGCATCGCTTCTTTCATGTCAACCATCCATTTCAATTTGCAATCGCACAACTGAACAGCCAACAAGCATTTGTGATGCTTTATCCGTCCAATGCTTACAAAAGGATTTCCGTTCAGTTTTAACACGTCCAAACTCTTCCAATAAATTTGAGGCAAAGTTTTGGCACTCAAAGTGCTGAAATTGCACTGCTGTAAGTGCAATTCGCTTAAATTCTGTGGCGGGTCCTTCCCGAAAACATTTGGCTCCAATAAACGCAATTTGGCCGAGATGGAAAAATCGATGAACTGAAAAGAGAGCGATCGGCGGAATGACTAATGATCGTTGGGATATGTTTGAGATAATTTTAGTTATTTGATTATTTATCCTAATCCATTCCAACCTTCAAATTTGTCAGTCCGTTGAAAGTGTTTTCTCCAATTTTCCACAAATATTTCATTTTTCGCATGTCTGTGGCATTGAAATCAAATGATTATTTAAAGACATTCTTTTGTTAGTTTAATCAGTACATCAACTTCAATTACAAACTCCATTTAACTAATATAAGCTTACAAAGTTTCTCCAGCCCAGGCACTGTCTTTTGAAAGTCGCCCTCCTTTAACTCCTTGAGATTGGTGGACGACATGGCGAGGTGCGTCAGCGAATGGAGCGGAGAGAGAGCAGCGGGGATTCGGTCCAAGGGATTGCCAGAGAGGGACAGGGCACGGAGAGATCTGTGATGGGGGGGGGCAATGGAAGAAGCTATGAGGAAACGCAATGGAGAAAAAGCAATGGGAGGAAAAGCAATGGGAGGAAAACTTTAATTATTCATAATTGTACGTTAAATTCTCAAAAATGTCCTCCTCCAACTCTTTTAAGTCGCATTTGTCAAGCGAAAGCACTTCCAATGCCTCCAATGCTTTTGTGAATATCTGTCAATATTTGCAAATCCTTCCGCCCTTCTCCCAATGGCTGACCCCTTTCGTGAGTTTTAAGCCCCGATTTCCGTCCAACACCAATTTCTTCAACTGATCTAAATTGTCAAAGATTCCTTGGTCAAGGGTGGAGATGAAGTTGTAGTCCAAGTACAACTGATGCAAACTCTGTCCCAATTTGGCCGTGAGTAAATCGCTTTAAAATTTTGAAAATAAATTTAATGCTTTTTGGCAGTGATTCTTTGGCATTTTGTTTTACTCGCTGATCTGTTCGCTGTCAATTTTGTTGTGCGTCAACATCAGCACTTGCAATTTGGCGAACTTATCAAAAGTTGCCGGTTCAATGTCGGAAATTAAATTGGACGAAAGGTCCAAAGACAAAACATTTGTCTCTTTGCCGGGCAAAATTTTGTCCTAAATTTAAATTTTTATTGCCTCCCATTGAATCGAAAAATGAATCTCTCTCCTTGAGTAAATATTTTATGAAGTTGTGCTCCATGTGCACCATCGAAGGCGAAAAATTTGCCGGCAAATCGGCGTCCGTTGTGGTCAAATTCTGAGAGACACACAAAAGGTCACTTCGACCGCCGTTCGATTCGCAGCGGCAAATTTCCGTTTGATTCTCTGAATTTAAAAATATTAAAAACAATTTTTAAACCAAAATTACACAAAATCAAACGAACCCCCTGGGGCGGTGCCGGCGGTTGAGCACAGTTTGAGGCGTTTCGCCTTCGCCCATTTGCCCTCTTCCCAGTCGCTGTAGTCCAATTCTTCTTTGGTCGCGTCATAACTGTCATCCTCAAAGGATTTCCGTCCCCTAATTGTCACCGTAATTATTCAAAAATAGTGAAATGTGAGTGAACCAATGCTCTCCACGGTATTCGGACAATGTGCCAACAACAACAACGGCCTTTCCTTTGCTGCCGTCACTTGCAAAAGCGACGGTAGTTAATGAGGTAATTAAAAGGATTTGTTGGAAAAACATTTCACGTAAAAATGAAAAGAGAGAGTTAATAATAGCAAAAGAATAACTGAAAGAAACCACCAAGAAAAGGCATTTGCATATTGAAGTTAATCATTTCCTAAACTAAAAAGGGTTGGACCCCCCCCCCCCGTCTAATTAATGTCTAATTAATTAATGATCATTAGTTATCGATTTGCCTATTTTATTACATATTTGGCCATTATGAATTTGCTGCTTTTCGAATTGATAAGAAAGGTAAAAAGAGATGCGAGCAGAGGCAGCGGAGAAAAAGGGAAAGAGAGGCGGAGACTGACAAATGAATGCTTTTTAAAAATAATTATTAGGACGCAGATTATTTATTTAAATATTTATTATGCAGCTTTATTTTAATGAGAAAGAAGCAAAAAAATATCATTTATCTGAAATTATTCAAAAATTTACAATAAAAAATATTTTAACTTTTTTGATCTTTATTTTGATAAATATTTTGGAATTTTGAGTGCCCATTTAACTAGTTATGAATCTTTGACCAACCTCGAGCAAAAAATAAATATTCTAATTAATAAAAATGGGTACTTTTTCGTTATGCCGCACCCCCATAAAATGCCTGATTACACTTTATTTAGATAGATTAAGCTTACTTAGAGTACAATAAATGTATAAAAAACCAAAAATTATAATTTTAATTTAATATTTTCAATTGAAATTTTCACTGAATTTTACGTTGAAATTTTCAAAAATTATTTATTTTTGAATTAATCCAGCAGGTTAACAACTCAAATGTAGTCAAAACAAAAAGATACCATATGTATGCAAGTGTTTTAAATGTTAAAATACATAAATAAAGTTTGGACAATATTTATGAAACAACAAAAAAATCGGACTAAAGTTTATATTATTTTTATGAACGCATCCGGTCAACAACACAGTGATTTCAAATCTCATTAATTTTTCAAATTCCCGGCGCTGGCCTACCGACCACCAACTCTTATGTCGCCGTGGAGCCAACTAGCTGAGCTAACTCGCCATGGCCAACTCGACGCACCTTGTTTTACGGCTTACTCGTAGCCTTTTTTTCGATAATTAGGGCTACCACTTTAGGCACAAAAAATCACAAAAAAGCACCTATGTAAAAAGAAGAAAAAACAATCGCAAAATAGGCATAAATAGACATAAAATCCTCGAATAGGCACTAAAAAAGACAAATAAAAATTTTTATTAACGCTTTTTAGGTAGCAAATCACCTAAAAACTAAATGAAAAAAACAATTTTGGCTTTATATTTCAATTGTAAATGAAAATATTAAATATTTTAGTTTTTAAACCAAAAATTTTACAAAGAAAAAAATTTTTTAAGGGAATTAATTTTAGCGAAATTTTTTTTCTTAGGGGGTATATTTTCTGAAATTTTTTGGGGGGTGTGTAAATGTAGAGAAACAAAAACAAACAAAAAAAAGAACAAATTTGATTTAACGCCAGCAAATTTCTGTAAAACGTTTTTTTAAAGAATACGGTATATGTACCAAAAACCCATATGGTCTCTTGTCAGTGGGGAAAAGTCTCACAATCAGCGATATGCGCTTTTTTGTTATTCTGTCCTTCCTATTCTTTTTCCCCGAAGAATTTTTTGAAACTTTTCCCGATTTCAAGGCCATTTTGGCAGCCATGAAGGAATGATCTGTTCAACAATTTGTGCAAATGTTAATAGCTTAATAGCATAAAAATTAGGTACTTTTCCGTTTTTGGCCTATATCTCAAAATTTTTTAAAAATGTCAACAAAGGGCGCGCTGAAGGGATACTTTTTGTACCATTCTCATAGCATTAATTTGCTTAGCGATCAAGAATTTTATGAATTATGACATTGCGCCCCGGACATTTATCGTCTTGTTTATTTTTTAATTTTGAGCTGTATGCCCAAAACGGAAAAGTACCAAAAATTATGCTTATATGAAATTATTTCATACTGTATTTATAGTAAAATGTTCAATATTTTAAAGTTTAAATTTCTTTATGGGTTAAATTATGGGATTGGTTGAAAATTTAGTAGAAAAGGTTTTAATTCTAGTGAAAAATAAATAATTAGGGCTGGGATTTTTAGGTGCTAAAAATCCCAAAATAGGTACTAAAATAGGTGCTAAAAAAGTGCATAGGTGCTAAAAACCCCCGAAAAGGCCAAAATAGGTGCGAAAATAGGTGTTAAAAATTGGAAAAATCCAGTGTCTTTATGTACAAAAATTCCAAAAGCGACTAATTTTTTATCAATTTCGCCCACACAATTGCAATTGGTCAAGAAAACAAATAATAAATACATATTGTGGACGAATTTTTGGGAAAATTTTTTGTTTCTTAGGGGAATATTTTCTGAAATTTTGGTCAATCTTTAGGGGTATATTTAAAAACAATTTTTTGGACAGGTTCTTAGGGGGTGTGTTTTTCAATTTTATTGCATTTTTGCTATGAAATTTCTGGAAAAAGGCCAAAATACGTGCTAAAACTCGAAAAATGCCAAAATAGGTGCTATTGACCGAAAAGCCAGTTTTAGGTAATTTTAGGTGCTAAAAAGTCGCTCTAAATCGAAAATTGTTCGGAGAAAATGCTATTTTTGGGCTTCTCTCATCATAACTAAGCCGCAAAAAAATAGGTAAAAACCTAAAAATCCCAGCCCTATAAATAATTCACCCTTTTAATGAATTTTATTTGAATTTTTAATGTGTATTGAATTTAAAAATTTCTCATTATCTACAAATTATGAAATCGCTTTGTTTGTATCGAGCTTAGCCAGGGTTACCCTTTGTCCTTATTTGTAAGATTTGTCCTTATTTTGAGGGTCCAAATCTTACAAATTTGAAATGTCCTTATTTGTAAGATTTGTCCTTATTTAAGCTCTTTGTCCTTATTTTCATCTTATTTTTTGGATTCAGGGATAAATTTAGATTTTTAATGATAATTTTTGAAAGAAATGTTTTTTGAAGCGAATTAATATGCAAAATCTTGACAAGATTCAGTTAAATATTCAAATTTTTCTCTCGGCGGTTTCTTATTCTCTTAAAAAAATTAGCTCAAAATCGTAATTTTGTCATTTTTGAACAAAATCGTTAAGAAATCGCATTAAAAATTACAAAAATTTTTCCGGCGGCGCCTATTAGAGCAGGGGTGTATCTGTTCTTATTTCTATGAAATGTTCTGATTTGGGGTAGTGTCTTATTTTCATTTAAAAGAGGAAATTTCTGAAAAATTTGGCTAATTCCTAACAAAATTCATTAAAAATTCTTAAAATTTTCCCCCAGCGGCGCCTATCGGCACCGCCGGCCCCCAAAAACTCCTATTTTTTCTTAAAAATTAGCCAAAGATCGCAAATTTTGGTCATTTTTTGGACAGAGCTTATTAACAAATTGCATTAAATTTTTAAAAAATTTATTTTCGGAAAAATGCGCCGAAAAAATTGTTAAAAATATGTTTTTTTTAAATTTTAAATGCACTGAAATTTACCAATTCACTATGGGTCAAGCCCAGTGTTAGACAAAATTGCTCATAACGCCAAATAGCGCATTTGGCGTAAATTTTTGCGCGCTATTTCAAAATTTACACTGGAAAATGCCTTTTTTGTATTTTTATTTTGATCTGCCATAACTCGCTTCATTCCCAACTAAACTGAACAAATTTGGTATCTTAAAAAAAAGTTTTTGAAAAGGAGAATCTTTTTCTAAGCGAATGCTAAACAATTTGACATCTCAGAAAAAAGTTGTGATACTTTCAAATTTTTATCACGTTATAACTCAAGTCCTAAACTGCTGATTTGAACCAAAATGCGAAAACTAATCGTTTTTCTATTGGTTTTAAATTTCCTAAGTGATTTTGTACCCTTATAATGAAAATTGTTAGCATTTGCGAATTTGTGTTTTTTCATGTGTTAGAGACATGAAAATAGTACTCTAAAAGGAGAGAAAAAGAAATGCAAAAATTTTAATCACTCCATAACTTTTTAGTTAACCCTTTTTTTGCTCTTAAAAACCCTTACATTTTGTTCCTAATTTCTTTCTCTATCGCTATGCAAAATTTGGTGCAACTTGTATGCATAGAAAAAAAGTTATATGGAGAGATGTAAATGTTGTTTTTTACATAATTAAAATGAAGAGATAGTACGCCAAAGTGAGATAAATTACAAAGAAAAAGAGAAACGACGAGATAGTACTAGGCTTTTCTCTGCACAGTGGAGTTGACCCATAGTGCCAATTGCTTATGTTTCGACAAAATTGTTAAAATCTTAAAATTGATTTTCGGAAATGTATAAATTTCTCATTTTAAGCCGAAATTGCTCAGAAAATAGTTGGCGGTGAGTAATGCTTGATTTTGTTGAATAAAAATGCGATTCAAAGTTTTCGAAGCGTGTTTTAAAAAATGTCCTTATTTTTGACCCTAAAATCTTATTTTTGACCAACGATGTTCTTATTTCGGGAAATTTTCAAGGGTAACCCTGAGCTTAGCTGTTCTTACCCTGTGTTATTTACACATACATAATATCTATAATTTATGTTCTGATAGGGGCGCTATATATTACGTTCACCACTAATTTTCAATTACAATTTTATATTTTGGCATGAGCAACAATGACGGACATACTGGAGGTATTTCGTGATTATATCTATCCATTAACCCAATTCATTAATACAAATTAAGGACGCTATTTGCCTCCGCATTTAAGACAAAAATTGAGTGAGGTGCCCGAGGCATCGCCTCTGGAGCATTACGGTGCCAATCATTCAAATCAATCACCGGCTGCCAATCATTCAAACAACGGCGTAAACAATTACGATGGTTGTCCTATGCGGAAAAGCCAATCATTTGCTGGGGTTCAAAACCAACAGGTCCAAATTAATTAGATACTTATGAAGCCAGCATATTTTTAGTCTGGTCGTTGGAACAATGATGGACAGCGAAATGCTCGCGGAGGCGTCGATTCGGGCGGAAGACGTGGCGGAGACCGAGAAAGAGGAGGGGGGCAGCAGCAATCGGGCGGGTAAGAATTCGGGTTAATGATTAGGGATTAGCCAAAATGGGTGTTAAATGCGTGATCAGTGACCCTGAAAATTCGTGCAAAAAACCCACAATTTCTTATCACTAAAAAAATTACAAACCAAAGAGTCCCTCCTTTGGTTTTTAATGAAATTCAAAATCATCGGTTTGTAACTAGTGCCGAGAAATACGACCCTGCGCAAACTGCTCCGTTTTATAGGGACCAAACTGTATTACCCGTCAATTATTTAAATGATGACACAATTTAAATTCCCATTTTAGTCATCCTCCGCCATACTCAGGTCAGAAGTGCTTCGATTACTACATTTGCACTCTTGTTTACTTTCGTCCTCCGTCATTTTCTGTTTTCGTTAGGTCGTTTCTCCTATGACCGCTCCGACCGTTCTGTCCACGACGAGCAGCAATGGGCAAGCTATCAACACCCTCCAAATGCACCTTCTTCACGGTTAATTAGTGCATTTCAGCATTTCTTGAAATGCGTTTCAAATCCAATTTTCTAGGCAGCCAAATTCACGCTGGGCCAAGTTGGACGAACCATCTTTGGGAGGAGAAAGCCAAGCGACCAATGGGCCACCCCCTTCACTTCTCAACGATTTACCTCCAAATTCCCAAGGACAGCAGCAAAACTATGCGCGTAACGCGCGCTTCAATCAGAATGCAGTTACATGGGAAAATCGTAAGTTGGGCAAATGGCAACTTTTTATGGATTGTATAAACAATAAAAATGCATTTCATTCGAGAGTTTGTTTTTCGTCAGGGGCGTATCTAGAAAAAATTTTCGGGGGGGGGGGGACCCGACCTGAAGACCTTTTTTTTTCTCTTCAACTGAAGACCTTTTTTTTCTCTTCAACTGAAGACCTTTTTTTTCTCTTCAACTGAAGACCTTTTTTTGCTGTTTATTTTGGCCGTTTTAAGGCAGAAAAACATGTAAAAATAGTGGAAAATGGAGGTCCGGCGGTGCTGATAGGCGCCGCCGGGAAAAATTTTGGAAATTTGAGTGCTATTTGTTACGAAAATTGCCTATGAAATTTTTAAGTGTTCGTTTGGGGGGGGGAATTCGAAAAAATTTTCCATTATTTGCTGGAAAATTTTTTAGAAATTTTCATTTCGGGGGGGGGAATTTCCCCCCCCCCCCCCTAGATGCGCCCTTGATTTTCGTTCACTTTTTGGTTTTGTTTAGGCGGTCCGAGGGATGAACGTTTGGAGGCGGAATTATTTACCGGTGTCAACTCTGGCATCAATTTTGACAAATATGAGGAAATCCCGGTCGAGGCGACCGGCGTTGAATGTCCACCGCCGATCCAAAGCGTTCAAATTTAGTTTTTCTTTTCTTTGCATTATGCGATAAAGTTTAGTTTGCGGACACCAATCTGAATTTACACCCGTGGATTGAGGAAAACATTCGAAAGAGCGGCTACGACAGACCGACGCCGGTGCAGGTAAAAGACGCGACACTTTGGCATTAATTTTGCTTTGCATTCAGAAGTATTCCATCCCAACTCTTGCCGCGAAGGTCACTACCTCAAATGGACAAAGCTTTTATCTTATTTTACCTTTCTGAATGGCTTTTACAGCGAGATTTGATGTCGTGTGCTCAGACCGGGAGTGGGAAAACGGCAGCCTTTTTGGTGCCGGTGGTCAACACCCTTTTAGAGGAAGGCCAGAAATGGATGAAGCCGGTAGGGAAAGGATTAACTGGCATAGAATTTATAGTTTTTTTTATCAGAAAAGCACTGGGCCAAATGGACGCACATGCCAATACCCTCTCGTGACTATCCCTTTTTAGCTATGCTGTTTTAAGATTTACAATTTAGGCACTAATTATTTCGCCGACCCGGGAACTCAGTCTCCAAATATACAATGAGTCACGCAAATTTGCTTACCGCACTCCGATTGTTTCAGGCACTTTGTTTGCCCAACAAATATATTTTTCCGTTCAATTTAGCACTTCTATACGGAGGCCGTGAAAATTATCGTGATCAGATCAACAAACTTCGGGTAATTGAAATTAATTATTAAGAAGCATTCTTTTCTTTAGTTGGGTGTGCACATGCTTATCGCAACACCAGGTCGTCTGATCGATGTCATCCAAAATGGGCTGATTGGCATGGAGGCGTGCCGCTTTTTGGTGTTGGACGAGGCGGACAGGTGCAAAAGGGATAATTTCAAAGCAACATTCATCCTCTAGAATGCTTGACATGGGCTTTGAGCCGCAGATTCGTCAGATTGTGCAAATGTCCGGCATGCCTCAAAAGGGAGAGCGTATTACCGCGATGTTTTCTGCGACCTTTCCAAGAGACATTCAAATTCTCGCCCAAGACTTCCTCATGCCTGAATATGTGTTTTTGGCTGTTGGAAGAGTTGGGTCCACCTCTGAGAACATCGGTCAAAAAGTTGTTTGGGTTGAAGAGGTATAAACAGTTAAAACAAAGACCACAAATAGTGCATATTTCGAGTTTTGCCTTCGTTTTAGCACAACAAACGCCATTTCCTGATGGATTTGCTCGATGCCAGTGAGCCCGAGGCACTAACACTGATTTTCGTTGAAACCAAACGCGGCTGTGGAGATGTAAAATGCATTCCATGAAATCTCACAATTTGGCCTTTTAAGCTGAGTTACATGCTCCAGCAAGAAGGCTACCATTGCGTAGCAATCCATGGCGATTTGAAGCAAATGGAACGCGAGCGTCATTTGGAGAACTTCCGCAACGGAACGGCACCCATTTTGGTGGCAACAGCAGTTGCCGCCCGTGGGTTGGACATTCCGAATGTCAAGCACGTGATCAATTATGACCTACCGGTGGGTGAATTTTAATCTGTTTTATGCCATTTTAAATAAAGAATGACATCGATGAATACGTGCACCGAATTGGCAGAACCGGCCGTGTGGGCAACATTGGTCCGTTCCCATTTTAGTTAAGGTTTGTAAATGGTATATTTAGGAATGGCCACTAGCTTTTTCAACGACAAAAACCGGAACATTTCTCATGAACTCACTAGTCTGATTGTGGAAGCAAACCAGGAATTGCCCGATTGGCTCGAAGAAATGGCACGCGATTCAGGCCGACACGGAGGCGGTGGGGGACGGTCGCACCTTGGCGCCGGGTCGAAGCGTGGAGGTGGCGGAAATCGTTTCGGAGGAAGGCAAACAATTTTACTCACATTAATTAACCTATGGGATATTTTATTGTCAGAGACCATCGTGTTCAAAACCCATCGGCAAGTGCTGGACAGCGTGGCCCAGGCCACCACGGTGGAGGAACGGACGCGTGGCGAAACCCTTCTGGCAATGCCACCCAATATAACAGTGCACCAGCCAATGCGCACACACCCCAACAGCAAACCCAGCGAGTGTTGCCTCCAAATCGCCAACCACAGTCTCAAAATGTAATCCAAAAACATAATTACAGTAAATATTCTAATAATATTTAAGAATTGGTGGGATTAACTCATTGTCTTTTCGGTGGACACAACGATGGACTGTTATTTGACTAATCTACTATTTTCCATTTATTTTCTCGTGCTCCGTTTTGTTAAACTCCGCCCTCTAACAACTATTATTCTCCTGTTTAAAAAACTTAACTTTTAACTATCTAACGGATCAACGCTGACTGTCATGTGTTAACCAGGCGTAGGGACATTTACGATTTATTTTGCAGCATTTGTTTGTTTAAATAAACTGAAGGGAAGATGGATTCGCATTTGGATTGTGGTTAAATTTCATGAAAACTTGGGAACCTTTGTGAGAATAAATACATCTTGATTTTTTCGGAACAATGAATTTTATTTTTTTTAAGTTTTTCGACCTTTTTGGGGCTGTTACCGTGAATCAACTACAAAAGTGCCAAATGATTCAACGTTTGACAAGCAGCTCCAACACACATCCTTACCCCCCCCCCCTCCACGATAGTTAAAATGGAAAAACATTGGCAGAACATTTTAGTGTCATTCCTAAACGTACATAAAATAAATGTGCATGTTTTTTTCTTGTCGTTCGCTGTTCGCTCGACACGCAGTTATTTCACGTCCCAGGCGTAGTGTTTGTTGTGAGCGGTAGTAGGGTAGTAGTCGGACTGACGGTTGGTTTGGAAACGAGCGGGATATTCCTGGAGGGACAATTTAAAAATGAAACAAAAGATGCAGAACCTCAGGAAGACGCCATTTGAGAACCAATGGATCATCGGGACGACGCACCTCGAAAAACTGACGATAGAAGGGTTTTTCTGAAATTGGAATGGTGAAATGCGCAAAGTTGGTTTTTCACCCTCAAAAAAGGTGTTAATGGTGTTCAAAAATTTAGAATTCAATGAGTAAATTCAAAAAATAAAAAAGGACTGTTTTTAATTTACAAAAAACAAACAAATAATATTGATGACTCAGGCATATCCATAGAGAAAACCTTACCGTTCCAGCCCATGCCGAAGTTGTTTGGATACCCGCCAAAATAGAACCTTGTTCCGAGACAAATAATGACCGATGGAACCAGCATATACCAGCCCGCAGAAAATTCTGGATAATATTTGAGCCAGAAACGAGGCTTTGCCTTGATAACTGTCCATGCTCGGCGCCAACGACTGACGTAAGGTCGATAGACAATAACCATTTTCGTAGGATATCCTGACTTGGATTTACCTTTAATATATCATATATAGTAATGCATAGCCCAGGTACAGACCAAGATACACGGCTTTTTCAAGCCCAGAAAACCCTGACCCGAATTACCGAAAACTTCTTAAAATATATTTTTGTGACTATTGAAAACAAAAAATTTGGCGCTACTGTAAAAGTGGTCCCTTTTGAAAATTTTTTTCATAAATGATTTTTGGCTCTACTGCAGTTTACGCGTCCAATCGACTTTTACGCGTCCAATCACAGTTTGCGCGTCCAATCAAAAGTTTACGCGTCCAATCAGTTTACGCGTCCAATCAAAAGTTTATGTGTCAATCAATTATTAGAAATTATTTAATTATTTAAAATATTGGCATTAAATGCTTAAATGTCAAAATGAAGACTTTTTGATTAATACAACGAAAAGATGATTAGACAGGGTATTGAATACGTATTTCTTCGAGAATTTGCTGAAAAATTTTTTCGTTATTGTTAGATCTCCGAAACATATACTGATACAAATAAGATTGTAAAAACTGTGATTGGACGCGTAAACTTTTGATTGGACGCGTAAAAGTCGATTGGACGCGTAAACTGCAGTAGAGCCTGATTTTTTTCATGCAATTTTAGCAAATGGTTAAAGTTTCAAGATATTCCATTAATGATTCCAACAATCTGCCGCTCATCGCTTTTCAAACATTGGACGATATAAATTTGAGATGGCTTTTTTCCAAAAACTCTGAAGAGATTTTACAATTTTTGGCACACAACGGACTTATCCAAAACAAATTGTTGTGCCAAAATTGTTGGGACTATATGGCTCTGAAAAAACGAAGTCAAAGGAAGGATGGATAATTGTAATAAAAATATATGTAAAATAAGTGAAAAAAATTTTCAAAGGGACCACTTATACAGTAGCGCCAAAAAATTTTTTTCAAAAAAGGGGGGAATACAAACGCCAAACAGTATGTTAAAATAATTTTTTCAAACTAGCGGGGTCAGCGCCTTCGGCGCATCCCCCGCTAGGTAGTTCGGATGTGTTATGAACAATTATTTTTGGAGAAAGTTAATTATGAAATAAAATGTAATGACTTACTTTGAATTGTGTTCGTATTGTCTTGAGCAACCCAACAACAATAGATTTGTCAAAGCAAAACTAATTCTAATACTATACTAAATCTAAATCCAAAGCTAGTCAAACACATTATCTAATCACTGTTATCTAATAACTCTCTGTACACAACATTCTTTACCTTTCTCTCTAAATTGCCATCATCTAATCTAATTCTCAACTTATTCCAAGCTCTTGCTCTCGAAAGAGCCACATACAATTGTCCATGGCTAAACACATCTTTTCTCAGATCAATTCCAACTTGCTCAAGGGTCTGACCTTGGGCCTTGTTAATTGTCATTGCAAAAGCTAACACCAACGGGAATTGGTGCCTATGCAAATCAAAAGGGTACTCTTCAGAACAGCAAAGCGTGATCCGAGGAATGTACACAGTCTGACCTGCCTTATCTCCAGTCAAAATCTGACACACAACCAAATTTGGTTGCAATTGCTCGACTTTCATTCTCGCACCATTACAAAGACCCATTTCTATATTCAAATTGCGCATTAACAAAACAATAGCATTTTTCTTCAGTCTCAACTTATGCCGCGGAAACCCCGAAGGGTTCAAAGCATTCAAATACTCATCCAAATAATCATCTGCTCTTTGTCTATTCTCATCTTGAGCTAAGTCTATACTCGTATACACAACTTCTTCTCCAGGCAACATATCCAAAACTCTATTGTTCATTTCACTAACATCAACATTCTTCGGTGCTAAAATGGCACTTGTGGCCATTTCATTCCAATTTTCTAAGACAATGCATTGACCAAAAATCTCTTCTGCTAAATCGCCATTGCTAATACAATTCTCGGGCAAAATTATCTCATCATTTTCATTATTCCATTTTCCACTGCCAATCTCTAACAAATCTCTCGCAAATTCTTGCTCTGTTGCAAGAGCTCTCATATTCTTCGTCAATTTATATCTTTTAGCCAACCTCCAGTACTCACTTCTCTTTATGGTCGAACTAACCATCTCAGCTCTCGTGGCATGTTTCTGAATTGGAAGGGTTTGACGAAAGTCTCCCGTCCAAAGCATAACTTTACCACCAAATGCAATTCCATTATTCATTATCTCTTTCAATTTCTCATCCAAAGTTCTCATTGCGCGCTTATTTATCATAGGCGCTTCATCACAAATAAACAAATCTGTTTCTTTCAATTCTTGCCAAGCTTTTGATCTTGGACTAATACTCGAATTACTCATATCCAAAGTCAGTCCAAATCTATTGTGCAATGTTCTCCCAGCAGGCAGCAAAGTTGCTGCGATGCCAGTAAAAGCCATTGTACAAACTTTTTTCTTCTGTCCTCTCAGCATATGTACAATTGTCTTGTTCACATGTGTCTTTCCAGTTCCACCCGGTCCACTAAGAAAGTAGAACGCAGGTTCATTTATAGGATTCCATATTCTATGCAAAATTTCATCACTAACATTCCTTTGTTCATCATACATCAAAGCATAGCTTCTTTGTCCCAAATCCATTTCTTCAGCTAAATCAAACATTTGTTCAACATCATCATCAACATGTATCTGTTCCATGGTTGGAAAATCGGCAAGCGTTTTTCCAGCCTTAATAATGCTAAGTGCAATTTCTCTATAAGCTTTAGCATAAGCTACTTCTTTTCTAAAATTCCTGCTAAAATCTTCAGACAATGAGTCTTTAAACATATTCCAAAGCTCTTCCGGTTTGGCCGGATTGCAATGGACTAAAATCAATGCAAAAAACTCTCTCAATTTCCATGGCATCTCAAAACTCTCTGCTTCTTCTAATGCTCTTTTCCACTCTTCATCATTTCTAATCAAACCTCTTTCTAAACATGCGGCTGAAAAAGTTTCACAAACTTTTGCATTGCCATTAGTATCAAAAACTGATTTCAAATCATCATAGGAGCATGCTCCCTTCACATTTAACAACAACAGCCTCAGGTGGTATCGTTCCGGCTCAGCCGGTGACACCTTCACCATTCGGCCAATTGTGTTAAAATATGTCTTTCTCTCTGTCCATTTTCCTTTCTTAAAACAAAACTTTTCAGGTATCTGGTGATAAAACAAATTTTTTGCCAAAACATTTGTCTTATTCAATTCAAAATATGCCATCAACTCAGAACCATTCGCAATTCTTTCACGAATCTCTTCTTCTTCCATATTCTCGTCAAAATAACAAATATGTTCACCTTGTAGGTGTACAGGCAAAGACATAATACAATGGCTTCTATCATACATAGGCAATTCAAAAATTCTCCAAACTGCTTCTTGTGGGCAAACATACCGCGCATCAATAAACTCTTTAACTTCATCATGATCATTTTTCTCTTCTAATTCCAATCTTGCTCTGTCTGGTGGCTTATGCACATACTTATGCAAATACTTTACTGAACTAACACTATTAACCTTTTCAAGATTAATGTGGCACTTGAACATTTTCAACAGGTACAGGTTGTGCGGGACAACCCATCTGTTGTCTAATTCATGTCTTTTTCCATTTGCAAATACTTGAACTGTTCTTCCATCATTTGGTCTTGCATACAAAGCCAATCCATTTTCAAGAACAACTGTCTCTTCTTGAAATGCTTTAGGGTATCCCTTAGAGCATTTCCTTCCTTTCATACCATTTTTGTCAACAAACTCTTCCATGCATGGGCAATTTGGGTTCAAATTACCACATGGGCCATGGATCATAAACCTTTTCACCAAATCAAACAGTTCTGCTTCTAATTCCTTGTCCGGTATTCTCGCACTAATTCCTTTCTTTTCAACATCTTCACCATTAATCAATTTGTCTTGCTCCGCCAATGTCAAAAGCAAATGGATGTGCGGTAGTCCCCGTCCTTGGTTCTCTACCGGATACATCCATGCAATCACTTCTCCAAAAACCTTTTTCTTGACTATCTCATTCATAATAGCTTTAACTTTTAAATTAAAAACTCTGACAACCAAATCTGGTCTATCACTTGACTTTTGTTCATGAAACAAATTCTCTGAAATCTCTTCCCATTGCGGGTTACATGTCATAGTCAAAAACATATCTGGTTTACCAAACCGTCTAACAACGGCCATCGCATCTTGAAAATGCTTCTCAACATATCTCGGACTGTTTGTCATACTCGGAGGAAGAATGACCTTCCTACCCAGTGGCAAACCTCTTTCTTCTGCTCTTCTCATTAACATATTATCAACATTCTTATATGCATCAGCCAAAATCTTTTTCTGATTACACTTTATCCAATTCATTCTGTCTCCTTCAATCTTAACATATTCATCAACACAATACTGTTGAAAGAGCTTTCCACCGTACAAAATTGGGTTAAACTCTCTTTCTCTAATTGCGACTGTATAGGAAACATATTGTAATCTCGTTACTCTTCTATTACTATTTCTATGCTTCATTTCAGGGTGCCAACCAAGCGTACCACGCGGATAAAACAGTGGGTAAGTCATTGGAGTCACCATTGAATCTGTACTCTTCAAAATCTTCAATTCCTTTCCACGTTCTCTCACCACAATCTTGGCATTAGGTACTTCACCGTCAGCCCCAGGTACATAAACTGCAGCAACTTCATTCGCTCGAGGTACATTGTACCCCAAGCGTCTGTCCAATTGCCTTCCGGTCTCAAACAAAAGCTTGATCTCGGCTGGCTCTCTGTTCTCATTTCTTGCTCTATCAACTTCTTCATCTTCTTCTTCTTTCATCATTATATATGCTTCAGCAAACGGATTCACATTCCTAATCACTTCATAAGCAGTTCTCAGCAATTGAGGTTCAATACCTACATTGGCATGCCTCAATGCTCTCATTGCATTCTCAGTATCTACAATGAAAATCTGTCCATAAGCAGGATCATCGCCATCTTCTGGATTCAAAGCCAAATTCATTCTATGATAAACTTGACCGTAAATGCGGAAGCAATACGGACCTCGGTTATTTGGATATCTATATCTAAGCGGATTCATAGAAGCAAACGACACACTACTATTCAAATGTCTAATATTTTCAAAAAAATTTCCATATCTCGCATCAAATTTCATGAATAAATCCCTTAATTCCTCGGGAAAATCCTGTTCAGGAATCTCGGGAACAAAAACTTTACCATAATGGCAGCAATCCTTGAAAGAATTGCCTCGGCCACTCATTTTCTCTTCGGCAAAATGCAAAGCATCACAAAACTCACATCTAACATTCATAGGTCCAAGTCTATGTTCATGTGCATTCACATAAGATCCTGCTGCATAAACATTAACTTCCTCTTGTCTAATCAGTCTCTGTCTAATCCTTTGTTGGTCAAGACGTAACTGCCTCTCAAACACATTCTCTTCATTTCTAACAGTCCTCATTCTAATTCTTTTCTCTTGCAAACGAAAATTTCTTTGCTCTTGAGGTTCATTAACAATTGCATTTCTATTTCTCATCTGCTCTAAACGCAATATTCTTTGCTCTTGAGAACATTAGCAATTACATTTCTATTTCTATTTCTCATCTGCTCTAAACGCAAAGCTATTTGCTCTTGGGATTCATTATCTCGTCTTCTTTTCATTGCTTCTCTTCTCCTTCTTAAATACTCTTCTCTTCTATTCTCAAATTCATTATCAGTCATGTGAGAAGGCCCAGGTTGGGTGCCTGAACCACTCAGTTCTTGGCTGGATTCTGAACCAATGCCAGCCAAAACAAAATCATTTTCAATTCTCATTCGCTTAGAGTAATTATGCTCTTCGAGAAAATCGTAATTTCCAATATCAATTTCAATATCTGATTCAAAAATCTCAACAAAATTTCCAACATCATCAATATCCGGATCTAATACATTTTCTCCATAACAAAATCTATTAACTTTATCAGATTCTCGGTTCATTTATATAATAGCGAAAAAAACGACGATATATCTGAAAACGATTGTTAATTTATTAAAAGCAAACAAATAAACAGATAATTGCATTTAAAACAGATACAAACATTTTACCTACTTTAACATTTATTCAACGTAAAAATACTCGTAAATATTGAATGTAAGTGAAAAAAAGAAACAAAACTTACCGCACAACGCGATAATACCCACAAATTAATTAACATCCAAGAAACGCGTTAATAGGTACTTCAGAAAAGAAATAGCTGTCCATAGCACCAATTAAGCATCCAATCATTGACTAATTCAAATCACAAATTCTAATTCTTAGCAATTTTATATTACAAAAATGGAACAAATACAAATCCTTTTGCTTCTTCCACTTTTTACTAAACAAAATCAAAAACACACTTTAACTAACAAATTCTTTTCTCTTTAACAATAACAAATTCATTTAAAGCAACAAATTATTTTCTATAAAAAAGAAAATATTTTCTCTAAAATAGAAATTTATAAAATAGTTATTTTATGTAAAACAAAAACAAAGGTTAATGCGAATATTGTTAGATTGAAAAAGCAAATGATAAAACAGCGAACCGAAAACATAATCAATAATGTACAAAGCAAAAAACTAAATTTTAACGTTACCGAACAAACACAGGAATGAAAAGCTAATAATAAAAAATGGGGTGTAAAAAAGGGAGGGATGAGAGACATTTTCCCACATCTCTTCCTTCCCTTTCTTTTACTCTCGTTTCTTTTCCTTTGCCATTTACTCTCCCTTCTTCCCACTCACTCCCTCTCCCACACACACACGCACGCGTCCAACAAACTACTGCTGCACAGCAGCACGCGTCTGTTCACTGGATAAATCTTTCCCTTTCAACTATTTCTTTCGCATTTTTCTTTTCCTGTACTATTTCTTTTGCATCCTTCTTTTTTCTAAACTATTTCTTTTCATCTCTTTTTCTTTGTAATCTCTCTTCACAGCAAATTCACGAAAAACAAAACGCCACATTCAAACAATGTTACATACATAGCACAAACACTCAACTTTATTATATAAGATTTTTTGGTTCTAAAAATAAAAACCTAAAAAATAGGTTCTAAAAACTCGAAAAGTAGCTTAACAACCACCAAAAAATATTTGTTCGTGCGTTCCAAACCATATGGAGCTAAGGAAAAAAATAGGTAACAACTTAGAATTAAGCCCTATTAACAACAAATGATCTAAAAATTTCAAATTGCCACAGCCTATCAGCACCGTCGAACTATAAATTTCATAAAAATTTTCAAAATTACTCTTTTAAGTTAAATTTTCATTATATTAAAGAAATGGAAGTTGTTGACTCAATGTCAGTTCAAATTCCAAAGTCCAGTGGCGCCAAAATCGAAGTAATAAATGACCCGCAATGTATTCTTTGAATGAATACAAACTTTTCTTTGCTTGTGGATTAATCCTTAATTCAGAACAAATCATTTGTCAAGAAGGCACGCGTAGCGGCGCACAGTCACGTCAAAGGGTTGGGGCTTAACGTAGAAACCGGCGAAGCTCTGCAAAAAGTCTGTCAAATAGACAGACTAATTACAGTAATTACACAATGCCTTTTTAGGCTTGCGGATTTATAGGCCAATGCGAAGCGAGAGAAGCAGTCGGCATTGTGATGGAGCTGGTCAGACAGAAGAAAATGGCCGGCAGAGCGGTTTTACTCGCAGGCCCTCCGGGGACAGGAAAGGTACGCCAGCCATAATACCTTTTATACAGTTTTTTAAATGAATAAATTTTTCCATTTATTATTTTTTTTTCTAGACAGCAATTGCAATGGCACTTGCGCAGGAACTTGGCGACAAAGTGCCGTTTGTGCCGGTGGTTGGGTCGGAAGTGTTTTCCAGCGAAGTGAAGAAAACGGAGGTGCTAATGGAACACTTCAGAAGGGCCATCGGTAAGCAAAAACGGCAAACTAACTGAACAAAGGTTGTCCATTACTCAAATTGTTTAAAATCTAAATTTTTAAATCTCAAATAACACAAATTAATAAACTCATTTTTTGATAACTTGAAAAAACAACGGTCACTTGAAATAATAAATTCTAAAACTTGTCCAGGAAATTTAGGTTTTTTTCGTGTTTAGCCTGGACCTGGATTTCCTAGACAAAACTCCAGGTATTTTAAGGTTCAACACGAAAATCTGCACCAAATTTGCGATTTTTTGGGATACCGAAAGAGCCCGGACTCAAACGTATTCAGTGGTTTTATGTTCTTGGTGACAGAGAAATTGGGCCCAAAGACCGGGTGTCGAAAAGCGTTTCCATTTGGTAATTTTTGATAAACAAATCAATTTAGGTGGGAAGACGATTTCGCATGTTAATTGCGTTCTGAAAACGACAAAAGGGTCGCGCGAATTGCGTTTGGATCCGACCATTTACGACTCACTGCTGAAGCAAAAAGTGACACCGGGAGACATCATTTACATCGAGGCGGGCTCGGGGACTGTCAAAAGGATGGGCCGGTCGGACATTTTCGCCAACGAATTCGACTTAGACGCTGACGAATTTGTGCCAATGCCGAAGGGAGACGTGCACAAACAGAAGGAAATTGTCCAAGTAAAACTTAATCATTTGTTAATTAAATATTAATTGGGATTTCTTGAACTGCCGCAACCCCAAAATTGAACATTGGTTATGGAAAATTATTTTATGAGAAAAGCAGGAAAACAAAAAAAGAAGGCAGGGATGGTCACAGGATTTCGCCCGGGGTGGGTGTCCCGTCCCGCCCGGACGACCACTTTTTTTTGTTGCTTTTCGTACTTTTTGGTCTCACCGCCGGAAAAATCTTGTTTATCAAAATGTCCTTTGCTGTCGAAAATTCTTAAAGCCCCCCACCAAAGTGAATCAAATAAAATCTATGCGAATCCATTTTTCTGAAATTGAAACGGCCTAAACTTAACTAAAAACAAGTTAAACCATGGGTGCACCCCAAAATCACGCCGGCCGAAATCACGCCGCTAGAAATTTTTAAAAATTTCTAGCGGCGTGATTTTGTCCTGTTCCCTAAACCATTGTGACAGTGTAAATTCAAAACTGCCCATTCTTACAGTATGTGAGTTTGCACGACTTCGACAACGCAAATGCGTCGCCTCAGGGCAAAACGGGCGATTTTATCTCAATGCTTTCAAAATTTATGAAGCCGAAAAAAACAGAAATATCAGGTGGGCGAGGAGGGGAGGGGAAGCCTATCTGACAATGAATTTAATTCAGAGAAACTCCGAAGCGAAGTGAACAAAGTCGTAAACCAACTCATTGAATCGGTGGGTCAATTGCATTATTCCCATTTCAAATAGAGACCGGACAATGGGCTCCATCGTTTTGTCGATACAATATCAGAAAAAGACCCCCGAGAAAGACTGACAATTTTTCTTCGACTTTTCGATCTAAAACACATGTGTTATTGTGTGTTTCAAGAAATCGGGGAATTATTTTGACTGGGAATAAACCAGAATTTTTTCCAAGAAAGTTCAAAATTTTTAAATCTAACAAGGGAACCACCCGAACTGTAAGTCGGAAATGCATATATGTTATATACCATTGGATAGAGCAGGATCGACTTCTATTGTGAATTTTTAATATTACGTTCCCATAGGAAGAAATCAAAAAGTTAGTGCTTCAAAAATCGAAATTTTGGCTGTATTTTCGATTAAAATTGGTGGCTCAGTTGTTTAAATTCCCATTTTTGGAGTTCGGTTTCAAATCCAACAGAAAAATAAATAAATTTTAATTAATGTATAATATAACTAATTAATACAGAAAACATTTTTTGGACAAAAAAAATGTATGATAGTCTTTCTTTAGTGAAAATAAGCAAAAATCAGTCAATTTTAAAGGTTAGGGAATTAATTGAAAGTTAACAAAGCTGGAAATGGGAACTTTGGCCAAAATTTCGATTTTGAAGCACTATAACTTTTTGATTTCTTCCTATGGGAACGTAATATTAAAAATTCACAATAGAAGTCGATCCTGCTCTATCCAATGGTATATAACACATATGCATTTTCCGACTTACAGTTCGGGTGGTTCCCTTGTAAATAATTTTTTTATAAAACCATTTAATCCCAAATTTATTTTGTTTTTGCAGGGCCAAGCCGAACTTTTGCCAGGTGTTCTGTTCATCGATGAGGTTCACATGTTGGACTTGGAATGCTTTACATTTTTGCACCGTGCCCTCGAATCCGAAGTCAACCCGGTCATTGTGTTCGCCACCAACCGAGGCCGGAGTAAAATAAGGTGTGTGCCTCGGGTGGAAATGTCACATTACGCGTACCTTACATCCGTCAAAACTAATTTGCTCTTGTGTACAATTCATATTTTATGTTAACTTTTTTGATTTTCAAGAAATTCGGATGAAATTGGCTTCTACGGAATCCCAAGCGATTTGATCGACCGTTTGCTGATAGTGCCCACCCGGCCCTATTCCATCGAAGAAATGTCCTTGGTTTGTTTGTTTGTTCGTGGTGGATATATATATAGACCGGCGGGTGGTCCCACTGCTGATCGTTCAGATTGTGAGAATTCGTGCCGATGCCGAAGGCGTACTGCTCGACCCCGGGGCGTTGTCTCGCCTTTGTGAGCTCGGTCAAAAAACTTCACTTCGTTACGTAATGCAACTGTTAACACCCGCAAAGCTACTCGCCCACATTGGCGGGCGTGAGTCCGTAGAGGTTAGAAGGAGAAAAACTGTATTTTTAGCATAGAAATGACATTTAGATTGTTGACATTGACGAGTGCGTGCAATTGTTTATGGACAGCAAAACATCAACTAATCTACTCAAAAGCAAGCAGTCAGAAGGTGGAGACGACGATGTGGAGATGAGTTGAAGGAGAAAGGGGAGACGGACACAACAAACAGCCCGCGATCTCTGTTCCTTTTCAAATCCCTAAATCACAATTGTTGTTTTTTCATTTATATTTTAGTTTATAAAAATGAACAAAAAAAACAAAATCAAATGTTCGTTTCGCAGTCCATCACAATGCTTAGCCCATCAACGAATGGGTCGACGAGTCTAAAATTAAATGTGATATTTTTATGGCTGGTTCCCTCTTCTTTTCTCACCTAACATTGATACGCTTCCGTTGGTCTTTCTGTTCCACAACGGTGACACTGACTTTCACTTCCCTGAACAAAGTGATGCCATTTGATGCGCAAAATTCCGCCATCTTTTGCTGAGTCCATGCCGCGCTTTGTTGCCGCGTCGTGCCATCTCCATCCCGGTTCAGATAAATAACGCTTTCCAAGCCAAACTTCGGGACCATAACCTGACGAAAGATATCGTCAAAAAAATGATTGTCCACAGATGGGCGGCGATTCTCGCCTTTATTCCGTTGCTGCTGATTCCAATGACAATCGCAGGCAAACACTTCTCCGGACACTCCTTCACCATCAAAAAAGTGTTGAGCAGAACTGACGCACGGCCGGCGTATTGCGCGTGACGATGACGTCGGTTCATATTCTGTTTTGAAGATTTGATTATATAAGAGAAAAACAGTGGTCTTGTCAAATTTGGCAAGATTTCTATTTTTTGGCCATAATTTGACAACCGATTGGACCAAAACTATAATTATTGAACTCGTCCTGTTTTATGCTTTCTAAGAAACAAAAATAGGGTCCTTTCTTTAAAAGAATGTTTCACATGTTTTCAATTATGTCTATTAATTTTGGCTTCAAATTTCATTTTGAATATTTTGATTTTGATTTTTTTAATATAAACTTTCACAAATTCGCCCTTTTATAGAACGAATTGTAAATGTCAGCACACCTCAGTTTGTCTAATCAGTCTTTTGCGGTCCAACATATTCGGGTGCATTTGGTCAATTTCAAGCAAAGCCGACAACAACCGATGGACCATCTGAAAAACTGAAATTATTAAGGGAGCGCATGTTAATGAAATGATTTAAAAAACCAATTATAAATGGTTCTGGTCTAATTGTGAGTGCAATTTAGAGGTTTTTCAAAGAAATTTTTAAGTTATGTTACTGACCACATCGGCGTAGCGTCGGATTGGAGAAGTGAAGTGCGTGTACACATTCACCGCGAGTCCGTAATGAATGTAATGGTCCCTCGGCACGGTTCCGGCAGCAAAATACACTGCCTGAGTCATACAACTGACGAAAGAAACGGGGAGAACGAATAGAAAGGGAAGGGGAATGTGGAACCGAGTGGCCAACATGCGCAACATCCGTGCCACCAGCGGATTGTGCCGTCCTCCACTGCCCACACATTGTAGCTCAACATCGTCCAAACTCTTCGCCAATTCTTTGCTGGTGTCCACGTTCAATTTGAAGCCGCACGATTCGGCAATCGAAAAAAAATTAAAACAAACTGTTAGTAATTACCATTTCTAAAATATAAAAGAATGCTGTGGAACTTAACAATTCCCACCCTTCCCCTGAATTACGTACTCCAACCAACGGTTTGAATGACAATCGTCCGGGAATTGGATGTCGTCTCAGAATTGCACAATCCTTTCAACAAAAAGAAATTAGAAACAAAGAACCAAACGACAAAATCCAACGGGATATGCGTTCAGGATTCTTTCCGCCACTGAGATGTTGGCGAGGAGCATAAACTCTTCGACCATTGACCTGAAAAAAGCAATTTAAAAAGAGCAAAAAAAAAAACGGAAGTAGTCACATCGTCTCCAAATGTTGTTTCTCCTGCACTTTCACTAAATTTTTGTTAATTAAACATAATCAACCAATAAGAAAATATTCGGCACATTGGCCAAATTGACGGCGGATTTGCTTCTCCGATTATTCTCACAGAAGACGCCATTTTGGCGCATCGAAATAGGCGACAAACGGACGAAGAAACGGCGGAAACAGCGAAAGTTTTCTGCGAAAAGTTAGCGCCAAAACATTTAAAGGGCAAAAATTATTGTCAAATTCAGAAAATTTTCTTATAATTGTCCGACCGCTCTTCTGACCATAAGGTCAGAAAACATTTAATATTTTTTATTTTAAAATGGAATTTGTGCCAATTTTAGCATGGATTGGCAGCAAAAAACGACGGAAGGGCCGCGAGAAAACAATCGCAAAACGAAGCCGTGCCTTAAAATTCAAATAAAAAGGCACTTTTAAACACTGAAAAACCTTTAAATGACGCGACAGAGAGAGGAGACGACTAAAAAGAAATGAGTTGAAAATGGGAGACAAAAAGACGAACAACGAACGAACCGCAAACTCATAGAAATGTTGTCACACTAAAATTAAAAATAAAGCGAATTTTGAGTTTTTGGAAGTATTAACATTTTCCTTGGCGTTGTCCACCATTTCCTGTGCCTTCTGATAGGTCAGTGCCGCACGAGAACGAATCAGCGATTTGCAAAAGCGCACTTTTTCAATGTTCGCTTCGGCGTCCATCGTCCAAATAACGCTGAACGCATAGCGAAGTTCGTTTTCACGCAGGGAACAACTGAAAAACGGAATGATCAAATTGTAAATCAGATAAAAACGAACAGATTCGATGAGAGCAATTCGGGAAGCATGTCAATACGTCTACCACATAAATAAACCTAAATAAATCCGTTTTTTGAACATTAAGAGCGAAAAGAATCAATTGACTGTTGTGGAACGCTCAGCCGCCGAATTGTCCATGGCACTGCCCGGACGAACGAAATGAGTGACTGAAAAAAGACAGAGAGAGACTGAGGGGGGGGGGGGCGGCATTTGCCGAAATGACCGCTGTCACAGTCACTTTTTACGATCACATTTCTGCTGCTAATGTTGCCTTTCTGCTCCCATTTAAAAGCCGTGTCGCCCTCCGTTTGCCCATTTTCCGTGCCATTCTCTCTACCTTCAGGGTCCACCGAGCAAATGTCGATGTGCGTCAGATCTTCCCTTTGCTCAGGAGACATTGGAAAAGGCGACCACGGCATTTTTGGAAGACAGGCGATAACGGACGGGGAAAATTCCTCGTAGGGAATGTCATGTTCCAACAAAATGACCTAAAATAAGGTAAGGACAATCGAACTGATGTTAGGAGAGGGGGAATGGCATGGCTAACGAAACAAACCATCCCCCTCCCATGTGTTGGCCTTCAAATCGGTCACAGACCTCGTCTTCGGTTTTCCGATCACCTTCCTCACCAATCACACGGACGTAATGTCCTTTTGGGTAATGGGAATCTTAAAAAGGACATAGAAAATATAAATGATGTTTTTCCAATTAATAATTAATTACCCTGTGGCCAACTGTCGATTTGCACAATAATCTTTTTGCCTTTTAGCTGCTCAAAGTGCGACGTCTCAATTCGAATTCTCGGAATGAGTCGTTCAGATGGCGCAAATAAAAATTGTCTGCCACCGGACATATTGCTGGGAAGAATGACACCTGAAGAGAGGGGATGGGTGCGCTTCATTCCGCCCTCGATAATTTTTTAAAAATTTATCATTAAAATTTTAGAAGACGAAAAGGTAAGGGAAGGGAGGAAAAGCCATGGTAAGAAAGGAGGAAAAGCCATGTTGAGGGAAGGGAGAAAAAGCCATGGTAAGAAGAGGGAGGAAAAGCCATGTTGAGGGAAGGGAGAAAACATGGTAAGAAGAGGGAGGAAAAGCCATGTTGAGGGAAGGGAGAAAAAGCCATGGTAAGAGAGGGGAAGGCCATGGTGAGAGGAGGGAAAAGTCATGGTAAGAGGGGTGAATAAATTACAGCGGCAGGTGTCAGCGAATGGAACTGCCAAATTCGGACGAAATGATTTTCGGCGTTTTTAGACAAAAAACGCCGCGACAAAAAACTTCGGCTGAGCAGCAAATTGTCACCACGCAAAGTGACAATTGGGAAAGCAGTGGTGAAATGATAATTGTCACAATTAAAATAAATAAAAATTGACAGATCGTCGCCAATTTTCGCAGCGAAAACAGCCAAAAGAATTGACGGGAAACGGCGGCAGAGATTTTGTGATTTTTATGAAGGGACGGCCAATTAGCGGAAGACATTTCATGGCGCAAGGGAAAAAAGCAAAGTGAAAGAAGGCAAAGGGAGAACAAAGAAAAAACAATTTTAATTGTTATTTCTGGAAAGGGCGGAGGAGAAATTGTGGTACCATTGCTCCTCAGGCAGCAATTCGGCCACCACAACGTCGCCGTGCACCGCGCGGTTCATACATTTCGACCCCTTTTAATATTTTTGGGAGGAGAATTGTTTTCCGCATTTTGTGTTGGGTCAACCGACCTTAACAAACCATTGGTCCTCCATTTCGAACTCAACGAAAGCCTCCAAATAATTTTCGAAGGAAATCTGAAATGTTTTAAATTTAAACGGTCATTCATTCGCATTTCTCCGTCCGCCCACCTTAAATTTCCCTTTTTTGAGCGTTCCTTTGGAAATGCCCTCCAACAATTTTTCCTGCGTCCAATATTCGGGGAATAGTGCTTTTCCTCGGCTCTCTTTTCTGCATAAATCCTCCACCCTTTCAAGAAGCGATTTTTCACAGTCAATTCCTTTCATAAATTGCACTTTAAAACCAAAACTCTGAAAAACCTCGGGCGTAGTCGAGCAAAGTCAATGTGTGTTCAAATGATTTGTCAAGTCGCAGTTTTGTCTCTTCTGATGAGCAAAGAACCAACGGACGAATTCCAATGGCATTCCAATGGTCCAACAAATAATTGGCACTTCTGACGAGGCATTGCTCTTGGCTGAAGAAAAACGGAAGGTGAAAAGGAAAAGAAAGGGCAAACAGAAATCGGCTGACTGTAATTCGGGCACTGTAATGGACGCCGACTCGACGAAAGTCCCACCGACGAATTCGTTGAGAAACACAAACATTCGACCAACGTTTTCCGTGTAAATGCCATTCATCCGCTTGTAAATTGACGAATTCATTTTCTTCACATACGCCCAAACACTTTGGAGAATTATGACATTTCTTTAAGAAAAAAAATTAATCAAAAAATATTCAAGAAAAAAGTCGAATGGGAATTATTTTAAAATGAGCTTTAATTAGGAGGGAAAAAATTTCAAGCCTCTAAAAAACTGCACGTGATTAAATCATAAGCAAAAATATTGTATTGTAATTGCCTAATTTTTTCAATTAATCAAAATCAGTGTTATTTAATTTTTTCCAGGCGTGGAATTCCCTCTCCCCCCTCTCCCCCACTTTGGCGGTCTTTGTCCACCACCGCTCGTCCCCCTGCTTTTCCCCGCCGCTTTTCCTCCTCGGCTTCGTCCGCTTCTTCTCCCCTCTGCTGCTGTTCCTCCATTATTGTATACGATCCCGAAATGGTTGCGCTTTTTTGCTGATGAACTTTCCTCGGCTGCTCCTTCGCTTCCTTTCCACCACAAATTGTGCCAATTCGGCAAGTGTTGCCATCCTCGCTGAACTTTCTTCGCTTTTTTCCCGCCTTCGGCGTCCACGTGGGCCCTGCCCTTCGACGGTTTCCTCTTCTCCCAACATTTGGCCTAAAAAGCCAAAATTAGGCTAACTCTGACAAAAGCGATCATTAACAGCAAATGATCCCACTGGTGCGCATTTTTCCACACAAATGCTAACGGAGCAGCGAATTCGCACTCTCCGCGACCCTTCAAAACGGAACACTCTCAGCGAAGTATTAAAGCTTTTCCCGTCATTTCGGGGCCGAACATTTGTGCCGAACAGTTGGGCAGAAAACGCTCGAGGGGCAGGACAACTTGCAATAGGTCCATTGAATGATTTATGCCACAAAAGGCAAATGAAAGTGCCCCACCCATTAAGGAAAAGCTGAAGTGGCTTTGGCTCGGGTGGTTCGCCGCCAATTCGTTCGGCTTCGCATTTGTTGACCAAAATGTCCAGTCTTTGTGGAAGAGGGAGGTGAAAGCGATCACTTTGCCATGCCAAAATTAACTGATCACTCGGAGTGGCATTTGCGAATGTCCACCGTAATTCCAATTGCTCGCCGAGTCTCACGACGCTAACGGAAAGTCCTTCACGGAGAAGAGCCATTCGCAGCCGGAATTTATATCCAGACGACAAATCGGATCGAATTTTGGACAAAGGATTAATTGAGGAAGACAAAAGGGCGACATTTTTGGAGTCATTTTGATGGAAAAGCGAATTTTGGGGGAATTTGGAAAAGTCACAGAAAAAAGTGAAGAGACGACCTGCCAAAAGATGTACAAATTCAAATGGCAAAAGATGCTTTGTTTGATTTCAGACCTTTGCCTTTCTCGTTTTTCTGATGTAAAACCAACACAAATTGCCAAAGGTCGCTTCCAAAGTGTCTTCCGGGGCATTTACTCTTCGTCCCATTTTTATGTGCCGGACGAGGGAGACGGAGAGTCTGTGCCGGGAGGAACACAAACTTTCGGCATTTTGAAATGGGAAAGCGTTAATATTACGGTCATTAAGGCATTGCGAAAATGGACGTTGCAATTGGTGGCGTGGCCATTAAAAAAACCAAAATTTTGGAAGTTTTTTCTTAATAACTTTTTTCCAACTAAAATTTTTTTTTTGTAAGGCTAATAGAGCTTGTGAAGGGCTTTCGAATGATACCAAGATTGTTAGATTTGGTCAACAATGAAAAAAGTTGTAGTCCAAAACTTGGGCTGGCACCGAAACGTCCTGTTCCGTTTTTTCCTTGGGTTTTTTTTGATGATCTGTTCAAAATAGATTTAAAAATAGAAAGCAGCTTTTATCTCCATTTTCTTCAGTGCAAAATTCTTCAAAATATTTTATTAAATAAACATGGAAAAGTGTGTTTTCTGCGGTATGTTTAATTTGTTTGATTTAATTAATATTATTTTAAGGTTCAACACGAAAATCTGCACCAAATTTGCGATTTTTTGGGATACCGAAAGAGCCCGGACTCAAACGTATTCAGTGGTTTTATGTTCTTGGTGACAGAGAAATTGGGCCCAAAGACCGGGTGTCGAAAAGCGTTTCCATTTGGTAATTTTTGATAAACAAATCAATTTAGGTCTGTGCAATACATTTCCGCTTGGGAAAACCAAACAGCGATCCATCGCACGAAGGTGGGCCATTTGTGGGTCCAATAAATATGTCTTACTCCCCGCTATTTAAAAAAACCGAATCCCTCGTGGTGACAAAACAAAACAATTTAAAGAAATGATCGAGTTCAGATTTCGTTCCCCATTTGAATTTGAACAATGACTCTCCCGAGTACATGGATTATCTTGAATCATTGGACGATTGCAAAAGACCGATGGGCACAGAGAATCGAAGACGCCCGATAAAGCCACTGATTTTGAAGAAGAAAAGCAAAAGCGGACAGCAACAGGAAGTAAATGAGGAAATTAAACCCAAGGAAAATATTTTTTTGGGGAAAATGGAAATTTGTTTAAAAGTCAGTTGAAATGTGAATTATTATGTCCTTGATTCGTTTTCACAATGGTCAGGAAAATGAACTATGTTTTCAGTCCCAATCAGCCTGTGCCGCGCCAAAGCTTTTGCCAATTCCAAAATCAGTCGCAGAATCAGTCGATTTGAGAGAGGGACAACCCGTACTTATCAGACGATACAAAAAGGAAAGACGACAACAAAATTGATGAACATTTACTTTGTCATTTTATTACCTATTTTTTCATAAACTGTCCTTTGGCAATGAATTGGAAAACCCATCGTTTTTTTTCTCCAATTTACAATTGCGATTTTCCCTAACCAACCGTGAAGCGATCAAATCGGTCAAAAATCAACTGCAATCGAATTAGCTCCTTTAAAAAGATTAGTCGGAAGCACACCGATTTGGTTCGTCCGTTGGTTCCGTTGCAATAAATGGTCTGGCGTTCCGTTCAAGGTTGCCCCCGAGGGCATTTCAGGGAAGGGAAGGGGTAAAGGCGGATAATCTCATAAATTTCTCTCACACTTAACGATTTGCCCCTCGCCAATGAAAATGACCCAATTTGCCTTTTAATTTAATCACATCATGTGAATTATCAGTCCATAAATGAACTTCCGTTCAGTGAATTTGCAACATTTTAAGCGAAGGGAATAAAAGCATTTAAAGATTGTGATTATTTTAGCAAATTGAATTTAATTATACAATTTTAAATTTAATTGCAAACGCTCTCAAATAATCCACCGGTTCGGTGCCTTTTATTTTCCTGAAGTGCCCTTTTCCGACGCTTTTTCGGTGTTCGCGGCTCAATTGGCAAATGCCCGTTTCGTAAAAATAAGTCACCTGTGAAGAGTCAACCAACAACATTCTGCAGCAACTGTTTCCCTTTTAAATGACCAACCGATCGACAGTCTGTCCTCAGACGGCGCTTTTCCTCCAAACAAATGGCCAAACAATCGGACAATTTGAAAACGGAACGGACCTTCAACTGATAGTTGGACTGATCACCATCAGATTCAACATTACTTCCTTAATATTCCAGGCCAAAATATGCTGTGGAATTCTCTCAAATAAATGTGGAGAAGGGCACGGCGGAAAATGGCCATCGTCGCCTTGAAAATTGGGAAGAATTGGAGAAGGAAGGGGAAAAGTTGATCAACCACAAAATGTAATTTATTATTTTTAAATGTTAAAATAAAATTTAATTTAAACGCAAATTTTTTTTTGTAGCAAATCGGCACACAATTCGTTGAAGTCCGTCGGTTATTAGATGAAATAAAAATAGCTTCAATAAAACAACATGGTCGCTTCTCTGATCAGGCAATAAGCAAAAAGAAAAAATTTGCTTTTTTACTAAAAAAATAGGACCCAACCCGAGAAAGGGCACGGCAACGAATTCGGGACAAAGTGGCGATTAATGACGGCACCGAGGCGACCGTCAACCGAGCCGTGGCGGACGACCTTTTCGAGAACGACATTTTGCTGACATTGCCACAGGCCAAGCAAATATTGGAGGAAATCAAAGAAGGTGCCGCGGGCGGAATGCCATCGAATGAATGAATAAAAAGTTCATTCAGTTTCGTCATCGAGCAAACGACGCGGAAGACGACAGGCGAACCCAACGCCGAGCTCAATTTGGGGCAATGTGAACATTCCCTACTTGTTCCAAGTCTCGCAAACCGATTGTGAGATTAAGCACAGAGAATGGGACTGAATTTGCAATTTCAGCAAATTGGCAAAATAACATCAGAAAAGGGCACCGGCACATTGAGTGGGCACTTGGCCATAAGCCAACCTTCTGACTCTTTTCATTTTGAAGAAGCCTCACGTGTGTCCGTTTTGTGTTCCACCAAAATGACCACGCGTTGAAAGGCAAAGATTACCTGCAATACTTTCGTGGCTCCGGCTGTTGGTCCCAAGTGGGCAAAACCGGCGGGCGACAGCCCATTTCGATCGGATACGTGGTGCATTTTGTCACCACAGCGATCGCTTTTTCCCAAAATTCATTGACCTCTTTTTGAGATTCATTCCCCCAATTTTGTGCATGAGTTGCAATATTCAAAAGGAAAAGCAACCCATCTCACTCTCTCTGGTGAGTTACCGGTTTCTGTCTTTGTCAATTACCGGCAATTCCGCTTTGAGATTCGCTTTCCGTTCAAAAAATTCACATACGTCTGTTTTTGTCAGGGCACCGAATCGAATTTTGAAAAACGAACACCGGACACAAGTGACAACCTGGGCCAACCTTACGTAGAAGGGGCGAAGTTGACCATTTGAGACGGCCTTTGTTTAGGATTTGGGGTCCGCCATGCATTACGGCAACAGGGCATTCGCATCGGACTTTCGAAGGTGCGGCACCCTTCAGACGGCACATTTGGCCTCTTTTGCTTCAGTTTCACCATTCTGACGGTGGATCGGATGTATCAGCAGACAATAGGACAACGCGGCGGACTTTCCTTCAAAGACGCCAAAATGATCAACACGCGCTACTGCTCAGGTGGACAGTGGCGCATTGGCACCAAAATGGGCAATACAAATTGCAGAAATATGCAAGACTAAGTTGGACTGTGACAACGGCGGATACACCGACCCAACGGATTGCGAACGGTGCCGCTGCCCCGACGTACGAATCATTGGCATAAAATTAAAAATGGCATTTGTTTGTTGGCTTAGGGATACGCCGGCGATTACTGCCAACGCATTCCCAGCAGCAGTAATTAATAAAATAATTAACTACACCCTAGCATTTGTCTCGTTCCCCAAGATTCCCAAACTTGTCTAACGACCGGCGAATTCACCGCCGGCCGATGGCCGGGCAGCCTCAAAACAAGTTCACTGGTGCCGCGTGCTTCATGTTATTGGCGAATCCATGTAAATGAATGCGTTCACTAATTAACCCAAACGATTAAATAATTAATTATTTAGCCTTTGCATCGGACACATAGAGTTGTGATAAACATCGAAAAGTTGGACATGCCCTGCAAAGATTCGTGTGCCTCCTTTTTGGAGCTCAAATACAAAAAGGACAAAATAGCCACAGGCAAATGACGTCAAAAAGCTTTCATTTCACTTTTTATTTTGCCATTTTTTTGCTATTTAGGTGCCAGACTTTGCTGCGGAAATGCGACCACAATTTACGCGGACATTGGCACCGATGTGCTGGTGATTTTGATGTCGGACAACAATTTGGAAGCGAAGTACACCGGGTTCGAGCTGAGTTACAAATCGGGCAAGTGATTAGCGGGAGACCAAAAGAGACCATAATTAGCAAATTCACAGAGGGCACAGATCCGACAGTAATTTCACCAATGGTAACAGCGAAGCCGACAATTGCTATAACGAAAAGGCCGCCGAAAACATTGACCAACATTACGCCAAAGATAACAATAGAAACAACGCCAAGGATAACGACAACGACGGACACAATGCCAAGGATAACGACGGAAACTTCGCCAAGGACAACCTCCATCCCATCGCTAAAAACAACGACAACTTCGGAACCAACGACCGAAACGACGGCGGAACCAACTACCCCAAAAGAAGAAGAGGTAAGTTACTTGGATCAGCAGATTGAAAAGAAACACTTAAAACGGATGAGCAGGGGATTTGGAGCAAATGGGGCGGATGGAGCGGATGTTCGGCTTCGTGCGGTGCGTGCGGTCACAGGAGAAGAGTCCGCACGTGTTTCAAAGGCAAATGCAAGTGCGTTTTGGGCACAAAGGCAATGCATGGCCAAACGCTGTTGTTCAGAGGGGAGTCCGGCCAAATGGAGCGTTGCGCCTTCGGAATTTGCCCTTTGGCCAAACGCCGAACAAACCGTTGTCAAGGTCGACTGGTAATGCCATGCGATCTGATGGAAAGCCTCGAGTTCGGCACGGTGATTAATTACGACGGCATCCGACAGCGAATGGACAATGGCATGGGAAAACTGAGCAGACAGTGAAAGGCAATGTTATCCCGCGCAGATTCGCACGAGTTCGCGGGACCAATGCTCGATTCGAACATTCTGCTGGAGACGGAGTCGAAAAGTCGGCACTCGCCGAGTGAAGTTCGGCACATTGGCCAAATTGACGGCGGATTTGCTTCTCCGATTATTCTCACAGAAGACGCCATTTTGGCGCATCGAAATAGGCGACAAACGGACGAAGAAACGGCGGAAACAGCGAAAGTTTTCTGCGAAAAGTTAGCGCCAAAACATTTAAAGGGCAAAAATTATTGTCAAATTCAGAAAATTTTCTTATAATTGTCCGACCGCTCTTCTGACCATAAGGTCAGAAAACATTTAATATTTTTTATTTTAAAATGGAATTTGTGCCAATTTTAGCATGGATTGGCAGCAAAAAACGACGGAAGGGCCGCGAGAAAACAATCGCAAAACGAATGGAAATGGGGGCGAAGAGCAAAGGGAATGCTGCGCGGGCTTTGTCCCATCGAATGGCCAATGCGTGAAAAGGGAGCTAAGATAATGGCAAAAGGCAATTAATTAATTAGGGGCAATTAATAAAACGGACAAAGGAAAGGCAATGAAAATGGAAATGATCCTCCAACTTTGAAAACTATTTTGTATATATAAGTAATTTATTATTGCACTGTTCTCATTTCTTATTCCCAAATTCAGAGATTTGTGTTGTACGATTCGGAAATGAAATTAAAATTAATTAACGCATAAAAAGCATTTAATTATCTTAGCTAATGCTTTTATTTGAATTCTTTGCAATTTATTTTCATTGGCATTTTGTCATTTGCTTCCCTTTTTTACTTTAAGAGATTGCCTTGTAGAAAATGACCAGTCAAATTGCCCGAGTGACGTGTGAAAGTCCGGAAAAATTGCACAAAATGCAAAGGGCGAAGAACGAAGTTGACAAATTCCATGATTTCGATTTTCGCCTCTTCACACCCCGCCACATCCGCAAACGCCGTTTTCACGTCCTCTCTGTTGATGACCCGTGCAGTCGACTGCCCAACACCGAAGAGATTGCCCATCCCCGGAAAACCTCCGCCGCCGCCACGTTGGCCGGGCTTTTTTCCTGGGTTTTTGAGAAAGTATGATGTGAATAATTCGAAAGATCACCTCCGAACCCTCGAAACATTCTGAACATGTAAAACAGGAAGATGCCCGTGATAAGAAAGTTAACCATATGGGGAATCATTCCGACTCTGAAAAAAAAGAATTCATTTTTTATTTGGCAATGGCCTGCCAGCCTCCTCACATGTCCGTTTCGATGGAATCCTTTCGCTTCTGCCGCCCCTTTTGTCATCGCAATTGGCAGTGGTTCTGTGTGCGTCAAAAATGGCGAATGTCGCCAGTACAACCAACTGAAACGACACCACCACGAGTCAGCACCGGTCGCAGCAGAAGTGCCATCAGTCGACGAGGGAATGAACGCGACGGACAAAAGGAGAAAGAAACGCGGACCGTCGGCACTCGCAACTCTTTCCGCCCTTTTGCTGCTTGGCGTGGCGCTAATTGTCAGTTTGGCATTCGTCGCGTGGACAATCCATCGGATGGTAAACGAAAAGAAAAGGCCAAACGATGCCAGGGAAAGTGGGAAAATTGAATTGCAGAACGAACAGCACAAAGAATGTGCGGAAGCGATGAAAACACAAGCGGAACGAATCGAAGTGTTGGAAAGTGCGGTGACAAAGCAAAAACGGACGGAGGAAAAGGAAACGGAAGAGCCAAATGACAATGGGAAGAAAAGCCATGGTAAGGGAGGGAAAAGCAATGGTAAGAGAAAGGAGGAAAAGCCTGGTAAGGGAAGGGAGGAAAAGCCATGGTAAGAAGTCGTTTCTCAAATCGCGTTGAGGGAAGGGAGAAAAAGTTGCCATCACCTACAAAAGATGTTACCCGATTGATGAAGTATTGCAGCCATGGTAAGAAGAGGGAGGAAAAGCCATGTTGAGGGAAGGGAGAAAAAGCCATGGTAAGAGAGGGGAAGGCCATGGTGAGAGGAGGGAAAAGTCATGGTAAGAGGAGGGTGAATAAATTACAGCGGCAGGTGTCAGCGAATGGAACTGCCAAATTCGGACGAAATGATTTCGGCGTTTTTAGACAAAAAACGCCGCGACAACAAAACTTCGGCTGAGCAGCAAATTGTCACCACGCAAAGTGACAATTGGGAAAGCAGTGGTGAAATGATAATTGTCACAATTAAAATAAATAAAAATTGACAGATCGTCGCCAATTTTCGCAGCGAAAACAGCCAAAAGAATTGACGGGAAACGGCGGCAGAGATTTTGTGATTTTTATGAAGGGACGGCCAATTAGCGGAAGACATTTCATGGCGCAAGGGAAAAAAGCAAAGTGAAAGAAGGCAAAGGGAGAACAAAGAACAAACAATTTTAATTGTTATTTCTCATTTTAATTTAATTGTCATTTCTCATTTTTATTTGTTTAAGATTTTATTTTTCAATTTAATTAATTTGTAAAAGGAATAAATCACTCTTTTTATTTGTCAATTGCCATTTTGTCCGATACCAATTGACAATTTTGCATTTCCTTTTGCCATTTTGTCCGTTTTTGCCATTTTGTCCGTTCCATTCAAACGTATTCCTCCGTCCTTTCCCTCGCCGTTCTCTTCGGCGGAATTGGCTCTGCCGGGAACACCGTCTGATGTTGCTGATGCTTTCGTCCGTTTTCGTTCTTCCTAAATGCTTCTCCATTGTCATTCTCTCCTCCCTCCCCCAATTTTTGCCACTTTTTCTGTCCATTTTCTTCCTCAAAATTGCCATTTGTCCATTTAAAATTCGTCACGTTTCGCCCTCTCTCAAAATGAATGTTTTTGGCGTTATCGTAATGCCAAATTCGATTGAATTGCACTTCCTGCTGGGCACACATTGCGCTGGTTTTGTGCCAATTTTGACTTCCTTCCGCCGCTGTTTCCGTAAGTACCGTATTTCTTTATTTCCCTGTGCTTTACCGTTTCGGAATTCCTTTTCCAAATTTCTTTCGGCGTTCTCCGCCGCTGCGTTCGGTGGCGTCGGATGCCTTTCTTCGTCTGCTGCTGTTTTGTCACTTTTGCTGACTTTTATGCACTTTTTTGCGTGCCTTTTATGCACAAAAGTGCCAAGATGGACGAGTTGAATGATGGCCAAAGTGACGAGCGAAAGAACGGCCAAAAGGGCGGAGGGACGCGAAAGGCACAGAAGCGGCGGGGACGGAGCAGAAGCGGCGGGGGAAGTGGGAGAAGCGGGGGACGGGGGCAATGCGAAGGCTGAAATTGAATGGAGGACCCTTCTGGCCAACTCCTTGTTCTCTGATCACCTTCCTCGGCTTCTTCGTCGCGGTCGTCCTTTTCCCTCCCGTTGCTGCCTTTTGCTTTTGCCCCCAGCGCAATGACTCGGTTCGAAGGTGCCAAAATGGCATTTCTTTGTGGGGGGGGGGGGTTGGTCAGTGTTGGGCTCGGGCATGCCCCCCCCCTCGTCTCCCCCCTCTCCCCCACTTTGGCGGTCTTTGTCCACCACCGCTCGTCCCCCCTGCTTTTCCCCGCCGCTTTTCCTCCTCGGCTTCGTCCGCTTCTTCTCCCCTCTGCTGCTGTTCCTCCATTATTGTATACGATCCCGAAATGGTTGCGCTTTTTTGCTGATGAACTTTCGAATTTTGCTGACGATCAACACAAGATTGGGTAATTCCGCCTCGAAAACCTTCATCCACTTCTGTTCTGCGTTCATTTCACCAAATTTCTCGTCAGAAATACTTTCAAGTATTTCATTCAGCGTCGTAATTTCGTCAAAAAGCTCATTGTCGTTCACTTCCGGAGCAATCTGTTCAGCCAAACTCATCACTTCGGCGCTAGTGACTTTCATTTCCTCGAGAGAAATCCATTTTAGATTCGTTGGAAAACGTTCAACACGGAACCATTTATCGACATAGTTAAGTGTTGATTTCAGAAAATTCTGAAAAATGGGGAAATTTTTGAAAATTTCCCGTTAAAAACCCGGAATGAGTCACGCAAATGAGGCTGATTCGCCAAAAAATAAAGTATGATTCAAACTTATGCCACAAAAGGCAAATGAAAGTGCCCCACCCATTAAGGAAAAGCTGAAGTGGCTTTGGCTCGGGTGGTTCGCCGCCAATTCGTTCGGCTTCGCATTTGTTGACCAAAATGTCCAGTCTTTGTGGAAGAGGGAGGTGAAAGCGATCACTTTGCCATGCCAAAATTAACTGATCACTCGGAGTGGCATTTGCGAATGTCCACCGTAATTCCAATTGCTCGCCGAGTCTCACGACGCTAACGGAAAGTCCTTCACGGAGAAGAGCCATTCGCAGCCGGAATTTATATCCAGACGACAAATCGGATCGAATTTTGGACAAAGGATTAATTGAGGAAGACAAAAGGGCGACATTTTTGGAGTCATTTTGATGGAAAAGCGAATTTTGGGGGAATTTGGAAAAGTCACAGAAAAAAGTGAAGAGACGACCTGCCAAAAGATGTACAAATTCCAAATCCGTTGGTGCTGATGTGCTTGCATGAATGCCGTGCTTTCTCGTTTTTCTGATGTAAAACCAACACAAATTGCCAAAGGTCGCTTCCAAAGTGTCTTCCGGGGCATTTACTCTTCGTCCCATTTTTATGTGCCGGACGAGGGAGACGGAGAGTCTGTGCCGGGAGGAACACAAACTTTCGGCATTTTGAAATGGGAAAGCGTTAATATTACGGTCATTAAGGCATTGCGAAAATGGACGTTGCAATTGGTGGCGTGGCCATTCAAAAAAGCGACGCCGGAAGAGGGAAAAGCGAAGTGAAAGTGCACGGCAATGCCACGAGAAAGGCATTTAGTTCGGATAACTGAAAGGGAGGGGAGCGGGAAATGCCAATCGGGACAACTGTTAGCAAATAATGAGGCTTATCTTTATGGAAGAAGCCCTCTTCCGATGGCAATTTCACCTGGTTTCGTACCATTTTTGGTCCCAATTTGTTCCTTTTTCTCCCGCTGATTCTTTCCTTTTATCCATTCCTCAGTCTCTTCTTTTTCTCCCTGCTGGTCCTCTTTATAATCTTCATAATCCCCTTCCCCATCATCTTCATCCCTTCCTTTTTCTGCTTCTTCTTCCTCCCCCATTTGATCAGCTGTGTGTTCCACCTCCTCCTTCCACTTACCCTCCTCCTTTTTCTCCTCCTCCTGTTCATTATAATCTTCCCTTTCCTCCTCCACATTTTCCTCCTCCTCTTCCTCCTTTTTCTCTTCATCTTCTCTCTGTTCCTCCTTCGCTTTCTGCTCCTCCTTCTCATCCACTTCCTCCTCCTCCTTTTTCTTTTCCTCTTCTTTCTCTTCATCTTCTCTTTCCTCCTTCGCCTTTTTCATCTGTGCCAATGTGCGACTTGCCAAAGTGAACTTCGCCCGAAGGACCGATGAAACATTAAATAATGGAAAAACATCGGAAAAAGTGCCATTCTTCTGTGGCCTATCGCTAATTCTTGAAGGAGCGCATAAATTATCATAATAATTGGCAAATTTTGCCGCATGGAACAGTTGAGGGTGTGAAAATTGGGTGAAAGCACTGAGCACACACTAAAAGGCGAATTACGCTGACTGATCAGGTCAAAATGCCGCACCTGATCAGGATGACGCCGAAATTGGGCAGAATGGCACGTGAAACTCAGAAGACATTCCCTGAGGCAATCAGAGATTGTTCGGACGGACAGCGCCTAAGCCAAGTGAGCAATGATCGGTCATAGCGTGGGACTTGAAAATTCAAATTTACTCGACTTGCGCCATTATTTGGTGCCAAAGAAACATTCAAAGCACTGCCGGGGAAAAGCTCGAAATTGGCACTTTCAGAGCACTTTCCTTCTGCGGAAATGACCACCCTCTCGGTGCTTCGGATGCACATTTTCTCGTGGTAATGGCCATTTGAGAGCGGACTCAGCTCAGTTTCGATTTCAGCTCGGCCCTCTGCTGTCATTCCTCTGATTCATTATGTTAGCAAATTCCCTTTTGTTTCAAAACCCCCGTCTCTTTCGTCTTTGGGTGTCTCCCGTGCCAAAAGCGTCCCATTGGATGCCGGATTCTGAACTGAGTTGGCATTGTCCCGAGTTAGCCGAGTGTACAAAAGCTTTGCACGGAAAGGGCGCCCCGAAAAAGCGATTTTCCTAATCAAATGCCATTGCAAAAGCTGTTGCTATTCGTCCGCTTTGCCCACTGTGCATTTTCGTCGACATTTTTCGCTTTCGAATTGCCCTTCCACCACCAATTCTCTCGTCGGGTCAATCCAAAAATGTTCGGAGCGTATCCAAATGAGTTCGGCATACTCCGGGCATTCTACTTAAGGGAGGGGAAAGGGGACAAACATTCAGTGCCGCAGTCAGCCCGAACAATTCGATACCATCGTCGCAAACGCTCTCAAAATAATCCACCGGTTCGGTGCCTTTTATTTTCCTGAAGTGCCCTTTTCCGACGCTTTTTCGGTGTTCGCGGCTCAATTGGCAAATGCCCGTTTCGTAAAAATAAGTCACCTGTGAAGAGTCAACCAACAACATTCTGCAGCAACTGTTTCCCTTTTAAATGACCAACCGATCGACAGTCTGTCCTCAGACGGCGCTTTTCCTCCAAACAAATGGCCAAACAATCGGACAATTTGAAAACGGAACGGACCTTCAACTGATAGTTGGACTGATCACCATCAGATTCAACATTACTTCCTTAATATTCCAGGCCAAAATATGCTGTGGAATTCTCTCAAATAAATGTGGAGAAGGGCACGGCGGAAAATGGCCATCGTCGCCTTGAAAATTGGGAAGAATTGGAGAAGGAAGGGGAAAAGTGAGGGAGCAACTGACTGCTGCTGATCGGCGGAAGGCATATCCGCTGGAAGTGCGCTCGGCTGTCCCTTCCCCTTGGATTTTGCCCTCCTCCTCCAAATTCGTTGTGCCATTGCCTTTCCCTTGGCTTTTGCCCTCCTCCTCCAAATTCGTTGTGCCATTGCCTTTCCCTTGGCTTTTGCCCTCCTCCTCCAAATTCGTTGTGCCATTGCCTTTCCCTTGGCTTTCGCCTTCCCTTTTGGCACCTTTTCTTCCGTCCTCCCTTTTCCCCTTCTTCTTCCATTATCGTGCATTGCTTTTTCTCCGAGTCGTACTCAAATGAATGGCATTTTTCGTCCATTTCTGTGCATTTATCGGAACATTTTTGTAACGAAATTCCGTCCTCCCTTTTCTGCTTCCAATTCGATGCCATTTGCTTCGTTTGCGCCCCCTCCGTTCGCAAATACGCCCTTTTGGCACATTCTCCGCTTGGGTGACGCAAAGACAATTCGTCAGAAAAGGACAACGAATTGGCCAAAAGCGGATCTGAACAATTAAATGGTCACAGGGCAAACTAAAAGTCTGCCCAATGGCAAATCAAATGCCAACCATCGGCGGATCAGACAGAGCGATTGCCATTTTTAAACCCGGCTTTTATGTGTGCCAATGGAATAAATTTCGAAAATAATAATCCCTTTGCTGACTCACCAGGAAAAATTCTGGGATTATTTGTTATGGTCGCATTGTGCAGGGAAAAGAAAATAAATAAAAAGAAAATCTTATCCATCAGCAGAATAGCGCCTAATAATAATCCCATTCTCTGCAGTGTTTTTGGTGCATTTTGTCACCACAGCGATCGCTTTTTCCCAAAATTCATTGACCTCTTTTTGAGATTCATTCCCCCAATTTTGTGCATGAGTTGCAATATTCAAAAGGAAAAGCAACCCATCTCACTCTCTCTGGTGAGTTACCGGTTTCTGTCTTTGTCAATTACCGGCAATTCCGCTTTGAGATTCGCTTTCCGTTCAAAAAATTCACACAAATTCAAAAGGAGCGTCTTTTACGGGTTCATCTCTAATTAAATAAACAAAATGACAAATAACAACATGGCTTAGGCTGCTTCTTTCTTTTGCTCTTTCTCTCCGTCCTTTTTCTCTTCTTTCTCTCGTTCGCGGTTCCACGAGTCAAGTCCTTAAATCAGAGCCCAATTACAACAATTCCCTTCCTCCCCCTCTCCTCCCGCGTTCGTTACCTTTCGGCAGCGTCGTGTCCTCATCCATTGATCCTGTGCCTGCCACGAACTCCTCATAAGTGTGCTTCTCGGCAAAAGGCCTCGGACCCAACAATCTGTGAAAGTGAAGGATTAAAGGGAAGGAAACGTGTGGCTAACTCGATCATGTCCTCCCTTGCCAAGATTTCCTTCTCCAACAGTCGAAGAGCAACCTAAAAATAAGAAAAATGAAAGGAAATGAATCATACATGCACAAGGGGTGTATCAGCCCAAGGGCCATACAACGGACGATTGGGACAGGGGGGGGGGGGTGTCTCGGGCCCGATTTTTCATACGAAGGTCAAATTTTTCTCCGTTTTTGTAAATGCTTATGGTCTCTCCTAATTATTTCTGACTGTTTCACGAACCCGTTCGATCTGTTCCACCTTCGACATCAAAAGTTCGCGCGTTCGCCGCAGTGCCGCGCTGACCATGTCGCGCACCTCCTGGTCAATCAGCTGAGCGGTAGCCTCCGAATAGGGCTTATCGAATGCCATTTCGCCAGGCTCCGGAGTGTCGAAGGACACCGGACCGACTTTCTCGCTCATTCCGAATTTGACCACCTGAAACCAACGTAAGACAAAAACAACAATGATTTTAATTATTGGTGAAATTTAAAACTGATTACTAATGCAAATGCCCACCTGAGAGTAAGCGATCTGTGTGATCTTCCGCAAATCGTCTTGGGCGCCAGTGGTAATTCGCCCGAAGAAAATTTCCTCTGACACTCTGCCACCTAAAATTAGAAATTTAAGCGCTATTAAGTGACACAAAATTCACAGGTTACACACCCAAAGTCATGCACATTCTGTCCAGCAGCTGCTCCTTCGAGTAAAGGTATTGATCCTTGGGCATATATTGCGCGTAGCCGAGGCCCTTTCCACGCGGAATGATTGACACCCAAAACAATGGGAAAATAAATAATTGATATCAGTTTTGGAAAATAAGTAGTTGCCTTTAACAATGGGTCGGCAAACTCCAAAAACCACCCGGCCACGGCATGGCCCGCCTCGTGGTACGCCACCGTTTTCTTCTCGTCCGGCTGCAGGACCTGACTTTTCTTCTCCATCCCGGCGATGACCCGCTCGATGGCATTCTCAAAGTCCTTGGAAGTCACCTCATCGTGTGCATCTAAAACAACGGCAAATTTTCTAATTTTCTTACAATTAGAGGGGTTTTCCTAAACTAAGTTTTTTTACATTTTCATAGAAAAAAATAACATTAAAAACGAAAAATGTGTTTTTAAAAATTTCGAAGACTACGGGGGAATGCTCCAGGAGAGGAGCGAGATTGAAATCGCATCCATAAAAAAGGAACCTCGGGCCGCAATTAGTGCCGATTCATTGCAAACATTGGCAATGTCTGCGCCTGAAAAGAAACAGTAATAAATTGACATGTGACTAACGCAACCGGAAAATCCGGGCGTGTGCGCAGCAAGTTTGCGGGAAAGCTCGATTTTGTCCAAGGTTGTTTTGATTGGTGTCAAATGAACGCGGAAGATGGAAGCACGGCCTTTGATGTCGGGAACGGGGATGAATATTTGTCGATCAAATCGGCCCGGACGCATCAACGCGGGGTCGAGAATGTCCACGCGGTTTGTGGCAGCGATGACCACAACGTTCGATTCATCAGTTGAAAACCCTTAACTTTGGCATTCAGTCCAATAAAGGGATGGATGAATAGCCAGCGGGCAAAAAAAAGACCAATTTTGGGTCAATTTTTCAAGAAATAAGCTAAAATTTTTTTTTCCAATAAAATTTTTTTTTCCAAAATTTTTCCTTGGAATTTCCATATAAAAATTTCTAAGAATTTTCTTGAAAATTTCCAAATTAAAAAATATTTTTGGCGAAATTTCGGCCGGCGAAATTTTGGGGTGCACCCTCGCGGAGGATAGACTTGGTAACGATTCCCCCACTCCAAACTCTCTTACAATTAGTCCACCCCTCCCAATGCGAAGAGGGTGCAGTTTGTCCCCCCCTCGCGAAAATTTGTGTTTTGCCAAGGGGTGATTTTTCTATGCCCGTAGTACAAATCCCCGCTCCGACCGTCCATTTCGACCAGCAATTGATTCAGTGTGTTCTCCTGCTCGGAGTGGCCTCCCATGGCGCCCTTTCCGCCCCGTTTCCGTCCAACAGCGTCAATTTCGTCAATGAACAGAATGCATGGTGCCTTTTTCCGCGCCATTTCAAACATGTCCCGAACTCGGCTAGGCCCAACACCGACGAACATCTCCAAAAACTCGGAACCGGACACAGTGATAAATGGCACATTTGCTTCGCCAGCAGTTGCTTTGGCGAGAAGAGTTTTACCAGTGCCCGGAGGGCCAGTCAGAAGAGCACCCTGCAAAAAAAGAAGATAAGGATGGCTAATTAAGATGAAAATTCGAATGAATCAACAAAATGACCTTGGGAATTTTTGCGCCCAGTGCTTTGTATTGTGCGGGGTTCTTCAGAAAGTTGACAAATTCCATGATTTCGATTTTCGCCTCTTCACACCCCGCCACATCCGCAAACGCCGTTTTCACGTCCTCTCTGTTGATGACCCGTGCAGTCGACTGCCCAACACCGAAGAGATTGCCCATCCCCGGAAAACCTCCGCCGCCGCCACGTTGGCCGGGCTTTTTTCCTGGGTTTTTGAGAAAGTATGATGTGAATAATTCGAAAGATCACCTCCGAACCCTCGAAACATTCTGAACATGTAAAACAGGAAGATGCCCGTGATAAGAAAGTTAACCATATGGGGAATCATTCCGACTCTGAAAAAAAAGAATTCATTTTTTATTTGGCAATGGCCTGCCAGCCTCCTCACATGTCCGTTTCGCTTTTGTACAACACCGGCACCTGCTGCTGACTCGTCTCCATGCCCAAATGTTGCTGTGCCTGGGTTAAACTGCGCTCAAAAGTGTCTACGCTTCCGATGTTGAAGTAAAAAACGGTCTAAATTCTCAAATGAAAAATACAACCGTTTATTTGTTTCGCTTCGTCACCTGCGTTGGCTCCCTGGTAATGACACGGACCCATTTATTGTCAATAACTTCGAGGCGTTCAACCTAAACGAATGGTTCGGGGAATCCGTTAAGTGTAACGCCAAATCATTAGCACACATTGTTCTTTTCCAAAAAGTCCGTGTAGAACTGTTTCCATGATATTTCTGTGTAAGCGAGCTAAACAGAAGGAGTAATAGCAAATCAACAAAAAAGGCAATGGCAACACTGTGGTCTTATGAAAAACAGCGCAAGAAACGCTAAGTGAATTCTAGTTGGAATAAAAATGATAATCAAAAGTTGAGAAAAAAAGGAAAATGGGTCAACAACATTGAAAATTTGTCTCATCACCCTCGGAATTGGACTTTTTTTGTTTACAAAAACTTACCCTCCCCCAATCGTTTCTCAAATCGCTGCCTATCTCAAGCACCAACTTTGCCATCACCTACAAAAGATGTTACCCGATTGATGAAGTATTGCAGTCCGACAATCACAGCAGCTGCAACAGCCATTTTCTGCCAGTTTGACATGCCCTGACTAAAAGAAAGTATTAGAAAAGGTGCCGAGACGAACCGACAAAGGGTTAGGAGGCATTCCGCCGCTACCGCCCGATGCATTTCCACCAGTGAAAGAAGACTTTGGCTGACCGACGCTGAAGAAAATCGGTTTCTAAAACATTTATTCATTCGTTTTGTGGACAGGAAGTTTAATGGAATACGGAAAATTCCTTTCGTCGATGCAAAAGAAGACGAAAATTTCTGCGCGTAAGTTGATGACAAATAACATGAAGCCGACCAAAACAATTCTTTAAAATAAGCAGCATTTGGAAATTCAACAAAACAAACAAATTTGTCTAAAACAGGTAATTAAACGAGGTTAACGGGACAAAAAAATGTTTTCCGGGACACATAGGTACATATGTACCTATTTTTGATCAAAGCTTTCAAAATAAAAATTACTCAAAAACATTGGAAATGAGTAGGGTGCGAATTTATATATTTTTGGTAAAAGTGAAGATACTGACGGGATTGAAAATGTAAATATAATATCAATCGACTCCTCTCGGTCTCTATGAAAGAATATGAAAAAAAATTTTGGCGGCAACCACTCCCTGAAGAGTTACAGACCCGGGACTGAAACCGTCCAATGTCTAAAACACATGAATCTCCAACAAAACATACAGAAATAGATTTATCTCGTCTCTAATGTAAGAATATGTGAAACTTTTGACAAAATGTAAACAAGGAATCCCTTTTTGAGGGCACGAAGCGCCCGCCTTACAATTAGCGAGCATGCGAAGACAGAGCGGACGAAACCCAACTCGTACTGTTTTTCGACAAAAAAAATCGTCATAACTTTTGTTAAAGCCAACCAAATTAAACATTCTTGGTATCATTCGAAGCACTTAAAGTTCTCCATCTATTTGCAAAATGCAAGAAAATTTTATTGCTTTTCAAAAAAAAGTTATAACCAAAAATTTAAAAAAAAAAAATTTCGTCCATAACTTTTTTCAAACTTGATCAATTTTTTTGAAACTTGGTATTTATAGAGAGAATTTTAAGGGCTATTGAACGATACCAAGAATGTTTAATTTGGTCGGTTTACGATTTTTTGTCGAAAAACAGTACGAGTTGGGTTTTTCCCGACGGAGCAAGTAGTGGGGCGCCCGAGCGAGCGGAGGGTTGCGAGCGCATGGTTAAGGTCGGGCCATTAGCCCGACCTCAGGCGCGAGCAACCCGGAGCGAGCGAGCGGCGCCCCACCTACTGCTGGCCGCCGTAGTCGAGTGTGCGTTATTTTTAGCGCAATATTAAGTATTCAAGGCCAAAAAATGATTTCATGTATGTTTAAAACAGGGATGCGATCGAAAAATTTTCAAAATCAGAACATCGGGTCCAAAAAATCAGATTTTGGGGTCGAAAATCAGAACATTTTGCAAATTGCTTCAAATCAGATATTTTTACAATTTATTCAATCAAAAATGTATCAAATATTATATTTTTCACCTCCCATGATCATTTTTAACAATTTTGGTGAGGAAATGAGCAAATCGTACATTTCAGTGCAAGTGAGATCATAATTCGATTTGATTTGGGCCAGACTTTTCACGGTTTCAACTTTCAATAAATTGCGCACATCAGTCCACTGAGCTGAACAAAGAGAGAAGACGCGCTCCACGCATGCATTGGACACGGGAATTGAAAGAATTTTGCTGACGATCAACACAAGATTGGGTAATTCCGCCTCGAAAACCTTCATCCACTTCTGTTCTGCGTTCATTTCACCAAATTTCTCGTCAGAAATACTTTCAAGTATTTCATTCAGCGTCGTAATTTCGTCAAAAAGCTCATTGTCGTTCACTTCCGGAGCAATCTGTTCAGCCAAACTCATCACTTCGGCGCTAGTGACTTTCATTTCCTCGAGAGAAATCCATTTTAGATTCGTTGGAAAACGTTCAACACGGAACCATTTATCGACATAGTTAAGTGTTGATTTCAGAAAATTCTGAAAAATGGGGAAATTTTTGAAAATTTCCCGTTAAAAACCCGGAATGAGTCACGCAAATGAGCTGATTCGCCAAAAAATAAAGTATGATTCAAACTTCGGCCGAAGTCTCTCCACCCAATTCCTCTAAGTCGATCAATGACGGAAATTCCTTTTTTTGGATTGAAGTAACGAACCACCAAAGGAAAAAGTTTGGTGGTTTTATGATTTGATGAGTCAATCGAAGGTGAAAACGGAAGCCCAGTCATTTCCTGCAACGTAATGGAGACAGAATGCGGAGCAAGTACTCCTAAATTATTCTCGATTTATTTATCCTTTAATTTTATGAAAACTTGTAATAATTGCTGCGGATTTGTCTCTTTTGGATCCGTAATTTGCCGCAATTTTTGAATCAGGAAAAATTTTTGACAACAAATCAGACACACAATTGGCCGATTTAAAACTTTGAGCATGCTGCGCGGTGTGATATGCCCAAGCACCTAAACAAATAAAAGTTATTTCTGATTTAATTTGTAATTTAACCCTCGGCTGCTGCTGTTTGACGGTCCAAATCCGTTGGTGCTGATGTGCTTGGCATGAATGCCGTGCTTGCCAAAGCGGAATTTGCAGCTTTCTTGTGTTTTTCCGTCTTCAGATGATGAGGAATGGCCGTTTTTCCAGTGGACAACAAAGAAATGTCAAAATTGCATGGGATGCAATGCGCAAATTCATCTCCTGCTTTGCTTTTTGTGATCCCCTGAAATTCATTGACATATTCACTTTTAAAAACATTTTTGCGCTTAGGCGGTGCAATTTGTTAGTACTAGTGCAGGTGCTAAAAGGTCAGGAGGCCACCTTTTTCCTCAATTTTTCGAGTTTTAAACCGGTTCAAAAACCGGTTTAAATGCATTTCCGCGCCCAATTTTAAGCTATTCCAACGATGTGATCCGTCCTGTAGAGCGCGCCTTCCACATGGGAACCGCCCACTTCGGCGCGGGTTTTTCGGCGCGGCCACTTCGGCGTTCGCGCCGAAAAAACCCCGCGCCGAAAAACCCGCGCCGAAGTGACCCCGACCCTTACACATGGCGTTCGCGCCAGGGGTGGGACGCACACAGAAAAAAACCGCGGCCGCGCATCGCGCATTCAAATTGCCGCGACCGCGGATCGCGCAAAAAAAACCGCGGCCGGCCGCGCATCGCGCATTCAAATTGCCGCGGACCGCGGATCGCGCATTATTAAAATTTTTTTCCAATTTTTAAACCATTTAAATTTTTTTGGGGGGGAGGAAGAAATAAGCAATTCGTAACTTTCAGCGCATTTGGGATCAGAAAATCAGATTTTTAACAATTTTTTACGGCGCATGTTTCCAAAAAGTTTTGGGAAATGGGCTAGGGGGAGAGGGTCGGGCGGTGGCGATAGGCGCCGCCGGAAAATTTTTTTGTAATTTCGTTCTGATTTGTTGAAAGATTTTCACCAAAAAGGCCAATTTTCGCAAATAAAAGCCAAGCGATGACTATTTTGCCTTTAGTTTTTTCGAAAAAACTTGGGAGATGGACAGGGGCGTCCGGTGGCGCCGATAGGCGCCGCCGGGAAAAATTTTTAATTTTTAATCCGATTTGTTAACAGATTTTGTCCAAAAATGACCAAATTTTGCCACAATCTTATATTTTCTTCGTAAAATAGTGATATTCTGACATAGAATTTCAAAATTATCTTGCTTTTTATATAAAAATACTTATTTTTAAATAATATTAAAAATAAAAAACAATCGCTTATTAAATAAATTTTTTTAAATTGGTCCAAAATTGCCGCGGAGTCCCAAATTCCGGGGACTAGGTCGTTTTGGCGCCGACGTTTTGGCGCCAGCCTCAGTTTTTTTATTATAACTTTTTTCTTTGTCGACCAAATCTAATAATCTTGGTATCATTCGAAAGATCCTCACATGCTCTATTAGCCTTACAAAAAAAAACAAAAAAAAATTTAGCCTGTAAAAGTTATTAAGAAAAAACTTCAAAAATTTCGACTTTTTTGCAATTTCATGTTATAAATTTTTTGGTAATTGTCTAATCGCGAAGTAATAGCTTAGAAATAGCTTCTAAACATGTTAAGCTTTCGAATGATACCAAGATTATTGGATTTGTTTAACAACTAAAAAAGTTATAGTCCGAAAACTTGAGCTGGCGCCAAAACGATACGGACCCGAAGCATCCACCGTGGACGAAGCCCTGGGAGAACAGAGCGCAGCGGAGACGAGCCAAGCAGAGCAATAGCCAGGCCGTGATGCGTCTAAATGACACGACGACGTCCTGTGACACCCACCCGTCCCTTGCTTCGATCATTCCCGTCCCTTCCGATTGCTGTGTTTTGTCTGTTCCAATGCTTCCTAAATGTTCCCCTTGTGAACAGTGATCCTTCCTTATGTGATCTGAACATATACCGTATTATCTCTAATTATCACCCCGGGGGGATTATTGTTCAACCTCCTCAGAAAGGGGGGCATTATTAGATACGGGGGGATAAATGGAGACGGGGGATTATTTTTCAACTGATTTATTACTGAAAATTTTTGAAAATTTTTTGAACATGTCGCCAAAAATGTCATCGCGGCAAAAAAAAAATCGTTTTTGTAGCATTTTTGTTAAAAATTTCCGAATTTTGCTTGAAAAATTCCAAAAATATTTACAAAACATTGACAAAACCCCCCCCCCCCAAATATTCAAACACGAATATGAACCTTTTGAGCCCGGGCAATTTAGGCTAATTTTTGAAAATTCATAACTCGCTTCAGGGTTGGACAATGTTAGTGGATAAAGCTTAAAAAATAAAGAAAAATCAGGAGAATTTATTTGTTTTATTTGGGTTTTCTAATTAAATAGGAAAAAAATTTTCCAGAAATTCTGGAAATTTTCAATTTTTCAGAAAAAATTCAACACTCGATTCTGAAAAGGAGTTTTCATAAATTAAAAAAACTAAAAAACCGCAATTTTTTGCATTAAAAGCAGGGTTCGTATCTGTCCTTATTTATAAGATTTGTCCTTATTTGGAGGGTCCAAATCTTACAAAATAAAAATGTCCTTATTTGTAAGCTTATTTCGGGCTATTGTTCTTATTTTGTTCTTATTTCTTAAATATATTCATAATTTGGAAATTTATGGCCAAATGTTCTTATTTTACCTATAAATTTTAAAAAAATTTTCCCCGGCGGCGCCTATCGGCACCGTCGGACGCTAAAAATACTTTATTTTCTTTAAAATTGGCTCAAAAATCACCAAAATTTATGCAATTTTTAGACAAAATCTGTTAACAAATCAAAGAAATAGCAAAAATTTTTCCGGCGCGCCTATCGGCACCGCCGGACCCACTCCCCTCCCCCGTTCTCCAAAATTTCTTGGAAAAATGCGCCGTAAAAAATTTGTTAAAAATTTTATTTTTTTTAGATAAAAATTGCACTAAATTTGCTATTTTTCTCCCCAAAATTGTTAAAAATAATCATGGGAGGTGAAAAATATAATATTTGATACATTTTTGATCGAATAAATTGTAAAAATATCTGATTTGAAGCAATTTTGCGAAATGTTCTTATTTTTGACCATAAAATCTTATTTTTTGGCCTTAATGTTCTTATTTTGAAAAATTTTCGATCCGAACCCTGATTAAAAGAGATATTTCATTTTATACTTTTATCCCGTAGAAATTTTTTCGAAAAAATAAAAAATTCCATTTATCCCCCGGGGGATAAATGGAGACGGGGGGATTATTGTTCAACCTCCTCAGAAAGGGGGATAAATGGATACAGGGGGATTAATGGAGACGGGGTGATAATTAGAGATAATACGGTATATGTTGTATGCCCATTAATATATTGTGCTTCGCTTATTCGATATTTGTGAAATCTCATTCATATTCATCGTCGTTGTATTCATATACACATTTGATATATTAATAAAATGGCAATATCGGTCGTGCATAATCATAGAAATTCCATGTTATCATAAAGGACCTACCTGTTTTTGCCTTTAAATCCTCCCCATGGATTAGTATTTATGAATAGGGCGCGGATTTTTAGTGACAAAAAATCCCAAGATTAACTAAAAAGCTAAAAGGAACCAAATAATGCTGAAACAATGGCAAAAATAGTAGCGAACAAAATTTCGTTCGAAATTTTATTTAAAAGGTTTTTGGCTGATTTTTGATGCAATTTCGTGATTTAAACTGTTTTTTGATTTTTCGTTTTATGATGATTAGTAGGGATGGTAAAAATATGGATATAAAGTCGCGAAATATGGCCATAAAATATGGACCAAAAATCGCAAAATATGGACATAAAATTGCGAAAATCTCAAAATATGGATATAAATGGCAAAAACGTCAAAATATGGACATAAATTTTTCAAAATTGAGTGCAAAATTTCTTCAAATTTATTGGTTGAAATTGCATATGAGATACATTTCCAAATTTTTTGACTCGGTAAGGCGCTTTGACAAAGACGGCTTTCGTTTTGCAATTAGTCGGTCAACATTCGGAAATTGGTCTCGAATTTTTTCGGCAATTACGTGCAATCATTTTAGAAGAAAAAAAAACATGAAAGCTAAAATTTATTAATTTTTTAGCGCAAAATCAACAACAAAAGCGAAATTTTCGCTTTTTTGCTTATTTTTGACATAATTTATTAATTTTTAAGAAAATTTAAATTTATTCAATATTCTCGAGAAATTTTGGCGAAAAAATGATTTTTTGAAAAATTTTTCGGTTTTTGGGCTCAAAAAGGCTAATTTAACTGCTGGGGGCCGTTCTAATAGAGGTTTTTTTGAAAAATGCCAAAATATGGACAAAATGCCAGCCTGAAACGCACGAAAAACATGTTTTAAGCTTGGTTTGAAGCTTCTAGAATGGATTTCTATATCCATATTTTCCATATTTCGCGATAAAAAGTGAAGAGACGACCTGCCAAAAGATGTACAAATTCAAATGGCAAAAGATGCTTTGTTTGACTTTCAGACCTTTGCCTTTCTCGTTTTTCTGATGTAAAACCAACACAAATTGCCAAAGGTCGCTTCCAAAGTGTCTTCCGGGGCATTTACTCTTCGTCCCATTTTTATGTGCCGGACGAGGGAGACGGAGAGTCTGTGCCGGGAGGAACACAAACTTTCGGCATTTTGAAATGGGAAAGCGTTAATATTACGGTCATTAAGGCATTGCGAAAATGGATTGATTTTGCGCTAAAAAATTAATAAATTTTAGCTTTCATGTTTTTTTTTCTTCTAAAATGATTGCACGTAATTGCCGAAAAAATTCGAGACCAATTTCCGAATGTTGACCGACTAATTGCAAAACGAAAGCCGTCTTTGTCAAAGCGCCTTACCGAGTCAAAAAATTTGGAAATGTATCTCATATGCAATTTCAACCAATAAATTTGAAGAAATTTTGCACTCAATTTTGAAAAATTTATGTCCATATTTTGACGTTTTTGCCATTTATATCCATATTTTGAGATTTTCGCAATTTTATGTCCATATTTTGCGATTTTTGGTCCATATTTTATGGCCATATTTCGCGACTTTATATCCATATTTTTACCAGTCCTAATGATTAGAGTCCATTAGAGATTGATTAAAACTCATTTTGGGCAGTTTTTACCGGGCACAATTCTGTGCTACAGCCGCGAAATATTGCTTTATTTTTTGAAAACGTTTTAAATGACAAAAAAGAGCAAAAAAATTTATTAGCTGTCGGTGTGTATAGCGGTGACTTTTTGTCTTTAGCTCTATCTGGTCCTCCTTTTTTCCTCCTCCTGTTCATTATAATCTTCCCTTTCCTCCTCCACATTTTCCTCCTCCTCTTCCTCCTTTTTCTCTTCATCTTCTCTCTGTTCCTCCTTCGCTTTCTGCTCCTCCTTCTCATCCACTTCCTCCTCCTCCTTTTTCTTTTCCTCTTCTTTCTCTTCATCTTCTCTTTCCTCCTTCGCCTTTTTCATCTGTGCACATCGTCTCCCATCGTTTCTGTGCTTATCGATTCCTCCAATGTCCGAGTTGGCCTTTTCGTTGGCCATTCTTATTCACTTTTGTTGGTTGGCTCTTCTTACGCTTTTTCCACTTAACCATTCTTTTAATTAGCATAAATTTGTCTTGTTTTATCAATTTTTTCAGTGGATATGGAAGTTGTTGACGAGCCGACAGTTTGCCACCGGCACAAGTTTCGCCACCTAAGCCAAAATCGGACGTTTCGCCACCTGAGAAAATTCGGACATTTCGACACCCAGGCGGTTAAAGCATAATTTAGGGGAATATTTTTTTGTGTGTTTTCTAAGTTTAAATTGGATATCAAAACGCTAAATTTTGGCTTTGGTGACGAAGAGAGTCGGCCGATGAGACCAACCCGGTTTTTAATGGTGAAAATTCCGATTTTAAAGAAAAAAAAAATTACCTTTTAAAAAATAAAAGAGAGATGAACCAAAAAATAGAGAGTGCAAAGAAAAATACATCTCTCATTTTGGCGTATTATTTCTTTATCTCTGCTAATATTGGAAAACCAAATTTACTTCGCTAAACTTTTTATTTTCTATATGTTAAATCATTCCTCTGATTCATTATGTTAGCAAATTCCCCGTTTTGTTTCAAAACCCCCGTTTCTTTCGTCTTTGGGTGTCTCCCGTGCCAAAAGCGTCCCATTGGATGCCGGATTCTGAACTGAGTTGGCATTGTCCCGAGTTAGCCGAGTGTACAAAAGCTTTGCACGGAAAGGGCGCCCCGAAAAAGCGATTTTCCTAATCAAATGCCATTGCAAAAGCTGTTGCTATTCGTCCGCTTTGCCCACTGTGCATTTTCGTCGACATTTTTCGCTTTCGAATTGCCCTTCCACCACCAATTCTCTCGTCGGGTCAATTCGAAAATGTTCGGAGCGTATCCAAATGAGTTCGGCATACTCCGGGCATTCTACTTAAGGGAGGGGAAAGGGGACAAACATTCAGTGCCGCAGTCAGCCCGAACAATTCGATACCATCGTCGCAAACGCTCTCAAAATAATCCACCGGTTCGGTGCCTTTTATTTTCCTGAAGTGCCCTTTTCCGACGCTTTTTCGGTGTTCGCGGCTCAATTGGCAAATGCCCGTTTCGTAAAAATAAGTCACCTGTGAAGAGCCAACCAACAACATTCTGCAGCAACTGTTTCCCTTTTTAAATGACCAACCGATCGACAGTCTGTCCTCAGACGGCGCTTTTCCTCCAAACAAATGGCCAAACAATCGGACAATTTGAAAACGGAACGGACCTTCAACTGATAGTTGGACTGATCACCATCAGATTCAACATTACTTCCTTAATATTCCAGGCCAAAATATGCTGTGGAATTCTCTCAAATAAATGTGGAGAAGGGCACGGCGGAAAATGGCCATCGTCGCCTTGAAAATTGGGAGAATTAGAGAAGGAAGGGGAAAAGTGAGGAGCAACTGACTGCTGCTGATCGGCGGAAGGCATATCCGCTGGAAGTGCGCTCGGCTGTCCCTTTCCCTTGGCTTTTGCCCTCCTCCTCCAAATTCGTTGTGCCATTGCCTTTTTCTTGGCTTTCGCCTTCGTAATTAATCTCTTATCAAATTATTCATAAGGAACTGTTTTATGATTTGTTGTGCTTCGTCCTTTTGGTGGTTTGTCTCTTTTTCTCCGTTTTCCCCTTCCCTTAATAATATTTTTGTTAAAATATCATTTTCCCACTGTCCGTCCCTTTTTTTTATTTATTTTTTGTTTGTTCTCTCCCTCACTTTTGTCCCTCCCCTTTCTTTGGCCAGTTTTTCTTTCTCTTGGCCACCCATTCTCACTTTTTCTTTTTCTTTTTTGTCTGCGTGATCAATGGCCAACCCACTGATCCGACAATATTCATTTAGCTTGATGATAATAAATAGGGTCCGCATTTTTAGGTGATTAAAGTCGCAAAATAGGTACCTAATGAATGCCAAAAAATAAAATAAGTGCCAAATACCGAAAAACCCCAAAAACAGGTGCTTACAAAAAAGCAATAAAAATTGATCTTTTTCCAATTTCAAAAATAATTTTTCACTCTGACCCCAATTCTTAACAATGCATAAACTTCTCGCTTTTCTCGTAAAATGCCAAAAACCAGTGCTGTTGTTTCGTCTCGCCTCGTTCGAATTTGCCCCGTGGCGCCTATGGTACCAGCAGCAGCAGACCCATTTAAGTTAAAATCTATTTCAAAATCGCAAAAAATGGGCCAAAATTTTAGTAATTTTAAGTGAGTTTTGGGTCCAGCGGTGCCGACAATTCGCTCTTATTTTGCCAATAAATTCCCATTCAAATCCCTCCTTTTCCCTCCTCCCCCTAAAAAATTTCTTTACGATTTCATCGCTTTTTGATTTGATGAGTATTTGCAGCTCATTCAAAGGCTAATTCTTGTCGCTAAACGGAGCCATTTGGGCGTGATGAATAAATTGGGAATGAAATTGCCGGAGGCGTGGGGTTGAAACTTTCCCGCAGGGAATGAACGAATTGCCCACCAATTACCATATAAATTGAGAGTTGCATCGATTGAATGAAGGGAAAAGAGCGCATTTCCAATTCATTTCTTCCAAAGTTTTTCCCCTCGCTTTGGCATTTCGCTTTGCCGTCCAATAAATATTCTTCCATTTGGTGCTTAAATTTAAAATCGCAATTATTATTTTCCCATATTTTACGGATTGTCGCGATGCTTAATGACAATATTTGCCTTTTTATTGCTGCATTTAGTCATTTAATCTTTCAATGTTTTGCTTTTTCGCTTGCCGTGATGACTCATCAAATCGTCGTCATTTCCAATTCCATTCGAATTTTGTCATCGATCCCATCGTCTGCCCCGCCGATGAAAAATGGTGCTTTATTTGGCCATCCGTCTGCTGTTGATCCCTCCCATTTTTGCTGCTTTTCTCTGTGTCATTCTTTGCATTCCATCGTCGGATTGTTCCCTTTAAAGTTCATTTCTTCATTTTTCTCTTATTAACATACTTTGAAATTTTGCGGTAAAAATGCAACGATTAATTAGGCGGAAGAGAAAGCGAAAATTTAAATGAAAGAGAGAGGGTGATGATTATGGTGATTATGAATGAATTGTATGGTGATTATGAATGAATTGGGCGAGGTGATTATGAATTGTCACTGACCAAGGACATTTTCCGCCGGGGTGGAATTAATTGACTATTGATCAACGATTTTAATACCACGCATTTCTCAATTAATAAAATAAAAATCATTGTAGTTTAATTTGTCCCAGAAAGTCCATTTTATGTGTTAAATGCTTTTCTTTTTTCAACCAATTAGTTGCACCCGTCTCCCTCAAAGCATTGGTCGTTTATTTGGTTTTATCTCCGTAACGGATGCCCGCCCATCAAAGCCCCCCCCCTTCCTCAAATCCCACCCATCCATTCACTCATTTGTTGTGTATCATCAGTCCACCATCGCAACAAAAAAATGTAGCCGAGGCCCTTTCCACGCGGAATGATCGACACCCAAAACAATGGGAAAATAAATAAGTGATATCAGTTTTGGAAAATAAGTAGTTGCCTTTAACAATGGGTCGGCAAACTCCAAAAACCACCCGGCCACGGCATGGCCCGCCTCGTGGTACGCCACAGTTTTTCTTCTCGTCCGGCTGCAGGACCTGACTTTTCTTCTCCATCCCGGCGATGACCCGCTCGATGGCCTTTTCCCTCCTCTTGGAAGTCACCTCATCGTGTGCATCTAAAACAACGGCTAATTTTCTTACAATTAGAGGGGTTTTCCTAAATTAAAAAAGTTTTTTTACATTTTTCATAGAAAAAATAAAATTAAAAACGAAAAAATTTTTTTTAAAAATTTCGAAGACTACGGGGGAATGCTCCAGGAGAGGAGCGAGATTGAAATTGCATCCATAAAAAGGAACCTCGGGCCGCAATTAGTGCCGATTCATTGCAAACATTGGCAATGTCTGCGCCTGAAAAGAAACAGTAATAAATTGACATGTGACTAACGCAACCGGAAAATCCGGGCGTGTGCGCAGCAAGTTTGCGGGAAAGCTCGATTTTGTCCAAGGTTGTTTTGATTGGTGTCAAATGAACGCGGAAGATGGAAGCACGGCCTTTGATGTCGGGAACGGGGATGAATATTTGTCGATCAAATCGGCCCGGACGCATCACATTCATTCATTTTCCACCAAACCAACAAACGTCGCCTTCACAAATCGCCCCCCTAACGGCCACTAAAACCCTTAACTTTGGCATTCAGTCCAATAAAGGGATGGATGAATAGCCAGCGGGCAAAAAAATGACCAAATTTTGGGTCAATTTTTCAAGAAATAAAGTGTTGGGAAAAAGCGTCGCGGAGGGGGGACGGGACAAAATTTCGCCGGGTTTTGATATGCCATTTTAATTTTCTGCCATTGTCTCTGCTTCGTTTCGTCACTCTTTCCTTTCATTTGCCAATTTTGTCCTTTCCAAATTTCAAAAAAAATTTAGAAAAAATTTTCAGCGATTTTTTTTGAAATTTATGATAAATTAGAGAAAGTTTTTCCAAAAAATCGCTAAAATTTTTTTTTCCAAAAATTTTTCCTTGGAATTTCCATATAAAAATTTCTAAGAATTTTTTTCTTGAAAATTTCTAAATTAAAAAAAAAATTTCTGCGAAATTATGTCCCGGCGAAATTTTGGGGTGCACCCTCGCGGAGGATTAGACTTGGTAACGATTCCCCCACTCCAAACTCTCTTACAATTAGTCCACCCCCCAATGCGAAGGGGGTGCAGTTTGTCCCCCCCTCGCGAAAATTTGTGTTTTGCCAAGGGGTGATTTTTCTATGCCCGTAGTACAAATCCCCGCTCCGACCGTCCATTTCGACCAGCAATTGATTCAGTGTTTCTCCTGCTCCGAGTGGCCTCCCATGGCGCCCTTTCCGCCCGTTTCCTCCAACAGCGTCAATTTCGTCAATGAACAGAATGCATGGCGCCTTTTTCCGCGCCATTTCAAACATGTCCCGAACTCGGCTAGGCCCAACACCGACGAACATCTCCAAAAACTCGGAACCGGACACAGTGATAAATGGTACATTTGCTTCGCCAGCAGTTGCTTTGGCGAGAAGAGTTTTCCCAGTGCCCGGAGGGCCAGTCAGAAGAGCACCCTGCAAAAAAGAAGATAAGGATGGCTAATTAAGATGAAATTCGAATGAATCAACAAAATGACCTTGGGAATTTTTGCGCCCAGTGCTTTGTATTGTGCGGGGTTCTTCAGAAAGTTGACAAATTCCATGATTTCGATTTTCGCCTCTTCACACCCCGCCACATCCGCAAACGTCGTTTTCACGTCCTCTCTGTTGATGACCCGTGCAGTCGACTGCCCAACACCGAAGAGATTGCCCATCCCCGGAAAACCTCCGCCGCCGCCGCCACGTTGGCCGGGCTTTTTTCCTGGGTTTTTGAGAAAGTATGATGTGAATAATTCGAAAGATCACCTCCGAACCCTCGAAACATTCTGAACATGTAAAACAGGAAGATGCCCGTGATAAGAAAGTTAACCATATGGGGAATCATTCCGACTCTGAAAAAAATAATTCATTTTTTATTTGGCAATGGCCTGCCAATGCCTCCTCACATGTCCGTTTCGCTTTTGTACAACACCGGCACCTGCTGCTGACTCGTCTCCATGCCCAAATGTTGCTGTGCCTGGGTTAAACTGCGCTCAAAAGTGTCTACGCTTCCGATGTTGAAGTAAAAAACGGTCTAAATTCCCGAATAACAAATACAACCGTTTATTTGTTTCGTTTTGTCACCTGCGTTGGCTCCCTGGTAATGACACGGACCCATTTATTGTCAATAACTTCGAGGCGTTCAACCTAAACGAATGGTTCGGGGAATCCGTTAAGTTCCCCGTTGTTCGTCTCCCTTTTGCTCACTTCGCTTTTCCCTCCCATTGGTCCGTCCCTTCCGTCCGCCCCTTTTCCGCGGCATCGGCCCCGAATTCGTCCGATGTTTTTTAGTACCCATATTAAAATTGCCCATTGATCTGTGCATTTAAAGATCGCCCAATTCGCAGTTTCGCTTTTGCGTCCGATCCATCCATCGGTGGCCGCCACCGACGTTTAAATTCGCTTTTTAACAACATTGAAAATTTGTCTTATCACTCTCGGAATTGGGTTTTTTTTTTGTTTACAAAAACTTACCCTCCCCCAATCGTTTCTCAAATCGCTGCCTCTCTCAAGCACCAACTTTGCCATCACCTACAAAAGATGTTACCCGATTGATGAAGTATTGCAGTCCGACAATCACAGCAGCTGCAACAGCCATTTTCTGCCAGTTTGACATGCCCTGACTAAAAGAAAGTGGCACCGCTTTTCGACTTTCTCATTTCAGGGGGATGACAAACAAAGCGTCCGTTTCACTACGTCGGCCAAACGCATGGGCAATTTCGCCTTTTTGCACTTGGAACATCGCGATCAAATGGACGTATTAAACAGGGAATTGCAAGTAAGCAAAGAGAACGGGGAGAGCATGATCAGGCATTCATTCCACTGGTGATTTCAGGCAAAATTTCTGCGCGTAAGTTGATGACAAATAACATGAAGCCGACCAAAACAATTCTTTAAAATAAGCAGCATTTGGAAATTCAACAAAACAAACAAATTTGTCTAAAACAGGTAATTAAACGAGGTTAACGGGACAAAAAAATGTTTTCCGGGACACATAGGTACATATGTACCTATTTTTGATCAAAGCTTTCAAAATAAAAATTACTCAAAAACATTGGAAATGAGTAGGGCGCGAATTTATATATTTTTGGTAAAAGTGAAGATACTGACGGGATTGAAAATGTAAATAAATTATAATATTAATCGACTCCTCTCGGTCTCTATGAAAGAATATGAAAAAAATTTTTTGGCGGCAAACACTACCTGAAGGGATCCCCCGTCGTCCGTTCCCCAATTCATTTGACTTTCGCATTCAGAGCCGATGACCGGTTGGCTGCGCAACTTTGCCCCTTTGAATGTCGCCGACAGGCAAATCCCCGAGAGTGAATTGCAATTGGAGGTGCTAATTGAGGACCGAGCTTCGCGACTCTTTCGACACGGTCAACGGACGGCCGAAGGCGCGGAGAGTCCAAATCCCGTCGCATCCATTCGAAACAAAGCGAAAGTGCAAATTGTGATCAGACGAAAGGAAGAGGAAAAGCCAAATGTGCCCAATCGAATTGCGACCCATTCATTAGTTAATTGCATTGCTTCAATTAAGCTCTCCTTTCGGCTTCTTCCGTTCGGCCCTTTCCTTTCCGAACCCACCAAAATTGGCACCGTCCGAATTAATCACTCCGACGCCGATTCAATCATTTTGGACATTTCTCCCCGGCAAAACGCACCAAATGTCATAAATTGCGCGTGGTTGGAAAGGATCAGTGCGGAGGAAATCGACCTTTGGATTTGTCCCCCTTTTCCCGATAAGGAATACGAAGAAAAATTGCAAATACGACTCATAATTAACAGCCGTTTTCGCGTGAGGGCCATTTTCGCGTGGCCATTTTCGCGCGAGGGCCATTTTCGCAAAAATTTTTTAATTAATTTATAAAATCCAGAATTTTGGGACTCAAGATTCCCCCCCCCCCGAAATGAAAATTTTTAAAAATTTTCTTCGAATTCGTCCCCAAAACGAAACTACAATATTTATGGGAACATTTTTGAATATTGGCAATTTTCGTAACAAAGTGCACTCAAATTTTCAAAATTTTTTCAAAAAAAATTTTCTCTTTGAAAAAATTCCCGGTTGGTCCCGGCTTTTCTCGCGGTCCCGATCCCGGTCCCGGTCAAAAAAGTTGGTCCCGGTCCCGACTTTTCTGGTCCCGGTAAGTCCCGGTCCCGGTTTTTGTCAAATTTCCCGGTCCCGACCAACTCTAGTTATACCAACCTAACCTTTTAAAAAGAACGAATTAGAAAATGAAATAGGAAAATTTATCATACCTAATACTAACACCAAAATTTCTTATTAATTTTTAAAAATTCTCAATAGTGTCGAATTTACTCACTGTCGAAATGGCCCAGTGTCAAAAATGCTGGAAAACAGTGAAAGTTTTTGAAATAGTTCAGTGTCGAAATTTCTCTATGTCGAAAACGTAGTGTCGAAATTACTTAGTGTCGAAAATACTCAGTGTCGAATTTACCCAGTGTCGAAATTACCAGCCACCGAAGGGTTGGGGTCAGCTCCATACTGCCATTTCCATACCGCCGTTTCCATACCAGCCATTTCCATACCGGCCATTTCCATGCCGCCGTTTCCATACCAAGGTATTTAGGCCATTTCCATACCAAAAGTTTAAAAGACATTGAAATTAAAAATCCAAGAAAAAATAACATTTTATCTGTTTCAAACCACGGTCTCATTTCACAATTTCGAGAAATTCCGATCAAAAAAGCAATAAAAAATGATGATTAAAAGGCTGATGAATTGGGAAAATGTTGGTGTCTACGTTGTTAAGTGGTAAATAATTTTGAACCATCGTGAGAATTCGGCGGTCTGCTTCGCGATATTTCTTTGCCTTTTTCGGTGGTTCTTGTCCAGTTGAACACTTCTGCCAAAAGATGTACAAATTCAAATGGCAAAAGATGCTTTGTTTGACTTTCAGACCTTTGCCTTTCTCGTTTTTCTGATGTAAAACCAACACAAATTGCCAAAGGTCGCTTCCAAAGTGTCTTCCGGGGCATTTACTCTTCGTCCCATTTTTATGTGCCGGACGAGGGAGACGGAGAGTCTGTGCCGGGAGGAACACAAACTTTCGGCATTTTGAAATGGGAAAGCGTTAATATTACGACGGGAGTAAGTTCGTCGGGAAGAGCCATGTCCAGAGCAATGATTCCAGGGATCAAATCTCCAATTAAGAGAAACGCGAGCGTGACACATCGTGCCATTTCTGCGAATGTCGGGTCATTTTGATAGCGCTAAAATTTTCGAAAATTCGACTTTTTTTTGTCATGAATTCAACCTGTTTCAGCCCAAATTCAGAAATTTTTTTGTGAAAATTTTGCAGACATCCGCGCCTGGTTTCGTACCATTTTTGGTCCCAATTTGTTCCTTTTTCTCCCGCTGATTCTTTCCTTTTATCCATTCCTCAGTCTCTTCTTTTTCTCCCTGCTGGTCCTCTTTATAATCTTCATAATCCCCTTCCCCATCATCTTCATCCCTTCCTTTTTCTGCTTCTTCTTCCTCCCCCATTTGATCAGCTGTGTGTTCCACCTCCTCCTTCCACTTACCCTCCTCCTTTTTCTCCTCCTCCTGTTCATTATAATCTTCCCTTTCCTCCTCCACATTTTCCTCCTCCTCTTCCTCCTTTTTCTCTTCATCTTCTCTCTGTTCCTCCTTCGCTTTCTGCTCCTCCTTCTCATCCACTTCCTCCTCCTCCTTTTTCTTTTCCTCTTCTTTCTCTTCATCTTCTCTTTCCTCCTTCGCCTTTTTCATCTGTGCCAATGTGCGACTTGCCAAAGTGAACTTCGCCCGAAGGACCGATGAAACATTAAATAATGGAAAAACATCGGAAAAAGTGCCATTCTTCTGTGGCCTATCGCTAATTCTTGAAGGAGCGCATAAATTATCATAATAATTGGCAAATTTTGCCGCATGGAACAGTTGAGGGTGTGAAAATTGGGTGAAAGCACTGAGCACACACTAAAAGGCGGATTACGCTGACTGATCAGGTCAAAATGCCGCACCTGATCAGGATGACGCCGAAATTGGGCAGAATGGCACGTGAAACTCAGAAGACATTCCCTGAGGCAATCAGAGATTGTTCGGACGGACAGCGCCTAAGCCAAGTGAGCAATGATCGGTCATAGCGTGGGACTTGAAAATTCGAATTTACTCGACTTGCGCCATTATTTGGTGCCAAAGAAACATTCAAAGCACTGCCGGGGAAAAGCTCGAAATTGGCACTTTCAGAGCACTTTCCTTCTGCGGAAATGACCACCCTCTCGGTGCTTCGGATGCACATTTTCTCGTGGTAATGGCCATTTGAGAGCGGACTCAGCTCAGTTTCGATTTCAGCTCGGCCCTCTGCTGTCATTCCTCTGATTCATTATGTTAGCAAATTCCCCGTTTTGTTTCAAAACCCCCGTTTCTTTCGTCTTTGGGTGTCTCCCGTGCCAAAAGCGTCCCATTGGATGCCGGATTCTGAACTGAGTTGGCATTGTCCCGAGTTAGCCGAGTGTACAAAAGCTTTGCACGGAAAGGGCGCCCCGAAAAAGCGATTTTCCTAATCAAATGCCATTGCAAAAGCTGTTGCTATTCGTCCGCTTTGCCCACTGTGCATTTTCGTCGACATTTTTCGCTTTCGAATTGCCCTTCCACCACCAATTCTCTCGTCGGGTCAATTCGAAAATGTTCGGAGCGTATCCAAATGAGTTCGGCATACTCCGGGCATTCTACTTAAGGGAGGGGAAAGGGGACAAACATTCAGTGCCGCAGTCAGCCCGAACAATTCGATACCATCGTCGCAAACGCTCTCAAAATAATCCACCGGTTCGGTGCCTTTTATTTTCCTGAAGTGCCCTTTTCCGACGCTTTTTCGGTGTTCGCGGCTCAATTGGCAAATGCCCGTTTCGTAAAAATAAGTCACCTGTGAAGAGTCAACCAACAACATTCTGCAGCAACTGTTTCCCTTTTAAATGACCAACCGATCGACAGTCTGTCCTCAGACGGCGCTTTTCCTCCAAACAAATGGCCAAACAATCGGACAATTTGAAAACGGAACGGATTTAAGGGCTATTGAATGATACCAAGAATGTTTAATTTGGTCGGTTTACGATTTTTTGTCGAAAAACAGTACGAGTTGGGTTTTTCCCGACGGAGCAAGTAGTGGGCGCGCCGAGCGAGCGGAGGGTTGCGAGCGCCTGGTGGGAGAATTAGAGAAGGAAGGGGAAAAGTGGGGGAGCAACTGACTGCTGCTGATCGGCGGAAGGCATATCCGCTGGAAGTGCGCTCGGCTGTCCCTTTCCCTTGGCTTTTGCCCTCCTCCTCCAAATTCGTTGTGCCATTGCCTTTCCCTTGGCTTTCGCCTTCCCTTTTGGCACCTTTTCTTCCGTCCTCCCTTTTCCCCTTCTTCTTCCATTATCGTGCATTGCTTTTTCTCCGAGTCGTACTCAAATGAATGGCATTTTTCGTCCATTTCTGTGCATTTATCGGCACATTTTTGTAACGAAATTCCGTCCTCCCTTTTCTGCTTCCAATTCGATGCCATTTGCTTCGTTTGCGCCCCCTCCGTTCGCAAATACGCCCTTTTGGCACATTCTCCGCTTGGGTGACGCAAAGACAATTCGTCAGAAAAGGACAACAAATTGGCCAAAAGCGGATCTGAACAATTAAATGGTCACAGGGCAAACTAAAAGTCTGCCCAATGGCAAATCAAATGCCAACCATCGGCGGATCAGACAGAGCGATTGCCATTTTTAAACCCGGCTTTTATGTGTGCCAATGGAATAAATTTCGAAAATAATAATCCCTTTGCTGACTCACCAGGAAAAATTCTGGGATTATTTGTTATCGTCGCATTGTGCAGGGAAAAGAAAATAAATAAAAAGAAAATCTTATCCATCAGCAGAATAGCGCCTAATAATAATCCCATTCTCTGCAGTGTTTTTGGTGCATTTTGTCACCACAGCGATCGCTTTGTGGGAAATTTAACATCCCAAACATTTTATGGGATGAAAATAAGGTAAAACATATAAATGATCCTATGTCAAATATGCTGATTGAGTTTATGAACCAAAGACAATTGAAACAACATGTTAAAGAACCGACCAGAGAAAATACGATTTTAGACTTAGTAATGACTAATGAATCGGAATTAATTAATGAATTAATTGTATTGGAACATTTTTCAACTTCCGATCACAAAATGGTCGGATTTAAAATAAAAGAAAAATTCAGCCGTAATAATTCTAATGTTTATAGTTTTCTCTTCTTTCTCTCGTTCGCGGTTCCACGAGTCAAGTCCTTAAATCAGAGCCCAATTACAACAATTCCCTTCCTCCCCCTCTCCTCCCGCGTTCGTTACCTTTCGGCAGCGTCGTGTCCTCATCCATTGATCCTGTGCCTGCCACGAACTCCTCATAAGTGTGCTTCTCGGCAACAATCGTATCCTCAAAAAATAAGAGATTTATTTTCAGAGAAATTACGGTTACATAAGCTTGTAAGAAAATTTCCTGAAAAAAGTGAAATCATTTTAAATTACAAAATTATTTCTAGGGAAATGAAAAAACAATTGCACAAATTAAGAAATGAACAAGAGTCAAAAATTATTTCCCAGGGGCAAAATTCAGTTAACAAATTTATTCGAAATAAATTATCAAAAGTCAACGAAATTCCTACGTTAATTGATAGTGCTGGAAATATGTTTTCCAGTAATGAGCAAAAATGCGAAATATTAGCAGAAATATTTCAAAAATCTTTTTTAGAAAATTCAGTTGTTAATGGTTCACTGACTCAATCAGAGTGCCGCGCTGACCATGTCGCGCACCTCCTGGTCAATCAGCGCATAATTTGGCTCCGAATAGGGCTTATCGAATGCCATTTCGCCAGGCTCCGGAGTGTCGAAGGACACCGGACCGACTTTCTCGCTCATTCCGAATTTGACCACCTGAAACCAACGTAAGACAAAAACAACAATGATTTCGGTCATATTCCAAAAATATGGCGAACATCATTAGTGGTACCAATTTTCAAAAAAGGCGAAAAAACTGATCCATTAAATTACAGGCCGGTGTCATTTGGTAATTCGCCCGAAAGAGTTTTTGAACGAATTTTAAGTAGCAAAATTTTAGAATTTCTGAACGGTATAAGATTTTTTGATAAAGAACAATTTGGGTTTTTAAAAAATAGGTCGACTACAACCCAAATATTAAAAACAATGGACGATATATATAATTCTCTACAAAAGGATCAACAAATTGACATTATCTATATTGATTTTGTCAAGGCGTTTGATTCAGTTCCAATTGATTTATTACTTCAAAAAATCAAAAAGATTGGAATTGAAGGAAAAATTTATAAATTTTTAACTAACTTTTTAAAAAATCGGAGTTTTAAGGTTAAAATCGGCGAAGTATTGTCAGAAAGTTTCAGCATATTTTCGGGAGTGCCCCAGGGAAGTGTCTTAGGGCCATTACTCTTTTTAATTTTTATAAATGATCTGCCGTCCTTTATTGCAAATGAAGCATCATCAGTTGGCATAAAAATGTATGCCGATGATGTTAAATTATATTATGCCCATGAAAATGATGATAAAACAAATCATTTAGATAAAGCAATTGAAGCTTTGGAAAAATGGTCAAAAATAAATGGGTTAGAAATTTCAACTGGGAAATGTTTTGTTCTTTATTTAGGGAAAAATAATATGAAAAAAGATTATTTAATTAACTCAAAAAAGATTTCAGAATCGGATAATGTTCGTGACTTGAGAATTATAATTGACTCGAAACTGCATTTTTCAGAACATATTAACAAAATTGTACGAAACGCTTATCTTAGAGTTTTCCAGATTTTAAGAGTCTTAAAAACCAGGGAAATAAAGACTCTAACAACAGCTTATAAAACTTTTGTCCGACCTCAATTAGAATACGCTACTGAAGTGTGGAACCCAAATTTAAAAAAGGACATTGACAAAATTGAACGGGTTCAAAAATTTTTCACAAGAAAAGCATTTAGAAAATGTTGTTTTTTGTACAAAAAATATAAGGAAAGGATGGATGAATAGCCAGCGGGCAAAAAAATGACCAAATTTTGGGTCAATTTTTCAAGAAATAAAGTGTTGGGAAAAAGCGTCGCGGAGGGGGGACGGGACAAAATTTCGCCGGGACAAGATTTCGCCGCAAAAAAAAATTTTAAAAAATTAAACTTAGAAATTTTTTAAGAAAAATTCTTAGAATTTTTTATAAGAAAATTTCAAAAAAAATTTAGAAAAAATTTTCAGCGATTTTTTTTGAAATTTATGATAAATTAGAGAAAGTTTTTCCAAAAAATCGCTAAAATTTTTTTTTCCAAAAATTTTTCCTTGGAATTTCCATATAAAAATTTCTAAGAAATTTTTATTTGAAAATTTCTATTTTATTCATTTTTTTTATTACGATATTCATTTTGTATTTTTTATTTGACCAACTTTATTTGTTGTTTTCTTTTTGGCACCATATAAGAGCACTCATGTGCCTTTGGTTTGCTCGATAAATAAATAATAAGTATAAAATTGTCATTTTCCAATTTCAACAGATAAGTAGCATACCATTGGATAGCATTTTTATGGGCTTTCCCAATGATACCATATTTGCATTTGTGACATAAACATTTATTTGATTTATTTTACCATATTCACAATTTGATCAAAATATAGGTGGTCAAAAGTGTTGTCCCATTTCATTTTTTGGCACAATTTTGCAGTCCAAAAATTCTGAAAAAATTCCTGCTAAGGTAACGTCCCGAACTCGGCTAGGCCCAACACCGACGAACATCTCCAAAAACTCGGAACCGGACACAGTGATAAATGGTACATTTGCTTCGCCAGCAGTTGCTTTGGCGAGAAGAGTTTTCCCAGTGCCCGGAGGGCCAGTCAGAAGAGCACCCTGCAAAAAAGAAGATAAGGATGGCTAATTAAGATGAAATTCGAATGAATCAACAAAATGACCTTGGGAATTTTTGCGCCCAGTGCTTTGTATTGTGCGGGGTTCTTCAGAAAGTTGACAAATTCCATGATTTCGATTTTCGCCTCTTCACACCCCGCCACATCCGCAAACGTCGTTTTCACGTCCTCTCTGTTGATGACCCGTGCAGTCGACTGCCCAACACCGAAGAGATTGCCCATCCCCGGAAAACCTGGCCCGCCGCCGCCACGTTGGCCGGGCTTTTTTCCTGGGTTTTTGAGAAAGTATGATGTGAATAATTCGAAAGATCACCTCCGAACCCTCGAAACATTCTGAACATGTAAAACAGGAAGATGCCCGTGATAAGAAAGTTAACCATATGGGGAATCATTCCGACTCTGAAAAAAAGAATTCATTTTTTATTTGGCAATGGCCTGCCAATGCCTCCTCACATGTCCGTTTCGCTTTTGTACAACACCGGCACCTGCTGCTGACTCGTCTCCATGCCCAAATGTTGCTGTGCCTGGGTTAAACTGCGCTCAAAAGTGTCTACGCTTCCGATGTTGAAGTAAAAAACGGTCTAAATTCCCGAATAACAAATACAACCGTTTATTTGTTTCGTTTTGTCACCTGCGTTGGCTCCCTGGTAATGACACGGACCCATTTATTGTCAATAACTTCGAGGCGTTCAACCTAAACGAATGGTTCGGGGAATCCGTTAAGTGTAACGCCAAATCATTAGCACACATTGTTCTTTTCCAAAAAGTCCGTGTAGAACTGTTTCCATGATATTTCTGTGTAAGCGAGCTAAACAGAAGGAGTAATAGCAAATCAACAAAAAAAGGCAATGGCAACACTGTGGTCTTTTGAAAAACAGCGCAAGAAACGCTAAGTGAATTTTAGTTGGAATAAAAATGATAATCAAAAGTTGAGAAAAAAAGGAAAATGGGTCAACAACATTGAAAATTTGTCTCATCACTCTCGGAATTGGACTTTTTTTGTTTACAAAAACTTACCCTCCCCCAATCGTTTCTCAAATCGCTGCCTCTCTCAAGCACCAACTTTGCCATCACCTACAAAAGATGTTACCCGATTGATGAAGTATTGCAGTCCGACAATCACAGCAGCTGCAACAGCCATTTTCTGCCAGTTTGACATGCCCTGACTAAAAGAAAGTATTAGAAAAGGTGCCGAGACGAACCGACAAAGGGTTAGGAGGCATTCCGCCGCTACCGCCCGATGCATTTCCACCAGTGAAAGAAGACTTTGGCTGACCGACGCTGAAGAAAATCGGTTTCTAAAACATTTATTCATTCGTTTTGTGGACAGGAAGTTTAATGGAATACGGAAAATTCCTTTCGTCGATGCAAAAGAAGACGAAAATTTCTGCGCGTAAGTTGATGACAAATAACATGAAGCCGACCAAAACAATTCTTTAAAATAAGCAGCATTTGGAAATTCAACAAAACAAACAAATTTGTCTAAAACAGGTAATTAAACGAGGTTAACGGGACAAAAAAATGTTTTCCGGGACACATAGGTACATATGTACCTATTTTTGATCAAAGCTTTCAAAATAAAAATTACTCAAAAACATTGGAAATGAGTAGGGCGCGAATTTATATATTTTTGGTAAAAGTGAAGATACTGACGGGATTGAAAATGTAAATAAATTATAATATTAATCGACTCCTCTCGGTCTCTATGAAAGAATATGAAAAAAAAATTTTGGCGGCAACCATTCAATAAATAATTTTTTTAAATTGGTCCAAAATTTCCGCGGAGTCCCAAATTCCGCGCATCGCACAAAAAAAAAACCGCGGCCGCGCATTTAATTTGCCGCGGCCGCGACCGCGGATCGCGCAAAAAAAAATGCCGCGGATCGCACATCGCGCATCGCGGCGCGGTCCCAGCCCTGGTTCGCGCCCGAATTTGACCATGATCTCAAGGGCGACAAGCACAAGAAGGGCGAAGGCGCAGCAGCAGCACCAGCGGCGGATAAAAAGGAGGAGAAGCGCAAGGACAAACACAAATCCAAGGAGGCGGGGAAGAGCGACGACAGCAAAGCGGGCAAGAAGGACAAGCACGGGAAGAAGGACACCGCCGAAGCATCCGCCGTGGACGAAGCCCTGGGAGAACAGAGCGCAGCGGAGACGAGCCAAGCAGAGCAATAGCCAGGCCGTGATGCGTGTAAATGACACGACGACGTCCTGTGACACCCACCCGTCCCTTGCTTCGATCATTCCCGTCCCTTCCGATTGCTGTGTTTTGTCTGTTCCAATGCTTCCTAAATGTTCCCCTTGTGAACAGTGATCCTCCCTTATGTGATCTGAACATATACCGTATTATCTCTAATTATCACCCGGGGGATTATTGTTCAACCTCCTCAGAAAGGGGGCATTATTAGATACGGGGGGATAAATGGAGACGGGGGATTATTTTTCAACTGATTTATTACTGAAAATTTTTGAAAATTTTTTGAACATGTCGCCAAAAATGTCATCGCGGCAAAAAAAAAAATCGTTTTTGTAGCATTTTTGTTAAAAATTTCCGAATTTTGCTTGAAAAATTCCAAAAATATTTACAACATTGACAAAAACCCCCCCCCCAAATATTCAAACACGAATATGAACCTTTTGAGCCCGGGCAATTTAGGCTAATTTTTGAAAATTCATAACTCGCTTCAGGGTTGGACAATGTTAGTGGATAAAGCTCAAATTTCCCGGTCCCGACCAACTCTAGTTATACCAACCTAACCTTTTAAAAAGAACGAATTAGAAAATGAAATAGGAAAATTTATCATACCTAATACTAACACCAAAATTTCTTATTAATTTTTAAAAATTCTCAATAGTGTCGAATTTACTCACTGTCGAAATGGCCCAGTGTCAAAAATGCTGGAAAACAGTGAAAGTTTTTGAAATAGTTCAGTGTCGAAATTTCTCTATGTCGAAAACGTAGTGTCGAAATTACTTAGTGTCGAAAATACTCAGTGTCGAATTTACCCAGTGTCGAAATTACCAGCCACCGAAGGGTTGGGGTCAGCTCCATACTGCCATTTCCATACCGCCGTTTCCATACCAGCCATTTCCATACCGGCCATTTCCATGCCGCCGTTTCCATACCAAGGTATTTAGGCCATTTCCATACCAAAAGTTTAAAAGACATTGAAATTAAAAATCCAAGAAAAAATAACATTTTATCTGTTTCAAACCACGGTCTCATTTCACAATTTCGAGAAATTCCGATCAAAAAAGCAATAATAAAATGATGATTAAAAGGCTGATGAATTGGGAAAATGTTGGTGTCTACGTTGTTAAGTGGTAAATAATTTTGAACCATCGTGAGAATTCGGCGGTCTGCTTCGCGATATTTCTTTGCCTTTTTCGGTGGTTCTTGTCCAGTTGAACACTTCGCGAAGTCATCATCGGATAACTTTTGATCCTTTCGCAGAAGGTCAACGAAATGCCAAATCGATGGATGTGAACAGGCAAATGCGCATTGCAGGCGTCTGTTCGCGGCTTCTGAATGGTTATTCGTCCGGTCATCGCCTTGCAGTGTTCGAGTGTAAACACTCCAAATGTTTGGGTCAAATCGCGGGCGTGTTCGGCTTCCATCATGCTTATGTGAGATTGTCAATTTACCAGTCAAGGACGGGAGTAAGTTCGTCGGGAAGAGCCATGTCCAGAGCAATGATTCCAGGGATCAAATCTCCAATTAAGAGAAACGCGAGCGTGACACATCGTGCCATTTCTGCGAATGTCGGGTCATTTTGATAGCGCTAAAATTTTCGAAAATTCGACTTTTTTTTGTCATGAATTCAACCTGTTTCAGCCCAAATTCAGAAATTTTTTTGTGAAAATTTTGCAGACATCCGCGCACTTCAGTGAATGGGAAGAATACATTCAGCGCAGTGATTGCCGCTGCTCGAAGTCCATCGACACGCTGTCCGGGTTGAAGTCTGGCCACACAACAACGAGCATACGAAACACGCAAAACGTTGTTGTTGAGGTTAGTGTGAAGGCGCCCTTTGCAAGTGATGTCTTTTGCGTGATGGTGTTCACAGGCCCAAAAGCGAACTTCACCATCGGCACTCGGATTGTGAAAAATGTATGAATGACCGTTGTGTTGAAGCTTGGTACGGTTCTTTTTTGTTAGAATTGCTTCCATTTTCCAATCTATAACGTTGAAAAGAGAATCCATTGAATTTATAATTCATATTAAGCATCAAACAGTTAAAAACCCCCTCCCTATCTATTTATTGAATTTTACCTGAAAATTTTCGAAAAATTTTTGGTATGGAAATGGCCTAAATACCTTAAGTATGGAAACGGCGGTATGGAAATGGCGGTATGGAAACGGCAGTATGGAAATGGGTCGATCCCCTCCCTGAAGAGTTACAGACCCGGGACTGAAGTGGCAAAATGGTTTGGGACTGAACCGTCCAATGTCTAAAACACATGAATCTCCAACAAAACATACAGAAATCGGTGGGGGTCGGTTTAGTCTGGCCGGTTTAGTCTGGCCGTTTTAGTCTGGCCGTTTTAGTCTGGCCGGTTTAGTCAGAGGGTCGGTTTAGTCTGGCCGGTTTAGTCAGAGGGTCGTTTTAGTCTGGCAAGCCGTTTTCGCCCATAATTCTTACAAATGTTTTTTGTCAATTATAAATAAGGAAAAACTTAAAATATCTATGTTTAGCTACAATATAAATGAATATCCCAATTAGAAAATAAAAACAAAGCGAAACCTTCAGTTTGGCACCGCCTTTTTATAGCTTCAGGCAAAGTAAACCCTAATTTTTTTTTCATTCAACGGGCTTTTGCTTGTTTATATCCAACTGTTTTCCGCTTCATCAACACAATTCGATATGAGAAAAGTCAATTGATGCAGACATCGCACGGATGCATCGCTGGTGAAGTCCCTCCTCAAAAAACGCGAAAATATCGTGCCGTTGATACGAATTCTTCGACTCTTACAGGGTTACAATACCATCAACAACATTAACCCTGCTCACCAAAATGATCAAAATTACCATGCCAATGTTAATCCTGATAATATCATCAATTTTCTCGTTGGTATTTCTCGAAATTATGAAATATGCCCGTATTCATTTTTCAATGTTTTGTTATTTTTTTGTTGTTAACACATTGATAATCTGTTATGGTGTTAATTTTAAAGAATTTTCGAGAAACAAATCAGAATTGGATCAATGTAGGACAAAAACAGCTTGCCAGACTAAAACGACCCTCTGACTAAACCGGCCAGACTAAACCGACCCTCTGACTAAACCGGCCAGACTAAAACGGCCAGACTAAACCGGCCAGACTAAACTGACCCAGTCCGTACAGAAATAGATTTATTCTCGTCTCTAATGTAAGAATATGTGAAACTTTTGACAAAATGTAAACAAGGAATCCCTTTTTGAGGGCACGAAGCGCCCGCCTTACAATTAGCGAGCATGCGAAGACAGAGCGGACGAAACCCAACTCGTACTGTTTTTCGACAAAAAAAATCGTCATAACTTTTGTTAAAGCCAACCAAATTAAACATTCTTGGTATCATTCGAAGCCCTTAAAGTTCTCCATCTATTTGCAAAATGCAAGAAAATTTTATTGCTTTTCAAAAAAGTTATAACCAAAAATCTAAAAAAAAAAATTTCGTCCATAACTTTTTTCAAACTTGATCAATTTTATATTAATTATTATTTTTTATTTTTCCCTTTGACTCCAATTTTCTTCACTAATTTTTCACTCAGACCCCATTCTTACCAGTGCTTGTTTTTCCCGGTTCCCGGTTGCCCTACCGGGACCTGAGCTTTTCAAAATCCGGGACCGGGAACCGGGACCGGGACCTCGGATGACCGGTCGGGCCATTAGCCCGACCTCTCCCGTGGCACTCTAATTTAAACTGTTTTTTTGATTTTTCGTTTTATGATGATTAGAGTCCATTAGAGATTGATTAAAACTCATTTTGGGCAGTTTTTTACCGGGCACAACTCTGTGCTACAGCCGCGAAATATTCAATCAATTGACAATCCCGGGTTTTTATACAATAACTTTGTTCATGTTTGAACAAACACTATCTTTTTGGTAGCATTCGAAAGCACAAAGTCTAACGAAGCTAAAATATGTAAAATCTCAGCGTTTAGGCAATTACGAAAAAAGTATCTGGTTAATTAAGTAATTGTTGATTATTTTCGTTTGTAACTTTCTTGAAATGTTAAAATTCTCTTGTTTTCTCTCATAAGATCAATATCAAATAAAATAGCTGACTTAGAACATATAACCCAAAAATATGACCCTTCAATAATTCTAATCAATGAGACCTGGTTAAACTCCAGAAATACGGTAGACGCGGAACTTACAATAAATGGTCAATACCAAATTGTTTATGCAAACCGAACTGAAAAAAAGGGCGGAGGATCGGCAATCCTAATAAAAACAATGATCCCTTACCAGACACTTTTCTCAGGGACAAAATTCCAAAGCGAATTTATCCAATGTAAGTTGTTGACGAGCCGACAGTTTGCCACCGGCACAAGTTTCGCCACCTAAGCCAAGATCGGACGTTTCGCCACCTGAGAAAATTCGGACATTTCGACACCCAGGCGGTTAAAGCATAATTTAGGGAAATGTTATTTTAACATCCCAAACATTTTATGGGATGGAAATAAGGTAAAACATATAAATGATCCTATGTCAAATATGCTGATTGAGTTTATGAACCAAAGACAATTGAAACAACATGTTAAAGAACCGACCAGAGAAAATACGATTTTAGACTTAGTAATGACTAATGAATCGGAATTAATTAATGAATTAATTGTATTGGAACATTTTTCAACTTCCGATCACAAAATGGTCGGATTTAAAATAAAAGAAAAATTCAGCCGTAATAATTCTAATGTTTATAGAAGAGATTTTAAAAATATTAATTTTTCGAAATTAAGTCGGGCGATTCTTGAAAATCGTATTGATTTATCAATAAACTCAGTGTACACCGTTGATCAAAAATATAAAGAATTCTTAAATAAAGTACTGAAATTATATGATACTTTTATACCAAATAGACCTCTAAAATCGATAATAAAACAATCGTATCCTCAAAAAATAAGAGACTTATTTTCAGAGAAATTACGTTTGCATAAGCTTGTAAAAAAATTTCCTGAAAAAAGTGATCTCATTTTAAATTACAAAATTATTTCTAGGGAAATGAAAAAACAATTGTACAAATTAAGAAATGAACAAGAGTCAAAAATTATTTCCCAGGGGCAAAATTCAGTTAACAAATTTATTCGAAATAAGTTATCAAAAGTTAATGAAATTCCTACGTTAATTGATAATGCTGGAAATATGTTTTCCAGTAATGAGCAAAAATGCGAAATATTAGCAGAAATATTTCAAAAATCTTTTTTAGAAAATTCAGTTGTTAATGGTTCACTGACTCAATCAGCACAAAATAAGACTAAACTTTCGGATATTGAATTAAATGCTGGCATAATTTGGAATATATTAAGAAAGCTCCCCAGGCGAAATTCCACTTCACCGGATAATGTTCCTTACATTTTATTAAAAAATTGTGCTGAGCCAATTACAAAAATATTAGCTGACATATTTCGACTTGCTTTGGATTCCGGTCAAATTCCGGAAATATGGCGAACATCATTAGTGGTACCAATTTTCAAAAAAGGCGAAAAAACTGATCCATTAAATTACAGGCCGGTGTCATTAACCAGCACTGTCTGTAGAGTTTTTGAACGAATTTTAAGTAGCAAAATTTTAGAATTTCTGAACGGTATAAGATTTTTTGATAAAGAACAATTTGGGTTTTTTAAAAATAGGTCGACTACAACCCAAATATTAAAAACAATGGACGATATATATAATTCTCTACAAAAGGATCAACAAATTGACATTATCTATATTGATTTTGTCAAGGCGTTTGATTCAGTTCCAATTGATTTATTACTTCAAAAAATCAAAAAGATTGGAATTGAAGGAAAAATTTATAAATTTTTAACTAACTTTTTAAAAAATCGGAGTTTTAAGGTTAAAATCGGCGAAGTATTGTCAGAAAGTTTCAGCATATTTTCGGGAGTGCCCCAGGGAAGTGTCTTAGGGCCATTACTCTTTTTAATTTTTATAAATGATCTGCCGTCCTTTATTGCAAATGAAGCATCATCAGTTGGCATAAAAATGTATGCCGATGATGTTAAATTATATTATGCCCATGAAAATGATGATAAAACAAATCATTTAGATAAAGCAATTGAAGCTTTGGAAAAATGGTCAAAAATAAATGGGTTAGAAATTTCAACTGGGAAATGTTTTGTTCTTTATTTAGGGAAAAATAATATGAAAAAAGATTATTTAATTAACTCAAAAAAGATTTCAGAATCGGATAATGTTCGTGACCTAGGTGGCGATAGGCGCCGCGGAAAATTTTTTTGTAATTTCGTTCTGATTTGTTGAAAGATTCTTATCTTAGAGTTTTCCAGATTTTAAAAGTCTTAAAAACCAGGGAAATAAAGACTCTAACAACAGCTTATAAAACTTTTGTCCGACCTCAATTAGAATACGCTACCGAAGTGTGGAACCCAAATTTAAAAAAGGACATTGACAAAATTGAACGGGTTCAAAAATTTTTCACAAGAAAAGCATTTAGAAAATGTGGTTTTTTGTACAAAAAATATAAGGAAAGACTAAAAATCACTGATTTACACAAATTAGAAGAAAGAAGAAAAATCAATGATTTAACAACAGCTTTTAAAATTATAAAAGGGTTCACCAGCCTCGATGCTGAAAAAAGTTTCTTTTTCTCGGAAAGGCCCAGGAGGCCTTTACTTTTGCGAGTAAAGCGCCACACGGCCAAAACTCAAAATAATTTTTTCAATAGAATAGTAAAAAGCTGGAATAACCTTCCAGTGGTAGCGGTGCAAATTAATAAGGCAAAGGAATTCAGGGGTTTACTAAAAGCAATGAGTTCTGAGTAGGATTTTCCATGTTGCCATATTTACACTATATTTTATCACCTGTGAATTTTTAACATTTGATTGATTTATTTTTATTCATTTTTTTTATTACGATATTCATTTTGTATTTTTTATTTGACCAACTTTATTTGTTGTTTTCTTTTTGGCACCATATAAGAGCACTCATGTGCCTTTGGTTAGTCCGAAAACTTGAGCTGGCGCCAAAACGATACGGACCCGAAGCATCCACCGTGGACGAAGCCCTGGGAGAACAGAGCGCAGCGGAGACGAGCCAAGCAGAGCAATAGCCAGGCCGTGATGCGTCTAAATGACACGACGACGTCCTGTGACACCACCGTCCCTTGCTTCGATCATTCCCGTCCCTTCCGATTGCTGTGTTTTGTCTGTTCCAATGCTTCCTAAATGTTCCCCTTGTGAACAGTGATCCTCCCTTATGTGATCTGAACATATACCGAATTATCTCTAATTATCACCCCGGGGGGACTATTATTCAACCTCCTCAGAAAGGGGGGCATTATTAGATACGGGGGGATAAATGGAGACGGGGGGATTATTTTTCAACTGATTTACGAAAATTTTTTGAACATGTCGCGAAAAATGTCATCGCGGCAAAAAAAATCGTTTTTTGTAGCATTTTTGTTAAAAATTTCTGAATTTTGCTTGAAAAATTCCAAAAATATTTACAAAACATTGACAAAACCCCCCCCCCCCCTCCCCAAATATTCAAACACGAATATGAACCTTTTGAGCTCGGGCAATTTAGGCTAATTTTTGAAAATTCATAACTCGCTTCAGGGTTGGACAATGTTAGTGGATAAAGCTTAAAAAATAAAGAAAAATCAGGAGAATTTATTTGTTTTATTTGGGTTTTCTAATTAAATATGAAAAAAATTTTCCAGAAATTCTGGAAATTTTCAATTTTTCAGTCTGAAAAGGAGTTTTCTAAATTTAAAAAAAACTAAAAAACCGCAATTTTTTGCATTAAAAGAGATATTTTATTTTATACTTTTATCCCGTAGAAATTTTTTCGAAAAAATAAAAAATTCTATTTATCCCCCCGGGGGGATAAATGGAGACGGGGGGGGGGATTATTGTTCAACCTCCTCAGAAAGGGGGGAATAAATGGATACAGGGGGATTAATGGAGACGGGTCGATAATTAGAGATAATACGGTATATGTTGTATGCCCATTAATATATTGTGCTTCGCTTATTCGATATTTGTGAAATCTCATTCATATTCATCGTCGTTGTATTCATATTATGACCATGACTGTATGTTTAAAAGAAGAAAAATCATATTTGTTATTTCTTTGTACTGAAATGTCCATTTTCACTGAGATTGTCCCAGTGCTCAGATGGCTTCGGTTCGACTTCATTGCATGATTTTTAGGCTTAACTCATCAAGAGCTTTCGAATGATACCAAATTTGTCTGTGTTTGACCCTTTTAAAAGGTCAGGAGCCACCTTTTTCCTCAATTTTTCGAGTTTTAAACCGGTTCAAAAACCGGTTTAAATGCTTTTCCGCACCCAATTTTAAGCTATTCCAACGATGTGATCCGTCCTGTAGAGCGCGCCTTCCACATGGGAACCGCCCACTTCGGCGCGGGTTTTTCGGCGCGGCCACTTCGGCGCCCTATGTAAAATGGCTTTTTCGGCGCCAATGTTTAAAAATCCCAAAAAATTTTTAATTTGCCTTTCATTGTGCATATAACTTATGCCATTTTCTTTCAAAGCGTGCTAATGCAATGGTGAGCATTGGTGCATAATTGTGGTCCCTAATTAACTTTTATATTTTGTTTCAAAATCACAAATCGGTAAGTTTTCGAGGGTGCTGATCACAATTTGACCATAGGTTTGCCTAATTCAAAACCCCGGACTCAAATTTCGAATATTTATATTGGATTTGACTTGAAAATTCCAAACTGACCAGGTATTCGATGGTACACAATACTGCAAAAAATTTTTTTAACTTCCTCAAAATTAGTCTGTATGAGTTCACAGCAGGAAATTTTTTGCTTTTGTAGGGTTTTCTCCAGGTTATGAAAAAATTTTTGAAAATTTTTTCGGCGCCGAAAAGTCATTTTATATAGGGCGCCGAAGTGGCCGCGCCGAAGTGCCGCGCCGAAAAAGCCCGCGCCGAAAAAGCTCGCGCCGAAAAAACCCCGCGCCGAAAAACCCGCGCCGAAATGGCCGCGCCGAAGTGACCCCGACCCTTCCAATTTTGCCACAATCTTATATTTTCTTCGTAAAATAGTGATATTCTGACATAAAATTTCAAAACTATCTTGCTTTTTATATATAAAAATACTTATTTGATGATTAGAGTCCATTAGAGATTGATTAAAACTCATTTTGGGCAGTTTTTTACCGGGCACAACTCTGTGCTACAGCCGCGAAATATTGTTTTATAATTTTGAAAACGTTTTAAATGACCAAAAAGAGCAAAAAAATTTATTAGCTGTCGGTGTGTATAACGGTGACTTTTTGTCTTTAGCTTTATCTGGTTGTTGCTCATTTGTCAGTTGGAGGGGAGTGAGGCTTAAAAGGGCGATGAGGGAGAGGGGTCAAGTCGACCCCCCCCCCCGCCCCGCTTTTTCTGTCCATTTCTATCGATGTTCGCCGTCTGCGCTGACCTTCCCCCCCCCCCTTCTGCTCACTGTCCGCCATTCGGCGACGGTTTGCCCTCTCCGTTCTGCCACTTCCACAACAGCCAACATCGTCTCCCATCGTTTCTGTGCTTATCGATTCCTCCAATGTCCGAGTTGGCCTTTTCGTTGGCCATTCATCATTCACTTTTGTTGGTTGGCTCTTCTTACGCTTTTCCACTTAACCATTCTTTTAATTATCATAAATTTCTCTTGTTTTATCAATTTTATCCAATGTAAGTTGTTGACGAGCCGACAGTTTGCCACCGGCACAAGTTTCGCCACCTAAGCCAAGATCGGACGTTTCGCACCTGAGAAAATTGGGGGATTATTGTTCAACCTCCTCAGAAAGGGGGTTTAGGGAAATGTTTAAACATTTCTAGGGGGCTTTCGGGGTCGCTGATCACGAATCTGACACCCATTTCGACTAATTTCGAACAATGGACCCGAATTCGAACAGAAGTCGAAAAATTAATTTTTCACCAAAGTTGATTTTTATATTAGAATCTGAACAGAATTCAGGTTCGTGATTTGGAATTGGTCGAAATGGGTATCAAATTCGCCATCAGCGACCACACGAATATGAACCTTTTGAGCCCGGGCAATTTAGGCTAATTTTTGAAAATTCATAACTCGCTTCAGGGTTGGACAATGTTAGTGGATAAAGCTTAAAAAATAAAGAAAAATCAGGAGAATTTATTTGTTTTATTTGGGTTTTCTAATTAAATAGGAAAAAAATTTTCCAGAAATTCTGGAAATTTTCAATTTTAAATTCTGAAAAGGAGTTTTCTAAATTGCGCATTCAAATTAAAATGAAAGAGAGATGAACAAAAAATAGAGTTTTTTCCAATTTTTAAACCATTTAAATTTTTTTGGGGGGGAGGAAGAAATAAGCAATTCGTAACTTTCAGCGCATTTGGGATCAGAAAATCAGATTTTTAACAATTTTTTTTCAAATTTTGCATACCTAATGATTGCCAAGAATCTCCAATTCGATGAGAAAAGCCTTAAAAACAGCGCCGCCGGAAAATTTTTTTGTAATTTCGTTCTGATTTGGTGAAAGATTTTCACCAAAAAGGCCAATTTTCGCAAATAAAAGCCAAGCGATGACTATTTTGCCTTTAGTTTTTTCGAAAAAACTTGGGAGATGGACAGGGGCGTCCGGTGGCGCCGATAGGCGCCGCCGGGAAAAATTTTTAATTTTTAATCCGATTTGTTAACAGATTTTGTCCAAAAATGACCAAATTTTGCCACAATCTTATATTTTCTTCGTAAAATAGTGATATTCTGACATAGAATTTCATTAATTATTTTAAATTAAAAAAATATTTTTTTTTAAATTATTTCGAAAATAAAAAACAATCGCTTATTAAATAAATTTTTTTAAATTGGTCCAAAATTGTTGCGCAACTCCTTTCGAGTTGAAGTTTGTCGTTTTGGCGCCGACGTTTTGGCGCCAGCCTCAAATTTAATTTCTTTATTTTATTAATATTCCCCCCCCCCCCCACCGCCCTCCCAATTTCCCTTCTCATCGTAATCTTCGCCCAAACTAAAAACTAAAACCCATCTCCCCTCCCTCCCCCCCCCGTCCCCCGCCCCATCCGCCGCCAGCAATTTTCCCATTGCCCTTCCACAAAGGACAACGAATAGCGACGACGCCAACGTTCCCTCCCCCCCCCAGAAATAGCTTCTAAACATGTTAAGCTTTCGAATGATACCAAGATTATTGGATTTGTTTAACAACTAAAAAAGTTATAGTCCGAAAACTTGAGCTGGCGCCAAAACGATACGGACCCGAAGCATCCACCGTGGACGAAGCCCTGGGAGAACAGAGCGCAGCGGAGACGAGCCAAGCAGAGCAATAGCCAGGCCGTGATGCGTCTAAATGACACGACGACGTCCTGTGACACCCACCCGTCCCTTGCTTCGATCATTCCCGTCCCTTCCGATTGCTGTGTTTTGTCTGTTCCAATGCTTCCTAAATGTTCCCTTTTTCACACTTTTAAGCCACATAAATCACAACATCGCTTCTTTTTTGCTTCAGGCGTTCATTCCCTTTTTACCCACCAACCATTCTCCTCAGAAAGGGGGGCATTATTAGATAAAAAGGCATTTCCCTCCCCCTCTCTCTCCGTTTTTTTCATTTTTCAATGGAATTTTCCCGTCGACTAATTAATTCCTTTGAAATGCAAAAGGTCCCATTAAAATGGGGGGGGGGGTAATTAATCTCTTATCAAATTATTCATAAGGAACTGTTTTATGATTTGTTGTGCCTCGTCCTTTTGGTGGTTTGTCTCTTTTTCTCCGTTTGCCCCTTCCCTTAATAATATTTTTGTTAAAATATCATTTTCCCACTGTCCGTCCCTTTTTATTTATTTATTTTTTGTTTGTTCTCTCTCCCTCACTTTTGTCCCTCCCCTTTCTTTGGCCAGTTTTTCCTTCTCTTGGCCACCCATTCTCACTTTTTCTTTTTCTTTTTTGTCTGCGTGATCAATGGCCAACCCACTGATCCGACAATATTCATTTAGCTTGATGATAATAAATAGGGTCCGCATTTTTAGGTGATTAAAGTCGCAAAATAGGTACTTTTATCCCGTCAAAAAATGTAAAATAAGTGCCAAATACCGAAAAACCCCAAAAACAGGTGCTTACAGACGGGGGGGGGGATTATTGTTCAACCTCCTCAGAAAGGGGGTAATAAATGGATACAGGGGGATTAATGGAGACGGGTTGATAATTAGAGATAATACGGTATATGTTGTATGCCCATTAATATATTGTGCTTCGCTTATTCGATATTTGTGAAATCTCATTCATATTCATCGTCGTTGTATTCATATACACATTTGATATATTAATAAAATGACAATATCGGTCGTGCATAAATCATAGAAATTCCATGTTATCATAAAGGACCTACCTGTTTTTGCCTTCAAATCCTCCCCATGGATTAGTATTTATGAATAGGGCGCGGATTTTTAGTGACAAAAAATCCCAAGATGAACTAAAAAGCTAAAAGGAACCAAATAATGCTGAAACAATGGCAAAAATAGTAGCGAACAAAATTTCGTTCGCAAAAAAATTTTAAAAATTTAAAAAAAAATTCAAATTTTAATTTATATCAAGTGAAAATAATACAAAATTATTTGGTTTTTTATTTAATAAATTAAATTAATGAAAATTTTCAAACAAATTTTCTTCAATTATTTCAAACAATTAATCATTTTTGGACTAAATCATCGAATATTAATAGAAATTCAGATTTGATTTTCACATCACTTTTTTTCGGAGCGCTTTTTCAAAAAACTTTTGGGAAAGAAGGGGTCCGGCGGTGCCGATAGGCGCCGCCGGGGGAAATTTTAAAAATTTGGGTGCAATTTGTTAACAGATTTTCAACAAAAAAAGGTTGGTTTTTGCGATTATTAAGCTCAATTGGTAGGATTTTCATTTAAAAAATGATAAAATATGTATCATTTTAAAAAAAACTATGAGGCATCATATTTTCTCTATAGGAAACCCACGAGTATACAAAAAAAAAAATTGAAAAAAAAAAACAAATTTCTGTAGAGGGATTGAACCAGGGGAAAGAAGAAGGGAAAGTCAAGGAGACTAGCCATTAGGCCATTTGCACACTTGGGAAGTGTTACTTTTAAAGAATATATTAATTATTATTTTTTATTTTTCCCTTTGACTCCAATTTTCTTCACTAATTTTTCACTCAGACCCCATTCTTACCAGTGCTTGTTTTTCCCGGTTCCCGGTTGCCCTACCGGGACCTGAGCTTTTCAAAATCCGGGACCGGGAACCGGGACCGGGACCTCGGATGACCGGGAATTCCAGGCCCGGTCCCGGTCCCGTGGCACTCTAATTTAAACTGTCGCACACTTTTTGCTTTATTTGGTCGTCCGTCTGCTGTTGATCCCTCCCATTTTTGCTGCTTTTCTCTGTGTCATTCTTTGCATTCCATCGTCGGATTGTTCTCTTTAAAGTTCATTTCTTCATTTTTCTCTTATTAACATACTTTGAAATTTTGCGGTAAAAATGCAACGATTAATTAGGCGGAAGAGAAAGCGAAAATTTAAATGAAAGAGAGAGGGTGATGATTATGGTGATTATGAATGAATTGGGCGAGGTGATTATGAATTGTCACTGACCAAGGACATTTTCCGCCGGGGTGGAATTAATTGACTATTGATCAACGATTTTAATACCACGCATTTCTCAATTAATAAAATAAAAATCATTGGAGTTTAATTTGTCCCAGAAAGTCCATTTTATATGTTAAATTTCTTTTTTCAACCAATTAGTTGCACCCGTCTCCCTCATTATCGATTCCTCCAATGTCCGAGTTGGCCTTTTCGTTGGCCATTCATCATTCACTTTTGTTGGTTGGCTCTTCTTACGCTTTTCCACTTAACCATTCTTTTAATTATCATAAATTTCTCTTGTTTTATCAATTTTATCCAATGTAAGTTGTTGACGAGCCGACAGTTTGCCACCGGCACAAGTTTCGCCACCTAAGCCAAGATCGGACGTTTCGCCACCTGAGAAAATTCGGACATTTCGACACCCAGGCGGTTAAAGCATAATTTAGGGAAATGTTTAAACATTTCTAGGGGGCTTTCGGGGTCGCTGATCACGAATCTGACACCCATTTCGACTAATTTCGAACAATGGACCCGAATTCGAACAGAAGTCGAAAATTAATTTTTCACCAAAGTTGATTTTTATATTAGAATCTGAACAGAATTCAGGTTCGTGATTTGGAATTGGTCGAAATGGGTATCAAATTCGTGATCAGCGACCCCGAAAACCCCCCAAAAATGTTTTATGTATGATTTTGTAAAAACTATTTTTTTATGGTCTGTAAACGACATTAGTACCATGTTTTTTTGTGTGTTTTCTAAGTTTAAATTGGATATCAAAACGCTAAATTTTGGCTTTGGTGACAAAGAGAGTCGGGCGATGAGACCAACGAAATACCCGGTTCTTGCTTAAATGGTGAAAATTCCGATTTTAAAGAAAAAAAAAATTTACCTTTTAAAAAATAAAAGAGAGATGAACCAAAAAATAGAGAGTGCAAAGAAAAATACATCTCTCATTTTGGCGTATTATTTCTTTATCTCTGCTAATATTGGAAAACCAAATTTACTTCGCTAAACTTTTTATTTTCTATATGTAAATCCACTTCAAATTTTGCATACCTAATGATTGCCAAGAATCTCCAATTCGATGAGAAAAGCCTTAAAAAACAATTTTTTAAATATCCATTTTTTGCACCAAAAAAATATATCGAAACCATTTTTGTAAAAAACGGGACCGGGACGGGCGGCACGGTAAAGCCCGTCCGGTCTCTAATGTTAAATAAATATTTTTTCTTTTCAAAAATTTTTTTAGTAAAAGTGAAATTTTCCCAATTTTGGAGTTATTTTGATAAATTTGCCAAATGAAGTAATTTTCAAACTTTTTTGCATTTTCAATTTTCACAATATTATTTCCCGTCTCAATTGTTGACGTTGCGTAAATGGCAAAGGTTTCGGGAATGAGCAAACACAACGCCAGCCGATGGGCGGGGAGAAACGGGTCAATGCCAAACCAAAGAAACAATTCAAATGCAAATTTAAACGTTCAGCAGCAGGCATAAACACTTTACTTAAAAAATAATAATAATAAGCAATTAAAGCTTACAGCAGATCACTCGCATGGCAATTAATTAATTAATTGTTTATTTATTTTTCCTTTTGCCCATTTCTTTTTTCTTTTCCCCCTACATCCTTCACTCCCTCCCTCCTCAGTTTCCCTTTTCTATCGTTTTCTTCCCCCCCCCCCCTCCAACCTCTCTCTCTCTCTCCCTCCCTCTCTCTCTCCCTCTCTCTCTCCCTCTCTCTCTCTCTCTCTTCTCTTCTCTCTCTTCTCCCCCGTTTCCCCTCTCCCTTTTCCTCTTTCCTTTTGCTCCCTCTTTTTCTCATCCATTCATTGAAAGTGTCCCTTCACTGCCGAACAACACCAAACAACCACCACCACCAGTAGAAACACATTGAATTGATGAGAGAGACTTCGTGAGAAGACGGCATGGCACGGCGGAGAGTGGCCCATAATTATGGGCTTTCCCCCCCCCCCCCCTCTCGTCGAATTGTGTGTCCAATTTCACCGCCATTTTGTTTATTATTGTCACATTTTTATTTATTTATTTGTTGCATTCATTTCTTTAATTAACTCAAAATATCATTTAAATAGCATTAACAAATTAATTGGGGGGGAGGAAGAAATAAGCAATTCGTAACTTTCAGCGAAATGTGAATTTTCAACAATAACAAACAATTGATGGAAATGCAAAAAAAATCGAATAAAAAAACCCAATCAAATTAAATGATCATTTTTACCATTTTTCTAAACCACCCCCGGAAAATTTTTTTGTAATTTCGTTCTGATTTGTTGAAAGATTTTCACCAAAAAGGCCAATTTTCGCAAATAAAAGCCAAGCGATGACTATTTTGCCTTTAGTTTTTTCGAAAAAACTTGGGAGATGGACAGGGGCGTCCGGTGGCGCCGATAGGCGCCGCCGGGAAAAATTTTTAATTTTTAATCCGATTTGTTAACAGATTTTGTCCAAAAATGACCAAATTTTGCCACAATCTTATATTTTCTTCGTAAAATAACATTAACAGAATACTGTATGAAAGAGAGGGAACACTGTAGTACTGTTTCTTGTACTAATTGTTTGGTTGAGATTTTTCCAACATCCATTTTACGATCGCTTCCTTTTAGAAATTTTTTTAAATTTCATCTTTTTCGCATATTTATTTATGTGCCGCTTTTTCAACCGCAAAAAGTGCCCTTCGGCGGTTTTTTTATTATAACTTTTTTCTTTGTCGACCAAATCTAATAATCTTGGTATCATTCGAAAGATCCTCACATGCTCTATTAGCCTTACAAAAAAAACAAAAAAAAAAATTTAGCCTGTAAAAAAGTTATTAAGAAAAAACTTCAAAAATTTCGACTTTTTTGCAATTTAATGTTATAAATTTTTTGGTAATTGTCTAATCGCGAAGTAATAGCTTAGAAATAGCTTCTAAACATGTTAAGCTTTCGAATGATACCAAGATTATTGGATTTGTTTAACAACTAAAAAAGTTATAGTCCGAAAACTTGAGCTGGCGCCAAAACGATTTCCCACTGCCGCCACTCCCATCGAATTCCATTTCACTGCTGCTTCTTATAATTTGACAGTTTACGAAAATGCCATTGGTTAATTGCGTCTGTTTGTTTTTCCTTTTCGTAATTTGCGTCTTTAGGCCAAAGGGCGGTCGCCTCAAACCCCGAAAATGCCCAAATGGTCGGCGTTTGGCTGCCCCGGGGATACAATCAGATCACTTTTCGCATTTTGGTAGCATTTTCGGGCACCGCTTTTCGACTTTCTCATTTCAGGGGGATGACAAACAAAGCGCCCGTTTCACTACGTCGGCCAAACGCATGGGCAATTTCGCCTTTTTGCACTTGGAACATCGCGATCAAATGGACGTATTAAACAGGGAATTGCAAGTAAGCAAAGAGAACGGGGAGAGCATGATCAGGCATTCATTCCACTGGTGATTTCAGGCGGAATTCACCTTCACAATTCGGGCGACCGCAAAGCGAAAAAGGGCAAATCCAATGGAAACATCGGCGACGGTAAGAATGGCAAACGGCGAACCGCGCAGTGATCGGACTGTTTGATCAGCTTTTGCTCGCCCTTTTTAACCGATTGATCATTGACCATTTGTCCGTCGCTCTCTTTTCAGGTTCATCTTCGCGTGTTGGATGAAAATGACAACCCGCCGATGTTCAAGGAGCTTTCCTATCGGGTGGAGGTTGACCACGACGTGCCGCTTAACCAACGATTACTTCGGGTGGAGGGATTCGACGCGGACGAGGGACTGAACGGGGCACTGAGCTACTCTCTGATCACTCCCTCCTCCTTTTTCTTCATCGGTCTGATCAATCCCCCGTCGTCCGTTCCCCAATTCATTTGACTTCCGCATTCAGAGCCGATGACCGGTTGGCTGCGCAACTTTGCCCCTTTGAATGTCGCCGACAGGCAAATCCCCGAGAGTGAATTGCAATTGGAGGTGCTAATTGAGGACCGAGCTTCGCGACTCTTTCGACACGGTCAACGGACGGCCGAAGGCGCGGAGAGTCCAAATCCCGTCGCATCCATTCGAAACAAAGCGAAAGTGCAAATTGTGATCAGACGAAAGGAAGAGGAAAAGCCAAATGTGCCCAATCGAATTGCGACCCATTCATTAGTTAATTGCATTGCTTTAATTAAGCTCTCCTTTCGGCTTCTTCCGTTCGGCCCTTTCCTTTCCGAACCCACCAAAATTGGCACCGTCCGAATTAATCACTCCGACGCCGATTCAATCATTTTGGACATTTCTCCCCGGCAAAACGCACCAAATGTCATAAATTGCGCGTGGTTGGAAAGGATCAGTGCGGAGGAAATCGACCTTTGGATTTGTCCCCCTTTTCCCGATAAGGAATACGAAGAAAAATTGCAAATACGACTCATAATTAACAGGCAGGAAATAAAGCAAATTACTGCTGTATAAATAATTGTTAGATTGATTTCCAGAATCTCTGACAAAATCAGCGGAAAAAGAGAACAGATCGGCGAAGAAACGGTCGAAGTTTGGGCGGACCCATCAAAAAGGGGCATTCGGCTGGAAGAAGTGCCGCAAATGGTCGATGTCAATGAGACATTGCCCGTGGGGGCGTTCATTTGGCAATTCGTTGCGTGACAAATTGGCCAAAGGACAGAAGAGAAATTTTGTGAGATTTTTTATGAACAAAAGCCACCGACAGCAGCACGAAACAATCTGTCCATTTCAGATTTAAGCTCCTTCAGCAAAATGACACCGAATTTCCCTTCCGACTGAACGATCGATCGGGCCAACTTCGCCTTGCCAAGTCGCTGAACTCCGATCGGACGAAGAAAGTGCGCCGCTGGAATATCACAGTGTTGGCACAGCACAAGCAGCACATTCAGTCCCCTTCTGTCATTAGCCTTCAAGTACCGTTCATCAAATCCCTTCCACAATCCCTCCCTCTTCTCAGCTTCGTCTTCGCCGTGCCAACATTCACTGCCCAAAATTCGTCCAAATTCCTCTCGGCCATCGCATTGAATTGTCTGAGAAGCAGCTAAAGGCCGAAACTTCGTTGGACAGAATAATTTGGCAAGCGAACGCATCGGACGAAGATGAGGGCGAAAACGTTTTTGATTTTTCGTTTTATGATGATTAGAGTCCATTAGAGATTGATTAAAACTCATTTTGGGCAGTTTTTTACCGGGCACAACTCTGTGCTACAGCCGCGAAATATTGTTTTATAATTTTGAAAACGTTTTAAATGACCAAAAAGAGCAAAAAAATTTATTAGCTGTCGGTGTGTATAACGGTGACTTTTTGTCTTTAGTGCTGATCAGCTAATCATTCATGTTTTGGCCATTGATCGCGGTTGGCCCTTCCAACTCCAAACGCAACTCCAATTGGTCATCCTCCACCACACTTCACTAATTCGGGATAACTCATCAAATTCCTCCCTTACATTGGCACAAAATTCGGAATGGTTGCAAAGCGATTGTGAAATGGACAACAATTTTCAGCCAAAATTTGTCGGAGAACAACGCTTTTTGGGGGAGATTTTGGAGACGGCGCCAATTGGGACGGTGAGAAGGGCAAAATCATAATTAATTGGACGACAGATAATCGTTTTGCTTAGACCATTGGAACTGTGGTGGCCGAAGACGAGGACTCTTTTGGACCGAACGCAATTGTCCAATATTTTACGATGGACGACGGCGAAGGACACTTTGACGTGGAACCATTCAGCGGCCGAGTGTTTGTGCGAAATGCGCGACTGGCCGATCTGCTGGAGGGGGCAAAAGGGCAAAATGGGCACGATTTTTACGAACACGGCAAGTGAAAAGGCAAAAAAATGTGAAGGGGGGGGGAAGCGAAAGATTACGGCATTTACAAATGGCACAAATGGGGGGGGGGAAAGGTCAACTGTACAAACGAAGGTAGTTTCAGTGCTGGAAATTGTCGCTTCTGACATGGCAATTCATCCCGAGCAGCGCAAAACTGCGCGACAACATTTTCGGATTCGAATCCGCGACGTCAACACGCACTCGCCGGTGTTCGACCAGTCCGGCTACCGCATCAGTTTAGCTGAAGTTGTGACATCATTGAAAATGATGACATATTTGGATTTCTATTTTTGATGTAAATGCATTTTCGTCAGGGCAATTCACCCGGCATTGAACTGCTCCAACTCCGTGCGTCGGACGGCGACTTGGGTAAAAATGGGCGCGTCGAGTTTCGACTTGCGGTTGAGACGGACCTTCTCTCGGTGGACCCCGATTCGGGACTGGTCCGGGCGGAGCGCACTTTTGACCGGGAGGAGTTGGGCGACCGCGTCACTGTGCCGGTGATGGCATTGGACCGGGGAACGCCCTCCCGCGCGACATTTGCCAATCTGACCATTCTTCTGACGGACCAAAACGATGAAGCGCCCCAATGCGGCAAGGAAACGCATCGCTTTTCCGTTGCGGAAGACGCGCCTAATGGGCAATTAGTGGGCACTTTCAACAATTTTTTGGTCAATTACATTCCCAAGGTCGGCTGTTTGGATGCATATGATTCGGATGAGTTTGGCACTTCGAACAGCCAAATCCGTTTCGAATTGGCACAATCCGATGCCAACGGGCCGTTCCGAGTTCATGCCGAGACTGGCTGCCTCTTTTTGGACCTCCCCGGCCTTCCACTTGACTTTGAGCAGCGTTCGACGTACAATTTGAGTGTCCGGCTAAAAGACATGGGAAAACCGCCGCTTGAAGCCGTTAAGCCTTGCCAAGTTCGTTTTTCTACTCCCATTTCGATTTAATTAAGGTTTAAGGTCCAAATTCTGCTCGAAGATGTGGAAGAGAATGCGTTTCCGCCTCAATTCAACGCCATGGCACTTGAGGCGAGCGTGGAAGAGAACGCGCCGGCGCACACCGAAGTGATCCGAGTGCATGCCGAGGACCCCGAAGGGGCCGCTGTTCGGTACCGACTGGTCGCCGGCAACGGACTTTGCTGCTTTCAAATCGACCCCAAATCGGGAGTGATCAGCACGAAAAAGGGTGAGTAACAGACAAACCCGAGAGAGAGTGATAGCAAACAATATTTGCAGAACTTGATCACGAACTGCAACAGCACTATTGGCTGACTGTCCGTGCCGAAGACACTCCGTTCAGTGCCATCGGCCGAATGCTTCGCGCCCATCTTCAGCTGTTTATCCGCGTGCTGAACCAAAATGACCGACTGCCACTGTTTTCTCAGCCAATTTATCGGATTGGAATTGCGGAGAATTCGGAGGAAAATAAGGCAAAAACGGCATTAATGCAGAGATGCCAGATCATGTTTTTGATCATCAACCGAGCTCTAAAAAATCCCATTTCATAATTAAAATTCGCAAAAAAAAACCTCAACAGGCGATTTCTGACTGGGAAAATTTTGAAAATTAAACCCTCAAAAACTGCAAAATCCGTAAATGCTCATTTTCAAAAGGGCCTAGTCCTCATATCTGACACTCCGATTATATAAATTGACATCAATCAAGAAGGTTTTGATTAGGTGGTATTGAAAGTGGAGGCCACAGACGGCGACGATCAGTGGGCGAAGCCGAGTCAGCAGAGTGATCGGCTGAGATACTCCATTCTGAGGGGCAATCCGCAAGCGTATTTCCAAATTGATGAACACTCGGGATACATTGTGACCAGCAAACGCCGACTCGACCGAGAGGTGCCGGATTCCCTCCCCCCTCCCAAAAAAACTGTTTTATGATTTGTTGTGCCTCGTCCTTTTGGTGGTTTGTCTCTTTTTCTCCGTTTGCCCCTTCCCTTAATAATATTTTTGTTAAAATATCATTTTCCCACTGTCCGTCCCTTTTTATTTATTTATTTTTTGTTTGTTCTCTCCCCTCACTTTTGTCCCTCCCCTTTCTTTGGCCAGTTTTTCTTTCTCTTGGCCACCCATTCTCACTTTTTCTTTTTCTTTTTTGTCTGCGTGATCAATGGCCAACCCACTGATCCGACAATATTCATTTAGCTTGATGATAATAAATAGGGTCCGCATTTTTAGGTGATTAAAGTCGCAAAATAGGTACCTAATGAATGCCAAAAAATGTAAAATAAGTGCCAAATACCGAAAAACCCCAAAAACAGGTGCTTACAAAAAAGCAATAAAAATTGATCTTTTTCCAATTTCAAAAATAATTTTTCACTCTGACCCCAATTCTTAGCAATGCATAAAATTCTCGCTTTTCTCGTAAAATGCCAAAAATCAGTGCTGTTGTTCGTCTCGCCTCGTTCGAATTTGCCCCGTGGCGCCTATGGTACCAGCAGCAGCAGACCCATTTAAGTTAAAATCTATTTCAAAATCGCAAAAAATGGGCCAAAATTTTAGTAATTTTAAGTGAGTTTCGGGTCCAGCGGTGCCGACAATTCGCTTGCCAATAAATTCCCATTCAAATCCCTCCTTCCCCTAAAAAATTTCTTTACGATTTCATCGCTTTTTAATTTGATGAGTATTTTTATTCGTCTTGGCAGCTCATTCAAAGGCTAATTCTTGTCGCTAAACGGAGCCATTTGGGCGTGATGAATAAATTGGGAATGAAATCGCCGGAGGCGTGGGGTTGAAACTTTCCCGCAGGGAATGAACGAATTGCCCACCAATTACCATATAAATTGAGAGTTGCATCGATTGAATGAAGGGAAAAGAGCGCATTTCCAATTCATTTCTTCCGAAGTTTTTGGGAACAGGCCACTTCGGCGCAAGACTCTATATCATTTTGATTTCACAGCAAAATTAAATAATCTTGGTATGATTTTAAGTGGCTTGATAGTGCCTATTAACCTGCAAAGTTTCAAAAAATTTAGCTGAGAAACAAAAAAGTTATGGCCAAAAAAACCTCAAAAAATTGCATTTTCCTGGCCATTTTGGCGCAGCGCGCCATATCTTTTTTTAAAACCTAATATAATTTTTTGAAATTTTGTAGGCTAATAAAGAACATTTAGACCTATTGATTAATATCAACATTATTTTATTTGGTCGAATTAAAAAAAAGTTATGAATCTTTAAACTTGTCTGCGCCAAAATGACCCCGACCCGAAGTTTTTCCCCTCGCTTTGGCATTTCGCTTTGCCGTCCAATAAATATTCTTCCATTTGGTGCTTAAATTTAAAATCGCAATTATTATTTTCCCATATTTTACGGATTGTCGCGATGCTTAATGACAATATTTGCCTTTTTATTGCTGCATTTAGTCATTTAATCTTTCAATGTTTTGCTTTTTCGCTAGCCGTGATGACTCATCAAATCGTCGTCATTTCCAATTCCATTCGAATTTTGTCATCGATCCCATCGTCTGCCCCGCCGATGAAAAATGGTGTAAAACCGCACACTTTTTGCTTTATTTGGTCGTCCGTCTGCTGTTGATCCCTCCCATTTTTGCTGCTTTTCTCTGTGTCATTCTTTGCATTCCATCGTCGGATTGTTCTCTTTAAAGTTCATTTCTTCATTTTTCTCTTATTAACATACTTTGAAATTTTGCGGTAAAAATGCAACGATTAATTAGGCGGAAGAGAAAGCGAAAATTTAAATGAAAGAGAGAGGGTGATGATTATGGTGATTATGAATGAATTGGGCGAGGTGATTATGAATTGTCACTGACCAAGGACATTTTCCGCCGGGGTGGAATTAATTGACTATTGATCAACGATTTTAATACCACGCATTTCTCAATTAATAAAAAAAAAATCATTGGAGTTTAATTTGTCCCAGAAAGTCCATTTTATGTGTTAAATGCTTTTCTTTTTTCAACCAATTAGTTGCACCCGTCTCCCTCAAAGCATTGGTCGTTTATTTGGTTTTATCTCCGTAACGGATGCCCGCCCATCAAAGCCCCCCCCCTTCCTCAAATCCCACCCATCCATTCACTCATTTGTTGTGTATCATCAGTCCACCATCGCAACAAAAAAATCCGATTTTGCGTGCTTTCCCCCGCCCCTTTCCCGCGGGGCGATGCTGACCTAATCAATTAATTCTCCCAATCATTTTAATTGTCGGCATGGGTTTGTTGCTATTTGAGAACATTTCCATTAGTTGCTCATTATAATTCATTTATTCCCAATTTTTTTTTCAATCGTTTCTAATAAAACCCCTTTTCATTCGCCCATTCTCTGCCCATTCTCTCCTCATTCTCTCCCTATCTTTTCCCATCTCCCTCCCTCCCCCCCCCGGCGGTGCCCTCCGTGTGCGTTTCTTTGGCCGTGTGCCATTGCGTGGCCTTTGCCGCTTTGGCCATTGGCACGTACTCTCTGCCTTATCTCATCTCGCAATCCCTCGCTAATTTTAGTGACGGACCATTGGTCAAAATGCGGCAGAGCATTTGGCTACAAATGCGCTAAATTCTCCGTAAAATTTGCTGAGGCTTTCGCTTCCCCCAAAGTTTTATTTTTTTCCAAAATGCCAATTCGCTCGTATAAATGCCAAATGATATGCGCTAATAGAAGTTTATTTGCCAAATGAGTTGTTTGGTTGCTCCTTCCGGCACAAAAATTTTGAAGGCATTTATTAAAAATAGAATATATTTGTTTTTGGCATTTTTAGCTATTTGCCGAAGATGCTGACAGAGGACAGTTTGGACGCGTCTCTTATTCACTGGAGGAAATCGAATTGGTCGGCAATAAAGTGACAAAAGCGAACAACCTTCGACGGATTTTTCGGATTTGTCCCTTCGGCTTTTCCTCCCTTCAAAGCCACCAGAGAAGGGAAAGGGACTCAGTCAGCTTTTTTCCCCTTCCGCCCCTTCGCTTGTGACTCCATCCATTTGGCCATTTGGCATTAAATAATTGTATCTTTATTTAATTATTTATTTTGTTACTTTTTGTATGCCATTTTAATTTTCTGCCATTGTCTCTGCTTCGTTTCGTCACTCTTTCCTTTCATTTGCCAATTTTGTCCTTTTCCAATTTTCAAATTCTTTTGCATTTTCTAAATGTTTGCTTTTATTTCCCGTCTCAATTGTTGACGTTGCGTAAATGGCAAAGGTTTCGGGAATGAGCAAACACAACGCCAGCCGATGGGCGGGGAGAAACGGGTCAATGCCAAACCAAAGAAATAATTCAAATGCAAATTTAAACGTTCAGCAGCAGGCATAAACACTTTACTTAAAAAAAATAATAAGCAATTAAAGCTTACAGCAGATCACTCGCATGGCAATTAATTAATTAATTATTTATTTATTTTTCCCATTTCCAAGTGCTTTTCCCATCATATAATTTCCACTTTTCCCCTTTTTTCAATTTCACAGATTCGCGCGTTCGATGCCGGTGGCTTGGCCAGTGTGCCGTGCCAATTGCGAATCCGGGTCCTTCCCCAATCGCGCCATGCACCTGAAGTCCGTCCGCTGTTCGTCCATTTGATGGCACTTCATGGCGAATTTTTGGGCGGCCCTTTGGGAAGGATCACTGCTTCTGACCGTGACCCGACTGATCGACTCCGCTTCTCTTATTTCAAATGAAAATCAGCTTCAATTTTCGGTTAATCCCGAAAATGGCGAATTGGTCGCCTCCGGTGATATTTTGTCCGGGATTTTTCGTCTAAATGTGTCAGTGACTGATGGAAAATTCATTACCAATGCTCCGATTACTGTGGATGTGGTCAAAGTCGATCAAGAGAAAATGGACAATTCGTTGACCATCCGATTGAAAGGAATCGGTGCCGAACAATTTGTCAGCGATTTTATACATCGCTTTTCGGAAATTGTTGCGCGACTTCTTTCAGTCAAAACGGTCGGTCAAAAATTGGTCACTTCAGGCTAATTAGTATTAAATGAACCAATTAATTTAACAGAGCGGCGTTTTCATTCTTTCTTTGCAAGAAATTCACTTTGCTTCGCTGCAAAATGACTTGGAAACATTCGTTGAAAAGGGATTTATTGCACGGCACGCGAAGAGAAAGCGGAGAAGCGGCAAAAGCAATACAAATGGAAAACTAATAGCAATTCATTAATTTGTTGCTTTGTTGGTGTTGTGATTGTCCATTTCAAAGCACAGAGAAAGGCTAATTGAATAGCGAACACTCCGCAGAAGCACGACACTTATTGCACAATTAGGAAAACTGCCCAATTAACACCGAAATATTAGGCTAATCGATCACAGTATGGAAAACATTAACAGAATACTGTATGAAAGAGAGGGAACACTGTAGTACTGTTTCTTGTACTAATTGTTTGGTTGAGATTTTTCCAACATCCATTTTACGATCGCTTCCTTTTAGAAATTTTTTTAAATTTCATCTTTTTCGCATATTTATTTATGTGCCGCTTTTTCAACCGCAAAAAGTGCCCTTCGGCGGAGGAATGAATTTGGAGAGGCAAAAGTCAAAATTCGATGGAAGTGCCGACGATCAGATGCAGTGGGTCCGCTTCATCAGCAGCAGCACCGTCCGCTTCTCCCCGTTGTTCGTCTCCCTTTTGCTCACTTCGCTTTTCCCTCCCATTGGTCCGTCCCTTCCGTCCGCCCCTTTTCCGCGGCATCGGCACCGAATTCGTCCGATTTTTTTTAGTACCCATATTAAAATTGCCCATTGATCTGTGCATTTAAAGATCGCCCAATTCGCAGTTTCGCTTTTGCGTCCGATCCATCCATCGGTGGCCGCCACCGACGTTTAAATTCGCTTTTTCCCACTGCCGCCACTCCCATCGAATTCCATTTCACTGCTGCTTCTTATAATTTGACAGTTTACGAAAATGCCATTGGTTAATTGCGTCTGTTTGTTTTTCCTTTTCGTAATTTGCGTCTTTAGGCCAAAGGGCGGTCGCCTCAAACCCCGAAAATGCCCAAATGGTCGGCGTTTGGCTGCCCCGGGGATACAATCAGATCACTTTTCGCATTTTGGTAGCATTTTCGGGCACCGCTTTTCGACTTTCTCATTTCAGGGGGATGACAAACAAAGCGTCCGTTTCACTACGTCGGCCAAACGCATGGGCAATTTCGCCTTTTTGCACTTGGAACATCGCGATCAAATGGACGTATTAAACAGGGAATTGCAAGTAAGCAAAGAGAACGGGGAGAGCATGATCAGGCATTCATTCCACTGGTGATTTCAGGCGGAATTCACCTTCACAATTCGGGCGACCGCAAAGCGAAAAAGGGCAAATCCAATGGAAACATCGGCGACGGTAAGAATGGCAAACGGCGAACCGCGCAGTGATCGGACTGTTTGATCAGCTTTTGCTCGCCCTTTTTAACCGATTGATCATTGACCATTTGTCCGTCGCTCTCTTTTCAGGTTCATCTTCGCGTGTTGGATGAAAATGACAACCCGCCGATGTTCAAGGAGCTTTCCTATCGG
>CP049709.1:13291234-13568243 GCA_004148225.2 Heterodera glycines | reverse complement strand
ATTCTTCTGCATCCGAATCACTGGGACTCAATCCACCGGCATTCCAGTCACTGGGACTCAATTCTCCGACTTCAATAACCTGGACTCAGTCCTCCAGCTTTGAATCATCGGCACTCGGTTGGGAAGGAATTTTTAGAAAATAAAATTAAAATAAGTGCCAAAAAGGTAAAATAATCATTTGCAAAGTTCGGCATAAATGCCGATTTGGCTGCACTATCATTTAATGAGCACCAAAAAAGAGATGTTGGGAAGGAATTTTTAGAAAATAAAATTAAAATAAGTGCCAAAAAGGTAAAATAACATTTGCAAAGTTCGGCATAAATGCCGATTTGGCTGCACTATCATTTAATGAGCACCAAAAAAGAGATGTTGGGAAGGAATTTTTAGAAAATAAAATTAAAATAAGTGCCAAAAAGGTAAAATAATCATTTGCAAAGTTCGGCATAAATGCCGATTTGGCTGCACTATCATTTAATGAGCACCAAAAAAGAGATGTTGGGAAGGAATTTTTAGAAAATAAAATTAAAATAAGTGCCAAAAAGGTAAAATAACATTTGCAAAGTTCGGCATAAATGCCGATTTGGCTGCACTATCCCCTGCAAAATAATTGCTTTGTTCTTTTTCCTATCCAAAATATTTTTAAACATTTTTAACATTAATAATTTTGTTAATATTTTTTAATATTTTATATGATAGAATAAAATTTGGTCTATTTACAGAAAAAGGATTAAAAAATTCTTTTAGTTGGTCCTCTCATCTATTTCCTCTCCAAAGTTTGGCATTTTAGAGAAAAATCTAGGAAGATACAAAAAATTGAAAAATACACCCCATAAAAATCACTTTTTTTCCATTGCTTACAACATTACAAAATTTTTTATTTCTTCAAATGCCGAAAGTAAACAAATTGGAAAAAATTCGTTATTGGATTTCGAGTTCTCAACTGAATCTTAAATTTATAAAACTAATTTTATCAGAAAAAGACCTATTTTACCCTCGAAAAATTAAAATAAGTGCCAAAAGGTAAAATAATCATTTGCAAAGTTCGGCATAAATGCCGATTTGGCTGCACTATCATTTAATGAGCACCAAAAAAGAGATGTTGGAAGGAATTTTTAAAAATAAAATTAAAATAAGTGCCAAAAAGGTAAAATAATCATTTGCAAAGTTCGGCATAAATGCCGATTTGGCTGCACTATCATTTAATGAGCACCAAAAAAGAGATGTTGGGAAGGAATTTTTAGAAGATTTTGGGAAGGAATTTTTAGAAAATAAAATTAAAATAAGTGCCAAAAAGGTAAAATAATCATTTGCAAAGTTCGGCATAAATGCCGATTTGGCTGCACTATCATTTAATGAGCACCAAAAAAGAGATGTTGGGAAGGAATTTTTAGAAAATAAAATTTAATCATTTGCAAAGTTCGGCATAAATGCCGATTTGGCTGCACTATCATTTAATGAGCACCAAAAAAGAGATGTTGGGAAGGAATTTTTAGAAAATAAAATTAAAATAAGTGCCAAAAAGGTAAAATAATCATTTGCAAAGTTCGGCATAAATGCCGATTTGGCTGCACTATCATTTAATGAGCACCAAAAAAGAGATGTTGGGAAGGAATTTTTAGAAAATAAAATTAAAATAAGTGCCAAAAAGGTAAAATAATCATTTGCAAAGTTCGGCATAAATGCCGATTTGGCTGCACTATCATTTAATGAGCACCAAAAAAGAGATGTTGGGAAGGAATTTTTAGAAAATAAAATTAAAATAAGTGCCAAAAAGGTAAAATAATCATTTGCAAAGTTCGGCATAAATGCCGATTTGGCTGCACTATCATTTAATGAGCACCAAAAAAGAGATGTTGGGAAGGAATTTTTAGAAAATAAAATTAAAATAAGTGCCAAAAAGGTAAAATAATCATTTGCAAAGTTCGGCATAAATGCCGATTTGGCTGCACTATCATTTAATGAGCACCAAAAAAGAGATGTTGGGAAGAATTTTTAGAAAATAAAATTAAAATAAGTGCCAAAAAGGTAAAATAATCATTTGCAAAGTTCGGCATAAATGCCGATTTGGCTGCACTATCATTTAATGAGCACCAAAAAAGAGATGTTGGGAAGGAATTTTTAGAAAATAAAATTAAAATAAGTGCCAAAAAGGTAAAATAACATTTGCAAAGTTCGGCATAAATGCCGATTTGGCTGCACTATCATTTAATGAGCACCAAAAAAGAGATGTTGGGAAGGAATTTTTAGAAAATAAAATTAAAATAAGTGCCAAAAAGGTAAAATAATCATTTGCAAAGTTCGGCATAAATGCCGATTTGGCTGCACTATCATTAATGAGCACCAAAAAAGAGATGTTGGGAAGGAATTTTTAAAAAAAAATTAAAATAAGTGCCAAAAAGGTAAAAAAACATTTGCAAAGTTCGGCATAAATGCCGATTTGGCTGCACTATCATTTAATGAGCACCAAAAAGAGATGTTGGGAAGGAATTTTTAGAAAATAAAATTAAAATAAGTGCCAAAAAGGTAAAATAATCATTTGCAAAGTTCGGCATAAATGCCGATTTGGCTGCACTATCATTTAATGAGCACCAAAAAAGGATGTTGGGAAGGAATTTTTAGAAAATAAAATTAAAATAAGTGCCAAAAAGGTAAAATAACATTTGCAAAGTTCGGCATAAATGCCGATTTGGCTGCACTATCATTTAATGAGCACCAAAAAAGAGATGTTGGAAGGAATTTTTAGAAAATAAAAAATTAAAATAAGTGCCAAAAAGGTAAAAAATCATTTGCAAAGTTCGGCATAAATGCCGATTTGGCTGCACTATCATTTAATGAGCACCAAAAAAGAGATGTTGGGAAGGAATTTTTAGAAAATAAAATTAAAATAAGTGCCAAAAAGGTAAAATAACATTTGCAAAGTTCGGCATAAATGCCGATTTGGCTGCACTATCATTTAATGAGCACCAAAAAAGAGATGTTGGGAAGGAATTTTTAGAAAATAAAATTAAAATAAGTGCCAAAAAGGTAAAATAATCATTTGCAAAGTTCGGCATAAATGCCGATTTGGCTGCACTATCATTTAATGAGCACCAAAAAAGAGATGTTGGGAAGGAATTTTTAGAAAATAAAATTAAAATAAGTGCCAAAAAGGTAAAATAACATTTGCAAAGTTCGGCATAAATGCCGATTTGGCTGCACTATCATTTAATGAGCACCAAAAAAGAGATGTTGGGAAGGAATTTTTAGAAAATAAAATTAAAATAAGTGCCAAAAAGGTAAAATAATCATTTGCAAAGTTCGGCATAAATGCCGATTTGGCTGCACTATCATTTAATGAGCACCAAAAAAGAGATGTTGGGAAGGAATTTTTAGAAAATAAAATTAAAATAAGTGCCAAAAAGGTAAAATAATCATTTGCAAAGTTCGGCATAAATGCCGATTTGGCTGCACTATCATTTAATGAGCACCAAAAAAGAGATGTTGGGAAGGAATTTTTAGAAAATAATGGGAAGGAATTTTTAGAAAATAAAATTAAAATAAGTGCCAAATCGTAAAATAATCATTTGCAAAGTTCGGCATAAATGCCGATTTGGCTGCACTATCATTTAATGAGCACCAAAAAAGGGATTTTGGGAAGGAATTTTTAGAAAATAAAAATAATCATTTGCAAAGTTCGGCATAAATGCCGATTTGGCTGCACTATCATTTAATGAGCACCAAAAAAGAGATGTTGGGAAGGAATTTTTAGAAAATAAAATTAAAATAAGTGCCAAAAAGGTAAAATAATCATTTGCAAAGTTCGGCATAAATGCCGATTTGGCTGCACTATCATTTAATGAGCACCAAAAAAGGGATTTGGGAAGGAATTTTTAGAAAATAAAATTAAAATAAGTGCCAAAAAGGTAAAATAATCATTTGCAAAGTTCGGCATAAATGCCGATTTGGCTGCACTATCATTTAATGAGCACCAAAAAAGAGATTTGGGAAGGAATTTTTAGAAAATAAAATTAAAATAAGTGCCAAAAAGGTAAAATAATCATTTGCAAAGTTCGGCATAAATGCCGATTTGGCTGCACTATCATTTAATGAGCACCAAAAAAGAGATGTTGGGAAGGAATTTTTAGAAAATAAAATTAAAATAAGTGCCAAAAAGGTAAAATAATCATTTGCAAAGTTCGGCATAAATGCCGATTTGGCTGCACTATCATTTAATGAGCACCAAAAAAGAGATGTTGGGAAGGAATTTTTAGAAAATAAAATTAAAATAAGTGCCAAAAAGGTAAAATAATCATTTGCAAAGTTCGGCATAAATGCCGATTTGGCTGCACTATCATTTAATGAGCACCAAAAAAGAGATGTTTGGAAGGAATTTTGAAAATAAAATTAAAATAAGTGCCAAAAAGGTAAAATAATCATTTGCAAAGTTCGGCATAAATGCCGATTTGGCTGCACTATCATTTAATGAGCACCAAAAAAGAGATGTTGGGAAGGAATTTTTAGAAAAATAAAATTAAAATAAGTGCCAAAAAGGTAAAATAACATTTGCAAAGTTCGGCATAAATGCCGATTTGGCTGCACTATCATTTAATGAGCACCAAAAAAGAGATGTTGGGAAGGAATTTTTAGAAAATAAAATTAAAATAAGTGCCAAAAAGGTAAAATAATCATTTGCAAAGTTCGGCATAAATGCCGATTTGGCTGCACTATCATTTAATGAGCACCAAAAAAGAGATGTTGGGAAGGAATTTTTAGAAAATAAAATTAAAATAAGTGCCAAAAAGGTAAAATAACATTTGCAAAGTTCGGCATAAATGCCGATTTGGCTGCACTATCATTTAATGAGCACCAAAAAAGAGATGTTGGGAAGGAATTTTTAGAAAATAAAATTAAAATAAGTGCCAAAAAGGTAAAATAATCATTTGCAAAGTTCGGCATAAATGCCGATTTGGCTGCACTATCATTTAATGAGCACCAAAAAAGAGATGTTGGGAAGGAATTTTTAGAAAATAAAATTAAAATAAGTGCCAAAAAGGTAAAATAATCATTTGCAAAGTTCGGCATAAATGCCGATTTGGCTGCACTATCATTTAATGAGCACCAAAAAAGAGATGTTGGGAAGGAATTTTTAGAAAATAAAATTAAAATAAGTGCCAAAAAGGTAAAATAATCATTTGCAAAGTTCGGCATAAATGCCGATTTGGCTGCACTATCATTTAATGAGCACCAAAAAAGAGATGTTGGGAAGGAATTTTTAGAAAATAAAATTAAAATAAGTGCCAAAAAGGTAAAATAACATTTGCAAAGTTCGGCATAAATGCCGATTTGGCTGCACTATCATTTAATGAGCACCAAAAAAAGATGTTGGGAAGGAATTTTTAGAAAATAAAATTAAAATAAGTGCCAAAAAGGTAAAATAATCATTTGCAAAGTTCGGCATAAATGCCGATTTGGCTGCACTATCATTTAATGAGCACCAAAAAAGAGATGTTGGGAAGGAGAATTGTGGTCCCGATGGGAAAAAATAGTAAAATTATAAAAAGCATTTTTTCTGAGTAGAAAAATACGCTGATCACGAATCTGAACTCAGATTTTGAAAAATCATTGATTTTGTCTATGACTTTTTATCAGGTACTTGATTTTTTCAAAAATTTTTAATCTTCTGTAAAAAAATCTTAAATGAATTTGGGGTAAAAATTTTGATGATTTTTGAAATTGAAAAAAAATCGAAAAATGTTCGAATCTGGGTTCGGGATTCGAAATTGGTAGAAATGGAGGCCGGAATCATGCAGCGCCTCAAAACACCCCTAGAGACGTGCTGTAAGAATTTTCAGGAAAAAATTAAAAAAATATATTATCGGGACCAATAATCTAGATGATTGCCGGGGTCGAAACCCTAGGTTAGACGAAAGACAAAAGAAATATTGTACATTAATGAAAAAATAAAAGATTTGGCTGCACTATCATTTAATGAGCACCAAAAAGAGATGTTGGGAAGGAATTTTTAGAAAATAAAATTAAAATAAGTGCCAAAAAGGTAAAATAATCATTTGCAAAGTTCGGCATAAATGCCGATTTGGCTGCACTATCATTTAATGAGCACCAAAAAAGAGATGTTGGGAAGGAATTTTTAGAAATAAAATTAAAATAAGTGCCAAAAAGGTAAAATAATCATTTGCAAAGTTCGGCATAAATGCCGATTTGGCTGCACTATCATTTAATGAGCACCAAAAAAGAGATGTGGGAAGGAATTTTTAGAAAATAAAATTAAAATAAGTGCCAAAAAGGTAAAATAATCATTTGCAAAGTTCGGCATAAATGCCGATTTGGCTGCACTATCATTTAATGAGCACCAAAAAAGAGATGTTGGGAAGGAATTTTTAGAAAATAAAATTAAAATAAGTGCCAAAAAGGTAAAATAATCATTTGCAAAGTTCGGCATAAATGCCGATTTGGCTGCACTATCATTTAATGAGCACCAAAAAAGAGATGTTGGGAAGGAATTTTTAGAAAATAAAATTAAAATAAGTGCCAAAAAGGTAAAATAATCATTTGCAAAGTTCGGCATAAATGCCGATTTGGCTGCACTATCATTTAATGAGCACCAAAAAAGAGATGTTGGGAAGGAATTTTTAGAAAATAAAATTAAAAAAGTGCCAAAAAGGTAAAATAACATTTGCAAAGTTCGGCATAAATGCCGATTTGGCTGCACTATCATTTAATGAGCACCAAAAAAGAGATGTTGGGAAGGAATTTTTAGAAAATAAAATTAAAATAAGTGCCAAAAAGGTAAAATAATCATTTGCAAAGTTCGGCATAAATGCCGATTTGGCTGCACTATCATTTAATGAGCACCAAAAAAGAGATGTTGGGAAGGAATTTTTAGAAAATAAAATTAAAATAAGTGCCAAAAAGGTAAAATAATCATTTGCAAAGTTCGGCATAAATGCCGATTTGGCTGCACTATCATTTAATGAGCACCAAAAAAGGATGTTGGGAAGGAATTTTTAGAAATAAAATTAAAATAAGTGCCAAAAAGGTAAATAATCATTTGCAAAGTTCGGCATAAATGCCGGTCGGAGGACACCCCCCCGCCCTTCTCCCCCATTTCCACTTCTGTTTGCTTTTCTGGTAAATCTATTAATAATTGCAATGTGTCCGACTAATGTGTCCTTTCCTTCCCGTTAGGCAGGTCATTACAACCGACGAACTTGTGCATTCGGTGAAGAAATACCACCAACTGCAACAACAAAAGTCCGAATTTGCCAAAAGCTTCCATCCGTTTGGCGAGTCGTATCCGCTGAAGAATCTTCGAATGGATTTGTAGCAATTTGACAACAATTAAAATTTATTTTAACCTTCTGATATTTCCTTGGTTTCACATAAATATATTTATTGTAAAATAAGTGCCAAAAAGGTAAAATATTGTTCTTTCGTCATTTGAAGAAATGCCGATTTGGCTGCATTTTTATTTAATGAATGATTTGGCAGCTGATTTACTGGCCAATTATGCATTTCTTTGTTTTAGAATTAGTCCAATTTATGTTTTTTATTGTGTTATGTTATGGGAATTAATCACTCAAAGGTTAAGGTATGAACGATGACTTTTAATTTTTTGTATTTGAGGGACGGAATGGAGAAATTTGCCAATTTGTGTATGTAAAGAGTGGTCGGGGTACTGTGTTTATATGGGTCGACGTTACGGTATTGACAATTTCGGCAGGGGAAATTGACGGTGACAAGCGACAAAACTGTCAATAGAATCGCACGTAAAACACTTCCCCATGTCCTCTTGCGGAAAAAAGTCTGTCCTGCGCCCCTTCCACCGCCCGTCTCATCGCCGTCAGTCTGCGCGCAATTCCCTCTTTGTTTGTCAGACGTCCCCTCCGTCGGGGAGGTACAGAGCGAATGCCGAAAGTACCGTCGGAGTGCGTGCCGTGTTCGGACGCTGCTTCGGCTGTTTGGCCTCTCTCGCCGGCGTGTCCTGCTGTTTTCTGTGTTTGTCATCCTCAACTCTTTCCCCGAGCGAAATCCATCCCAGGGGCAATCCTCATAATTTAGTCCTTCCGTTTACTGTGTGCTTTGGCCACTTCGTCCGTCCCCTCCCCCCTTTTTCCTTCCCTCCAACAAACCTTCGCTGCGTTGTTCTCCCCGAGTTGTTGCTGTTCGTCCACACTTTGCACTACGCATTTTCTTCGCAAAATGCCGATTTGGCTGCACTATCATTTAATGAGCACCAAAAAAAGAGATGTTGGGAAGGAATTTTTAGAAAATAAAATTAAAATAAGTGCCAAAAAGGTAAAATAATCATTTGCAAAGTTCGGCATAAATGCCGATTTGGCTGCACTATCATTTAATGAGCACCAAAAAAGAGATGTTGGGAAGGAATTTTTAGAAAATAAAATTAAAATAAGTGCCAAAAAGGTAAAATAATCATTTGCAAAGTTCGGCATAAATGCCGATTTGGCTGCACTATCATTTAATGAGCACCAAAAAAAGATGTTGGGAAGGAATTTTTAGAAAATAAAATTAAAATAAGTGCCAAAAAGGTAAAATAATCATTTGCAAAGTTCGGCATAAATGCCGATTTGGCTGCACTATCATTTAATGAGCACCAAAAAAGATGTTGGAAGGAATCTCGTCCTGTCGTCGTCGTTCCTGTTGCGGAAGTGCGTTTCCCCCACTTTCCCTTTTCCCAATTGGCCTTTTTTCTTTACCATTTCCTTCTCCACTCGGCTGATTTCCGCCTGAATCTCGCCCAACACCAAATCGCACATCATCTGAACCACTGCCTGGTCATCGCCCGTTTTTCCGACTTCGTCCCGCCGTTCGCCGCCGCTGGGCACAAAGGGACGGGCGGAACGCAACACGCGCGGCTCAAACCAATTCATTGGGCAACAATCGGTCAAACAGAATGAATTTTGGATGCGTGGGGGAGGGGATTTGGGAAGACGAAGCTAACGAAACGGACGAAGGATCCGTGGGCGGAAGCACAGGGAAAACCCTATCCACTTTCAGCTTAGTAACCATAGCGACAGAAAATAAAACCACAGCAAAGAATGATGACATCAAATGCGAAAACCTGCCATTAATCGGCAAATTATGCGAAAATTTTATTCAAATCAACAAAAAAAAACAATAAATTTACAAAAGGTCAGTATCAAAAATCGGAAGTTTTTGATCATCGTGATTTTGTGTTTCTTTCTTGTCGGCTGTTCAGTTTTCGCTTTCATTTTCCTCTTCGAATGTTTCGTTGATTGCCGTCCCATTCGCCATTCTGTCCAACCCATTCTTCTGAGGCTGGTCACCCGCCGGATCCCAATGGAAAAACTAAAGTAATAACAATTAATACGACTAATTGTCAGCAAAGGCGCCAGGCTGATTGTGAGTTGTCCAAGTTAATTTCTCCGACTTGCAATACCTTTTTCACATCAGCGCCCAATCCGACCGTTTCAATGCGAATGGATGGACAATGTTTCGCGACGAATGCCTCCAAATGTTCGGCCGTCTCAAACGCTTTTTCGCAAGTGAATGACCCAAACAAACACAACAACAGTTCAGAGAGATCGTCGCGCTTAATTCGCAAGCAAATAATCACCATGGAAAGGCAAAAACCTCCAAAGTGCGACGGAGAAACATCACATCGTTGGTCAGAGTCGCCATTCGCAGAAAGTCTCTCTCGAAAACCTTAGTAAAAATCATGAACACATAATAAACCACTTTGAATTTTTTGCTAATGTCTTTATTTACTAGTAAAAATTGACAATTGGGTAGATAAAAAAAAATCATTTTTGTATTAGACGTTCTGTGAAATTGTACAAAATCTACATTTCCTGCTCATCTCGTAAAATGCTATCTGCAAAACATGCAATAAACCTCAGCTCACCTTTTTTTTGGGCTCCTTTGTAAGCGTCTGCCTTTGTTCTTCGACCCGACGGTTGGCCATTATTCTGTCCAAATGTGCTGACAATGATTTGCTGATTTAACCAATATTTTGAGTACTAACAAATGTAAGCATTTATGCCTGCATTCCATTTATTTTTTCTTCACAAAACAATTCATTTGATTTGACAATTCGTCGTGAAATATTCCGTCGGCTAATTCAGTAAATTTTTTCTTTTCCTCGCCCATCAGTTGCTGGTAAAGTATTTCCATCTCTTCTTGACTGGTCTCCCCTTTCGCCGTTTGCTCTTCCCCAAGTCCAATTGGCAGTCCGGCATTCAGAATTCGTCTGTCCAATTCCTGATCATCCAGCGAATTGAATTGCTCGAGCGTTGACGCAATCATTTTGGAGAGATATTCCGGTTCGTCGTCGGAATCGAATAATATTTCCTCATCCGCCCTTAATTTTGACTATGCATTTTCATTTATGCGCATCCTTTTTTGAGTCTCCAAGGAAACTAGGAAAAGCGGCGCTACTTTGCAAAGGGTTCCGAATTTTATTAAAATAAAGGGAGGAAGATTTTGAAGTGCCATTTGTTGTACGATGATAAATGACCATTAAAAAATGTTTTGGCATATAATTAATACAAAAATATGTTGAGAATACCAACCTGACTGCTATTTGAGGATTGGCCGTACTCTTATCTTTTTTGCCACCAGAATTCTGATTTTGCTGCGCCATATACTGTTCAAAAGTCATTACTTTCGTTTTCTTTTGTTTGTCATCTGTTGGATTTAATTCAGAAGGGTCATTTGAAAGTAACTAAAATAGAATGCTGGTCAAATTATTTTAAAAATTAACTTTACTTCGTTATGCTTTTCACATTCCTTGCGGTAAAAATCCTCTGAGCATTTTATGTGCTTTTTACATCGAAAACACCGAAGAGAACAATAAAAAGATGAACATTGTGGGCATTTATAAAGATCGAGTTTTTCATTTGGGCAGAATGAGCAGCTTTTAAATGAAGACGAGTCCATCTTAAAGTCTTAAACAATATTTTGTGATCACTAATAAATGAATAGTGCGAGTATACTTTTGCTTTTGTACATAATGAACGGCTTTTAGTACTCTTTATTAGAGCCCGGACGGGACCGGGGCGCCGCCGGGATTTTTTCCAAGTCCCGGTCCCGTTCCCGGCCATTTCAAAATTCCGGGCTCTACTCTTTATTGTTTTTATTAAATACGAATCCGGTCTAAAAAAAATACCAACAAGCAAAACAGCATGTTTTTATTTTATACTCACGATTAGAGACCGGAATTTTGAAAATGCCGGGACCGGGCCCGGGCTACGACAATTAGCCGGGCCCGGGCCGCCCGGTCAAAAAAAGCCCGTTTTACCGGGCGTCCCGGGCCCGGTCCAAAATTTTGGCCGGGCGCCCGCCGGGCCCGGGCTTTTTTCAAAATTTTTAGAATTTTGATTAACAAACTTTTAAAAAAATTACTTTTTTATTTTAGCTTAGAATTATATCAAGCCATGTAAATCGACCTATTTTGCTTTTCAAAAACTTTTTTAATGGCGCATTTTTTTGAAAAAAAATTTGAGGTACAAGGGGGTACGGCGGTGCCGATAGGCACCGCCGGGGAAAATTTTTGAAAATTTGTGTGTAATTTGTTAGCAGATTTACACCAAAAAATGACCAAATTTTGAAATTTTGAGCTAAATTTTTGAGAAAAAAAATAATATTTTTGTACAAGGCGACGCTGAGGAAAAATCTTGACTTTTAATGAAATTTATTAAGAAAATTTGTTAATTGTTTCATAAATTTTGGAAATCTTTTTGATGAAATAGTTATGAAAATGTTACTCAATTATGTATGGGTTTGGGGTCTTTTTAACAGTTGAAATTGCCCCAAATTTTCAAAAATACAAAGTTCTATTTTGAAAATTTGAATTAAAGACATTTCGCCAAAAATAATAATTATTTTTCAAATTTTGGGCAGTTTCGCTGGTGAAATTTAAGCCCGTTTTAGCCCGGTCAAAATGACCGGGCCCGGGCTCGGGCTTCGACAATTGGCCGGGCCCGTTTTTTTCCAAAAATAAACGGGCCCGGCAAAAGCCCGCCGGGCCCCCGGGCCCGTCCGGTCTCTACTCACGATATCTCACCAATGAGTACTAACCGAGGACGAGGACGTGTGTCTTTATCGAGTGGAGGTTTCGACCTACGTATTTTTAGTGTTTTTAAATTTTTAGACCATTCTCAAACTTCTGAATATGATGGTCGTGGACGTGGGATGTATTCTTTTCACCAACAGGACGTGAAAGGTGAAAGTTTAGTACAAATTTTGGTAATAATAAGGCTGGTTCGAATTTTTAGAAAATAAAATTAAAATAAGTGCCAAAAAGGTAAAATAATCATTTGCAAAGTTCGGCATAAATGCCGATTTGGCTGCACTATCATTTAATGAGCACCAAAAAAGAGATGTTGGGAAGGAATTTTTAGAAAAAATTTTCGATTTTTCATTAGCGACCCCGAAAAGCCTTGTAAACATGTTTTAATAACTTTTGAAAACATTAAAAAAAATTTCTAAAAAGGGGGGGACCAGCCTTACTATGGCTCTACTTCAGTTTATGCGTCCAATCGTTTTTTATGCGTCCGTAAAATAATCATTTGCAAAGTTCGGCATAAATGCCGATTTGGCTGCACTATCATTTAATGAGCACCAAAAAAGAGATGTTGGGAAGGAATTTTTAGAAAATAAAATTAAAATAAGTGCCAAAAAGGTAAAATAATCATTTGCAAAGTTCGGCATAAATGCCGATTTGGCTGCACTATCATTTAATGAGCACCAAAAAAGAGATGTTGGGAAGGAATTTTTAGAAAATAAAATTAAAATACTTTTTCTCTCCAATTTTCGGCAATAACACAGACAACCACCACTTTTTCGACAAAAAATTGGAATGTTGCTATTAGCTTTATTTTCGGCTGTCACTGTTTCGGCCTTATCAATGAAATGGGACGGCTATATCATCGACAAATACGGCTACAAACGAGCAAATCCATGGCATTGTTGCGGAGTTTGTCCTGATTCACTTTGTCGACCCTCATGACAGAAAAGTGCATACCCAAGGCATTGAGGCTACGTGGGGGTCTCTGAAGACATCTCTTCGCCATTTGCGTGGCTCAAATGAGGATATGTTGGCGACATATTTGTATCAGTATACCAAAAAGAGATGTTGGGAAGGAATTTTTAGAAAATAAAATTAAAATAAGTGCCAAAAGGTAAAATAATCATTTGCAAAGTTCGGCATAAATGCCGATTTGGCTGCACTATCATTTAATGAGCACCAAAAAAGGGATTTTGGGAAGGAATTTTTAGAAAATAAAATTAAAATAAGTCCAAAAAGGTAAAATAATCATTTGCAAAGTTCGGCATAAATGCGATTTGGCTGCACTATCATTTAATGAGCACACAAAAAAGAGATGTTTGGGAAGGAATTTTTAGAAAATAAAATTAAAATAAGTGCCAAAAAGGTAAAATAATCATTTGCAAAGTTCGCATAAATGCCGATTTGGCTGCACTATCATTAATGAGCACCAAAAAAGAGATGTTGGGAAGGAATTTTTAGAAAATAAAATTAAAATAAGTGCCAAAAAGGTAAAATAACATTTGCAAAGTTCGGCATAAATGCCGATTTGGCTGCACTATCATTTAATGAGCACCAAAAAAGAGATGTTGGGAAGGAATTTTTAGAAAATAAATTAAAATAAGTGCAAAAAGGTAAAATAATCATTTGCAAAGTTCGGCATAAATGCGCGATTTGGCTGCACTATCATTTAATGAGCACCAAAAAAGGATTTGGGAAGGAATTTTTAGAAAATAAATTAAAATAAGTGCCAAAAAGTAAAGTATATCATTTGACCCTTTTTTCACGGGGCGTTCACTACAGTTCACCCGTGAAGCGGCTATATGTAAAAGGTTGGAGGATTGAAAAAAAAGGAAGAAACACTGGCGAAGTGCACCTGCGATTCGCGTGACTTCTGATGTCGTAACATGTCCAGGAATATTGCGCATTCGGCTACGCAGAACAACGGTGTTTTTTTGAGCAGGGACATTGAGCAATTGCGTATGTCGATGAGCAGTGTCGAAGATGAGGGAAGCGACGGAAGGGCTGATGAAATGGCAAAGTTGCAAAAATGGCTCTGTGAGTTTGTTTTTTGCTGCTATTTATAACGAAATTTATGCGACCGAAAAAATAGAAAATGTAGGGAATCGAAACTGTAAATTGTTGAAAGTTTAAAGGAGAAGCCATGCAACGCCTTTTCAGGAGTATCTGAAACACATTTCATAACGGACGGACGGCTGCTAGCAACGCGCGATGGCAGTGCCCTTCAGCCTTCAAGTGGACGGCCTTATCTACAGAGTCAGAAACTCCACTTACGGGCAATTTCCCTTAGATGTAATTGTTTTTTGCTTTTCAAAATCGTCATTATTCTTCCCTTCCCTTTTTACAGGTGACGGAGCACGACTTACGCCAGCTTTGCGATGCCACGATGGACGTCTTCCGGCAGCAGCAGACACTCGTCAGGATTCAACCGCCCGTCAACGTCTGCGGCGACATCCATGGCCAATTCACGGACCTGCTGCGGATCTTCTCGACGAGGGGCCCCCCGCCGGAGAAAAAATACCTCTTCCTCGGTGACTACGTGGACAGAGGCCCCCAATCGCTGGAAACGGTGGTGCTCCTCTTCTGTTATAAGGTGAATTTGGAAAGGCAAAAGAATTACGGGGCAGTAATCTCATTTTTTAAGGTCAAATATCCGGAGAGTGTGACGCTGTTGCGCGGGAACCACGAGTGCAGTAACATCAACAGAGTGTGAGTCGAGCAACGTTTAATTGGCAACGGATGGCACTAATTCAACCTTGTTTTAGATATGGCTTCTACTCGGAGATCGAGCAGCGCTACCACCAAGCGGACACTCGACGGCTCTTCGACATGTTCAACCAAACTTTTGCCTGGATGCCGTACGTGGGCCTGATCGGGGACAGGATTCTGTGTGAGATCGACTTGTTGTTTCATTTTGCTCAAATTAATTTTTCTCTTCATTTCAGGCATGCATGGCGGCATTTCTGACAGGATCACCAGCTTGCAGCAGCTCAACGAATTACGCCGCCCGCTGCTCACCCTGCCGAGCCCGTCGTTGGAGATGGATCTTCTGTGGGCCGATCCAATGCTCGACATCCGCGGTGTGGAGCCGAGCCCGCGGAGCTGCTCAACCTCAACTACATAATTCGGGCGCATGAGGTAGGCAGGGTGGACAGATTTATTTTCTTCAAAAGTTTCCCATTTTTTCAGCTTGTGCATGAGGGCATTGAATATTTTGCCGACGAACGTCTTGTCACTGTGTTCTCGGTGCCGCGCTACCACAATCAAATGAACACCGGAGCAGCACTAACAATCGCGGAGGACCTGAGCCACGACGTCACATTCTTCCCGCCAAATTGAGGACGCGATGCAATTTGATGCTCAGATTCCCATTTGTGCCCTCGTTCTCGCCCATGTCCATATATTGATGATCCCTTGGCATATATATGTATGACTCACTTCCAATTTAATGTCCATGTACAGATTCCCATTTGCAATTGTTCATTTACTGCTTTCTCACAACCAATTTTCGTGTATTGTAAATATGTACTGTTCTTTTGATGGCAATAAATAATGCATACTAACTCAGGAGAATGATAGTTTTAAGTGTTTACAAATTATATTGGGTGAGATTCCTTAAAAGTATTGCATGTTAATTAGGTTAATAAATGCCTGTATACACTCATTACACATAGGTATATTTTCTCTATCGGTATGCAATTTAACGTCAGGAAAAAAAGTTAAATGTAATGAATAGAGCTCGCAAAAAAAGGCACCAAAAAATCGCGAAAAAGGCACTAAAATAGGCACCAAAATTGAAAAAAAGGCACGAAAATCCCGAAAAAGGCATGAAAAAAGGCATTTAAAATTTTTGGTACTTATGTATTATCTGTGTACAGATTTCAAAAAAAATTTTTTTTTTAAATAAACTTGTTTTATAGGTTTTCGGGGTCGGGAAAACCGATTCTGGCATCTGTTTTGACCCAATTCGAACCCCGAACCCGGATTCGAACAAAAAAATTAAAATCCATTTTTCCACGAAAATTCACTTTGTCCCAACTATAATTTCATTGGGTGACCATTTGTACACGTGCGCTTGGCGTGAAGAAGCCCGCGTTCTTGGAAAAAAGCGATGGCGTTTCATCATTTAGGCCAATTTTGAACTCCGGATCAAACTCGATTTCGAATAAAATGTCAATAAGTCTTTTAAAATTCGCATTTATTTCGAATTCGTATAAAAAGACCAAATTTTGGTTATGAAATGTTTCCGTATTGATTTTACGCTTGTTAAAAAATAATTTATTTCAATCAATCTAAACACATAGGTATACATAAATGATTAAATGGACAATATGGAATATGCGCAACACTATACACAATAAATACATACATACCGGTTCGACTTCATTTCCTGATTTTTAGATTAAGCTCGTCAAGAGCTTTCAAATGATACCAAATTTGTGGGGATTCGATGGTTTAAAAAAAGGTAGAGTGCGAAATCTCTCAATTTTTCGAGTTTTGAACCGGTTCAAAAACCGGTTTTTTGGCATTTCCGCAACTCGAGACATATTTTTCCATGCTTAGCTCCTTGAGACGAATCGATCGGTATATCATTTGACCCTTTTTTTCACGGGGCGTTCACTACAGTTCACCCGTGAAGCGGCTATATGTAAAAGGTTGGAGGATTGAAAAAAAAGGAAGAAACACTGGCGAAGTGCACCTGCGATTCGCGTGACTTCTGATGTCGTAACATGTCCAGGAATATTGCGCATTCGGCTACGCAGAACAACGGTGTTTTTTTGAGCAGGGACATTGAGCAATTGCGTATGTCGATGAGCAGTGTCGAAGATGAGGGAAGCGACGGAAGGGCTGATGAAATGGCAAAGTTGCAAAAATGGCTCTGTGAGTTTGTTTTTTGCTGCTATTTATAACGAAATTTATGCGACCGAAAAAATAGAAAATAATAAGCCGAAAATTGAGTATATAAGGCGGTCTTTTCAACGTTAAGGACACATTTCATAACGGACGGACGGCTGCTAGCAACGCGCGATGGCAGTGCCCTTCAGCCTTCAAGTGGACGGCCTTATCTACAGAGTCAGAAACTCCACTTACGGGCAATTTCCCTTAGATGTAATTGTTTTTTGCTTTTCAAAATCGTCATTATTCTTCCCTTCCCTTTTTACAGGTGACGGAGCACGACTTACGCCAGCTTTGCGATGCCACGATGGACGTCTTCCGGCAGCAGCAGACACTCGTCAGGATTCAACCGCCCGTCAACGTCTGCGGCGACATCCATGGCCAATTCACGGACCTGCTGCGGATCTTCTCGACGCTGGGCCCCCCGCCGGAGAAAAAATACCTCTTCCTCGGTGACTACGTGGACAGAGGCCCCCAATCGCTGGAAACGGTGGTGCTCCTCTTCTGTTATAAGGTGAATTTGGAAAGGCAAAAGAATTACGGGGCAGTAATCTCATTTTTTAAGGTCAAATATCCGGAGAGTGTGACGCTGTTGCGCGGGAACCACGAGTGCAGTAACATCAACAGAGTGTGAGTCGAGCAACGTTTAATTGGCAACGGATGGCACTAATTCAACCTTGTTTTAGATATGGCTTCTACTCGGAGATCGAGCAGCGCTACCACCAAGCGGACACTCGACGGCTCTTCGACATGTTCAACCAAACTTTTGCCTGGATGCCGTACGTGGGCCTGATCGGGGACAGGATTCTGTGTGAGATCGACTTGTTGTTTCATTTTGCTCAAATTAATTTTTCTCTTCATTTCAGGCATGCATGGCGGCATTTCTGACAGGATCACCAGCTTGCAGCAGCTCAACGAATTACGCCGCCCGCTGCTCACCCTGCCGAGCCCGTCGTTGGAGATGGATCTTCTGTGGGCCGATCCAATGCTCGACATCCGCGGTGTGGAGCCGAGCCCGCGCGGGGCCGGCGTCGTCTTTGGCGAGGACGTGGTCTTCCGGATCTGCGAGCTGCTCAACCTCAACTACATAATTCGGGCGCATGAGGTAGGCAGGGTGGACAGATTTATTTTCTTCAAAAGTTTCCCATTTTTTCAGCTTGTGCATGAGGGCATTGAATATTTTGCCGACGAACGTCTTGTCACTGTGTTCTCGGTGCCGCGCTACCACAATCAAATGAACACCGGAGCAGCACTAACAATCGCGGAGGACCTGAGCCACGACGTCACATTCTTCCCGCCAAATTGAGGACGCGATGCAATTTGATGCTCAGATTCCCATTTGTGCCCTCGTTCTCGCCCATGTCCATATATTGATGATCCCTTGGCATATATATGTATGACTCACTTCCAATTTAATGTCCATGTACAGATTCCCATTTGCAATTGTTCATTTACTGCTTTCTCACAACCAATTTTCGTGTATTGTAAATATGTACTGTTCTTTTGATGGCAATAAATAATGCATACTAACTCAGGAGAATGATAGTTTTAAGTGTTTACAAATTATATTGGGTGAGATTCCTTAAAAGTATTGCATGTTAATTAGGTTAATAAATGCCTGTATACACTCATTACACATAGGTATATTTTCTCTATCGGTATGCAATTTAACGTCAGGAAAAAAAGTTAAATGTAATGAATAGAGCTCGCAAAAAAAGGCACCAAAAAATCGCGAAAAAGGCACTAAAATAGGCACCAAAATTGAAAAAAAGGCACGAAAATCCCGAAAAAGGCATGAAAAAAGGCATTTAAAATTTTTGGTACTTATGTATTATCTGTGTACAGATTTCAAAAAAAAATTTTTTTTTAATAAACTTGTTTTATAGGTTTTCGGGGTCGGGAAAACCGATTCTGGCATCTGTTTTGACCCAATTCGAACCCCGAACCCGGATTCGAACAAAAAAATTAAAATCCATTTTTCCACGAAAATTCACTTTGTCCCAACTATAATTTCATTGGGTGACCATTTGTACACGTGCGCTTGGCGTGAAGAAGCCCGCGTTCTTGGAAAAAAGCGATGGCGTTTCATCATTTAGGCCAATTTTGAACTCCGGATCAAACTCGATTTCGAATAAAATGTCAATAAGTCTTTTAAAATTCGCATTTATTTCGAATTCGTATAAAAAGACCAAATTTTGGTTATGAAATGTTTCCGTATTGATTTTACGCTTGTTAAAAAATAATTTATTTCAATCAATCTAAACACATAGGTATACATAAATGATTAAATGGACAATATGGAATATGCGCAACACTATACACAATAAATACATACATACCGGTTCGACTTCATTTCCTGATTTTTAGATTAAGCTCGTCAAGAGCTTTCAAATGATACCAAATTTGTGGGGATTCGATGGTTTAAAAAAAGGTAGAGTGCGAAATCTCTCAATTTTTCGAGTTTTGAACCGGTTCAAAAACCGGTTTTTTGGCATTTCCGCAACTCGAGACATATTTTTCCATGCTTAGCTCCTTGAGACGAATCGATCGGTATATCATTTGACCCTTTTTTTCACGGGGCGTTCACTACAGTTCACCCGTGAAGCGGCTATATGTAAAAGGTTGGAGGATTGAAAAAAAAGGAAGAAACACTGGCGAAGTGCACCTGCGATTCGCGTGACTTCTGATGTCGTAACATGTCCAGGAATATTGCGCATTCGGCTACGCAGAACAACGGTGTTTTTTTGAGCAGGGACATTGAGCAATTGCGTATGTCGATGAGCAGTGTCGAAGATGAGGGAAGCGACGGAAGGGCTGATGAAATGGCAAAGTTGCAAAAATGGCTCTGTGAGTTTGTTTTTTGCTGCTATTTATAACGAAATTTATGCGACCGAAAAAATAGAAAATAATAAGCCGAAAATTGAGTATATAAGGCGGTCTTTTCAACGTTAAGGACACATTTCATAACGGACGGACGGCTGCTAGCAACGCGCGATGGCAGTGCCCTTCAGCCTTCAAGTGGACGGCCTTATCTACAGAGTCAGAAACTCCACTTACGGGCAATTTCCCTTAGATGTAATTGTTTTTTGCTTTTCAAAATCGTCATTATTCTTCCCTTCCCTTTTTACAGGTGACGGAGCACGACTTACGCCAGCTTTGCGATGCCACGATGGACGTCTTCCGGCAGCAGCAGACACTCGTCAGGATTCAACCGCCCGTCAACGTCTGCGGCGACATCCATGGCCAATTCACGGACCTGCTGCGGATCTTCTCGACGCTGGGCCCCCCGCCGGAGAAAAAATACCTCTTCCTCGGTGACTACGTGGACAGAGGCCCCCAATCGCTGGAAACGGTGGTGCTCCTCTTCTGTTATAAGGTGAATTTGGAAAGGCAAAAGAATTACGGGGCAGTAATCTCATTTTTTAAGGTCAAATATCCGGAGAGTGTGACGCTGTTGCGCGGGAACCACGAGTGCAGTAACATCAACAGAGTGTGAGTCGAGCAACGTTTAATTGGCAACGGATGGCACTAATTCAACCTTGTTTTAGATATGGCTTCTACTCGGAGATCGAGCAGCGCTACCACCAAGCGGACACTCGACGGCTCTTCGACATGTTCAACCAAACTTTTGCCTGGATGCCGTACGTGGGCCTGATCGGGGACAGGATTCTGTGTGAGATCGACTTGTTGTTTCATTTTGCTCAAATTAATTTTTCTCTTCATTTCAGGCATGCATGGCGGCATTTCTGACAGGATCACCAGCTTGCAGCAGCTCAACGAATTACGCCGCCCGCTGCTCACCCTGCCGAGCCCGTCGTTGGAGATGGATCTTCTGTGGGCCGATCCAATGCTCGACATCCGCGGTGTGGAGCCGAGCCCGCGCGGGGCCGGCGTCGTCTTTGGCGAGGACGTGGTCTTCCGGATCTGCGAGCTGCTCAACCTCAACTACATAATTCGGGCGCATGAGGTAGGCAGGGTGGACAGATTTATTTTCTTCAAAAGTTTCCCATTTTTTCAGCTTGTGCATGAGGGCATTGAATATTTTGCCGACGAACGTCTTGTCACTGTGTTCTCGGTGCCGCGCTACCACAATCAAATGAACACCGGAGCAGCACTAACAATCGCGGAGGACCTGAGCCACGACGTCACATTCTTCCCGCCAAATTGAGGACGCGATGCAATTTGATGCTCAGATTCCCATTTGTGCCCTCGTTCTCGCCCATGTCCATATATTGATGATCCCTTGGCATATATATGTATGACTCACTTCCAATTTAATGTCCATGTACAGATTCCCATTTGCAATTGTTCATTTACTGCTTTCTCACAACCAATTTTCGTGTATTGTAAATATGTACTGTTCTTTTGATGGCAATAAATAATGCATACTAACTCAGGAGAATGATAGTTTTAAGTGTTTACAAATTATATTGGGTGAGATTCCTTAAAAGTATTGCATGTTAATTAGGTTAATAAATGCCTGTATACACTCATTACACATAGGTATATTTTCTCTATCGGTATGCAATTTAACGTCAGGAAAAAAAGTTAAATGTAATGAATAGAGCTCGCAAAAAAAGGCACCAAAAAATCGCGAAAAAGGCACTAAAATAGGCACCAAAATTGAAAAAAAGGCACGAAAATCCCGAAAAAGGCATGAAAAAAGGCATTTAAAATTTTTGGTACTTATGTATTATCTGTGTACAGATTTCAAAAAAAATTTTTTTTAAATAAACTTGTTTTATAGGTTTTCGGGGTCGGGAAAACCGATTCTGGCATCTGTTTTGACCCAATTCGAACCCCGAACCCGGATTCGAACAAAAAAATTAAAATCCATTTTTCCACGAAAATTCACTTTGTCCCAACTATAATTTCATTGGGTGACCATTTGTACACGTGCGCTTGGCGTGAAGAAGCCCGCGTTCTTGGAAAAAAGCGATGGCGTTTCATCATTTAGGCCAATTTTGAACTCCGGATCAAACTCGATTTCGAATAAAATGTCAATAAGTCTTTTAAAATTCGCATTTATTTCGAATTCGTATAAAAAGACCAAATTTTGGTTATGAAATGTTTCCGTATTGATTTTACGCTTGTTAAAAAATAATTTATTTCAATCAATCTAAACACATAGGTATACATAAATGATTAAATGGACAATATGGAATATGCGCAACACTATACACAATAAATACATACATACCGGTTCGACTTCATTTCCTGATTTTTAGATTAAGCTCGTCAAGAGCTTTCAAATGATACCAAATTTGTGGGGATTCGATGGTTTAAAAAAAGGTAGAGTGCGAAATCTCTCAATTTTTCGAGTTTTGAACCGGTTCAAAAACCGGTTTTTTGGCATTTCCGCAACTCGAGACATATTTTTCCATGCTTAGCTCCTTGAGACGAATCGATCGGTATATCATTTGACCCTTTTTTTCACGGGGCGTTCACTACAGTTCACCCGTGAAGCGGCTATATGTAAAAGGTTGGAGGATTGAAAAAAAAGGAAGAAACACTGGCGAAGTGCACCTGCGATTCGCGTGACTTCTGATGTCGTAACATGTCCAGGAATATTGCGCATTCGGCTACGCAGAACAACGGTGTTTTTTTGAGCAGGGACATTGAGCAATTGCGTATGTCGATGAGCAGTGTCGAAGATGAGGGAAGCGACGGAAGGGCTGATGAAATGGCAAAGTTGCAAAAATGGCTCTGTGAGTTTGTTTTTTGCTGCTATTTATAACGAAATTTATGCGACCGAAAAAATAGAAAATAATAAGCCGAAAATTGAGTATATAAGGCGGTCTTTTCAACGTTAAGGACACATTTCATAACGGACGGACGGCTGCTAGCAACGCGCGATGGCAGTGCCCTTCAGCCTTCAAGTGGACGGCCTTATCTACAGAGTCAGAAACTCCACTTACGGGCAATTTCCCTTAGATGTAATTGTTTTTTGCTTTTCAAAATCGTCATTATTCTTCCCTTCCCTTTTTACAGGTGACGGAGCACGACTTACGCCAGCTTTGCGATGCCACGATGGACGTCTTCCGGCAGCAGCAGACACTCGTCAGGATTCAACCGCCCGTCAACGTCTGCGGCGACATCCATGGCCAATTCACGGACCTGCTGCGGATCTTCTCGACGCTGGGCCCCCCGCCGGAGAAAAAATACCTCTTCCTCGGTGACTACGTGGACAGAGGCCCCCAATCGCTGGAAACGGTGGTGCTCCTCTTCTGTTATAAGGTGAATTTGGAAAGGCAAAAGAATTACGGGGCAGTAATCTCATTTTTTAAGGTCAAATATCCGGAGAGTGTGACGCTGTTGCGCGGGAACCACGAGTGCAGTAACATCAACAGAGTGTGAGTCGAGCAACGTTTAATTGGCAACGGATGGCACTAATTCAACCTTGTTTTAGATATGGCTTCTACTCGGAGATCGAGCAGCGCTACCACCAAGCGGACACTCGACGGCTCTTCGACATGTTCAACCAAACTTTTGCCTGGATGCCGTACGTGGGCCTGATCGGGGACAGGATTCTGTGTGAGATCGACTTGTTGTTTCATTTTGCTCAAATTAATTTTTCTCTTCATTTCAGGCATGCATGGCGGCATTTCTGACAGGATCACCAGCTTGCAGCAGCTCAACGAATTACGCCGCCCGCTGCTCACCCTGCCGAGCCCGTCGTTGGAGATGGATCTTCTGTGGGCCGATCCAATGCTCGACATCCGCGGTGTGGAGCCGAGCCCGCGCGGGGCCGGCGTCGTCTTTGGCGAGGACGTGGTCTTCCGGATCTGCGAGCTGCTCAACCTCAACTACATAATTCGGGCGCATGAGGTAGGCAGGGTGGACAGATTTATTTTCTTCAAAAGTTTCCCATTTTTTCAGCTTGTGCATGAGGGCATTGAATATTTTGCCGACGAACGTCTTGTCACTGTGTTCTCGGTGCCGCGCTACCACAATCAAATGAACACCGGAGCAGCACTAACAATCGCGGAGGACCTGAGCCACGACGTCACATTCTTCCCGCCAAATTGAGGACGCGATGCAATTTGATGCTCAGATTCCCATTTGTGCCCTCGTTCTCGCCCATGTCCATATATTGATGATCCCTTGGCATATATATGTATGACTCACTTCCAATTTAATGTCCATGTACAGATTCCCATTTGCAATTGTTCATTTACTGCTTTCTCACAACCAATTTTCGTGTATTGTAAATATGTACTGTTCTTTTGATGGCAATAAATAATGCATACTAACTCAGGAGAATGATAGTTTTAAGTGTTTACAAATTATATTGGGTGAGATTCCTTAAAAGTATTGCATGTTAATTAGGTTAATAAATGCCTGTATACACTCATTACACATAGGTATATTTTCTCTATCGGTATGCAATTTAACGTCAGGAAAAAAAGTTAAATGTAATGAATAGAGCTCGCAAAAAAAGGCACCAAAAAATCGCGAAAAAGGCACTAAAATAGGCACCAAAATTGAAAAAAAGGCACGAAAATCCCGAAAAAGGCATGAAAAAAGGCATTTAAAATTTTTGGTACTTATGTATTATCTGTGTACAGATTTCAAAAAAAAATTTTTTTTTAATAAACTTGTTTTATAGGTTTTCGGGGTCGGGAAAACCGATTCTGGCATCTGTTTTGACCCAATTCGAACCCCGAACCCGGATTCGAACAAAAAAATTAAAATCCATTTTTCCACGAAAATTCACTTTGTCCCAACTATAATTTCATTGGGTGACCATTTGTACACGTGCGCTTGGCGTGAAGAAGCCCGCGTTCTTGGAAAAAAGCGATGGCGTTTCATCATTTAGGCCAATTTTGAACTCCGGATCAAACTCGATTTCGAATAAAATGTCAATAAGTCTTTTAAAATTCGCATTTATTTCGAATTCGTATAAAAAGACCAAATTTTGGTTATGAAATGTTTCCGTATTGATTTTACGCTTGTTAAAAAATAATTTATTTCAATCAATCTAAACACATAGGTATACATAAATGATTAAATGGACAATATGGAATATGCGCAACACTATACACAATAAATACATACATACCGGTTCGACTTCATTTCCTGATTTTTAGATTAAGCTCGTCAAGAGCTTTCAAATGATACCAAATTTGTGGGGATTCGATGGTTTAAAAAAAGGTAGAGTGCGAAATCTCTCAATTTTTCGAGTTTTGAACCGGTTCAAAAACCGGTTTTTTGGCATTTCCGCAACTCGAGACATATTTTTCCATGCTTAGCTCCTTGAGACGAATCGATCGGTATATCATTTGACCCTTTTTTTCACGGGGCGTTCACTACAGTTCACCCGTGAAGCGGCTATATGTAAAAGGTTGGAGGATTGAAAAAAAAGGAAGAAACACTGGCGAAGTGCACCTGCGATTCGCGTGACTTCTGATGTCGTAACATGTCCAGGAATATTGCGCATTCGGCTACGCAGAACAACGGTGTTTTTTTGAGCAGGGACATTGAGCAATTGCGTATGTCGATGAGCAGTGTCGAAGATGAGGGAAGCGACGGAAGGGCTGATGAAATGGCAAAGTTGCAAAAATGGCTCTGTGAGTTTGTTTTTTGCTGCTATTTATAACGAAATTTATGCGACCGAAAAAATAGAAAATAATAAGCCGAAAATTGAGTATATAAGGCGGTCTTTTCAACGTTAAGGACACATTTCATAACGGACGGACGGCTGCTAGCAACGCGCGATGGCAGTGCCCTTCAGCCTTCAAGTGGACGGCCTTATCTACAGAGTCAGAAACTCCACTTACGGGCAATTTCCCTTAGATGTAATTGTTTTTTGCTTTTCAAAATCGTCATTATTCTTCCCTTCCCTTTTTACAGGTGACGGAGCACGACTTACGCCAGCTTTGCGATGCCACGATGGACGTCTTCCGGCAGCAGCAGACACTCGTCAGGATTCAACCGCCCGTCAACGTCTGCGGCGACATCCATGGCCAATTCACGGACCTGCTGCGGATCTTCTCGACGCTGGGCCCCCCGCCGGAGAAAAAATACCTCTTCCTCGGTGACTACGTGGACAGAGGCCCCCAATCGCTGGAAACGGTGGTGCTCCTCTTCTGTTATAAGGTGAATTTGGAAAGGCAAAAGAATTACGGGGCAGTAATCTCATTTTTTAAGGTCAAATATCCGGAGAGTGTGACGCTGTTGCGCGGGAACCACGAGTGCAGTAACATCAACAGAGTGTGAGTCGAGCAACGTTTAATTGGCAACGGATGGCACTAATTCAACCTTGTTTTAGATATGGCTTCTACTCGGAGATCGAGCAGCGCTACCACCAAGCGGACACTCGACGGCTCTTCGACATGTTCAACCAAACTTTTGCCTGGATGCCGTACGTGGGCCTGATCGGGGACAGGATTCTGTGTGAGATCGACTTGTTGTTTCATTTTGCTCAAATTAATTTTTCTCTTCATTTCAGGCATGCATGGCGGCATTTCTGACAGGATCACCAGCTTGCAGCAGCTCAACGAATTACGCCGCCCGCTGCTCACCCTGCCGAGCCCGTCGTTGGAGATGGATCTTCTGTGGGCCGATCCAATGCTCGACATCCGCGGTGTGGAGCCGAGCCCGCGCGGGGCCGGCGTCGTTTTTGGCGAGGACGTGGTCTTCCGGATCTGCGAGCTGCTCAACCTCAACTACATAATTCGGGCGCATGAGGTAGGCAGGGTGGACAGATTTATTTTCTTCAAAAGTTTCCCATTTTTTCAGCTTGTGCATGAGGGCATTGAATATTTTGCCGACGAACGTCTTGTCACTGTGTTCTCGGTGCCGCGCTACCACAATCAAATGAACACCGGAGCAGCACTAACAATCGCGGAGGACCTGAGCCACGACGTCACATTCTTCCCGCCAAATTGAGGACGCGATGCAATTTGATGCTCAGATTCCCATTTGTGCCCTCGTTCTCGCCCATGTCCATATATTGATGATCCCTTGGCATATATATGTATGACTCACTTCCAATTTAATGTCCATGTACAGATTCCCATTTGCAATTGTTCATTTACTGCTTTCTCACAACCAATTTTCGTGTATTGTAAATATGTACTGTTCTTTTGATGGCAATAAATAATGCATACTAACTCAGGAGAATGATAGTTTTAAGTGTTTACAAATTATATTGATTTTTTAAGGTCAAATATTTTTTTTAAATAAACTTGTTTTATAGGTTTTCGGGGTCGGGAAAACCGATTCTGGCATCTGTTTTGACCCAATTCGAACCCCGAACCCGGATTCGAACAAAAAAATTAAAATCCATTTTTCCACGAAAATTCACTTTGTCCCAACTATAATTTCATTGGGTGACCATTTGTACACGTGCGCTTGGCGTGAAGAAGCCCGCGTTCTTGGAAAAAAGCGATGGCGTTTCATCATTTAGGCCAATTTTGAACTCCGGATCAAACTCGATTTCGAATAAAATGTCAATAAGTCTTTTAAAATTCGCATTTATTTCGAATTCGTATAAAAAGACCAAATTTTGGTTATGAAATGTTTCCGTATTGATTTTACGCTTGTTAAAAAATAATTTATTTCAATCAATCTAAACACATAGGTATACATAAATGATTAAATGGACAATATGGAATATGCGCAACACTATACACAATAAATACATACATACCGGTTCGACTTCATTTCCTGATTTTTAGATTAAGCTCGTCAAGAGCTTTCAAATGATACCAAATTTGTGGGGATTCGATGGTTTAAAAAAAGGTAGAGTGCGAAATCTCTCAATTTTTCGAGTTTTGAACCGGTTCAAAAACCGGTTTTTTGGCATTTCCGCAACTCGAGACATATTTTTCCATGCTTAGCTCCTTGAGACGAATCGATCGGTATATCATTTGACCCTTTTTTTCACGGGGCGTTCACTACAGTTCACCCGTGAAGCGGCTATATGTAAAAGGTTGGAGGATTGAAAAAAAAGGAAGAAACACTGGCGAAGTGCACCTGCGATTCGCGTGACTTCTGATGTCGTAACATGTCCAGGAATATTGCGCATTCGGCTACGCAGAACAACGGTGTTTTTTTGAGCAGGGACATTGAGCAATTGCGTATGTCGATGAGCAGTGTCGAAGATGAGGGAAGCGACGGAAGGGCTGATGAAATGGCAAAGTTGCAAAAATGGCTCTGTGAGTTTGTTTTTTGCTGCTATTTATAACGAAATTTATGCGACCGAAAAAATAGAAAATAATAAGCCGAAAATTGAGTATATAAGGCGGTCTTTTCAACGTTAAGGACACATTTCATAACGGACGGACGGCTGCTAGCAACGCGCGATGGCAGTGCCCTTCAGCCTTCAAGTGGACGGCCTTATCTACAGAGTCAGAAACTCCACTTACGGGCAATTTCCCTTAGATGTAATTGTTTTTTGCTTTTCAAAATCGTCATTATTCTTCCCTTCCCTTTTTACAGGTGACGGAGCACGACTTACGCCAGCTTTGCGATGCCACGATGGACGTCTTCCGGCAGCAGCAGACACTCGTCAGGATTCAACCGCCCGTCAACGTCTGCGGCGACATCCATGGCCAATTCACGGACCTGCTGCGGATCTTCTCGACGCTGGGCCCCCCGCCGGAGAAAAAATACCTCTTCCTCGGTACACGTGCGCTTGGCGTGAAGAAGCCCGCGTTCTTGGAAAAAAGCGATGGCGTTTCATCATTTAGGCCAATTTTGAACTCCGGATCAAACTCGATTTCGAATAAAATGTGTCAAATATCCGGAGAGTGTGACGCTGTTGCGCGGGAACCACGAGTGCAGTAACATCAACAGAGTGTGAGTCGAGCAACGTTTAATTGGCAACGGATGGCACTAATTCAACCTTGTTTTAGATATGGCTTCTACTCGGAGATCGAGCAGCGTTACCACCAAGCGGACACTCGACGGCTCTTCGACATGTTCAACCAAACTTTTGCCTGGATGCCGTACGTGGGCCTGATCGGGGACAGGATTCTGTGTGAGATCGACTTGTTGTTTCATTTTGCTCAAATTAATTTTTCTCTTCATTTCAGGCATGCATGGCGGCATTTCTGACAGGATCACCAGCTTGCAGCAGCTCAACGAATTACGCCGCCCGCTGCTCACCCTGCCGAGCCCGTCGTTGGAGATGGATCTTCTGTGGGCCGATCCAATGCTCGACATCCGCGGTGTGGAGCCGAGCCCGCGCGGGGCCGGCGTCGTTTTTGGCGAGGACGTGGTCTTCCGGATCTGCGAGCTGCTCAACCTCAACTACATAATTCGGGCGCATGAGGTAGGCAGGGTGGACAGATTTATTTTCTTCAAAAGTTTCCCATTTTTTCAGCTTGTGCATGAGGGCATTGAATATTTTGCCGACGAACGTCTTGTCACTGTGTTCTCGGTGCCGCGTTACCACAATCAAATGAACACCGGAGCAGCACTAACAATCGCGGAGGACCTGAGCCACGACGTCACATTCTTCCCGCCAAATTGAGGACGCGATGCAATTTGATGCTCAGATTCCCATTTGTGCCCTCGTTCTCGCCCATGTCCATATATTGATGATCCCTTGGCATATATATGTATGACTCACTTCCAATTTAATGTCCATGTACAGATTCCCATTTGCAATTGTTCATTTACTGCTTTCTCACAACCAATTTTCGTGTATTGTAAATATGTACTGTTCTTTTGATGGCAATAAATAATGCATACTAACTCAGGAGAATGATAGTTTTAAGTGTTTACAAATTATATTGGGTGAGATTCCTTAAAAGTATTGCATGTTAATTAGGTTAATAAATGCCTGTATACACTCATTACACATAGGTATATTTTCTCTATCGGTATGCAATTTAACGTCAGGAAAAAAAGTTAAATGTAATGAATAGAGCTCGCAAAAAAAGGCACCAAAAAATCGCGAAAAAGGCACTAAAATAGGCACCAAAATTGAAAAAAAGGCACGAAAATCCCGAAAAAGGCATGAAAAAAGGCATTTAAAATTTTTGGTACTTATGTATTATCTGTGTACAGATTTCAAAAAAAAAATTTTTTTTAATAAACTTGTTTTATAGGTTTTCGGGGTCGGGAAAACCGATTCTGGCATCTGTTTTGACCCAATTCGAACCCCGAACCCGGATTCGAACAAAAAAATTAAAATCCATTTTTCCACGAAAATTCACTTTGTCCCAACTATAATTTCATTGGGTGACCATTTGTACACGTGCGCTTGGCGTGAAGAAGCCCGCGTTCTTGGAAAAAAGCGATGGCGTTTCATCATTTAGGCCAATTTTGAACTCCGGATCAAACTCGATTTCGAATAAAATGTCAATAAGTCTTTTAAAATTCGCATTTATTTCGAATTCGTATAAAAAGACCAAATTTTGGTTATGAAATGTTTCCGTATTGATTTTACGCTTGTTAAAAAATAATTTATTTCAATCAATCTAAACACATAGGTATACATAAATGATTAAATGGACAATATGGAATATGCGCAACACTATACACAATAAATACATCAGGGCTCCCATCGTCCATCCTCCGTTTCCAAGGACGGGTATGCCGATTTTCAAGGACATAGTGGGGAAAATTCATGAAATCCAAGGACATTTAAAATTTTTATTATATGCAATGAAAAATCAATAATATTATTCAAATGGCTTGTATTTTTCACCGGAATGGATTTTTTCCAATATTTTTTTGTTTTCACTACGGTGGGTCGGGAGGCTCCCTGAAAATGCGACACCAGAAAATGCGACACCAAGAAAATCCGACACCAGAAAATCCGACACCGGCGGAAAATGCGACACCGTAAATTTTTTTTTTAAAAACAGAAAATGCGACACCCGGAAAATACGACACCAAAATTAAATTTTTAAAAATTATTTTTAATTTTAAAAATGAAAAATAAATCAATTATTATTCCTAAAGAGGTTCTTAGTTACGTTTTAAAAACTATAAAAATGAAAAATCATTGATTTTTGTCCTAAAGAGGTTCTGCCATTCGGTGGGAAATTGCGCGCAAATATTGCAGAGGATGGCGATTGTTTCGCGTGACGTATAACTCATTAAGATTCATGTCTTGGTCCACATAAGTTTGCTTGCGTTTCATTCCCTTGCCACGTATTCCATTTGCTGGGTTGTTTGCAAAGTCTTCAACTTGCTGACGCCAATGGCTTTCTTCTTGCCGAACTTTCCGAAGAAAAATGCTTAGACGTGGCGATGGTGAACGGAATAACGCGTTCAGATTTCTGTGCCAAGCTTCAACACTGTTATTGGTTCTGCAGAGATTGCCTTCCACCCTATCATTTACTCGTTTTGCCCTTTGTTTTCTTTGTATTACACTAACCCCCCCCCCCCCCAACTGTAAGTGCCGAAAAAGTAATAAGATTGGCGAAAATCATGCCGATTCGTGGGTTTTGGGATGGCGATGGGTGTCATTGGCAATTCGTCCCATTTTGAATCGGCCGGATGCATCATGTTGCCAAGCTGAACTGACGTGAATTCGACCACCACAATATTCGTTGCCACGAACTCCGCGGTAAAGACAGCGATAGAACTCAATGTCTTACACAAAGGGATAAGAATTAAAAAAGAAAAATATTACTGGGGTCTGCACGGCTTAATTTGTCGAACCCGTACTCATAACCGTCGTGGACAAGAATTGTTTTTTTGTGCGTCGATTTCTTCTCACGAAAAATTGTCTGATCAACTTCTTGCTGATCAGCCTGAGGTGGAACTGCCTCCGGTGCTTCCGGCGAATCCTCACGAATTTCGCCTTCTTCAGACATTGCAGAAATCGACAGGAGAATGGGTGGGGGGTATGCAAAAATCGACGGGAGAATGGGTGGGTGGGTAAATATTTTGAGGGAATTAATTGCCGATGATGAAAATTCTCGTCCATATGCAAATCGGAAACTGATAAGAATTTTTTGTATTATCTGCTGTCCACTTTACTAAAGGGTCATGAGAATTGCCTTGAACTAATCATAGTTCATTTTATATTATATTACTTAAATCATTTTAAATTATTTTTATAGCTCAATGTTCGATTTTAAGGAAAATAAGTAGTTCATTTTCATTTATTAAATTAAAAATAATTTTAAAAATTTAATTTTGGTGTCGTATTTTCCCGGTGTCGGATTTTCCGTTTTTTAAAAAAATTCTACGGTGTCGCATTTTCCGCCGGTGTCGGGTTTTCTGGTGTCGGATTTTCTTGGTGTCGCATTTTCCGGCTCCCGGGTCGGGACGGGACCGGGTCGGGGCGAGAATTACCGGTCACGGTTTTTCCCAAAATTCCCGGTCCCGTACCACTCTAGTTTTCACTGATCATTTTCCTAATTTGCGACGCCTTTTTTCTGCTTTAAAATGCTTTTTTTGCGGCGCGCTTTTTCCAAAAATTTTGTGGAACAGGGGGGGGGGGGGTCCGGCGGCGCCGATAGGCGCCGCCGGGAAAAATTTGTAATTTTTAATGCGATTTGTTTACAGGTTTTTGTCCAAAAATGACCAAAATTTGCGATTTTAGGCTAATTTTTTAAGAAAAATAGTGACTTTATGCAATAAAATTTCAAAAAATTCTCAATCATGAGAAAAAAAATTACTTTTTATTCACGAAAGATTCCTAATACCATATTAATAATCCTATATAATAAAGTTGAGTGTGTGTATGTGTCCGTTTTTGAATGTGTGGCGATTTGTTTAGTTTTTGCGTTAAAAATGTATTTGAAAATGAAATGTTTGATTTTTGCTTTTTTTCATTTTTGTTTTGTCAGTTTTTGCAAAAAGCACAGTTAAAAGGTTATGAAATGTTTCCGTATTGATTTTACGCTTGTTAAAAAATAATTTATTTCAATCAATCTAAACACATAGGTATACATAAATGATTAAATGGACAATATGGAATATGCGCAACACTATACACAATAAATACATACATACCGGTTCGACTTCATTTCCTGATTTTTAGATTAAGCTCGTCAAGAGCTTTCAAATGATACCAAATTTGTGGGGATTCGATGGTTTAAAAAAAGGTAGAGTGCGAAATCTCTCAATTTTTCGAGTTTTGAACCGGTTCAAAAACCGGTTTTTTGGCATTTCCGCAACTCGAGACATATTTTTCCATGCTTAGCTCCTTGAGACGAATCGATCGGTATATCATTTGACCCTTTTTTTCACGGGGCGTTCACTACAGTTCACCCGTGAAGCGGCTATATGTAAAAGGTTGGAGGATTGAAAAAAAAGGAAGAAACACTGGCGAAGTGCACCTGCGATTCGCGTGACTTCTGATGTCGTAACATGTCCAGGAATATTGCGCATTCGGCTACGCAGAACAACGGTGTTTTTTTGAGCAGGGACATTGAGCAATTGCGTATGTCGATGAGCAGTGTCGAAGATGAGGGAAGCGACGGAAGGGCTGATGAAATGGCAAAGTTGCAAAAATGGCTCTGTGAGTTTGTTTTTTGCTGCTATTTATAACGAAATTTATGCGACCGAAAAAATAGAAAATAATAAGCCGAAAATTGAGTATATAAGGCGGTCTTTTCAACGTTAAGGACACATTTCATAACGGACGGACGGCTGCTAGCAACGCGCGATGGCAGTGCCCTTCAGCCTTCAAGTGGACGGCCTTATCTACAGAGTCAGAAACTCCACTTACGGGCAATTTCCCTTAGATGTAATTGTTTTTTGCTTTTCAAAATCGTCATTATTCTTCCCTTCCCTTTTTACAGGTGACGGAGCACGACTTACGCCAGCTTTGCGATGCCACGATGGACGTCTTCCGGCAGCAGCAGACACTCGTCAGGATTCAACCGCCCGTCAACGTCTGCGGCGACATCCATGGCCAATTCACGGACCTGCTGCGGATCTTCTCGACGCTGGGCCCCCCGCCGGAGAAAAAATACCTCTTCCTCGGTGACTACGTGGACAGAGGCCCCCAATCGCTGGAAACGGTGGTGCTCCTCTTCTGTTATAAGGTGAATTTGGAAAGGCAAAAGAATTACGGGGCAGTAATCTCATTTTTTAAGGTCAAATATCCGGAGAGTGTGACGCTGTTGCGCGGGAACCACGAGTGCAGTAACATCAACAGAGTGTGAGTCGAGCAACGTTTAATTGGCAACGGATGGCACTAATTCAACCTTGTTTTAGATATGGCTTCTACTCGGAGATCGAGCAGCGCTACCACCAAGCGGACACTCGACGGCTCTTCGACATGTTCAACCAAACTTTTGCCTGGATGCCGTACGTGGGCCTGATCGGGGACAGGATTCTGTGTGAGATCGACTTGTTGTTTCATTTTGCTCAAATTAATTTTTCTCTTCATTTCAGGCATGCATGGCGGCATTTCTGACAGGATCACCAGCTTGCAGCAGCTCAACGAATTACGCCGCCCGCTGCTCACCCTGCCGAGCCCGTCGTTGGAGATGGATCTTCTGTGGGCCGATCCAATGCTCGACATCCGCGGTGTGGAGCCGAGCCCGCGCGGGGCCGGCGTCGTTTTGGCGAGGACGTGGTCTTCCGGATCTGCGAGCTGCTCAACCTCAACTACATAATTCGGGCGCATGAGGTAGGCAGGGTGGACAGATTTATTTTCTTCAAAAGTTTCCCATTTTTTCAGCTTGTGCATGAGGGCATTGAATATTTTGCCGACGAACGTCTTGTCACTGTGTTCTCGGTGCCGCGCTACCACAATCAAATGAACACCGGAGCAGCACTAACAATCGCGGAGGACCTGAGCCACGACGTCACATTCTTCCCGCCAAATTGAGGACGCGATGCAATTTGATGCTCAGATTCCCATTTGTGCCCTCGTTCTCGCCCATGTCCATATATTGATGATCCCTTGGCATATATATGTGCTGGTGGGATTGAGTCTCGGGAATAGGAATGATGGAGAATTGAGTCCCAGTGATTGGAATGCTGGTTAGTTGAGTCCCAGTTATTGGAATGTCGCAGAATTGAGTCCCGGTGATTGGAATATCGCAGAATTGAGTCTCGATGATTGCGATGCCGAAGGACCAGGTGAGGTTAGGTCCCAGTGATTGGAATGCAAGAGAATTGAGTCCCAGTGATTGAAATGCAGGAGAATGAGTCACGGCGATTGGAATGCATAAAAACTGAATCCGGGTGATTGAAACGCAGGAGAATAGAGTCCCAGTGATTGAAGTCCTGGAGAATTGAGTCCCGGTGATTGAAATGCTGGTGTCTTGAGTCCCTGTGATTGAAATGCATAAAAACTGAGTCCAAGCCCGCGTTCTTGGAAAAAAGCGATGGCGTTTCATCATTTAGGCCAATTTTGAACTCCGGATCAAACTCGATTTCGAATAAAATGTCAATAAGTCTTTTAAAATTCGCATTTATTTCGAATTCGTATAAAAAGACCAAATTTTGGTTATGAAATGTTTCCGTATTGATTTTACGCTTGTTAAAAAATAATTTATTTCAATCAATCTAAACACATAGGTATACATAAATGATTAAATGGACAATATGGAATATGCGCAACACTATACACAATAAATACATACATACCGGTTCGACTTCATTTCCCCCGGTGATTGGAATGCATAAAAACTGAGTCCGGGTGATTGAAACGCAGGAGAATAGAGTCCCAGTGATTGAAGTCCTGGAGAATTGAGTCCCGGTGATTGAAATGCTGGTGTGTTGAGTCCCAGTGACTGGAATGCTGGAGGGTTGAGTCCCAGTGATTTTCCATGCTTAGCTCCTTGAGACGAATCGATCGGTATATCATTTGACCCTTTTTTTCACGGGGCGTTCACTACAGTTCACCCGTGAAGCGGCTATATGTAAAAGGTTGGAGGATTGAAAAAAAAGGAAGAAACACTGGCGAAGTGCACCTGCGATTCGCGTGACTTCTGATGTCGTAACATGTCCAGGAATATTGCGCATTCGGCTACGCAGAACAACGGTGTTTTTTTGAGCAGGGACATTGAGCAATTGCGTATGTCGATGAGCAGTGTCGAAGATGAGGGAAGCGACGGAAGGGCTGATGAAATGGCAAAGTTGCAAAAATGGCTCTGTGAGTTTGTTTTTTGCTGCTATTTATAACGAAATTTATGCGAGTTGAGTCCCAGTGATTGAAATGCTGGAGGGTTGAGTCCCAGTGATTGAAACGCAGGAGAATAAAGTCCCAGTGATTGAAGTCCTGGAGAATTGAGTCCCGGTGATTGAAATGCTGGAGGGTTGAGTCCCAGTGATTGAAATGCTGGATGGTTGAGTCCCAGTGATTGAAACGCAGGAGAATAAAGTCCCAGTGATTGAACTCCTGGAGAATTGAGTCCCGGTGATTGAAATGCTGGTGAGTTGAGTCCGACGATTGGAGAAAAAGCAAAAAAAGGATGCGAGGCCGCGAAGCGGCCGAGCCAGTCGATTTTATCAACATAATCTTACACTACAATCGTACTACCTAGCGGGGGATGCGCCGAAGGCGCTGACCCCGCTAGTAATAATAAATAATAATTCTCAACTATGAGCAAAAAAATTGACATAATGCCATAATTTAATATCCAAATATGTTATAAATTCAAAAATTTACCAAATTTCCTTTGATTATTTTTTCTACTTTTCTAAATGTTCATTTTCAAGGACGTCCTTGGCATCCAAGGACATTTTTTATTTTCAAGAAAGAGGGCCCAATTTCAAGGACGTCCTTGCCATTCAAGGACGGATGGGAGCCCTGAAATACATACATACCGGTTCGACTTCATTTCCTGATTTTGCTGAGACGGAGTTGGCCAGACGGAGTTGACCCCTACCGCCTCAAATTACCCTTAAAATTGGGCGCTATATGAAAAGTGACAGGTTTTGAAAAATTTTTCAACTTTTTTTGGGCAAATTTTTTTCAACTTTTTTTTACACATAATGATGAATATTAAGTATTAATAGCACAATTATGGTGAATAAAAGGCAATCATGGAGTTTACTGGTCCCGTTTTTTTTTCTTTAAAAATTCATGGAAAAATTTTTCTAGGGCTATTTTACGTGCTGAGCACGAATCCGACCTTATTTTTGACCGATTCTGAACCCCGAACCCGGATTCGAACATTTTTCAAAAAAAAATTTTTTAAGTTTTTTTCTTTCATCTATGTTTGTCTTGAGCATAAACAGCATACGCATTTGATTTTATATGAAAAAAACAATTTGATTCACGCATTCACGGGGTAATAATAGGAAATTTGGTCAACAATGTTTTCAAATGCCGCTAATGATTTCTTCCCGTTAAACTGCCTCCACATATACTCATCACAATAACCCGGCAATAATTCTCGGCTATATGCTGTTTATGCTCAAGACAAACATAGATGAAAGAAAAAAACTTTAAATTTTTTTTTGAAAAATGTTCGAATCCGGGTTCGGGGTTCAGAATCGGTCAAAAATAAGGTCGGATTCGTGCTCAGCACAGTAAAATAGCCCTAGAAAAATTTTTCCATGATTTTTAAAGAAAAAAAACGGGACCAGTAAACTCCATGATTGCCGAATAAAAAGTATATTCACGATTTTTAACCAAAAAAATTTTTACAAAACAAAAGGGTCCCCCCTATGGTTTTTGATAAAATTTAAAATTGATCACTTTATAACTAGCGCCAAATTTGCTTAACAGGCACAAATAATTGTCATATTCATGATCAGCGACCTCTAAAACCCCCGGGTATTTGGTTTCAGGACTTTTTAAACAAAAAAAATTTGACCAAAAAAAAGTTGAAAAATTTTCAAAACCTGTCACTTTTCATATAGCGCCTAAAATTGTTTATTCGTAATCAGCATATTTTCTAGCCCATGAAAAACAAAAAGAAAATTTTTAAATTTATTTTTTGTGCAGAAATAGAAATAAAAGTATGTAGGTAAATGTTAAAATTTGAATTTTGATTTTTTATTCAAATTCGGGTCTGGGGTTCGAAATTGGTCGAAGTGAATGTCAATTCGTGAGAGCGACTCTCAAAATCCCCCATTAAAACTTTTTCACCACTTTTTAGAAGAAAAATTTTCTTCCAAAGTTCTATCTATATTTCTGATTAATTAAAATTTTAACATACGTAATGGAGAAACGCAATTATGGATCGGCTCAAGCGTATGCCGACGAAGTACAAAAATGGACTCAATCTGTCCGCTGCTGGATGGTTCGGTGCCCTTTCCGGATAGTCCTCAACTGATAAGTTAAGGCGTACCAACAGTGTGCCGCTGCCTCGTGGGCATTTCATGCACAACAGCAGTATTCTTCGGCAATTATGGCCACACAACAGCACAATGTTCAATTGTATTTGAACTATTCATTTAATTTCTTTATAAGCTCAGACAGGACAGTTTCAACAACAACGAAACGGTGTAACGATTCGTCTAAATTTGAATCGTTTGTTTCGTTCCGCCGCCAACGGCGACCCTCAAACAATTATTGTTCAACAGCACACAATTCCTTCTTTTATGCGACGTATTGTTGCAGAAGTTGGTTGCACTTTCACGACTTTTTCTTCACTCTTTCCATTTTTAGGCTATTGACTCATGCATTCTCTTCCTTTTCAAGTTGATCATCGTTTATTTGCTTGTTGAGTTCGAATTAATGTTAGTCCAAAAGAAGGGATCTCTTAACATTTTTTTCCAATTCCAGCGAATTGGATCAATTTGAACGAATTCTTTCAAGTGAATCGGATGTTCAGACTCTCATCGATATCACACAGGAATTGTTTTACATTGAATTGGTGTGCAAACTCTTTTCTGCGTTGATTGAGGTTACTATTTATTTGTTATTTTGTTAAAATTTTTAACAAGGTTTATTTTTAGGCCATTTTTATAACCTTTGGTCTCTCCGGGTTTCCTATTGGCTGTACCCCTGGAAAATATTTGTTGGGGCTTCGTGTGATTTCATGTCTTGATGTTCAACCAATAGTTGGCTCTTCGGATCGTGTGATGGTCACCTGCATGCCGAGTGTTGGTTTCAGAAGGTGGGCTTTTGTTTGGTCTGTTCCTACAAAAATCCCTCCACTTTTTCTTTGGCTCTCCGATTCTCATTTTGTTTAACCTGCCGTTCGTGTCCAAAGACTCACCAAAATTTTAAACAATTGGATCGCAAAACGTTTTTTTCTGTTGTTTAATTTTTTTTTAGCTCACTAACTCGCGCTGTGATCAAAAACATGCTGACCACCTTTTTGTTCCCTCTCAGTACCGCCTTTTATCTGTTCAATCATAATCGTGCTATTTATGATTTGGCTGCAAAAACAATGGTTATTTCTCTGGTCTAAAAGATCTTTTTTATGCGTTGATTTATTTTTTATTTATAAACTTATTTATTACTCTCTACAAATTATTTTATCACTTATATTTTCATTTACGGATTGGACACATACTTTTTTTGGTTCTTTACGTTTTATTTATAAATGCATATAGGGATTGAACCTGGGACTCATATATATATATATATATTATATATTTATATATATATATATAAATTTCGGTTAGAATGGAAGAGCAGCCTAAAAAATTAGAAGCCAGAAAGGACTCTCCAATAAAAACACAGAAGCGGAGGAAGCGCGTCACAGTGGCCGAAAAATTGGTGGAGCGAAAAAACAGGGCGAACAATCAGCTAGGGTCTGTCTTATTTAAAGCCAACTCCCCATGATATTTTGGATGAATGTGTTCATTAAAATTCAAAATTTTATTTAAGTGGACCAAGGCAAGAAAAGTCAGCGAAAAATGGAGATAAAAGGGGAGAAATGTCGGGGAAAGAGATGGGAACAAAGGGAAGGCGGGACGGACGAATTGGCCAGTCAAATTCGGCGGAGTGTCATCACTTGGAGCGACGCTTTGACAGTAGGATTCCTGACAGGCGAGTCAATCTGTTAATTGTGAGTTAGTGGACGCTTTTTTAGATGGCTCTTATATCAAGTTGCGATTAACCAACCCATTGCGAAGACGCCTTTCCTTGCCTTCAAAACGCCATTAGGGGCACTGTTTTTCGACAAAAAGTTTGGAGACCGGCAACAGCACCGTTTTGAAGTGGACACAGTGATAGAGCATGTGAGTGTTCCTTTTGGGTCTTTATATTTCGGACAAATTCCCTTCCGCGGAATTTCATTCAAAAAATTTACCCGTCTCATTGTCCAAATGGTTAAGTGACATTTGCGCCTCGGATATTTGCGCCTTCGTCCAATTTGTTCAATCCCAGATAAAAGACCGTTTTTTCTTAACTTTAATGCTGTTTATAGCCTCTTTGATTGAAAAATGGTAATACTATCGATGGTGCCCTCCCCCTTTTTTTAAAAGAAAATTTTTTTGTTCTAAAACGTTGTGGAAATATGTTTACGGGGGTTTTCAGGATCGCTGATCCCGAATCTGACACCCATTTTGACATTATTTCGAATCCCGGACCTGAATTCGAACAAAAGTCGAAAATTCACTTTTATGTTCGTACCTGTATAAAATAACCATTTTTTTTACTGGTGCAATGGTTTGTGACTAAATTAGTTTTTTTGGTCAATTTAGGAACAAATTTTTGGTGTAAATCTGTCAACAAATTGTACTCAAAACAAAAAAGTGTTGGAAAAATGGTCGCCAAAAGAAAAAAAAAGATCTGGGACGTATAAAATAGCATGGAACGCATAAAACCGACCAGAACCCAGTTTTCTAACCGGTCATTACTTCTCAAGGTGAATTCTTTGGAGAAGTCCTTAGGTCTCGTCATCGATTTGACTAATACTGATCGCTACTATGATTGTGGTCTTTGGAGTAAGCATGAGGTTGGACTAACTTATTCAATTTGTATCACGCACCAAACCCTTTTAGGTAAAATATGTCAAAATACGATGTCCGGGTCACGAAGTGAACGAAAGCGAAGGGTTCTACCAACAGTTCCGAAAGGAGGTCAAACAATTCGTTGATCAGCACGAAAACAGCGGTAACAATGAAACAAAGACATATTGTCACACTTAAAAAATCATGAACGAAAAAAACCGATGTTTAATTCCATCACAATTTAGGAAAATTGGTCGGTGTGCACTGCACTCACGGGCTGAACAGGACTGGCTATCTGATCTGTCGCTTTCTGATTGAAGAGTTGGGATGGAGCGCAATTGACGCCATTGAATGTGAGCAGTGCAAGCAATTGATTCGGCTTCAAGTCCTATTACAATATTGTCTTCATCCTTTGAGGTTTTCGCATTGCCCGTGGCTATCCGATGGAAAGGCCCAAATACATCGAGTCGCTTAAGGAGGTCGAAAAGAATCTCTCTCTTGTACAAGTCGACGAAGATTGTGCGATTAAATGATGTTGTTTTATGAATTCACGTGAAGTCAAATTATTGTATATGCATTACTTAACTTTTGCCCTTTATTTCCCTTGTTGCGTAAAGAATGATTGTATTTTATTTTGACTTAATTTTTTAATTTCCCTGGGCTGTTAGGAAGTTCTCATTTAGCGCACACCTTTATTTTGTATGCATTTTTTACATACATGAAAAGGGGGGGGGGGTCAGCGGCATGATTACAAAATAAAATTGAATTCCCCTCATTTTTGAATCTTACAACCATGGCAAATTTCACTGGGTTTTGGAGTCTGCTTACTATGGATTATTCATTTCGACAAATTCCGAATCCTATTTAAATTAAAACAACAGCAAGAAACCGATATCACCAAAGTATCCATTTATCAAAAACAATAAACGTGAGAAAAGTAAAACACAAATACGTTTAGGATCCAATTCCTTGTGTGGTTTCATACCAACTCTCAGATCAATTCGCTGACATTCATTGGCATTTCATCAATTTGGGTGGAGTAGTACTGTTCAATGTCGCGTAAAATTCGAATGTCGTCGTTCTTAAAGTTATTCAAATCATTTTTTATTTTAAGAATTGGTGTCGACTTAACATTTCTGTTTAATAGCTGGGATAAAATCTGTGAGATTCTCAAAACAAATACACGAGCTAGTGTAGTGGTCTGCCAAATTTAATTTACCTTTACGAAGTTGATCGCCACTCCCTTGCGTCCATAACGACCCGAACGGCCAATGCGATGGATGTACAACTCACGATTGTTGGGCAAGTCGTAGTTAATGACAAGCGAAACCTGCGGCACATCCAACCCACGGGCCCACACGTCGGTACTAATCAATACACGACTGAAATTCATTTGTCAATTTTCAGGAATGAACTAATTTATTCCAGTGAAGAAAACAAATAGTACCTTTCCCCTGCACGGAATGATTTCATAATAGCGTCGCGATCCTTTTGTTCCATGTCCGAATGCATCGAAGAAACAGTGAAATTTGCCTCTCGCATTTTGTCCGCCAACCAGTCAACCTTAAAATAACAGAATAACAAAATTAAAGATGTGTTGCGTTGCGAGTACCTTTCGACGAGTGTTGCAAAAAATGACCGCCTGAGTAATTGTCAATGTGTCATAAAGGTCGCAGAGTGTGTCAAATTTCCATTCTTCGCGTTCAACCGCAACAAAAAATTGTTTGATGCCCTCCAATGTCAATTCATCACTAAATTTAAAAAAATGACTCAAAAAAGGAAATGAAAAGTACCGTTTGACAAGCACACGAATGGGATCTGTCATAAATTTGCTGGTCATCTCAAGAACATCGTGAGGCAAAGTCGCACTCAAAAGCACAACCTAAGGTAAAAGGATGGAATGGTTTTCATTGTAAGTCGTAACTAGGGATGGTAATTATATGGAAATCCATATAGTTTTTTCCTGGAATGTGGGAGGCCTGAAACGCACGAAAAACATGTTTTAGCTTGGTTTGAAGCTTTTAAGATGGATTTCTATATCCATATGTTTCCATATTTCGCGATTTATGTCCATATTTTGGCATTTTTCCAAAAACCCCCTATTAGAACGGCCCCCATCAGCTAAATTGGCCGTTTTGACCCCAAAGACCGGAAAATTTTCCGAAACACATTTTTTAGCAAAATTTTGTCAAAAAAAATTGATTTACTTTAAATTTTCTTAAAAATTGGTTAATTTATGTGAAAGATAAGCAAAAAATGGAAAATTTCGGTTTTTTGGTCGGGTTTTTTTTGAAAATTTACCCCTCAATTTAGAAAAATTTATGTCCATACTTTTTGCCATTTTATGTCCATATTTCGCGATTTTTAGTCCATATTTTATGGCCATATTTCGCGATTTTATATCCATATTTTTACCATCCTAGTTATAACATCATACCTGAGCATTCGGTGGCAGATATCGGTAAATGTCATATATCTGTTCTTTGAACCCCTTGGTGAGCATTTCATCGGCTTCATCCAAAACGAGCATTCTAATCGAACGGGTACGCAAATTGCGACGGCGTATCATATCTAACAGTGAGAAATTGAATAATTAATTCATTATAAATCATTGTCTATCACCGAAAACACGTCCAGGAGTACCAGCTACGATGTGCTGTCCATAATCCAATTTTCGGATGTCCTCGCCGACATTTGTACCACCGATGCAGGCGTGGCATTGCACATTCATATAATCACCGAGTGCCAAAATAACCTGAATTACTTGTTCAAAACAAGTAAGAAACAATAAGAAAGACCTTCTGAATTTGAACTGCCAATTCGCGAGTTGGTCCGAGTATCAATGCCTGAGTTTCACGTGTTTTGATATCAATGCTTTGAAGCACACCAATTGAGAAGGTGGCGGTCTAAAGGCATTTAAATCATTTTTGATAAAAAAAAAATCATAACCTTTCCAGTTCCGGATTGAGCCTGAGCAATAATATCGCGTCCTTTAATGAGTTGTTTGATTGCACGCTGTTGGATGGCAGATGGCTTCTCAAACCCATACGAATAAATACCACGCAAAAGCTCACTTAAGATAAAAAAGATGATTTTGGTCCTATATAACTATGAAACCTGTTCAACCCCATTCTATCAAATGATTTGATAACTTCAACATCCTCGCTAGTTTCAAATTCCACATTTGAAAGATCTTCCACTTCAATTCGGCGCTTTCTGTTGGCAATAGTTTCAGCTGCGATATCTGTACTCATTTTTTCTTCCTGAGGTTGAAAAAAACACTAAATAAAGGTTTAAGGCAAGAAAGAATAAAAAAAAAACTCAAAACCATTTCTTAATTTCAACATTTCGGGGTTTTGTTACATAATACCCTTTCACTCCGTAATTTCAAAATTCAATATTCCAAAAACATATTGCCAACAAATTAATTCTTTTAAATTTTCAAATTTTACATGGGTATTTTTTAGGCTTTACAGGTCCCTTTGCTAAATACGAAATCATTGAAAGTCAACAAACAAAATGGATTGTGACATAGCTGGGTTATTTTATTATATTCTTATAATTGTGGTTATTAATATTGAGTAATTAAGATATCACGTGGAATCCTTCAATTTTTTCATCGATGAGAGTCTGCAAATGGCGTCGATTGCTGTTCCTGCGGCCAAAATTCGTTTACCTAACGGCGATGCCGTTGAATTCAGTTACAGCAATGCCAAATTAGGGAACCCTTTACTTGATAATTCAAAGCCGGTCTTGAAACTCATCCTAACCTTGATTTAAATTTTATTTTTAAGCGGCTTGAGGTTGGAAATGAGCCAATTTTTCCTGCAGAATGTCGTCAACGTGGCATAACTTATCGTTCCCCATTTTGGGTGAATATCAGCCTTATGGTAGGCGAATGGTTATGTTTTAGTGATAAAAAATATTTGAGCGAATAGGTAAATGGCCGATGCATTGACAATGTCGAAGTACTGCTTGCTGAAATCCCAATTCTTTTACGTTCGAATAAGTGCAATTTGCATGGGCTGTCAAAGGAGCAATTGATCCAAAAGGGCGAGGAAGGACTCGAAAGGTTTATTTGTTTCATTTACAGCCTTACAATTAGTTTGGTTGTGATTTTTTTAAACAAAAATTAATAATTTGCTGTTGATTCAGGGGTGGTTACTTTGTGGTCAATGGGTCGGAGAAGGTTGTCCGACTTCTTGTCGCCAACAAACGCAATTTTCCACTGGCACTTCGTCGTCGGGCCTTTCGCGATAAAGGCAAATTGTTTTCGGACTGTGCGGTGATGATGCGTTCGATTCGAGGCAATCATTTGGCATCGATGATGACCCTTCATTACGTGGAAAATTGTTCCATGATCTTGGCTATTCAAGTCCCGCAATTTACAATAATAAATTAAAATTTATTTTTTATAATTTTTCTAAATGCATTTAGTTCCGTCGTGAACTTTTCTACGTTCCGTTGATGTACATTTTGAAGTGTTTGGTCGATTGGAACGATGCGATGATTGCTGCTCAGCTCACCGCTGGCAGACCAGACGACGTTTTCTGGGAGGGATGCGTGAGGAATATGCTAATGATGGCACAGGTCAGTCTCTGGAAGCTAAAATTTATCAGTTCTTCAATTACCATTCCTTTTGCTTGTTGCTTTAAATTTTTAAGGAGGAAAACATCGTTTCGCATGGAATTGCTCTCCGTGCACTTGGCAATCGCTTCAGAGTTGCGCTTGGTGATAGAATTGCGCCATGGGAAGACGACGAGCAGGCAAAGCATCTGACACCAATTAATAAATCATTTGCTGAAGTTCCCTTCTAATTGTAAGGCGTGTCACTTTTTGCTCCATCAGTGTTTGGCCATTCATTTGGAGACAAACGAACAAAAATTTTTCTGTCTCACTTTAATGGCCCACAAACTCGTGGGACTTGTCAAGAATGAGGTGCAGGCCGAATCCTTAGACAACCCCCAATTTCAGGTACTGAAACGGTCATACAAACTTCCTAAACCTTAGCTTCGTTAAGGAAGCGTCCGTCACAGGACACATTTTATCATTAATTTGCTACGAGCGCATGGACAATTTGCTAATGAATGCACGAAAAAAATTGGAAATTGTTGCGAGGAAACGGCCAGACACCTTTAATTTTTCAACGTAAAATGATTGTTTTGTACTAGAATAACCCTTATGAGGGGCTCCCGGAAAATGCGTCAGAATATTAAGCTATTTTCGAAAATTTGGACTTTCTCAGTTTTATTCGGGTCCATGGTTCGGAATTCAGAGCGGTGTTCTAATAGAATTTTTCTTTTATACTACAATAATTATACAGAATTTGATTTTTGTAACACACGCATTTTCCAGTGACGCATTTTCCGGTCGCGTTATGAGGGCGAGGGATAGGCTGCTCCATCGCTAAAATTTTGAAATCAACTTTTATTGGAATGAAAGATTGCTCTAAGTCTCTGTTTAGTGTTTTTATATGTCGTTTCGATAATTTTTTTTAGTCAAATTGAACACGTTTCAGTAAAGAGTTTTTGAAGGCATTGGGAGGTCATAAGACAAATGAACTCACACGAGGCTTGGAGTACTTTCTCGCCACTGGCAATCTGCTCACAAAAACGGGGGTTGGCCTTATGCAGACGAGCGGCTTTTCTGTGATAGCCGAAAGGATCAACCAATTACGTTTTGTCTCCCATTTTCGGTAATTTTATTAGTTAATGTTGAATAACCGATTGAATCACATGGTTAAGTGGTCTAATTTTGTGGTGTCGGGTTCAATCCCTTTGAGTGCTATTGCCTTTTATTTGATGGACAATGATGAAAACCCAACGAATGTTCACTTGAAACTCCCTGTGAGTTTTGCTAGATAGTATTTGAGTCCATCACAGTAATTAATCAAAAATATGAGAATTGAAAAAGGGCAAAACGTTAGGCCTCGGGTTGGAATTGAATACACCTCTGCACCAGGGATGGGCCAAATTGAAAAATAAAAAGCGAAATTTGCGAAACTGAAAAATGCGAAACGAAAAAAAAGCGAAATGCGAAAAGCCAAAATATGCGAAAAGCGAAATTTTTTAAAAAAATTTTATCAATAGCTTTTGAGGTTGTGATGCAAAAAAAAAATCTGCATTTTCCGGTTCGATCTTTTTCTTAGATAAAAAATGACAAATTCTACCCATTTTGTGGTTAAAATTTCAAAAATTAAGGTAAAATGAAGGTCTGGCGGTGCCGATAAGCGCCGCCGGAAAATTTTTGGAAATTGTAATAAAATATGGTAGGAAAAGTTGCAAAATTTTCAAAAAATTTACTGTTTTTTCAAAAAATAAATCGCAAAAAAATGCACCAAAAAGTTCAAGATAAAAGCTTCAAACCAAGTTAAAAACTCGTTTTCGTACATATTAGGCTATAGCAAGTTAGCAAAAAAGGTAATTATTAAAGTTGCACGGGACCGGGAATTTTGACAAAAACCGGAACCGGGACCAGAAAAGTCGGGACCTCGATTTCGTCCGGGACTGGGACCAACCGGGAATTTTCCCAAGTGAAATTTTTTGAAAAAAAAAATTTGAAAATTTGAGTGCGCTTTGTTACGAAAAATTGCCTATATTCAAAAATGTACTAAAATTTTTTAATTCTCGTTTGTGTGGAGAAATTCGAAGAATTTTTCCATTATGCAATTTTGAGTGTAATATAAGTATGTTAACCAGAAAATAATAAACTGAAGCATTCGTTTTAAAAATTAAATTTTCAAATATATTCATTTCTTAGGGGTGGAAATTTCGCATTTCGCGCCAAAAAGCGAAATGCGAAACGCCAAAAAATGCGAAAAGCGAAACCTCGGCCCATCCCTGCTCTGCACTTTGTCCATATGCTTATTTTTATTGCAATTTGATGCTTTCAACACCTATTCATTCCGCATTTTAACCACCCAATCAGTTGCTTTCTTACAATTTATTTTAAAGGGCAATACATCGTGGAGCATTTTTCACAGAAATGCGGACAACCGATGTCCGAAAGTTGAGGCCGGAGGCATGGGGATTTATTTGCCCTGTAAGCATTTTATGATTCAAAGGAATATAAAATAAAAGAAATTTCTAAAAATATTTTTAAATTTTTGATTCACTTATATTTTAAACCGGTTGTTTTGTTCAGGTGCATACCCCCGATGGGTCGCCGTGTGGGCTGTTGAACCATTTGACCGCTTCGGCCGGTGTTACCACGCACATTACGGAAACAACCAAACTGAAACAGACTCTGTCCTCACTTGGGCTCATCCCGCACAATGCCCTGACTTATCACCCTAAAGAATCGGTGCTTTTTGCTTACAATGGAAGAGCGAACGGGCCCAAAATTCTTTTGAATAACTTTTATTTAAATCTGCCAAAAGGGATTTTTTCTTCGCGCATATAAAGTTTTGATTTTTTTTCTCAAACCAATTTGTGACAAATTATAAAACGATTTAATAATTAAAAATGCGTTCCATTTGGAGCGTCGTTGGTGCAGTGGTAGCATTGCTGCCTTCCAAGCAGTAGGGGCGGGTTCGATTCCCGCACGACGCATAAACTTTTTTTGTCTTATTCATTTTAAGAATAAAAGTTGTGAAAAGGGAATACAAACCCATATCGAAGTGATTAATTAACTTTAATATCAAATACATTGTTTGATTTTTTTAAGCTTTACCCTGTTGTGTTAGATGGCGATTTTGTTGGCTTTATCCCTCGCAAAAAAGCTGCGTTTATTGAACGTCAATTGCGCGCAATGAAAGTCGCTTCTCATGATGATCGTGTGCCAGCATTTACGGAACTTACGCTTATCAGACATTCACCCGACTCTGAGAATATTCAAATGCAATTCGCCGCGTTTTTTATTTACAGCGGCCTTGGAAGATTGATGAGACCAGTTAGGAACCTTTTATTTGATCAAATCGAGCAAATAGGTTAACTGATTTAAACTTACCCTTTTGAACTTAATTACATTTAGGAATTTTTGAACAAGTTTACCTTTCTATTATAATTGACCCCGAAGAGGCAGAACCGGGCGTAACAATGCACCAAGAAGTTAGAAAGTGCCCATGGGTTGGATGAGCGTCCAACAATTTTTAGCTTCATCCCTCGTCTCTGTTCTCATTCGCTGGCAATTTGATTCCTTTTCCCGATCACAACCAATCGCCTCGAAATGTGTATCAATGTCAAATGGGAAAACAGACAATGGGGGTGATTGTGGAAGGGCGCTATTCAATACAAACATCCCCTTTTGCTTATTGTCAGGTCCCAGTCCACGCTTGGCAGACGCGTACGGACAACAAAATGTACAAATTGCAAACTGCGCAAAAACCTTTACTCAAATTGGAGGCCCATGACAAATACGAAATGGACGAATACCCTCTAGGCACAAATGCGTGTGTGGCCGTTATTTCGTACACTGGTCAGTTGGGAAGGGTTAATGGGTACAGGGGCGTATCTAGAAACATTTTTCGGGGGGGGGACCCGACCTGAAGACCTTTTTTTTTTTTGCTATTTAACCAATAATTTTTTCCTTTGCTGGGTAACGGCTAGAAAAGTCAGCGAAAAATGGAGATAAAAGGGGAGAAATGTCGGGGAAAGAGATGGGAACAAAGGGAAGGCGGGACGGACGAATTGGCCAGTCAAATTCGGCGGAGTGTCATCACTTGGAGCGACGCTTTGACAGTAGGATTCCTGACAGGCGAGTCAATCTGTTAATTGTGAGTTAGTGGACGCTTTTTTAGATGGCTCTTATATCAAGTTGCGATTAACCAACCCATTGCGAAGACGCCTTTCCTTGCCTTCAAAACGCCATTAGGGGCACTGTTTTTCGACAAAAAGTTTGGAGACCGGCAGGCGTTTTACACAATGTGTTTGGTCAGGATACGACATGGAAGATGCAATGGTGATCAACAAGGCTGGTTTTTGCCTTTGTCCCGTTCAACCTCAAAACCCCGTTTTAAGGCTTCGTATCAGCGTGGCTTTGCACATGGAACTGTCGTTAAAGTGCAGAGGCATGAATTTTTTGAGTTTTAAAAACAAAATTGCTTCAAGGATCAGTTTGGTTGATCGCTCCACCGGTGGTTTTGGTCAGAGCAAAAATGCGGAAATGGTCTTTTTGGGGAAGCCGAACGAACGCAATTACGGCATCGGTGCGGACGGCCTGCCCATTGAAGGCCGTCTCTACCAGCAGGGCGACTGCTATTACGGCACTTTCAGTTGAGTGTCCCCGGGGTGTTTAATGCTTTTGACAATTTTCAGATTTGGTCAGCGGACAATTCAACGAGCACAAATTCACGAACAGTGAGCCCGCTTATTGCGGGTTGGTGCGAATTGTGCAGGAGGCGGACCACAAAAACAAAAACGTGGTAATTCATTCGCGCCGTGCAGCGATTTTTGCCTATTTTCATTTTGAACATTTTGTCCCTTTTCCATGCCATCAGCACGTGTTAATCCAATGGCGAATCCAACGGAATCCGATCATCGGCGACAAATTTGCTTCACGTCATGGCCAAAAGGGCATCAATTCATTCCTTTGGCCCCCCGAGTCGATGCCCTTTTCCGAGTCGGGAATGGTCCCCGACATTATTTTTAACCCTCACGGGTAATTGCTGTTGTTTTTGAATATGAATTTAAATAAGTCACTAATTTGAATGGTCTGCAGTTTTCCCTCCCGTATGACCATTGGAATGATGATCGAAAGTATGGCCGGAAAGGCCGCAGCAATGCACGGCACTTCTTACGATGCATCGCCCTTTGTTTTCAAGTGATTTTTAAAAAATCACTTGAAAACCCTTCAAAATTAAGTGAGCAAAATACGGCCATTGAACACTTCGGGAAACTCCTGGCCAAATCCGGATACAATTATTACGGCAATGAAACGATGTATTCGGGGATCGATGGACGAGAAATGAAGGTTCAGAATGGAAGGAAAATGGGCTCTTTGATTGACAAATCTCCAGGTCCAAATTTTCTTCGGCATTGTCTATTACCAGCGATTACGGCATATGATAGCGGACAAATTCCAAGTACGCTCGACGGGGCCCGTCGATCCAAGTGAGTGAATCTATGATCATTTAATAACTAATTTAAAAACAATTTGCTTGTTTACAGTTACTCTCCAGCCAATAAAAGGCAGGAAAAAGGGCGGAGGCATTCGATTCGGCGAAATGGAGCGTGACGCACTGATAGCACACGGCACAGCTTTTTGTTTGCAGGTGAAGTCGAATTCCATGGGTTATACAAACTTTGAAAGCCGGATAAGAACTTTGTGCCGTTTTAACCGGTGATCGCATTCTTGCGGCAGAACAGGACTTGATTAAAATAAAGATTTGTTAGTTTTTAAAACTCGGTGTCAGTAAGATTTACAAAATAGTCCCCTACAGGCCAGTAACCAGGGGGCAGTCCCCCCCCCCCCCGAAATGAAAAAATTTTCCAGTAAAAATTGGCAATTTTTAAAAATTTTAGCCAATTTTCTTAATAAAATGCATTAAAAATTCTAAAATTTTGCCGGCGGCGCCCATCAGCACCGCCGGACCTAAAAAAATAGCAAAAACCTTCAATTTTAAGGAGAAAGGCGTCTACAAATGCCTATTTTTTGCTTTACGGCGCTAAAAATTTGAAAAGCACTGGAAACAAAAAATGTCAGCCCGATGAGCAAAAAAAAGCTCTTCGGTTTGCCCCTCCCGAAATTTTATTCTGGTTACGGGCCTAGTCCCTTGTGCATTTCGGCACTGCCGGACCCCCCCCCCCCCTCTTATTGCTTGCCTATTCCTTTAGGACCGTTTGTTCAATTGTTCCGACCGGGACGAGGCCGAAATTTGCGCCCGCTGCGGTTCCATTGTTTCAGTTACGCGTCTTCGTCCGCACATTGCGGTGGGCAATTTTTGAGAGTTTAATAATGGGTTGGGTGCTATTTTTTATGTCCATTCTGTTTTCAGATGTCCAAATATAAAACGCGGCCCCATCAGACTCAAAAGTTCACCCGGTCGCACTGTTCCATTTGCTTGAGGGAAGACCAAGTGTTTCAGGTGGGTGGTTTTGGTGTCATTTGTTTGATTCTGCTGATTGTCGCTTCCCCATAGGTTCAAGTGCCGCGGGTGTTTCGGTATTTATGTGCCGAATTGGGTGCTGTAAATGTGAAGGTCCAATTGTCTTTGTCGCATCTCCGAGAAAATCGGCATTAACATAAAGAATAAAATGCTGTTTTTATGATCATTGTCCATGATCACTGATCAGAAATCTAAAATTGTTATTTCTTTCAAGAAAATAAAGGCCTTTTATATACGGAAAAAACATTGGTCTAGCAGAACACAAAATTTCATTTTGAGAATTTATATTTTCGGAGGGTCACTCAAACATCGCAACTTTTTCTTCATAAAAAGAAAATAAAAAGGTAATAAATGCTATTGTGAGTGATTTATGTTCAACAGAATTCCTGCAGCGGAAAGCAGAGCGTTGACCCATTCCCGTTTTTGTTCCTTGTTGGGAATTGAGTGAGGTGATTAAACAACACAAATTTATGGATCAAGAAAATTTTGTTGGAATTTTACGAGGGGCAGACGGAGAAAGTAAATGGGATAATGGAGGTGATGTTCTCCGCGGTCATTCAAATAATCAAGCCAAATGGAAAGGTGTTTTTGCAAATGGGTCCCCCCCCGCCTTTGATCAACAATTTAGTCATTCATTGCCCCCCTCCGCCCATTTGATCATTTGTCTGATCGTCGTCCATTCCCTCCCTTCCCCTGTATTTTTGCTTAAATTAATCACTGACCTTCCTTTTCATTGATATTGACCAGCAGTTAATTGCTTCTAATGCCCTGCCTCGTTAAATAAATACTTTTTTGAATGCTTAAATTTCGAATTCGATTTGCCATTGTGTCGTTTTATTCTTTTCTGCGCATTTTCAACTTGGCATTGATGGTCATTATGGTTTTCGGATATGGTACTGATAAGGAAATCATTTGACAATTATTAATTCAAATTGAATGCTATTTTCGAGATGCCCGCCCAATTCGCAATGAAAACAAAGCAAAAAAAGGCGGAATTCCAGCAGAGTTTGACAAGTTAAAAGTTCCGCCGGAGAATTTTGATAAGGTACGGCATTTTCACGAAACGCTTTATTATGGGGCGGTGAAAGCACTGATAGGACAAATGGGCAGAAAGCACTTCAAAGGACTGACGGCGGAGGGTCGGTTTGACAACGAAAGGCAAATTGGACGGAATGGCCAACCATTTAGCGGAGAAACAAAGGCTGGCCAAATGTTTGGACCGAATTGAAACACGGAAGAACGAAGTGGTGGAGGCGGCGAAATGTCTGGTGGAGAGCAGAAAAGGACAAATTGGCGAAAAAAGAGAAAAGAAAATGGGGGAGAAAAAGGGGGAGACGGAAGAGCAAAAAGTGTCATTTGTCCAGGAAGAGAATGAAAAAGAAGCAAAGACAGGTGCAAAGAGTTACTAAAAGACCAATAATAAAAGCATAATTTAGAAAGTTTTAATTACCTTTTCAAAAAATCAACGCGCCTTTTGCGTTACATGGGAAGAAAAAGGAGGCCAAGGGACATTCTGATCAGTGATCGGACATTTGCACAGAAAACAGAGGAAAGGGCGATTACGGACAGAGTATCAAAAAAGGGAGAGAGACATGGACAAATGGCCAATGTTTTTGAACAGGAAAATGAAGGGCGAATTGATGAGGAGAAGCGATCGGTCGAAGCTGAAGGGGCACAGACATTCAAAGTCCGTCCCTTCCCTTTTGTTCCGTTTTCCATGCTTTCCCCTCAGAAAGTTTCTCTTATTTCGCCGGCTCCGTTGGCTTCTCGCGCCGACAAATCCGTCGGTTCGCGGGTGAATTCCCATTTATTTATTTAATAAACATTCTTAAATCACCAACTGAATAGGTCACCAATTTGATCGTCAAACTGTTGAATGGACGGCGAAGTGAGCGGACGAATGAACGGTGGCCAAATATTTACGGGCGACTGAAGAGATTGGCCAAAGAAATGGAACGGAGGAAGAGAGTGCCGGGCAGCAAAGTGTTCGAAAAGCGAATGTGAGCATTGCCAAAGGGGGCAAAGCCACGCACCATTTGGCCCGTTAAGGTACGACATTGTGCTGGACCGGGCGGAAGCGTCGATGAGTCCCGAAGAAAAGGTCAATTGGGGGGGGATTGGACAATGCAGCGGAAGAAAGGGGGCGGAGAGAAGCGAGCGACGGATAGTAATGGATGATTGAAAGGACTTTGTTTTCCAGCACTCGCATGTCGGACTGCTTCAAGACGGACTCAAACTGATTGACATGGCAGTTGCCAATCGGACCGGCTTCTCTCTGCACAATCTCCGCTTGTTTAGCCCACGCTTTTTGCCAATTACGCCCGACAAAGGTGGCCCCCTCCACAACAACTCCATGTTGTCCCCAACTCTGTTGGCAATGTATGAAGAACACGACAACCGATCAATCGGAAATGTCCCTGAGGTGGCAAAGGGGGAAAGAGGGGCGATCAAAATCAGAGAGAAATGGCGGAAAAGATGTTGAGGAACGCCGGAATTGGGGAGAAGGAACGGTTGGGACTGATCGGAACACTGATGGACATCACAGGGACCACGGAGAAGGCGGAGCAGACGCTGAAGATGTTCAAGGAGATGGACTTGTTCAACGAGGGTATTATCAGCCAATGCTTACGAAATGAAAGGAGTGTATTTTATGCGTTGGTGGCCCATTAATGGGAACGGCGGATCGAATTGTGAAGGCATTTTTCGCGTTGGAAGACTCAATGGACGTGCAACAGAAGGCGCAGTGTGAACAGAACGGGTACACTTTTGCACGGAAGGCGCAAATTGAGAAATTATTGCGGGACCAAGGCAAGCGGACGGAGCCCACCGAAGTACAACCAAATTTCAATTACAGCGGTCGACCTGTCGAAACTGCCCGAATTGGAGGGTTCGAAATGTACGACCGAATGAGTGAGCAGCAAAAGGAGGCTGCCCTGTGGGCGACCGTTGAACAAATCGCCGCCGGCTATGGCGCGGGCCAACCCCTGCGAAAAATGGTGCCGTCTTTTTGCCAGCCCCCGAATGAATGCCCTCCCCCCCCCCTCTTCATTTGCCGTGCAGGGACGCGTCAAACGCACTTTCGCCACGCGGGTGCGCGAGCCGGCCATTCTGTCTCCATTTACATTCGCGCCCTCGTACGGCCTGGTTGTGCTTGGCCCCACCATTCTGTCCCCCAACGCGTTCAGGTCCTTCTTCTGCCTCCCCCCCCCGCCATTTTGTCCTTGCCTTTTCAGTCCCAGCATTTTGTCCCCGACGGTGTTCGTGAGAATCAAAAAACATTTGCGAAAACTTTTCCGCCCCTTTTAGCCTCTCTCCGCATGTTCTTTCGCCAAATCTCTTCAGGTGATTTCCACATCTTTCCCACTTTAATTTCTTCAAATTTCTCACTTTGTTTTTTCTTTTCAGGGCACAAATTCTCAGTCCCTCTCTGTGAGAAGCTTTTTTTATTTATTCCTTTTTTCATTTATTAGTCAAAATGCTTTCGTTCAGTTTGGGCCCTATCATTTTGTCCCCACTTATGGCCCAGCCGTACATATTGAGGTACAAAATCCAATTTGAACTCGGCATTGTTGCTTAATCCCTTCATTTGATTGGCATTTAGTCCCGGTGTGTTGGGTTCGCTTATTCTGAATCCGGTAATCAATGGGACTCTAATTGTTTTACATCCCAACAAAAACAGACCATTCTCACTCCGTTCATCCTCAGCCCAGTGGTTGGTTTGCTTTTTCTCTGTTTCAACAAAATGGGCTTTCTGCTGCTGCTAATTTTCCCTTTTAATAGGCCCAAATTAGTCATTTGGGGGGGGGGACGACGCGAGTGATTCCTTCCGACAAATTTCTGGCTAAGCCAGTGCTAAAAGCTTAATTTCCCTCCAAGGCCATCGGTCCGAGCATTTTGAACCCTTTCGCGCTGTCGCCCGTCATTTTCAGTCCCCTCTGTGAGGCAATTAGTCCCCTCTCATTTGGCTAATTACCCTTTGTCAGTGCTCGCGCCCGACATCGTTTCCCCCCAAACGCTCGGCGGTGCCATCTTTTCGCCCGTAATGCTTTCGCCGGCCATTCTCACTCAAGCTTATCTGATGGTCAGCATCTTCTCGCCCTCCTTTCTGTCCTGATTTTGTATTGAAAAATAATATTTGGTTTTGCCAATTTAATCGAATGTTCTCAACGCATTGAAAGCCAATGTACTTTTCCGGTTTTGGGAAAAAATTTACGGGAACGGGAAAACTAAAATGAACGGGGCGGGATTCCCGCCTTTTTTCCCGTTCCCGTAAAAATCCCGCCAGGCAAAAAGATGGGAAACGGGATTCCCGTGTTTTCCCGCGGGAATCCCGTTCCCGCCGATCTCTATTCTTCACACATAGGCATTCAAATTGCCTTAGACAAAATTGAGCTGTGAAAGCTTCAATTTGACCATTAGTCAAAAGTCGTGCCAAAGGAAAATTTGTTTTGTAGAAACATTTATTATGATGAATTAGTAAATGTTTTTTTAAATAATTATGAAAATGTTTGAAAGTGAGAAAGTTTGCTCATTGTCAGTCGATGCCCAATTGCATTTCCAACTCGCGTCTTTCCATCTCTTCCACGTCCATCGCCGCCGCCTCTTCCGTTTGCCGATTGTCGTCCCCTCCATTGTCATCCCCAAATTCCGCCGCATCGTTCGGCGTCTCTCCACCGGAAGAAGTGGCGCCCGTTCTCCCTTTTTGTCGGTTTTGCTTCGAATTTGCATGCGGCGAGTCGAATTCGGCAAATGGCGACACTTTAAAGGGAAAAGAGGCATAAAGGCACCAATCGGAGATTCTTTTGTCCCACAGGACAATGTTTTAAAAATTTTCTATGACAACATTTGAAATGTATTTGTTTGTGTCATTCCGTTCGCTCACTTCTCTCTTCCGCCCATTCGTCGGCCATTCCTTCGCCGTTTGCCTCTCCAACCGATTCCCTCTGTTGTTCCTCTGTCCACAATGACAATTGTTCCACATAATTTTTGGGTTGCGGGACGCGAAAGGCCAAAATGCTCGCCTCCTCGGAACCGGCAACCAAAAATCGACCGTTGGGAGTAAATGCGACACAACGGGGCTGAAGAGGGACAACGAGAATGAGAAAATGGTCACGAATGGCCCTTTTATAAGTACTTATTTAATGAATGTTGGAACCCAACGGAGGGGGGGGGGGGTGCACCCGGGTAAACGGGGTCGGTGCAACTGCAGCCCCTAAAAATATGGTCTCGAAAGACGTTTTTTCCTGCTCCGATACGGAGTTTATAATCGCTTCTTAAATTTTAAGGAAGTGTTATTGGTCGTTAAACAAACTGAAAATTAATAGAATTTAATATTTAAATATCCCAGAGCATACAAAATGGGTACACCCCAAAATATCGCCGAGACAAAATATCGCCGCAGAAATTTCAAAAATTAGAAATTTTTCATAAAAAATTCTTAGGAAATTTCTTATCGTTAGTAAGAAAATTTCCTGAAAAAATCATTGAAAATTTTTTTTTGGGAAAATTTTTCAAAAAAACTTAGCAATTTTCATTAAATTTTGAGAAAATCGCTGAAAAGTTTTTCAAAAATTTGTTACTTGAAATTTTCTTACTAAGAAATTTCTAAGAATTTTTTTATGAAGAATTTCTAAGTTAGAAAAAAATTTTTTTTTTTGATTCACTTATATTTTAACCGGTTGTTTTGTTCAGGTGCATACCCCCGATGGGTCGCCGTGTGGGCTGTTGAACCATTTGACCGCTTCGGCCGGTGTTACCACGCACATTACGGAAACAACCAAACTGAAACAGACTCTGTCCTCACTTGGGCTCATCCCGCACAATGCCCTGACTTATCACCCTAAAGAATCGGTGCTTTTTGCTTACAATGGAAGAGCGAACGGGCCCAAAATTCTTTTGAATAACTTTTATTTAAATCTGCCAAAAGGGATTTTTTCTTCGCGCATGCATATAAAGTTTTGATTTTTTTTCTCAAACCAATTTGTGACAAATTATAAAACGATTTAATAATTAAAAATGCGTTCCATTTGGAGCGTCGTTGGTGCAGTGGTAGCCGGAAAACACATGTCTTTGCTCTCCGCTCTCCGTGTCCCATACAATTGCGCAATTGTCCGTCCCGCAACTCGCAAACCGTTCGCTTTCGGATGCTTCGCAGACGGCCAACCCCGTGACAATGCCTTTGTGGCCACAGAAAATGCGCAAAAGCTGTGCACGCGTTTCGCCCAACGCAAAGAGTTTGATGGTTTTGTCGTCGGAACCGCTCAGCAATTTGCAATGGTCAGTGAGAAAAGTTAAGCAGCGCACTTTCATCGAATGGGCTGAACGGGAAAGAACAACAATACGACAATTTCCGACTTGGCTGAACACCTTCGATGCTGTAAAGGGATTGGAGGGCGGGCGAAGTGAGCAACGAAATGACACCGTGGGAATTGCCAATGGCGACGAATTGAGTGCCCTAATTGTAAGCCATTTGAAATGCCGAGATTGGATAAAAGTTCAAATAAACAGTACGTAAACAATAGCCGAGATTTGCTTGGCCTTTTCAAAGGGGACGGCGTGCGTTAATTCGCCGCGAGTGTTCAGAATTTGGAGTTGATTTGCTTGGAAATTGACTGAAAAGGGTAACAGTTAGCGGTTGCTTTTCTCCTCCATTTTTTACCTGTCAAAAAGTGTCCCGGCGTTGGCGTCCCCTGCGCAAACCAAATTTCCATCAGTCCCCGCTGCACTTTGCGTGTCGCCCCGTCCCTCTGAAAAGCGGGCAATCCGATGATGTGAAGGACCGATTCGGTGCCGACCACCAAAAGTTCTGAAAAAAGAAATAAATGAAAATTGGGGAAAAGGGGCAGAGAATGAAGAAATTGCCAAATGGAAATAGAAATTTGGGCTCTAATGCACTTATGAGTCCATTTAATTAAACATACCAGGTTTAAAACAATAAGTTTTTTCATGTTCGAACAAACCCTATCTTTTTAGTATCATTCGAAAGCCCAAAGACTGAATAAGTTAGTTAATAATTTGAGAAAACAAGAGAATACTAACACTTAAAGAAAACTTCAAACGAAAATAATCAGCAATTACTTAATTAATCCAATCTTTTTTGGCAATTGCCTTCGGACATGAAAACCAGTCCAGGGTATATTAATTAAACTAAATGTGACTTGAACTGACCCCGGCCTTTTTCATGTTCGACCAATGCGTACGATTGGACTCCGCAATTCCATCGTTTCACTTCTTTCAGATAGGCCAATTCGATTTCGTTGTCAAAGGTAATGCTTTAAAAATTATTTAACAGTAAGCTAATGGTTTTCAAAGGCTTACACGCTCCAAAATTTCAGAGAGTCGTGCCCAATGCTAATCAGACTCAATTGGCCGTTCTGTCGTTCTCTGACAAATTCCACGCCGACCAAAGCCCTTTCGTGCGCTAAAGGCTTCCGTTTGAATATGAATTTGAGCATTGAATATGAATGAATGACCTCTCTGCTCCTTGAACACCATTTTGTAATCCGTTTGTTGTTCATCGTTAGCATCAAAGGCATTTTGGACGGTTTCTTTGGTAGTGCCAATGGTCATTTTGGGATAAGAAAAGAAGACTAATGGTGAACAGAGTACAGCCAAACTTTGTACATTTACAAACAAGAGTTGTTGTGAAAAACAAATAAAAGGCCATTAAGTAATTAATAGGGATGTCAAAAATATGTACAAAAAATGGTCAAAATATGTACATAAATATGTAAAAAAAAATCCCGAAATATGAATAAAAAACCCAAAAATGTACCAAATATGTAAATAAAATTTATTTTAATGGTTATTTTTTTGGAAAAAATTCTTCGGAAAGGGTGAAATAGGCACAAAATTTCATAAAAATGACCTAACAAAGGAGAGGTACCCAAGTGACCGTGGGACTTCCGAATGAAACTTACAGGGTAGGTAGATTACCCCCCTTTTGTATTATAAAATTTTTTTGATTTTTGCTAACAAAGGGAGGTGGCCAAGTGTCCGTGGGATTTCGGAATGAGATTTTTTGGGTAGATAGAGCACCCATGGGTTCTTAAGAAAAATGTTTTCAATTTCTGCCAAATGGACCCCTGTGCCAAGATAAAAAAGGCCAAAGTTTTTAATGATTAAATAAAAGAAATACCTATTTGCACAAGAGCACGGTGTCCAGTGGTGTAGCGGTAGTGCGCTAGTCAGCATCTTTTAGCCGAGGGTTCGGATCCCTCCCGTATAAATTAGTTTTTTTATTTTTGTCTTTTACGCCAAGTCAATTATAAAAATTTATTTTATGAAAAAATTTTTATTTTTAATTTTTTTTAAATTTTTTAATGCGCAAAATATTCAATAAAAATATTCGCCAAAAAAATATTTTTTAATTTGACAGAGTATGTATTACATTTATGTTTAATGCAATTTTTGATTTTTAATGGAATAAAATTAAAATAAATATTTTGATAAAGAAATAAAATTTGATAATTGAATTGCTCACAAAAAGCAAAAATAAAAATTACAAAATGAATTTACACATAGGGGATTCGAACTTTTGACCCAAAAAAAATTTTGACTAACGAATTACCTCTACACTAACAATTTCTTTGAAGAAAGGAAATAGTTGTTCCTTTTCTTTAATTATAAAAAACTAAAAACTTTGGCACGTCATAACTCGGCACTCGTGCTCATTTGGCAGAAAATAAAACCATTTTTCTTAAGAACCCATTGGTGCTCTATCCACCTAACCAAGTTTCATTTTGAAATCCCACGGACACTTGGCCACCTCCCTTTGTAAATGAAGCTTCTGGCCGAGATATGAAGCTTTTCCTTTTTGCTATATCAATATCATTTACAAAGAATGTAAATGATGTGAGCGTCTCTGGCCTGGTGGTTGTGCCTTCCATCCCTTTTTTCTTCATCTAAAGTTCAATTCCCACACCCTGCAAATAATTGTTTTGGTTTCTTTTTCCTATCCAAAATATTTTTAAAGATTTTAACATTAATAATTTTGACCTTAATTTTTTTTTTATTTTTATTTTATATGATAGAATAAAATTTTGTTTATTGACCTATTATTTTTATCAGAAAAAGGATTAAAAAATTCTTTTCGTTGGTCCTCTCATCTGTTCCCTCTCCAAAGTTTGACATTTTTGAGAAAAATTAGGAAGATACAAAAAATTGAAAAATACATTCATAAAAATCACTTTTTCCATTGCTTACAACATTACAAAATTTTTTATTTCTTTCGAATGCCGAAAGTAATAACCAAATGGAAAATAATTCGTTATTGGATTTCGTAGTTCTCAACTGAATTTCTCAATTTATAAAACTAATTTCGGTGGGGGTCGACTGGGCCCCGCCAACTGGGCCCCGGATTAACTGGGCCCCAAGGGACAGTAATTTTTCCACCATTATTTTCAATATTATCATCCAAAAATTTATCCATAAAATTCTAAGCATGCCTATTTTAGTGCGTTTTCGCGATATTTGGTGCCTTTAAAAAGGGATGGAAGGCACAACCACCAGGCCAGAGACGCTCACATCGTTTACATTCTTTGTAAATGATATTGATATAGCAAAAAGGAAAAACTTGATATCTCGGCCAGAAGCTTCATTTAGCAAAAATCAAAAAAATTTTATAATACAAAAGGGGGGTAATCTACCTACCCTGTAAGTTTCATTCGGAAGTCCCACGGTCACTTGGGTACCTCTGCTTTGTAAATGGCATAGAAGCACCTTTAGTATTTAAAAATAATTCTTGGTTATTTTTTATTTTTTCACAAGAAATTTTATAAATTTTCAAAAATTCTTAAAATATGTAAAAAAAATATGAAACTATGTACGAAAAATTTGCCGAAATTTTGGATTTTATTGGGGAATTTCTCAAAATATGTACCAAATATGTATAAAACCCCGAAATATGTAAAAATATGTAAATAAAAGTCCCAACTTTTGTTCGCAAACACAAAAAAGAAAGTGTTTTTCCTACCATTTAGAGCATGGAGAAGCCAGGAAAAAAATATGTATTTACATAAAATTGATATCCCTAGTAATTAATTAAGGGTATATTCAAATGTTCAAAGTTTCTCAGCTTCTAAGGGTTTTTAAGAGCAAAAAAATGTTTCTAACATTTTACAAAATGGGGCACTTCTAACCTTTTTAAACGGTCAAACCCGGACAATGCTATCACACGAAACTCATTGATTTAAGCCGCCTAAAATCAAAGAATCAAACTAAGGGTCGGGGTCGGTACGCCGCGGCCACTTCACCGCTGCCGGTTCGCCGCGGCTTTTTCGCCGCGGACTTTTCCGCCGCGGACTTTTCCGCCGCGGACTTTTCCGCCGCGGCCAGTTCGCCGCCCGTAGAAAAATGTCCTTTTCGCCGCCAGAATTAAAAAATCTCGAAGTTTTTTGAAATTATGTTAAAAAACCGCTAAATTCTGGTACGATTGCTGAATTTGTTTGGAATCTACGTATGGCTGATTATTTTTGAAGCTAGTAAGAATCTCGGCCATATTTGTGCATCAGAGATTGATAAAAAATTTAGACTTATTAATTTTTTTTAGGCCCGGAACTCAACCCCTCCTTTATATTCGGTAACATTTTGACGAAATTTTTGTTTAAACCAATCGGCTTCGCATTTTTCAATCGATCCTTCTTTTGTATTCATCGCCAGAATTTTATCCTAATATAATATATACAGTAATTTGCCCAAAATAAAGAGAAACGTAGGTGGCCGATCATTTCGTCACTGATCGTTTCGTCACTGTTCAGTTCGTCACTGAGAAATAATTTTTTTTAAATGTTGGCAAAATGTCATTATTTAAATTATTTTCATTAAATAAAATATTTTTTATTTCAGAAAAGGTTATTAAATAATTATGTTGAAACTAAAATCTGCATTTAATTTTTTTTTAAATATCTTTTTAAAATTGTTTGTTACATGCGATGGAAAATATGCACAAAAAGAGTTCGAATTGACCGATACATTTTGATTTGGGCTAATGGATCGTTATCTTAAATCTACACATTTGTTGTTTACTTTTACCAACCTTCCAACGAATTGGACGGGTTCTTGGTTGAGTTTGTCGTCGATTAACTTTCTGATGAACGCAATTGTACCTGTTCAGTTGAAATTGAACCCAAGATCCATTTTAAGACTTTTTTTGGGACTAACCATAGGATACCATCCATACAATTTTTCGAATTTTATGCATCCTGTACCAAGGTTACCCTCATGAGCAAGATGCCAATGAGGGTATCATCCATACAAATTTTCTAATTTTATTTTTGTTCGAGTTCGGGTCAGGGGTTCGAAATCGGCAAAAATGGACGCTGTATTAGTGATCAGCGACCTCAAAAACCCTATAAAACTTAGTTTCATTAATTTCAAAAAATTTTTGAAAAATAATTATGGCGGCGAAAAGGACATTTTTCTACGGGCGGCGAACCGGCCGCGGCGAACTGACCGCGGCGAAAAACCCGCGGCGAACCGGCCGCGGCGAAGTTGCCGCGGCGAACCGGGCGGTTCCCTCAAACTAAACCCGCTGCCCGTCATTTCGTCCCGCGTCGTTTCGTCCTGCGTCGTTTCGTCCCGCATTGCTTCGTCCTGCGTCGTTTCGTCCCGCATTGCTTCGTCCCCCAAGCCAAATTAGTCGTTTCGTCCCCAAATTTATTTTATATATAAGTCTATAAATAGTTTTTTATTAATTGAACAACACAAAAAAACATTGAAATGAACAAATCCTAAGGGATGACTTCAGCGATTGAATCTTCCACTCTTTCAGTAATTCAATTTTCCTGCAATTCCAGCATGGAATTGGAAACAGTGCCGACGGACATAGAGGCTCTTATACCAAGGGCGGACTTAAAATTTAGAAAAAAATGAAATTTTGTGAAATTGGCTGTGACTTGCTGCAACGTGACGATTCATTCAACGAGACTGCACCAACTTGTGGTCGGATGTGACGGATGAAAATGATGTCCCAGCGAGTGCTTAAGATGCAAAAGCCGGATATTCCGTTGTCGGTTTTGCTGACATTTTTACACGTACGTACAGGGCAGTCACGCACACTGCATCTCCACAATCATTTTGTTTGTGCGTAAATCATCGGAACCTAAAAACGAAAAATTCCTTGAAAAACAAAAATTTTCTCACCATTAAATCAAATGCAAACACCTCGTCTTTTCGGTTTTCCAAGTTCGAGATGCCGTGTTCTTCAAAATCATCGGCGCGGTCGTTGTTTTCTCGTTTTGTTGACTGTGACCAGCAGCAGACTGCGTCTCTTTTTCTCCGTCATTATTATTCAAAACTTTGCGCTTACGACATTTTGAAGATTTTCAATTTTTTTACGATCCATCATAGTCTAAATTCGTAAATTTATGCTGTGTTAACTAAACTCGGAAAAAATTTTAGTGGTAACACTTTAAAAACTAAATATTTTATAAATAAAAAGAAATTTGGTGACGAAACGACTAATTTTGGCTTGGGGGACGAAACGACGCGGGACGAAACGACGCGGGACGAAATGACAGCGCGCCAACTAAACCAAAATGATGATACCTAGTAGCGATCAACTGAGTCCCAGTGAAAAATAAACACCAATACCATGATTAATGCCTAAAATTCGGGTGGGGATCGTTTTAGTCTGGCAAGCTGTTTTTATTCCACATAGGTAGATTCTATTGTTTTTTTGGCATTTTCCGCCCCTCTTTTATACTCAATTTTTTTCAAATTCCTTCCAGCAGAATCGGATGTGTATAAAAGAAGCCGTCTTTCCCTCCGCTGCACATTTCTTCTTCTTCTGTCACCACACTCCAACCACCGAACCGCTTCAGTGCCCAACGCAACGCAATGGCCACTTACCTATTCCTCGCTGCAGCTGCCTTCGGAGCGGGAATTGTAATGCTGCGCTTTCTTCATTTTTTTCAAATTGCATTTCATAACATTTTTGTCCCTTTCAGTACTGTTGGAAGACGTACCTTGGCCCGATGCTCGACCAACCGAAGAGCGACGACGAGGAGAAGCCCAAGCCGGAAGGAGGCGAAGAAGCGACGACCGCCGGCGAGGAGGAGAAGAAGGCTGGCAGCAAGGGCGACAAGCACAAGAAGAAGGACAAGAAGGGCGAAGGCGCAGCAGCAGCACCAGCGGCGGACAAAAAGGAGGAGAAGCGCAAGGACAAACACAAATCCAAGGAGTCGGGGAAGAGCGACGACAGCAAAGCGGGCAAGAAGGACAAGCACGGGAAGAAGGACAAGAAGGGCAAGAAGAAGGACACCACCGATGCATCCACCGTGGACGAAGCCCTGGGAGAACAGAGCGCAGCGGAGACGAGCCAAGCAGAGCAATAGCCAGGCCGTGATGCGTGCAAATGACAGTGTTCGACGACGATGTCTCGCGACACCCACACATATCCCTTCGATCATTCCCGTCCCTTCCGATTGCTGTGTTTTGTCTGTTCCAATGCTTCCTAAATGTTCCCCTTGTGAACAGTGATCCTTCCTTATGTGATCTGAACATATATATGTTGTATGCCCATTAATATATTATGCTTCGCTTGTTCGATATTTGTGAAATCTCGTTCATATTCATCGTCGTTGTATACATATACACATTTGATATATTAATAAAATGGCATATCCGTTGTGTATTGGAGTTTAATTTTATGTTATCATAAAGATAGACCTTTTTTGCATTTAAATTCTCCCCATGGAGTTGTTATGTATTCATGAATTTAGCATCCATCTCACTAGGACTGTAATCCTGACCCCGATGTTAGCCTTCTCCGTGTGTCCTATTTTAAAGCATATTTCCTGTTTTAAAGCATGTCCCCGACATTTGCATCGAATTTCTTAAGGTCCATTTTCGCACATAAACGGAAGTCCATAAAATTCAATTTTGAAGATCTCGTTGCAGAATTAGAACTAAAAATTTTGGCTCTATTACTTTAGGCGTCCAACCGACTTAGGCTCCAATCTTCAGTTTCTTTGATAATAGCTTTTTTCTTACCCGGTCAATCCCTACAATCTTGGTATCAAACTAAAGTTTAAAGTCTATAGTTTTTTATAGACTTAATTCTTGGCTAAAAGCAACAGATAAAAAATTATTCTTGAATACACTCGAAAAAAGCGCGTTTAGTATTTTCTTGTTGTATTTTTTTCTTAATGTATAGTACCTATTTGCTCTTTTCATGTATTTATGACTTCCCGGGACTTTAAGCTTTCGTTTGATACCAAGAATGTAAGCATTGACCAAGTAAGAAAAAATTATAGCTTAAAAAATGAAGATTAGACGCCTAAAAGTCGATTTAAAACGCATTTCAATTCACAAATATTGTTTGTATTCTAAAAGGACAAAAAAACATATCAGTTGGACAATGTGAAAATGTGTATTTTTCTGATTCCATTCGCTTTTCTTCCTTTTCCTTTATCCAATTGGCTTTTGTAAGCCAATTTGTATTTCATTGAGCTTCTTAATAAGGTGAAAATTGCACAATTTGATTGGTCAGTGGCAAAAAACCACAAACTTACCGAAGTGCCGTCCATTGGTCCGACTTCGTACAGACTTTCGCCCAGCGTTTCCTCGCATTTCTCGAACACATTCAACAGGGTTTTCCAAGCGACCATCACAGTTCGGTTGCCAAAGCAATGGGACAACTTTTATGCGTGGATTGAACGGGGGATGGACTCAGTTGGCCTGTGCTCACCCGTGCGAAATTCTTAACGCCGTTCAGAGTCGTGTGGAGGAGGACAGTTCGGTCGGCGAATGGCTCCAACATCGTCGCCTGATTTGGCGGCACAATTGGAAGTGTCTCATTTTCAATGCCCTGCTGGAGAATTCTGATAGCTTCTTGCAGAATTTGACTGAAAATCGATTAATTGCGCAATTGTCTGACTTTTGAATTGCCTTGTGCTTTTCACATCGGTCATTCGCTGGCGCGCTTCTTCTGGATTATTTATTGCAGCACGTCGGTTCATTTCCAACGCAATTTGTTCGGTTGGGAAACTCTCAGTGGCCAATTTGGCAAAGTCATCAGCCATCTCAATTAGTAGTCATTAACGACTGATTATTAATTCGCTTACAAATTAATGACTTACTTGGATCGCTTCACCTAAATTAAATTTGAAAATGGCCGAATATTTCCAATTGGTTACGTTCGCAAAGTGTGGTGAATGTTGTGACGGACGACTGTTTGCGGCGGCCCGTCCTCAGGTCAATGCCGTAGCCCAAACTGTTCAATTTGTCTCTTAGATCCTTCCCGGCGTTTGTATTTTTTGCTCTGTGCGAAACGAAATTTAATTTTACACAAGCATATGAATGCCACTTTCTGAGAATGCCACTCAAATAGGAAGTGTTCAAATGTTCCGGCCATCCCAAACGACGGTAAATTTCGGCCAAAGTGATTGGGTATTTTTTGTTGCAATTTAACAGGGCAAGACGAGGCGGCACCTCAACGGAGAAATTAGCAAATCATTCCATCGCTTTTTTACTTCTTCGAATTTAATCCCTTCGAGGTCAATTTGCTGGCCGTTGCCAAACGCGTGGAAAAAAGGTGGGAATCTGATCTCTGCCGAATGAATGTTTTGGCATTAATTGCGGGTGTCATGCCGAGACTCACCCCCAACGCGCAGCCAATTGAGTCCCACGGCACTTCCGCTGCTTCCGCTTTCGTCCGACCCTCCCGACGTGCTGCTCCTCGTCTCATTTCGCCCTTCTTCTGCGATTCTTCCCATTGTGTACTCTCCGTGTTCAAAAACCCACCTTTTAACTCCGCCCTAACACTTCCTACGCCACTGTCACTGAAATTGCTCAATCATTTTTCAATTTTAATCGATGGAATTGCCGGCTTTGAAACGGCGAATTGGCGGACGAATTGTTTTGCAAAATGGGATGGAAACTCTGCTGGAAATGGTGGACCGGCCTTAGGTTAATATCCTGTGAATGCTTAATATTTTTACATTTCGCTGTGAAAAAACGCCTCCGCCGCCATTTGCCGTCATTTCTCCAAATGGTGCCATAAGCTGAAAAATTCGAATGAGCATCCATCTTCAGCAACATCTCAAATTGATCCCTTCGTACATTGTGCTGTTGTGGTCCGTATGGGTTACTGTAATAAGCGGACGACGACGGCGTCAATTGGCCCAGGGGGGCGTGGCCCGGCATAAAGGCACCCCCCGCGGCGATGTTTTTGTTGGAAGCCATCAACGAAAAATGGGAGCTCATCTGCTGATGCAGCGCGACACCTCCTGCTAAAGGAGGTCAATGAGTTCAATGGCAGCGAACAACCGAAGCAATTGCCCCAATAGTCCAGCGGCTGTTGCGGGAAGGAATTGAGCGAAAGGGCGCCCAAATAGGGAGTCGAGTGAGCCAAAGGATTTCCCTGCAAACGGTGGCCATTTGGCGTGTTTAGCTGGCCAAATTCGGGGTATACAATCGAAGCCGATGTGTGCTGAGTCCGTTGGAGCGGCGTGGCCATCAAATGGGCCGAAAGGTGCGACTGCTGCGGGTGCCCCGCTGAGGACGAATAGCAGCCCAGCGGCTCTTCGTTTTCTGCCGAACTGCTCGACCTGCAAAAGCGCATGTGGCACTATCTTTCGCCCCTCCCTCACTTTGTCGTTCGGCTGTTTTCTCCCTCTTCTCCCTCTCCCTCCTCCTCCTCCTCTTCCTTTTCCTCCTCTTCTTCCTCCTTTTCCCCGTGCTCTCCAAATTTCCCGTCGTTGTGCCGTTTTGTTTCGGCACTTTCTGTGACTGACAAATGCATACGTTTGGCCATTGGCTGCTGATTCTCCTAAATTTCGTTCGTTTCATTCCCTCCCCCCCCCCTCCTTTTCGGCACTTTTTCGTCTGTCCCTTCCCTTCTCCCATCAACATTTTCGTGTTCACTAAACGCCCTTTTCATTGGTCCAACTCCGCCCATTGTCTGCTGGTAAAAGTTTGTCTGTCGGTTGTCCAATGGCACCAATGCATTCTTAAGCATTAAAGCGTCGATAATTCCATGTCCATTTCTGATCACTCCCTGATCACTTCATTTTCTTTTCTCTCACATCTATCCATTATGATAACTTTCGTCTCTTTTTGATTCACTCCTATTTACTTTCTGATCACTTCTGTCCTTTTTTCTGATCACTTCTTTCCCCTTTTTCTGATCACTTTCGTCCCCTTTTTATCAGTTCTATCCCTTTCTGATCTCTCCCATCCTTTCCTGATCACTATCACCCTTTCTGATCGCTTTTACCCCTTCATTACTTCCGTCCCTTTTCTGATCACTCCTATCCCTTTTCTCTCACTTCCATGCTTTTCTCTCAGTCCTTTTGCTAACTCCCGCCGCTCCTTTCTGATCAGCTTCCATCCCTTTGTATTTTCCGCTTCGATCACTCACATTTCCCCCGCCGATTGGGGGTCGTTGTCCGATCGCTCTGTCTCCCTCATTTTGCGCCCCGCAAAAGTGCGTTTGGAACTGTCGTTGGTTCGCTGTTTGAATGAATTCGTCTGTAGCTGAATTGGAATTTTGCTGACCACAGTTATTGTACATTTTGAGATGAATGATTGCTTTTTGCTATGATTATTTATTTTTCTGATCATTTGATTTGGAATGCAAAAATAAATTTAATTAAATGAAAAATTAAAAGAGAAATTTGTGAGGGGAGGGGGGGGGACGTTTTCTCAGATAGTAAACGCATTAAAAGGCCATCCATCCATCAATCATTTGTACTCATAATTTGGCATTTGCCAGCGAACTTTACAGTAAATATTATGACTAAGGCTGGGATTTAATTTGTAATTAAATATTCTTCCTGCAGCTTTGTTTTGCTGAGAAAATACACGAAAAATATTATTAATTCAATTTATTTAATTATTTTGGGATTTTTTGTAAATATAAATCCCAGCCCTCCTTATGACTTTAACTGAATCGTGAATGACGTTTAATGCCAATGACTTTCTGTGCTCTTCCGACAAATTCGCTTTTCTTTCGACTACCGTCAGACAACGGAATTTATTCAACTCTAAAAAATTGGACGGAGGAAAAGGAGGAAATGGGCGGCTGAGAATGCCATCGCAAGCAAACAGAAAGAAACAGAAAGAAATGACGTGGGGAAGGCAATGAAATGGGGGGGAAAGGGGAGGGGGAAAAAGAGGGGGAATAAATATGGACAAAAGGGAGGGGGATAAATGTGGATAAAGGGGGGGGGGACATCTCATCCAAGCGCCATAAAGAAACGTTTTTGAAACCACAGACAATACATTTTGCTTCATCCATTCACTTCCTAAACAATTGCGTCGCCTTCCGCCACTTTCCGTTGGCTTTGAGTGACCCCCGTTGACCTTTGGAAGGGCACCAGCGGAGAGAAAGAAACAACGAATTCAAACGTTCAAATGCAATTAATTTGTACAATTAATTTACCGTGTTAATAAGTTTTTTGGATTTATAATTTGCCTGGGAAATTGACAAGAAAATGTGCGGACAGTTTCAAATGGGAAAAACCCAAACACATTGACCAATTAGGGGTATAAACTTCGGAATGACCCATTTTTGGTAATTTTGAGTGTTTGTTATTTTCAATTGGCTATTTTTATTTCTTGATGCGTTAATGTGACATTTGTTATTGTAATTAGCTCATTTCTGTTAATTTCCATCGTCCCTTTGGCTTTTCCTTTCGTCCCTTTTTCGTAATTCGTTTCCTTTCCTTTCATTCTCTCCCCTTAACACCCAATCGGCTTTGCGTTCTTCGTGAACACATTCTTCACCACTTTTCCGTATTCCGTTAGTGCCCAATTCTGTCCAATGTTTGCGGGTGCCGTGTTTTTATTCAGCGGATTTTGTAAATTTCCCTCTCCGCGCACTGCCCAAATGATTTGGGATATTTTGAGCTGCTCCAAAAGGGACCACCTGTACAATGGGAAGATGCCAACTCTTTGCCCATTACTGCTAATTACCATTGGTTCATTACTGGCAAATTAACGGGCGCATTGCTTCCGCCTGAGCCGGCGCCGCTCTCAGTGACAAACACCGGCAATCCGCTTTTGATTGCCTTTTTGAGCATATTTTGCACATTTGGGTACCCACTCTGAGAAGTATCGGCCGCGTAAAAGTGAAACGAATACCTTTAACAAAATGGGGATTTTTCGGCATAATTTTGTCACTAATTATTTGGTTATTGTCTAAATGAATACTGGCGTAACGTACATAATGTTCTTTAGGCCGCCCATTGGGCTGCTGATCACTGGGTTCAAATCCATCGAATAGGTTGGCGTGCCGAGAAGGATCACATTGTCGGGGTCAATGGCACGGATTGCCTTTGATTGTTGCCAAATTGTGCTTTGGCATTTGCTCTTCCCTTCCGTTTTGTCTTACCGAAATCACTGTTTGGTGGTACGGCTTCAGCACTTTGTTCCAGTCCACCCCAACAGGTTCATTCCAAATTTCGTACAAAACATGCGGGTTTTTGCCATATTTTTGTGCCATTTTCTTGAAAAAGTCCACCGCTTGTGCCGTGTACGCTTTCCCACTCGTATAATGCCAATCTTAATGGAACACTTTCCCCCGTCCAATTAAATGGTGTTTAACTCGCCTATTATCACATAAATGCCCAAGTTTATGCACGCGTCCACAATTGTCATCAGTTTTTGAGTGTTCGCAGCACTCGCCGCCGCACTTTGCAAATATCCGTCGCTTCCCTCGACGCCCATCGGAGCGCGGAGCTTAATTAATTGAAATATTTTGAAATATTTTCATTTGGTTGTCCATACGATGTTTATGCCCCAGTTGCACTTTAATTGTTTCACTGTTTCCGCGTTCCAATACTTTGGGTCCCATTGGCTCCAAAAAAGTGACATTCCTAAAAAGGCTTTCAATTTTTCGAGAAACGTTTCGCTCACCTCTCAGTACGATTTCTTTCCCGCTCGAACTCATTAATTTGCTTCCCTTAATTTGAAGTTGGCCATAAGGCGGAGATTGGGCTAAACAAAATCAGATTAACTACAAGTAAATATTAGTTGCCAATTATTAAATAATTATAATAATTTTACCTGGAGAAACAATCGGCGGAAGTGCGGCAATTATCAAAAAGAACACAAAAGTCGTGAGGCTTTTCATCGTTCCGACTTTTAATGAATTTCATTTTTCGCTTTCGTCTGTCACTTTTATATGAAAGTGTTAAAGTTTGAAAAGCTGTGAAATTTGGACAGATTGGAGACAAAATTCGTTTTGAAAGCGGCCGCAAATTGGGAGAGAGTGGAAAGTGCCAAATGCTTTTGAGATTTGCACAGATTGCCAATTGCCAACCCATCAGTCCAATTCATTGCCACATAAACGACCTTTTCTGTACAAACTGAATTTTAATCATTCTGAAAAAATTTAAAAATGGAGTTCAAAGAATCATTAATTAAATAGTATTTAATAACATATTCAAAATATTTTAACAAAAATGGCATTTGATTCTTTTGATTTCCAATTTCACTTTGCTTTTTCTTTCTTTCTTTGCTCGTCGCTTTTCCTTTTTTCTGTTCGTCGGCTTTTTCTTCAATTTTCTCTTTTTTGTGCCCATTTAATAAAATCGTTTTTTTGGCGCTTAAATAATTAAATTTATTTTATTTTTTTTTCAAATGTTTTGTCACAAACGTCGGTCGATGCATTTGTAATAAATAATGACGAGGGCAATCAAAGCGATGGCAAAGGCGCCAAAAGCGAAGGTGAACAATTCGCCACTTTCCATTTTGCTGAATAATTATTTCCAATTAATTACCTAATTACTTAATTATTTTTGCCTGTCCCTTTGCTCCTTTAAATGCTTTTTCTTTGTCTGTTTTGTTCCTTTTTCTGCTTTTCCTCCCTCCCTTCGCTTACTTTTGCATTCTTTGCCGATGGCATCCGATTTCGTCAATTTCAATTCGCTCATTAAAATTACTCATCGCCCGCAAATTTTAGTTTCCGCATGAAAATGAATAAACTTTTTATTGGAACAAAACAATTTAATAAAAAGGAAAAGAATACAACGGACGGACGGAAAGAAATCGGAGAAAACACCGACCGATCGCTTTTCATTCCCCGCCCCCCCCGGCCAACGGCGAACTGACCGCGGCGAAAACCCGCGGCGAACCGGCCGCGGCGAAGTTGCCGCGGCGAACCGGGCGGTTCCTCAAACTAAACCCGCTTTCCCAATCAGAAGCAGAAAAAGCAATTAACAATCGCTAATGAGAGCAGAGTAAGCGAGTGAAATGCGATGAAAAAAGCGCTTATTTATTAAAGGAAGAAAAACTATTCTTTTGCCATCGAAAATTAAATGAATGTTATGCCAAACGGAGGGAAAATGGGAAAAGAATGAGGAGGAGAAGGAAAAGGAAGCAAACGGAAGGAAAAAAAAAGCAAAACACCAAAAAAAACTCATTAATGGCCAATTATTTAATAGGAAAATCAAATTATTGTTCACAATTGCTCTTTTCCGCCTTTTTTGGCTTTCCGCCAATCACTCATTCCGTGGGATTCGCTTTATCCCTCCCCCCTTCCCGTCTCTTTGATGTCGCCGATTTTCCCGATGACCGCGCACCAATTGCCCATTTCGTATTCGCTGATAATCGGTTGGAAATCGGCCAGATTTCTATCGATTGTCCAAATTTTTAACAACAAATCGTCCAATTCATCGGCAACAAATAAATGGTAATAGCGATATCTATGGGGGGGGGGAAGAAAAAGAAAAGCATCAAAATGCGAAGTACTTCAACACGTCCCGGTAAATGGTGCGCAAATGGACAAAAGCATCGTCAAACGCCGACGCGGACACTTTGAGGGCGAATTGGCCGAGGGAAAAATGCGGATTGGTACGCGCGGGACCATTTTTAAGCGAAAAATCTGCTGAATTTGGCGTGTGCCGTTAGTATTCCAGCCTTTAGCTTTTTTACCTCTGATCCGCCTCAGTTCAGTCAATCGGTCGATGATAAAATTGGCCATAAATTGCAATTTCTGCTCGTAAAACTCCACGGAGATCATCGGATAACGCCATCCAGCTCGGCTCACCACTTCCAACACTCTCTGCCGAACGCTCTTCGGCAAATAATTCGGACATCGAACATTCAATGGCACTTTCACTCGAATTGGCACCGCATTCTTAGCCCAACTCACTGATTAGCCTGTTAATTACCGTTTTCTAATTACCATCATTATGCGTTGTTCTCGCGTCGTGTCCCTGTTGAATGGTATCTCCACGGTGTGTCCTGCACATTTTGCATTTGCTTGACCAATGCTTTTCAACCATCCCATTAAATTATTAATTTGTTTTTAATTTGCCTTATCCCCCACCCTCAATTTTGGGGTTTCTTAATTAATCGAATATTCCCAAAAACTCGCCCAATTTGTGCGCATCTTCCAAATTGTAAGGGATCAGCACCTGAACTTCTAAAGTGTTTGGCATGCTCACCGCACACAAAAAAGCAACAAATTACATCGTTTGAGGGAAACTTTGCCGCTTTTTGTTCTTTGGCCCATACGGCGGTGACAATTCGCCCGTTTCGAGGCGAGGCGAGCCAAAGGCAATTTCGAAGGCATTTTAAGCGCATTTCCTTAAAAAAGTCAAATTAGCGAGGGAAATTAGCAATTAATTTGATGGACTTCGCTTGGTATGTGATGGAGCACCGAAACGAGCAAAACGACGTCGAAAATGCCTTTTCTAAAAGAATAAAAAAAACATTTTGAAATTAAATTTGTTTATTATTCAGGAAAAGTTGCAGAAATATTAGTCAAAAATAGTTAAAAAATCACTTAGGCCTTTTGATCGGTTATTAATTCTGATAGTCATTAAAAAAGTCAGTCTTATTTTTGAATATTTAATAATGAATTTTTCTGATTTGAATATTTGGATAAGAAATTAATTAATTATTCGATAAAAGTCAAAAATGGATTTAATTTTAAAGAATTATTGAAAAACATTTAAATGTTTCAACCGAAACGGGGAATGATTCGCATCGGCCAACACAAAGGCACTGTTTTGTTCTTTGCCATTCCGCGGTTCGTTCACATCCATTCCAATTGTGAAGGAATGTTCGTTCGTGTGCAAATTGTCACCGCACCCCAAAATAAATTCATAATTATTTTTGACTTTTGTAATTAATGGATAATTGGCCAATTTTGACAAAGTAATAACATGCAAATTCAGTTAGACTAACCGATGTCCAAAATGAGTGAATTTGGCCTAATCGACCGCAGTTGAGCGAGAACAAAGGGAAATTTTCGGGCCGAAACGGCGGACGACGAAGGCCAATTGTCACCGCTTTTGGCCTTTTCTTCTTCGGCACGCCTTTTGATGTCCGCGTACGCTTTGAGCACATATTTTTCGGACAATTCATTCGGTTCCATTTAAAAAATTGTAAAAATTAAAAAAAAAAATTTTTTTTTAAATGTCAACGAATGAAACAAAAACGGCGGATGACATTTCGTTTTGACATAAATTGGCATTCAATTGGCACTGATTGTTTTCTGTCGCTGCTTTCCTTTTGAGTGTCGTCCTTTCCTCCGTTTGTCATTCATTCGCTCCAAAAATCCGTTCAAAACATCCGTTGCCATAGCAAAGAAAGAAAATTTGACTTTGATTGGGCAAATTTCGAAGAAAAAAAACGCAAAACTAATTGAAAAAATGAAATGAAAAGGAACAAAATTGGGGGAAAGAAAAGAAAAAAGAAAAGATTAACCTAAGAAATTCAATTTTATAGACAAAATTTAAAAGAATAGAATTAAATTCAAATTATCACAGCAATTATTTTCGCAATGGTAAAAAATGGAAGGGGCGGAGAGAATTCATTCGTCCGCCGATGCTTTACCATTCATTCATTGCTAAAGCAATTTTAACTCATTTTTAATGTCATTTATTTTTTATAAATTGAAGAGTTCACCGGTTTGTTGTAAATGAAAACGCCAAAAACGCGGACCAACACACAAAAGGCAGCGCCGACTTGCGACGCGCACAACGGACCGTCCAATTGGGAGACGCACTTTTGGCATGGCAAAATTAGTGAAAATTAATCACCCAATTTCAACAATTAAGGAAAATGTTTACGGTACTAATGTAAATTAATTATTGAAATTGACTAATTCAATGTACAAGACATTGGCAGAACAAATCGTCGCAGAATTGTTGACCCATTTTCTGGGAATAGCACGCGTCGTGGCGCACACAGCAGTTGTTTATCGCATCTGACCAATTGGCAAAATTGGCACAAAAAGCATTGGCCAAAGTGCCAAAAGTTAGCCTCACTGACTGAGTGTCCGCGGGCACAAAGGCACTGCGACGGCGCACGACATTTGCTCACTTAGCGAAAGTCTCATTTGCGACTCGGTGGCCCCGCAACTCCATTTGTAGTCCAGGCCACAATTACGCTGACTGACTTCGGAAGTGCCAAATGCAAATGTCAAATGCCGTAAAAGGGGCGGGGGCACTCACTGGCGAAGCCGAGCAAAGCGAAACGACACAAAAGGAGGAAAAGCATAGGGAAGAAGAAGCAATGGCAAGGGGAAGAAGTGATTGGTTATTTATTGTTCACTACGCCAAAATGACCACCGATTTTCCCCTCCCCCGCGGATTATTTCACGGAGTTTCGGCTCAATTTAATCTGCGGCTGTCAATCTTCTGACAATGAGCAGTCCCTTCCCCTTTCTCTTCTGCCGCTGAATCCGGAAATGAATGGACTGACAGCGGCGAATTGTATCGTTTTTCTCTATCAATTAATAAATCGATCATTTTGTGGTCATTTATAACAAAATGATTAGATATTCTTGGGTCGATTGGGCACAGAAGCGGCGAAATTCGCACAATTCACATTATGCCAAAGCGACTCGAATTGTTCCACTGTTTAAATTTGAATGAATTCCCTTTGGGCAATTATTTTTGTGGCGCATTTCCCGAATTAGATTTGTACATATTTATAATTTCATTAATTAATGATCAATCATTCTGCTGTTATTTGGTGATTATCATTTATGCCCATCTGAATGCTTTCCGAATTGCTTCTTTCCACCGTCCGTTTTCCTTCTTTCTCTGTTCCTCGTCCGTTTTTGGCTGGTAAAATATTGTGCTTTGCGGTCGAATGCGTTGTTGCAATTCGATCATTGTATTCGCACTTAAATGGGGTCGTTTTTCATCTTTGGCATTTCGCTTTGCCCTTTTCTCACTTTATCTGTCCCGCCCCAATTGCAGCAGCCAAAGCGGCGCCCCATCCGGTGATTTCAGTCATTTTGGAGCATTCCAAGAGGAGCCCAAGCAGATCAGCTTGGATTTGGTTGAACAGCGCATTTTGGGTCATTCCCCCGTCAGCCTTTAATCATTGAATTCATTCGTGAAACGATTTGAACAAAAACCCGAAGCGAAAGGACAGTCGCGCCCAAATCGGACATATCCGCCTCGACCGCCTCCACCATTTCCACCGTTTGAAATGCGACTGCCTGAAAAAGTGAACAAGTCGGTCTTGAACATCCCGAATTATTTTTGGAATGCCTTTAATGCGGCGAGGGCAATGTGCGCTCGGGTGGCACTTTGGGTGAGTCCGCAAATGATTCCCCGTGCCGTCGAGTCCCAATGGGGCGTGTAAAGGCCGGTGAAGCAGGGGACTGAACGGACGAAGAAGCATTACCAGAAATGGAGAGGAAATGGCAAATATCCGATAAACCGAAACAATTGGCAAATGCCAAGACTTACCGAAATAAACGCCCTCAGTGTGGGGAACACTCGCGGCCAATCCCTCAATGTCCGCGGTTTTCTGAACGAAATTAGGGCGTTAGAGATTGAGATGAAGAGCCATGTTCCTTTGATTACTTCGAAGAATTTTAAATTGTCCCTCAAAAATCGGACGACGTTTCCCCCGATGGACCCCGACCCTTCGAGGGCGTAGCAAACGGGCGACGCTTGGCCGAACTGAACGAATTGGGGAAAATGAGACCTTCTAATGGGCGCCTTTGTCCACTTGGTAAGAGATTGTGGTCAAAAGTCCGTTCTTGGAGATGTACGCCCTTTGTCCTGTGTTGCAAAGCATAAAAGTGCCGGTGCCGTAAGTGTTTTTCGCTTCGCCCGCCTGCAAACAGCCGTGACCAAGCAGAGCACCTTGGGGGTCAGAAATGGTTTAAAGCCAACAAAAGCTTAAAACTTTGCTGATCTCCGAGACAGCCGGCCAAAGGAATGCCTTCCAAAGGTCCTAAAGATGCAAATTGGCTAATTCGACCAAATATTCCAACACGACCTTTCTGAAGGTGCCCATAAATCTCCGCGGAACTTCGAATTTCCGGCAGAATTTCCATTGGAATGTCAAAAAAGGTGCACATTTCTGTAGACCATTTGCGGTTCTGCAAATCCATCAACAAAGTGCGACTCGCGTTGGTCACGTCGGTGGCATGGATCTGTTTGAGAAGGATGGAGAGAAGCATTTTGGGAGATTGGCCATTAATTACCCCAATTAATTTCCACATAAGCCACGAGTCGACCGTACCGAACATCAAAGTCCCTAAATTTTCAAAATAATTTAAATGCATCAGCAAAATGATCCAAAGTTCTACCGTTTTGTAGCGATTTCTTTACTTCTGGCACATTGTTGAGAAGCCAGCGAAGTTTGAGGGCACAAAAGTACGGGTGAATTGGCAGGCCGGTCTTCGCTTTGAAATGGTTTTTGTCCCTAAAATTTCCGAATTTATTTCAAAGTTATTTTCACTGATTCACCGTGTCGACGTCCTCTGAATGTATTCGTCACAAAGCTCATGCGTTCGGCAGTCCAACCAAACGATGGCATTACTCAGATGGCACCCCGTCTCTCGGTCCCAAACGATTGTTGTTTCTGAAGACGGAAACGATCACCAATTTGGCTATTCCTTTAGCTTTGGTCCATTTGATCACATTCTTTCATGCATTTGGCCATGCCATTGGTTTTGATAAGTTTTTCACTCTTTTTGCCATCGGCATATTTCTCGCCTCACCCCTTTGATTGGTTATGCCGATGGCTTTGATTTCTTTCTTCGGGTCAATGCCGCGTCTGTTCAGTTCCTCGCAAGTGCTTTTGATGCATCGGACTGTCGTCTTAAATATTTGCTCGGGACACATCTCCACAAAGCCGGGATTCGGGAATTGCTGCTGCACTTCCAACTGTTGGAAGGTGTCAATTTAGTGTTTTGGCAAAAGTCGAAGGTTAAAATATTTTTTACTTGGTGACCGGCGACCAAATTGCCATTTTCGGAATCGAAGACGAGAAAACGACTGCTGGAAGTCCCCTGGTCAATGGCACCCAACAGAACCATTTTCAATTCGAGAGAATAAGAAACGGAAAGTGACAGAAATAAATTAACGAAATCTGTCGGATGGAATGAATAAATGAAAAGTACAAAATGGGCAATAAAAAGGGAATTTCATAAAACAATCACGAGCACATCATAATAGCATTATTAGTTACTAATTACCTCTTCGGCTTACTAATTACTGAGTTTATCAGCAAAATTTAGCATCAGAATAAATGAAATATTTTTAAAAAGTGATTGCGCGATTATCAGTCGTCGAATTGGGCAAATTAAAAGGGGGCGAGGAAGAAAAACCCAAAAACGAGTTCCCTCCCCTCCTCTTCTCTTCCTCCTCCTCTTCTTCCTCCGTCCGCCGTTCCTCCGCCGATGGGCCGCCTTTAAAAAACATTCAGCAGAAGAGAGTGGGCTGATGATAAAAGAACTGATTCTAACATATTTATTTTCTAAAAACAATAATATTTGGGCTTACTAATAAAAAATACAAATAATAAATAAATTAATAAATGAAAATAAAATAAAAATATTTATATTTAAAAATAACATTCCCGAGAAGGGATCAGAGTTAATCATTTGAGAGGGAATTCAAGAGAATGCTCTAATAATGTGCTATGGGAAAATTATGAAAGAGAAATGATCAAAGTGCGAAAATGCAAATAAAATAATCTGATCACTGGCGAAAGGGCAAATGGGAGACCGATTGGACAAATAAAAGTTAATTGGTCGTCGCTTAATAAATGGTGCCGTTGATGAAGGAAGTGACACGCCCAAAGATGGAGAATGAATGACTCATCGGATGAGAAGGCTTATCTCAGCAGGGCGATTTTGGGTGCATTCGAACCCATTGCACCCCGCGGCGACCATCGCGGGTCCATCCTGGGCAGAGCGATCGGAGGACGGGCGAGTGGCGCACCCCTTTCCCTGGGGGAGGTGCACCTCCGCCCCAGCAGCTCAACCCGTGGCGTACCCTCCCAAACCCAACGCCCCCCCGCCCCCTCTCTTTCATTTATTCGCCAAATTATCCGTCACAATTTACTCCCCGCCCCCATCAAATGGATGATGGATGGGTGCGCATTCCATCGGAGAGCAGCGGCACATTCCATCGGCGGAGTGTAAAGCGTTGGTTTGGCGGTCTTTGTGAGCAGTGACGACGCCGAAGGTAATGAATGAAATGGTGGTGTTTAGGGTCGAAAATGCCTTGTTTTTTCTCTCATTTTTCCTTTAAATAATAAGGGCAAATAAACTCCCAAATTAAAGTTTAAAAGGTACACACACAACATTTTGGGCACAACAACAAAAAGGACGACGACAAAACAAAGCAAAACAAAAGAAGTGATCGCGCCGCTCTCAGTGCCCCCCCCCCCCCCCGCAGCAAACGGACGAGGAAGTGAAGCAGCAGAAGAGGGGAAATGAAATGGGCCGATGGATGGAAAGGAATGACTTATCGGTTCGCAAAGTGTGCCAAGGACAAATGGACAGATGGACAGATCACTTTCCCTCGATTATGGGGGTAAAATGAGTTCGGATGCACTTAAACTTGTCTCTGCTGCTGATGAGATAAGCACCTTACTTAGTCCATTCTCCATTATCAATTTCCCAATCTTCGGTTTGGTGGAGACATCTTTCGCTGCGTTTGAATATTCACACGGTCCATTCTGTCCAGTGAACTATGGACTTTGGTATTATTTTTTACAAAAATTATGCTTGGAAAAATCACAAAATCTGTACAAACAAAAATTCAATAAAAAGAAAAAGACGAACCTCAAAATAAGTCGAAATTTTTTAAAAAATATACCCCTAAGAATTGAAAAAATTTTCCCTAAAATTGAGTCCCTAAAATATTTTTCTACCTATTTCGGGGTTTTTACCCTAAAAATCCCAGCCATATTACTAAAGAAGGCAAGAGGCACAGTCGGTTCGGAATTTGTTGCGACAACATTTTAATGACTCTTAAACTCTCTTGTCAAAACTCCAATCGTTTGTCATTGCCGATTTGTTTCGGCTGACTAAAACGCTGATTTCCGAACAATTTCTGACCAATTCCGTGTCATTGGCTGCAGCACTTTCGCCGCCACTGTTCAACAACAAAGTCCCATCAATCATTCACCTAAATTCGCTAAATTACATGGCTTTTGGTGTCTTAATTAATGAACAAATGGTAGAGAAATTTCACGCATTATTAAATGATAATTTCGTGTGCAAGGCAAACAAAACGATCTGCAGGATATTTTGATGTTCTATTGCTAGAAAATCGACCTTTGAACGCCATTTTCGATGCCAATGAACTCTGATCAATGATTGATCACTCCGTTGTAGCTTTTTGACTGTTTTGCTTGATTTTGCTGTTATTTTTTGTATTTCTCTTTACATATTTAATATGTAATTAAATATTTATCTACCGTTAATAAGGATAATTTACTTTGTGATTTATAAAGAACATTTGATTAATGATCAGTGATCAATGACTACGGTTTAAGTTAAGACACTTTGATTTATATTTGAATTTATTGGCATTTTATTTATTACGCCAATGATTTATTGACACTTTTCTCTTGTTCCGCCATTTGTGAGTTTGTGCTCTTTGTAAAGCTCATCAGAAATTTAGTTTATGACATCCAATTTTTCATCATTTTCTACGCGGATTGGATACGAATTTGTGGTCAAAGGCATTAATCGCGAGTGGTTTCGACATAAATTGCCAACTGTATTCATGCTTTTTTCATTTCGATGGTCATCTTTTGCTTAAGGACGACATTCCCATCCCACCCAAAGAGATCCCGGACCAAGACTCGGAACTCAACTATTTGTTGGAGGCAGACGAAAGCCGTTGGCAGGACCAAAGACCGCCCAATTTCTGTTTCGAACACCGACACGCGGTGAAAAAAAATTAGAAGAATTACCACAAACAAAGACAAAACGACGGATTGCTTAACAATGGAATTGGTTTATTCAGTGACCGATGGATTTACGGCGACAATTTATTCTTCAGCGATGGGATCTTTTCCTGACGACAATTGCAACGGAAGAGTCAAATCAAACGGAAAGTTAGTGACCCAAAAGGGAACCAAATTTGGCAAATTGGGTTTGAAAATGATAATTTATTATGGTTTGGAGTAAAACAAAAAAGACTGCCAATTTCAAAAATTAAACGCATAAATTGACTGAAAATGAGTCACTTTTTGGCTGTCCCTTTTGGACGTTGGCATTTCTTTCATTTTGCCTTTATTTTCCCTTTTACTCCTTTAGCGTCCCCCGTCCCTTTTCCAATTGACTCCGCCACTTTGGACCGCTTAAAAGAAGAAAAAATGCGTGCCCAATTGGCCCAGTCGCTTCTCGACGGCACTGTCCATTCAATCGTCGACTCGCTAAAAGATTTGCAAACAATCCAAGAACAGTAAGTGAATTAAAATGGACAAAATCTGTAAGATTAGCTTAACAACCCAATGGAGGTGAAGAAGTTTTGTTAGTAATTTCACATTTTTTAAGACATTCATTTCGGTTTCCCTTTTCGTCGGAATGTTAAAAAACAAAAGATAAAATTCCAATTAAAGTTCTTTTTGTTAGGCTCATTTCTTTCACAATTTCAGACATTTGTGGGCACAACGTGAAGAAAAATTGTCACAATTAAATTGCGATGGAATTTCTGATGAGAAGGAACGCCAGACAAATGAGGACAAAGCGATTTTGGAGCGGATTGACCAGGTAAAAAAGTATCAAAGAACAGACAGTTTTTTACATCGCAACAGTTTTTTGCGCTTTTTTCCAAGAAACTTCTGAAAATTTGGGGTTTTATTTGAAAGCGATTTATTGTTATTTCCATTTGTCAGATTGCGCACGAGCAACAAAGCACTTTGATCTGTGCCGGTTTGCCTCTGTTCAAAAGTTCGGACGACGCGAGCGATTTGCGCATTCAAATGGCACTCATCCAATTCATTCTTTCGCTGGGTTCAATTTACAGGGATTGAACGGCCACCAAACAATACGAAGGGATTGGGAGTTCCCTCCCAAGCACATTTTTAATAAATTGGATGAATTATTCAATCGTTTCTTCAATAGATATTTATTGTAGTATTTGAGGAGCCACACTTTTGTTTAAATTGACCTGATAAATATTTCGATGCCAATCCTTCATGAGAATTGCGCAGTTTCTTCCCAACAAAACGAGAAGAAAAACTAAAATAAAATGCCGGCTTTGTTTCAACTCCTCTGCCTCTCTGAGTTCAGTTTATTTGTCAGTTTTTGCTCTTTCTCAAACGGTTCCTCAGCAAATGGGAAAACAAAATGAACCAAAGATAATTCGGATTATTCTTATTTTATTATTTTCCATTTTTCACATCTTAAACTTAATTTTGGCATCTCCGATCTGCTTCTTTTAATTAGTTTTGTGCTTTGAATTCACAATACAGTTGGTCGTGTCTTCTGATTTTGAAGCGGTGCATTTGCATATTATCCGATTATTTACCTGAATTATAAAACCCTTTAAAATGGGTTTGTTGGCACTCTCTCCCCGCGTTTTTGCAATGCTTCGCATTTTCCGTTAATTGCCCATCAATTAAATTCAAATTCCTTTTGCCCCTTACTTCGTCCCTTTTTGTCTGTCACTTATTCGTTTTTTGCTTTTCTCTTAATTTGCCTTATCCCCCACCCTCAATTTTGGGGTTTCTTAATTAATCGAATATTCCCAAAAACTCGCCCAATTTGTGCGCATCTTCCAAATTGTAAGGGATCAGCACCTGAACTTCTAAAGTGTTTGGCATGCTCACCGCACACAAAAAAGCAACAAATTACATCGTTTGAGGGAAACTTTGCGCTCGTCCTTTCTCTCCATTAATTGTCCTCGCTTTTTTGTTGATTTTTTCCCTTTTTCTTTCTGCATCTGCAAAAATTCCAACAAATGTCGAAAACAGCAGAAGAGACCTTTTGAATAAGTGACAATTTATAATTAATTAATTAAATTTGTCCATTTAATTTTAAGTGTAATTGATCCGCACGTGATGGAAAAACGATTCACCGATTGCTTTTCGACCTGCGGACGCCTCAGAGAACCGAACAAAAAGTACTGCTTTAAGAACTGTCTGCAGGGATGAGAAAATGCGCGAGGAGAGAGAGAGTCGGAAAAGAATGAAGTTTCGAGAGGGAGTGATCGGAACAGAAGAATCAATGGGGGGGGGGCGATCAGATCATTCCAATGTTCCAGGTGTTTTTTGCACTTCCAAAAAATTTTGAAAAAATGAAAAAAGAATTCATGCTACTGAATGAAGTCAGATTGTTTGACAAAATTAAAAAAATAATTAAAATTACGGCCTTTTTAAACCTCCGTAATTATTGCAGACATTTGGCCATAAATAAACAAAAACAATTGATAAAAAACGATTCAAAAAACTGATTTGCTTATCTCTTATTGTTAACTTAAATTAGCTCATCATTTTGCAATTCTTTTCAAAGTGCGATCGCGCCAAAACTGATGTCTCTCGCTTCGATTCCAACTTCGTTGACGCCCCTTCGCACGCGGAAAAAGCCGCCCTCGCCCCAGGCGTCGCTCCACGAGTTGGCCCCAGCCAATATTTGGTGCTTCGTCCGTCCGTGCAGTTCACATGGCCGTATCCGATCAGTCGAACGATATGACCGCCGCCAATTTCGTTGGTCATCTCCAATTTTAAATTTTCAAAATTAGTTAGGCTCTTCTGTTCAATGGTACTGCGTGGTGGTAAATTCCGCCAGCGTAAAATCGGACAAAGCTGCCATACGCAATTATGTCCACGGGCACTGTGCCGTTGTGGAAGATCTCTTCTTTGATCAGCTGCTCCCAGCCCATCTCCAGGCCCAAAGTGTGCCAATTGGACGCTTTCCACCGATTAATTAGCATTAATTGCCATCATTAGTGCCTTTGCTCACTTTTAACTTTGTCAATGTCGTATTCCTGCCAATGTTTCTCATTTGAGCCTCGCTTTTCGCATTCGCCAACGTATTTGAAGCCCCATTTTTTCCTTTGTTTGGGACTTTAGTGGAAAAGGGTACGGTTTGCAGCCGCCTGAAGCGCCGGGGCAACGGAGGAAAAGTTAGAAAAGATTGGTATAATGAAATGGCAAATACGATACACACACACCCCGCCGAAGGAAGCCATTCCCGGACACAACGCCATTTTCGTTCAGAAAACGCCACACTTTGTATGACCAGCCTCCTTGGCACCTGAAGGTTTTGTCCGAATCCGAACTACCCATGTTCGACTAACTCTCTTTTCTCTCAATTTCCTTTTTTTCTCGTTCATTACGCCTCCTCTCTCTCTCTCTCATTTTGGCCTTTTCTCTCCCCCCCCCAATTGGGAGACGCACTTTTGGCATGGCAAAATTAGTGAAAATTAATCACCCAATTTCAACAATTAAGGAAAATGTTTACGGTACTAATGTAAATTAATTATTGAAATTGACTAATTCAATGTACAAGACATTGGCAGAACAAATCGTCGCAGAATTGTTGACCCATTTTCTGGGAATAGCACGCGTCGTGGCGCACACAGCAGTTGTTTATCGCATCTGACCAATTGGCAAAATTGGCACAAAAAGCATTGGCCAAAGTGCCAAAAGTTAGCCTCACTGACTGAGTGTCCGCGGGCACAAAGGCACTGCGACGGCGCACGACATTTGCTCACTTAGCGAAAGTCTCATTTGCGACTCGGTGGCCCCGCAACTCCATTTGTAGTCCAGGCCACAATTACGCTGACTGACTTCGGAAGTGCCAAATGCAAATGTCAAATGCCGTAAAAGGGGCGGGGGCACTCACTGGCGAAGATTTTTGCCTTTTCTCTCCCCCCGCCCTTACGCGTCTTTTCCCCCCGCTTTTCCGCATTGCATTATGTCTGCTGCGGAGAAATAAGAAGCGTCCTGCTCAGCAGGTGGCACCGGCCACCCGCGCTTTGCAAGCGCAACGCAAAAACGGTCACTGAACGCAGAAGCACCGGCGACGGCGTAACAGCTGAGACAGCGCGACTGATCGCGGGTTTTGCTTCTGATCATTTAATTTTATAGTTTTCTTTTTGGGGGAAAGACGATTTCAAAATCCATTTTCATTTTCTTTTTGGCATTTTCTTCCCAGTTTTGTCCCTCACATTATCTTGGCACATTCTGGCCATTTCTTGCGAATGTCAAAACGGTAACGTTGCATGTCACTGAGTCGTGCTTTGCAATTTCACCTTCCAAGTCATTCCCTGCTTTTTGTTCACTTCGTCCATTCCTTTTTTCGCTTTTTCCATTCCAAAATTTTTTTCCGTCGGTGCAAATCCATCGGATTTCTCATCGTTTTTAAGTTATTCTTAATTTTTAAAAAAGTATTGGCCAAAAAATTTGTATAACTTTTTGAAACGATGAAATTATTGGGACGACGCTTAACAGCAGCACAAAAATGGATGGGAAAGGGAAAAAGTGATAAGAATTGTTTCATTTATATTATGATAATAAAATATTTATTAATTAAATAAAAGAAAATTAATTGAAAAAGGAAAATGAATAAATAAATAATAAAGGAAAAGCAACGAAAACAAAAAAAAGAGAAATAAACAACACACATATGTAAATGAATTGGTGTGTGTAACGTCAATTTGCAAATCGCCTCGCGAATTGAAAATGCGAAATTAATGAATGAAAAGAAAGGAAAGCAACGAAAGAATTGACAGACAAAGAAAAAGGAAAGCGCTAATAATGACAATTAAAAGCATAATTAAGAGGAGATGATCGATACCAAACATGGATAATGATAATTAGTTTTATCAGCAGAGTCGAGAAAAGAATGTCAAAAAGGGACAGAAAAGGGAAAACAAATAAAAGTGATTTTTTTCATTTTGCGTATCCGATGATGTAAAGAAGATTTTGCGAGATTTGGGTACCGATGGTGCCAATGAAAAGTGAAGAAAGTGAGGTCAATTGTATGGAAGTGAAGCCGCGAAGCGGCCAAGCCTCCGCCCTCTACCGGTTCAACCCCTAAGACAGCCCGAAAACGAAAAATGCCGAGGATTGCTTAGATAAGTGCTGGTGATCAAATTCTCCTGTAATTGAAATGCCAAGGAGTTGCTGAGATTGTGTCCATGTGATTGAAAAGCCGAAGAATTGGTGAGATTGGTAATTTCTTCTGCAGATTGAGTCCCAGTGAGAAGATCGAACACATCAAAACTGTTCAAATAAAGTCATACTTCCTAGCGGATTGATAAAAAGATAAAAACTAAAAAAAGAACGGATATTTCTTTTTTTCTATAATCAATATAAAAATTTATATTTTTTTTGTCATTTTTTTTCTTTTTTACCGTCCATCCCCCCCCCCCTCCCATTTACGCCTTCCGCCCATTCATTTGGCACACCCTCCTCAAATTCCCTCACGGCATAATTTATGAGTTCCTTCCCCAGGCATTGAGATTTGTCGGCAGCTAGCAGTAGGTAAAATCCGCTAAGCTCTCAATGGTAATGCTTTTTTTGTCGATGGTTGGCCCGCCAGGCACACATTTTTTTTGGTTTTGCCATTTGCCTTCCCCAACACCATTTGTCCAATTCGAATATTGTGCCAATTCATTCGCCCTCCACGGCATTTCCTCTCAATTACTATCACGGAACTTCGAATTTCCGGCAGAATTTCCATTGGAATGTCAAAAAAGGTGCACATTTCTGTAGACCATTTGCGGTTCTGCAAATCCATCAACAAAGTGCGACTCGCGTTGGTCACGTCGGTGGCATGGATCTGTTTGAGAAGGATGGAGAGAAGCATTTTGGGAGATTGGCCATTAATTACCCCAATTAATTTCCACATAAGCCACGAGTCGACCGTACCGAACATCAAAGTCCCTAAATTTTCAAAATAATTTAAATGCATCAGCAAAATGATCCAAAGTTCTACCGTTTTGTAGCGATTTCTTTACTTCTGGCACATTGTTGAGAAGCCAACGAAGTTTGAGGGCACAAAAGTACGGGTGAATTGGCAGGCCGGTCTTCGCTTTGAAATGGTTTTTGTCCCTAAAATTTCCGAATTTATTTCAAAGTTATTTTCACTGATTCACCGTGTCGACGTCCTCTGAATGTATTCGTCACAAAGCTCATGCGTTCGGCAGTCCAACCAAACGATGGCATTACTCAGATGGCACCCCGTCTCTCGGTCCCAAACGATTGTTGTTTCTGAAGACGGAAACGATCACCAATTTGGCTATTCCTTTAGCTTTGGTCCATTTGATCACATTCTTTTGCATTTGGCCATGCCATTGGTTTTGATAAGTTTTTCACTCTTTTTGCCATCGGCATATTTCTCGCCTCACCCCTTTGATTGGTTATGCCGATGGCTTTGATTTCTTTCTTCGGGTCAATGCCGCAATTTCACTGCTTTGCTGCTGCACATTTGGTGATAGTTTTCTGCTGATGAGTTCACTTTTCGATGTTTTCTCCTCCGATAAGAATGTCCCTTCTTTTTCTCCCCTTTTTTATTTTCCAATTTTTCCCATTTTTTGACTCTTTTTTCAATTAAATCCTTTTTTTCCTTTTCCGATGGATTCCGACTCTTTGCGTCGCTACGGTTGTGAAATGGTCCGTTCATTGTTAAGTACTTTTTCATTCGATTTATCCATCCGTTCGTTAGGTTCATTTTGTGGCCAATTATTGGGAGTCTTTGGACAATGGCAGTCGCATGCCATTGCCCGACGTTAAAGTTAGTGCCAATTTGTCAGGGGCGAGCAAGTTGAGTCAATAAATTTAGCCGGGATATATCCGCGCACTGATCCCAGACGAACCGCCGAAAACGGCCGAAGAATGGGAAAGGATTTTCGCGGACATTGAACCGATTGTGCTGCGAGGGAACACCCATTGGTCAGTGAACAAAGCAAAAGACGAAATGCCAAACAAATTGGATCAATTCGGCACCGTCAATTGGGCACTACTTCAAGTGACCGCCTTACTAATTAGGCATCATCCCGATTTCTTCGCTTATTACTCAACCGCGTGCAGTTACGCCGCACTTATCGGCGACATTCTAAGCGGCGGAATCTCAGCAATTGGCTTCACCTGGGTGAATTCTTCGCCCATTGTCTGAATTGGACAAACGCCGATTTTGCTTCAGAAGTCGAGCCCCGCAATGACAGAATTGGAGCAGAAAATGTTGGATTGGCTGGCCAAGGCAATCGGACTGCCAAAGGCCTTTTGGAATTCGGACCCTGGGCCCGGCATCGGAATGATCCAAAGGTTAATGGACGAAAAAAAATCCTAATAGGCAGACGGATGGATAAAGCCAATCCCTTTTCAGCACCGCCAGCGACGCAACTTTAGTCGCTTTGCTCAGTGCCAGAGCCCGAGCCGTGGAGGTAAAGCGGGGAAAAGCTAAAATCAAGTTGATTAAGTATGCCGAAATGGAATGGGAAAAGGCGATTTTAAGTGACAGCAAAGGGGAGGGGGGGGGGGGGAAAATGGAAATCAACGAAAAATGGGAGACAATGCCAAATAGAAAATGAAACGCAATGGCAGCGGCACATTGTTGGCATCGATGGGTGCCAACAGCAGTGTTTTGATCCCGAATTTGCTGAGAGATCCGATCGCAAAAGCAATGAATCGATTGAATGGAATGGGCGAGGCGCTTCGGAACAGAATGAAATCGAACGCATTGACACGAATGTTTGGAGTTGAAATGAAAGGGGATGAAAGTTACGGTAAGTGACCGTAAAAAGGGAGGGACAAATTGACAAATGCTCACGAAAGCAGCGGCAACAAACGGACAACTGACAACTTTCGAGGCCCACGATCCGATGTATTTCAGTCGATTGGTCGCTTACTGTTCCGATCAGGTCCCATAACGAATCTGACTCCGATACTTTTCCGTTATTTAATACCCCCCCCCCCCCTTTAAAAGGTAACCGACAAACAAAACCTTTTCTAGGGTAACTTTTTTATAGGTAACTGGTGGCGGTATAATGGAAAAAAGAACTTTATTCCGGCGGACTTTTCAGGTCCGTCTCTAGTAGAGGCCGGACGGGATCGGGATCCCGCGGGATTAAATTCGGGATCCCGACCTCGGGATCCGTATCGGCGCCGCCGGCCTCCCCCTTGTTCCCCTAACATTTTTGAAAAAATTCGTTGCAAAAAAATTCATAAAAGTCTGATTTTTTGATTCCGATGCACTTTACGATTTGCTAATTTTTCCAACTGTTTAAAATGATCATAGGAGGCGAAAATACAAAAATTGATATTAATTGATTAAATTGTAAAAAGAAACTATTCAGGTAGGTAAATATTACCAACCCAATATTTAAAGCTACATCTGTTGTTAAATGTTCTAATTTTTGGTCCTAAAATCTGCTTTTTTGGGCATGATATTTTAATTTTGAAAAATTTCTAAAAAACTGATATAATTCCCATCCCTATTTTTCTCAATCGAATTGTTCAATTACGAATATTAGATAAGCATTTGAACAAAACTTGGCAAAACATAAAAAAATTTGAGTTTTAGCAAATCCCGCGGGATCCCGAAAAAAATCTTCGGGATTGATCGGGATCTGGGATTCGGCCGGGATCCCGACTCGGGATCCGTCCCGATCGTTTTTCCAAAATGTTCGGGATTGATCGGGATTGGGATTCGGTCGGGATCCCGACTCGGGATCCCTCCGATCCCTGTTGTCCGGTCTCTAGGACCCACGCGTTTTTTTTTTTGGATTATTCACTTGGGTTTTCCGGTTTTGGATGGATTTTCCATCATTCTAAAAATACCAACGGCAATTTCTTAAAATTCAAATCTTTCTCTCTTTTTATTTTTATTATTTTAGTCCCATTCATCCGTTGACAAAGTGAGTAACAGAAAAGCATCACATTTTCTTAATGTTTTTGGTCAGGGGATAATGCTAAGCGGCGTAAAAATGCGAAAATTGCCGACAAACCGAGAAAAGGGCGGCAATTTCGTGCTGAGGGCGGAAGTGTTGGAGGCGGCGATAAAAGTGGCAAAAGCGGACATTGGAAAGGGTCAAATTGTCCGATTTTATAGGAGGACAAAGCCAACGGACTGACCCCTTTCATTTTGGTGGTCACCGTCGGCACGACTAACACTTGCGCGGTGGAATCGTGCCGCGAGTTGGGGCCGATATGCAACAGAGAGGGCATTTGGATGCACGTCGACGCCGCTTATGCAGGTGAGAAACGAGACCAAAGACAGCTGAGTGAAATTAATCAGAACTGATCAACAGCTAATCACTGATAATTGTTACTTAATCAATCTAATCATCTGCTCTTAGCTAATCAATCAACCTATCTAATTAGCTAATCATTGATAATTAATCAGTCCATCACTTTCTATTCATCGTCTTTATATCAGATTAATCGTGCCTTATTATATTATTGGATATTGGCTATTTTAGGCAGTTTTTTCATTTGCGACGAATTCCGCCATTTGTCGGACGGTGTTGAATTGGCAGATTCGTTCAATTTCAACGCTCACAAAGCATTGATGATCAATTTTGATTGTTCTCCGATGTGGTAAGCTAAGAAAGAAAAAAGGAAATTTGGCATTTGTCAATTGAGGTTTAAAAACGGAGACGAAGCAATCGCATTTTTCAACGTCGATCCGGTTTACCTTAAGCACGAACATCAAAGGGATGCGTACGATTTTCGGGTGATTTTCCTCCATTTTCCCGTCCTTCCCAAATATTCGTTTCGCTTTCCTTAATTAATTAAGCATCTCCAAGTTGCGCTTGGCCGTCGCTTCAGGGCACTGAAAATTTGGTTTGTGTTTCGTGCGATTGGCATTCAGCGAATTCAGGACTTTTTGAGAATGGTGCGTCCATTTGGGAAAGTTTCAAATTTTCTGTATTTTCCATTAGCAAAACAAATTTGGCAAAATGTTCGCCGATCTTTTGCTCGGAGACGACCGTTTTGAGCTGTTCGTTCCCCAGCATTTGGGCTTGGTCTGCTTTCGGATGAAGGTATAATCACTCGTTAAAAGGAATCACTAAGACTAATTAATGACAATTTATTAATGTGTCAATGCCATTGTCTGGCAAAACATGCCGTGGTTACTGTATGTCTAGTGATAACTCTGTCGTGGTTACTGTAGGGCCCAGTTTTTTTCCATCCCTTTGCCCATTGTCCCTTCTCTTGAGACCAGCAATGAACTGAACGAGTCGCTCTTTTTGGCCATTAACGACGATCGCCGCATTCATTTGGTCGCTTCGTTCACTCACGGCACTTTTTTCCTCCGTTTCGTCGTTTGCAGTTCAAAGACACGCGAAACTAACATCGAAAAAGCGGTCGAAGTGATCAGAGAAATGGCGGACAAAGTGACGGCGGAAAAGGCAAACGAAGCGACGGACGATGGAACGGTGGGAAGCGGCACACTCCGACGAGAAAATGACGGCGAAGAGCAGTGACAACGGCACAAATGAAATGCCATGAAAAAGCGAAGGGAATTGATTAATCGGAGCTTAATAATTTGAGCCATAAATTGACATTATGTAATTTTTAGGGTTCCCGGTGATTTCGTCAGTGAAAATTAATTCAGAAAAAGCGAACACCTAGCCAAAAATTACAAAAAACTCAAAAAGCCGAAAGATGAAGCAGGCTCGTAAATACCCTAGCGGGTTGCGATTTGCAAAATCCGCTACAAGTGTTCTCAAATTGTTGTCCTGTCGAACCCATTTTTAAACGTAGCCTCCATACGTGATCGGCTTACGCAACACACCCGGGGCCGTAGTCAAAGAAGGTCGTTATTTGACCAGGTCAAATAACGACCAACCATGTGAAAAACGGCAGTAAAAGAAGATGGTAAATTTTCTGCTGGAGCAACCAGCAACCACCGTTTTTTAACCGCCAACCATCTTCTTTTACTTTACCACCAACTTTCTACCATGAACTGATTAAAATTTGCACTTGTCATATTAAATAAATAGGCAAAAAAGGTTTAAATGCCCTAGAAAATTTGTAGAACAAATAAAAATAAATTATTATTTATGCATTAATTTTAACCACCTTCTTTGACTATGGCCCCCGGTTATAGACAGAAAACTGACAAAGACTATCAACAAACTCAAAATGCTTAGTAAGAAATTTAGGTGGAACGCGTATAGAAAAACCCGCGGTCGCGTTCCAACACAGTTAAGAAATTTGAAAGCGAAATTTCGAGGTTAATGCAGAATGATAATGGCTGACGACCAGGGATGGATTCCGAGGCACCAAAAATTTTCGGAAGTCGGAATTTCGAGGCCCAAAAATTTTACGGAATTCCGACCCCAAAAATGTCAGAACTCGGAATTCCATGCCATCCCTGCTGACGACCATCTAGAATGAACTTATAGGAGATAAAAGTAGCAAAGACGAGGCACAAATACAAATTATTTTGCTTATATGTAAGTGACCGGCCGAAAATAGGTTGATAATCGAGTAAATAATCTTTATTTTTGAATTTACATATTATTTAATATATTTTGAACGAATTTAATTTATGAATTATTAAAATTTTTTCGTAAAAAAATTATTATTACTACGAAACCACTCACTGACGAAATCACTCACTGACGAAATCACATGTTACCATTTTTAGTCACACATTTGATCAGTCCCTTTAAAAACAATGAAGCGAATTTGTGCTGATGAACGAATTGCTGGTAATAAGGCACCAAAAACAAATTTAATTTAATCTCTTACTTGAGAGAGAGAGAGAGAAAAGAGAAGAGAGAGAGAGATGAGAGACAATGGGCACGAGCGGCGCCTATCGGCACCGCCTTCCCCCCCCCCCTATCTCCAAAAGTTTTTTTAAGAAAAGCGCGCCTCAAAAAAAGCGTTTTTAAAAACAAAAAAAGGCGTCTCCTGGCTAAAAATCGCAAAATTTTATAACGTGATAAAAATTTGAAAGTATCACAACTTTTTTCTGAGATGTCAAATTGCTTAGCATTCGCTTAGAAAAAGATTCTCCTTTTCAAAAACTTTTTTTAGATATCAAATTTGTTCAGTTTAATTGGGAATGAAGCGAGTTATGGCAGATCAAATAAAAAATACAAAAAAGGCATTTTCCAGTGTAAATTTTGAAATAGCGCGCAAAAATTTACGCCAAATGCGCTATTTGGCGTTATGTGCAATTTTGTCTGACACTGGGGCGTACTAGAGACCGGAAATTTCAAATTTGCGGATCCCGCTGCGGGACTGGAACTCAAAATTTTTTGCGGGACGGGATCCCGCGGGATTAATCCCGCATTTAAAATTTGCGGGATCCCGTGCGGGATTGCGGGATTTTGGAAAATTCGAAAAAATTTCAATTAAATTCAAAAAATTTCCAAAAATCAAAAAATGCTGAAAAATAAATTTTTAGGGGCTGGCGGGATGCATTAAAAGGGGCTGATGGGTCGACTAAGATTTTTCGATTGGATCCGACGGTAAAAAGTTGATCGGAAATCAAATTTAACGGTTCATAAATTTGACTATTTTTTTCTTTTCAAAACCACTTTTTTGCGGTGCAATTTTTCAAAAAACTAGGAACAGGGGGTCCGGTGGTCCCTATCAGGGATGGCATTCCGAGGCCCCAAAAATTTTCGGAAATCGGAATTCCGACCCCAAAAACGTCGGAAATCGGAAATTTTTCAAAAAATATACAATATAATAAAAAAATTTCTAAATATTTTAATAGGCTAAATTTTTTAATTCTTAACCAAGTAAAAGGTATTTCACAAATGTTTTTAGTATATTCGCTTGAAAAAATTATTCAATTATTTTATCAAAATCTTTTTTTGTCATTTTTCATTATTTTAGAACATTTTTGGGAAAAGGAGTGACTATTTACACGTTTTTTACAGCGCGATTTTTTCAAAAACTTTTTGGGAACTTGGAGGAGAGTACGGCGGTGCCGATAGGCGCCGCCGGGAAATTTTTAAAAATTTCAGTTTAATTTATTATTAGAAATTGTACAAAACTTACTAGTTTTTTAAAAAAAAAAATTAAAAAATTTACGACTTTTTATCAAAAATTTCGGAAGTCTTTAGCCTTTTCTCTCCCCCCCTCTCTCTGTCTCTCCTCTTCTCTTTTTCTCTCCCTCTGTCTCTCTCATTTTTGCCTTTTCTCTCCCCTTTTCTCTGTCTCTCCTCTCTCTCTTTTCTCTCCTCTCTCTCTCTCATTTTTGCCTTTTCTCTCCCCCCCCCTCTCTCTCTCTCCTCTTGTCTCTCCTCTCTCTCTTTTTCTCTCCCTCTGTCTCTCTCATTTTTGCCTTTTCTCTCCCCCCCTCTCTCTGTCTCTCCTCTCTCTCTTTTTCTCTCCCTCTCTCTCTCTCTCATTTTTGCCTTTTCTCTCCCCCCCCCTCTCTCTCTCTCCTCTCTCTCTTTTTCTCTCTCTCTCTCTCATTTTTGCCTTTTCTCTCCCCCCCCCTCTCTGTCTCTCCTCTCTCTCTTTTCTCTCCCTCGGATTAATCCCGCAAATCCCGCATTTTCCAAAAAATGCGGGATTGCGGACTGGGATCCCGCAAAATCCCGCGCGGGATCCCGTCCCGCGCCGGTCTCTAGGGCGTACCCATAGTGGAGAGAGAGAGAGACACAAACACAATAGGATGATGATTTGAGTAAAGAGAAGAGACTTTAAAATGAAATCATTCTTTTGGTTGGCACACAAACAGAATATTTAGCACACCTGCGAAATGAGCAAATCCAATCACATTTTTCAGAGAACACTCATCAGTTAGAACAAATGAACAAATAAAATTGACAAAAGATACCAACCAAAAAGGCAGAACATTTGGGAGTTTGGTCCCTACAGCAAATGTAATGCATTTATTTACTTTCAAATGGACAACTTTTTTATTAGAGCTACACCTGCTGCTGCTGGACCTGGATACAGGCCTGGATTTTTCCTAAATCCAGGTCCAGGTTCAAGCCATTTTTCGGCAACCTGGGTTTTCCTGCTTTTTGAAATGATTTAATATGTATATGTATTTCAAAATATTTTATTATTGTAAATTAAATATTTTAGTTGTCCTAAATGTTTGCTTTGTAAAGTAATTTCAAAAAATCCAGGTCCAGGCCAAGCTCTATTTTTTATTAATAGATTCACATTACTTGATAAGGCCCGGGTTAACATTTAAAAAGCGAAAATCATCGACTTTTAACAATATGCAAGAGTGGCACAGTCCATGGCCGGAAAATGGACCAGTGGATAATAAATACGTCAGTGAATCAGAATTTCTTGAAAAACGATATACGGAAGTTGCGCCAAATACTGTATATATTACTGACGTATTTTCAGCGATTTAAAAGATTAGATACGGTCGTCTCGGTGTGGACAAATTCAATTGAATCCAACCAAAATAAGTATAAAAAGGTTCCGTTAAAAAATCACCCAAAACCAATTTCAATTAATCTCATCATTTTTGTTGAGATTCATCCAAGTAGAATAAGAACCGTAAAACTCAAGATAATCAGGGTTTCAAAGGACATCAAATTGACTCAAAATGGGATGTCAAAATCCAAGGACTGATAGGAAAACTTTAATTTAATGATTTTAATTTGTAAGCGAGGGTTATTTGTTGTCTCTCCATCACTGTCGTTAATTTTATTTAATTTCTTTTTTATAATCTACGCCGACAGAAACTGGGAATCAGCAGAGGCTCCCAAAATAAACAAATCTCAAAACTTTCACTTCCACTGAAAAATCCAATCGATCACAAGCAGAAAACCGAAAGCTTACGAACTTTGGTGCCAGAACAGCTTATTAAGAGAGTGAGTGAAATTTTAACACCAAATCTTAGCTCCAATACAAAAAATGTCTTGGGTTTACTCGCTGAAAAATCACATATAAAACCCAAAAGTAAATTTAGCAAAAATTTTGTTCACATAAAATTTGCACAAGAAAATATGAAACATTCCTTCTAAATGCGAGGGTTTAATTGTTTTACCACATCCGATGAAGAAATGAGGGTCCAATAATAAGAGATGGAAACTTTCGCTCACCCAATGCCGGAAACCGGCTTTTTAAAAGTTAAAATTTATGAACTTGAAGCTAAGGACCTTTTAAGAAAGTGCCATTTAATTTTTAATAGAAAATTTCTGAAAAGGGCATGCGAATTTCAACTTTTAATCGCCGCTATTTTCTCTTTACCAGAGAATTCGGCTCGGGCGAGAAAATGTCGCTTATGATGGGTCGTCGGCCATTTGTGCAATTTTTTTGCTGTTTCCTTTGCGCATTGGCCACACTTTTTCTGTTGTTAATCGACAGCGAATTTATGCCATGGCAATGTTTGAATTTTTCTTATTTTGTCAATTAAATTTTCCGTTCTTCGCCAGTCCGATTGTGTTCCTCCACAGCTCCGCTCAAATTCAGTGGATGGGACCTTCTGAACTCCACGGAGCATCGTCCCGAATGTGGCCGAGTGTTCTCCAAGGACTCTGAATACATCGCGAAAATCAGCCGCAAAAGACTGACCTTTGAGGACCCAATTTGGTTGGAGATGGATTGTGCCGAGGGCATTCGCAAAAGAAACTTTTTCCCGCCCGAGGGCGACACGGAAGACGCCGAATTCCCTTTGGCACAGGCGAGGATTGTCTATAAGGTAAGCGGACCAGAAAAAGCGGAAAAAGAGAATGAATTGGGAAATGCAATCGAAGGATTATGTGTTCTTGGAGATGGAGTTGGCGTCGTCGTACTCGCCCCACAATTGGTACTGTTACTCAATCGACCACAAAGCCAACGTAAGTCACCGAATAAAAATCCACTATACTAATTTGGTGGATGTATACGTACGTACGCTCCGCCCCTTTTTCATAATAAATCGTTTATTAAAACGATTTCCTTTTTGTTTATTTTCTATTTTGCGATGAGAATAGAGAGAAAAACAAGGAATGATTGAGCGAGAGAGAAAAGAGAAGAGAGGGGGGGGGGGGTAACGCCGAAGTGAGCGAGCAAGGTGAATATGTAGAAAAACAAAAATAATGAAAGAGGAGAAATTTTCACAAATATTCAGATGAATTTTTAAAAATTTATTTAAATTTGGAGGCCATTACTTTTTGGTTAATATTTAAATCTAAATTATTTTTATAATACTTTTTAATTGGTCAAAATTAATTGAAATTACTTTGAAATATGCTTTTATGGAGTGTGTATGTGAGGATGAGGGAATTAAGAGAAAAATAGGAAGACAGAATGATTATAAGAGAGAGCGAGAGAAAGCGTCGCTACGGTTGTGAAATGGTCCGTTCATTGTTAAGTACTTTTTCATTCGATTTATCCATCCGTTCGTTAGGTTCATTTTGTGGCCAATTATTGGGAGTCTTTGGACAATGGCAGTCGCATGCCATTGCCCGACGTTAAAGTTAGTGCCAATTTGTCAGGGGCGAGCAAGTTGAGTCAATAAATTTAGCCGGGATATATCCGCGCACTGATCCCAGACGAACCGCCGAAAACGGCCGAAGAATGGGAAAGGATTTTCGCGGACATTGAACCGATTGTGCTGCGAGGGAACACCCATTGGTCAGTGAACAAAGCAAAAGACGAAATGCCAAACAAATTGGATCAATTCGGCACCGTCAATTGGGCACTACTTCAAGTGACCGCCTTACTAATTAGGCATCATCCCGATTTCTTCGCTTATTACTCAACCGCGTGCAGTTACGCCGCACTTATCGGCGACATTCTAAGCGGCGGAATCTCAGCAATTGGCTTCACCTGGGTGAATTCTTCGCCCATTGTCTGAATTGGACAAACGCCGATTTTGCTTCAGAAGTCGAGCCCCGCAATGACAGAATTGGAGCAGAAAATGTTGGATTGGCTGGCCAAGGCAATCGGACTGCCAAAGGCCTTTTGGAATTCGGACCCTGGGCCCGGCATCGGAATGATCCAAAGGTTAATGGACGAAAAAAAAATCCTAATAGGCAGACGGATGGATAAAGCCAATCCCTTTTCAGCACCGCCAGCGACGCAACTTTAGTCGCTTTGCTCAGTGCCAGGCCCGAGCCGTGGAGGTAAAGCGGGGAAAAGCTAAAATCAAGTTGATTAAGTATGCCGAAATGGAATGGGAAAAGGCGATTTTAAGTGACAGCGAAGGGGAGGGGGGGGGGGGGAAAATGGAAATCAACGAAAAATGGGAGACAATGCCAAATAGAAAATGAAACGCAATGGCAGCGGCACATTGTTGGCATCGATGGGTGCCAACAGCAGTGTTTTGATCCCGAATTTGCTGAGAGATCCGATCGCAAAAGCAATGAATCGATTGAATGGAATGGGCGAGGCGCTTCGGAACAGAATGAAATCGAACGCATTGACACGAATGTTTGGAGTTGAAATGAAAGGGGATGAAAGTTACGGTAAGTGACCGTAAAAAGGGAGGGACAAATTGACAAATGCTCACGAAAGCAGCGGCAACAAACGGACAACTGACAACTTTCGAGGCCCACGATCCGATGTATTTCAGTCGATTGGTCGCTTACTGTTCCGATCAGGTCCCATAACGAATCTGACTCCGATACTTTTCCGTTATTTAATACCCCCCCCCCCCCAGTCAGTTGACACCGACAAACAAAACCTTTTCTAGGGTAACTTTTTTATAGGTAACTGGTGGCGGTATAATGGAAAAAAGAACTTTATTCCGGCGGACTTTTCAGGTCCGTCTCTAGTAGAGGCCGGACGGGATCGGGATCCCGCGGGATTAAATTCGGGATCCCGACCTCGGGATCCGTATCGGCGCCGCCGGCCTCCCCCTTGTTCCCCTAACATTTTTGAAAAAATTCGTTGCAAAAAAATTCATAAAAGTCTGATTTTTTGATTCCGATGCACTTTACGATTTGCTAATTTTTCCAACTGTTTAAAATGATCATAGGAGGCGAAAATACAAAAATTGATATTAATTGATTAAATTGTAAAAAGAAACTATTCAGGTAGGTAAATATTACCAACCCAATATTTAAAGCTACATCTGTTGTTAAATGTTCTAATTTTTGGTCCTAAAATCTGCTTTTTTGGGCATGATATTTTAATTTTGAAAAATTTCTAAAAAAACTGATATAATTCCCAAGAGAGGAGGGAGAAAGAAGTTGGCGGGTATTTTTTGATGTTTCTTTCTGCTAAATTTAGTGAAAATATTACAAAATATGCAACAATTGTTGCCTTTTTTCGTCATTATTTTGTCTGTTTTTCCATTTCAAATTCGCTGCATTTCCCCATTTTCCCCGCCCTTTTTTCAGAGTCTTTTCCGTCTTCGCGTGAAACTTCTCTCCGCGTGTCTGCCGAATGTTATCGTTTCTCCGTACGAATTTGTCGTCGACGGGGGCGGGCACAACATAACGCGGGCACATTTGGACTGTCTCCGTCTGCTGACAGTGCCGGAAAAACGGTGGAAATACGTGGCACTTCTTCAGGTAAATGGAAAATGATGGAACAAATAAAAGCGGTCAATAAAAACGCAAAAAATTGATCAAAGACCCGAAAAAGTTGATAAAATTGACAAAACATTTAAAAATTCATAAAAAATACAAAGGCTATGAAGCTTTTCTAATGGTCAGCAAAAAAAAAAAATAGGACATTAAAATGCAAGAGAAAAAAAAGCATTAATTAAGATGTTTTTGCTAGTGTTTTCATTTTCTTTTTTCTGATCAGTTAGGGACCGAGGCCAAAAAAGAGAGAAATTTTTACAATACCAAATGGAAAATGTTCTACACGATCAAAGTTGTTTTACTGTTCGATATGTTCCCTTGTGAGAGCCACGAATTAAGAACCACGACGTTGCGATCAAAACGAACCGGGAAATGGGCCAAATCTATCGGTGGTTGAACGGAGCGAATGACGTCGAAGTGAAAAGAGGTGAACAATGAAACAGACTTTTACCGGCATGTAAGGTCACTTGGCTGCCCGGTGGCCGCGTGAACGAATCGATGGATTGGACTTTCGAAACCATTCGAATGTTTCGCAACGGTTCGAAATGCAATGGTCGGAGTGTTCAACTCCATTCTTTTCTTAGCAAATCGCAATTTTCTGAACAACGGCGGTTTTCCACCAAAATTGGTCTTCTCCAAGGGTTACGTGGAGAGCAGTCTGAGCCGAAAAATGGCCGTAATATTTAAAATTATTGGACATTATGAAAAGTCTGTCTTTTAAGGAGTTTATGCTGAACGATTTGGACTTGACGGAGACTGTACGTCGATTGGAAAGCGGCGGCTTCGGCATCGACGAAATTCTGATCCCTTCTCTGCACGCTTCAGATGCCATTGGGGCACCGGGCGGATTCACTAGGGAATGCATCGAAAGAAAGGAGGGAATCCGAGTGCAGCACATAACCAGGCAATGAGAAGCCAAACATCGATGGGCGGGGGAGTGCCTAAGTTTACATGAATTATGCCAAAGTTTGCTTTCCTTAGGGTGTCGATTTGGTACGACGTGAAAAAGTGCGGCTCGGGTCATATGCGACATGCAATTTGTATTTTCGGTCAGCTTTTCGATTTTTAATCCATTTGGTTTATCTTTTGTTAATTGTACAAAGGCTTGGAGGATTTGGGGGACAAATTGGCGACATGGCCCCATTTGTTTGCCAACAAATTGCTTCCCGAATTCGACTTTGGCGCTTTGCTTTGCTGGTGGGAGGAAATGCACCGACGGGCCCACTTCGAGAGTCGAGAACGGTCCTTGGGCCGACTGAACCGCGCCATTTACGCCGATTTGCCCCATGTAAATGCCATCTGACAATGGATAAAATGCATTTTTCCGTTTTCATTTCTTAAGGTTCGTTTCCAAAAGTTTACCATTGAATTGAAAAAATTTATCGAAGCGCAGCGGGGGACGAAAGATGGCATTCCCTTCAGAAAGGCACTCGCATTTTTCAATTGCTCCACCGACGAGAGAAATGTGAACTGAAGAAAAAATTGGAAATGCGAAGGAATTGAAATTTAGTTTTTATTTTGTATATTTATCTTATTTATTGTCACAGCGGCCCAATTTTGGGCTCCAAGTACAATTATGCTGGATTTTTCGTCTTAGTGGTCTGTGAGTTAGTCACCAAAAGGGGGGTCCCAGGTTCAAGTCCTCCCTATGTTGTGTGTTAATTTCAATTTCTTTTAAAGAAGAAGGCAGAAATATTTTTTATTAATAAAAGTTTTCGTGTCAAAAAAAAATTATTTTCAATAAGAGTTAGTTACGTACAGCATCGATAATTTTTATGAAATTTTTTATTGCGCACTTGGCTAAAAAAGAATTAAAGTATTGAAATGTTTGCCATGGGAAAAAATTTTTTCCTGTGGGTAACTTTTTTTGAAATTTTGTATAGGCCCATATTTTGTCCCCCTCTATCGAATCACAGTTTATTTTTTAGCTGTCTAGTTTTTAACTCGAGATCGGCTCTTCTACTTTTACAAGGGAAAATCCCAAAAAAATTTTAAGTTTTGTAAAGTTTTGGCGTTCTGATTACTAAATAAATAATAAACCTATTTGCACTGAGAGCCCAAAATTGGGCCGCTGTGTTGTACATTCTGTTTATCCCTTTTTATTTATTTTTTTGAATATTTCTAATTTAAGGTTCATTTTTGGTCTTCTTTCCAAAAAAAGTCGTTACTTTCTTCAGCGGAGATAAGTCTTAGGAAACGGGTCAAACAAAAACACGAAAAAAACGACATGTGTTTCATAGGCAATAATGCTTTTAAACTTCTTAATTGTCAGTCAATAAAATGTAGAGAAATAAACGGGAAAAGCGGGGATGGCCTAATCGGGGTACTAAGACCGGGGAACGAGGAATGGAAATCCCGTGGATCCCCCCGTCCCCCACGGCTCCTAGCCTAAGAAACCAACATATAACTAACTCTCCATGGGAATGAGTGATCCCTCCCCCAAAGAAATCAAAGTTATCTCCTCGCCCTGGGGAAGGATATTCCCCCATTTTGGCGCTTGTCCCCCTCCCCTTTCCGTCCCACCAACGCACAAAATAGGCAAATCCATCCCTTTCCTTCTGCTGGCGCTAATTGCAGCGATGGTGATTTTAGGATAATGCTGCTGATGGCGGTGAATGTTCGGCTGCTGCTGTTGGTTGGGGTGAGCTTGGGATGAGGACGAACTCCGAACTCAGCAAAAATTGGGGGGGAATGACGAGGGAAGGAAATAATAAGGGAAATGGAGAGGAGAGAGAAAGAGAGAGGGGGCGGGAGGAACTCTAGAGGAAAGGGAATCATGAGGGAAAAATGCGAGGGGAGAGACGGGGAGGGGGGAAGTGAAGACAGAGAGGGGAGGGGAAATCATGAGGGAAAATGCGAGGCAGAGAGAGAGAGGAGAGGAAATGGGGGGAGGGGCGGGACTTATCCACCAAAAACAGCGATTGGACAGCGGGGCCGGGGAGAAGCGGCTGAATTCAGGTTATGCTTGTTGCTTGTTGTTGTTGTGTTCGCTGGCGCTGTGCTTTGATGGATGCCGCGTCTCTTTGCTTCTCCTCATAATTTGCTCCTTTGGCTTTTCCATTAAACACTCAAACTTTATTCTCTTATATTTAAAGTGGCATTTTTCTAATGGTTTCTGCTACTTTTCCCATAACTTCTTTTCGGCAAAATGAATGCCATTGACTCCGTTCGCTTTGGCACCGATCGCTTCCCTCCGTCGTTCTTTTGGTTGGCGTTCGCTTTTTGCCTTTGCTTTTGCTCTTCGTCTTCCCAACATCGGCCCTTCTCCCAATCCGATCATTTGTCCTCCGATTCTCAATTTGCCACTTTGTCTCGTCCTCGCCTTTCTCCCACTCTTTCCTCCGTCTGTTTCTCTCCCCTTTGGCATTTCTTACTTTCTTTTGTTTAGCTTTTCCCCGGGGATGGCCAATGCGTTGCGCGTCCGTTCGGCTGTTCTCTCAATTGCCCCGGGGGCTATGAGGGGGAATTTGAGTTCTCCGGGCATTTGCGTTGCCTTTGTCAGTGTCGTCTTCCCATTTCGACAATGAATTGCCAAGTATAAAAGAGCAACATTGTTTTTTGATCATTTTCCTCTTAATTGGCACTTTATCTCTCATTTTCCCTTCACTTTCACTTCTCTCCCCTCCCTCCCAAAAGGCGTACGGCTTTTTATTGTGTCGTCCTAATGAAAGATGCACAACTCAAAACGGAGAGATCAAATGTGTTCCAGCGGTAGCTCCAAATCAGCCGGTGCGTTTTGGTAAAAGATGGCTCATTTTGTCATTGTCCTTTTGTCCCCATTTTGCCAATTTGCGCATTTGTCCCTATTTTGCCAATTTGCGCATTTGTCCCTATTTTGCCAATTTTGTCTATTTGTGTCCATTTTGCCAATTTGTCCATCTTAAGGTTCTCCCTGTAAATGTCGTCCCCCTGAGGCCTCCTTCTTTGCCAATTCGGCCGCAAGAACAAAAAAGGCCAAGTTTTGAAAATGAACAAAAATATACTGGGGAATCAACAGCGCAAACGGAGAATAACAACGCCGCAGGAGGCGAACGAACTGAGGGGGACGGAGAGACGGGGAACGACCCATGCGAAGGCATAACGTAAGGAGGAGGAGGGGGAGGGCACGGAAAAGAGAAAAGCACCGGGCCGGGAATCGGGGGACTATCGACGGCACTTTTGAATCCTCTCAAAACCACCCTCACTTGGCCTTCCTCGCATTGTCCGTTCAGTTGTGATGAGAATCCCCTCCATGTGTGCCAATTGGTCGAGTCCGACTGCGAACCCAAAACAACGGAAAAGTCCAAAATATGTCCACCGGTGGCAAAATGTGAAATTTTAAAATAATAAAAAGAATTATTGGGAAATAAAGCAATAAATGTGAGAGAAAAATGGCAAAACGGAGATAGAAGCCCAACAAAAAATGCAAAAAGAATTTTTCCATCATTCGCAAAGGTTTGATAAATCCGTGCCCTCGCGGAACGCCGCTGCGAATTTGGCGCAACGGAATAACCGCCCTTTGCCGCACGGACGGACAATGTTTGGACGGATGGTGCCACAGAGTAAAACTATCCGAAAGCCGCATTAAATTGTCGAGTTGCTCAGATTGGCTATAATGGCCTCGGTTTTTGTTGTCCTTTGCCCGTTCCGTCACTGATCAAAAACGGACAATGCGCAGCCAAATCAACGAAAAAGAGAACGATGGCATGGGAGCCGAGGACGAATTGTTCGGCGGAGTGCAGGTCAAATTGAGAAGAAATGCCGAAAATATTCAAATGGAGGGGAGAGAATGCCGAAAACAGTTAAAAAGTGGAGAATTTATTTAAATAAAACTCATACTTCAGATCCGACTCCGATTGCGCCTCTCCGTTGGCCAAATGTTGTTTCGACGGGTGCGGGTTGAGCTGCCAATTGACAGACGAAGCGGACGAGAAGCAAAAGGAAGAGATAAAGCCAAAAAAGACGGAAGAAACGGAAGAGAAGGGACAAACATTTGCTGGGAGAGAAAAGGGGCGGGGAGAAGCGACGGGGGCAATCGTAAGACCGGTGAGTGGCAAAAGGGCAAATGAGACAACGAATTGCCCATCCTTTTGAGCCGTTAAAAAAAGAGGAAAAGCCGCCGGATGAGTGCCATTCGCTGGATGACCGACCGATTAAATGCGACGGAGAAGTGGCGGACAACGAATGTTTGGAGGACAAAAACTGTGCGGGAGAGGCCAAGTGTTGTTTAGGTGAAGCACAGGGAATGAAAAGCATTGAAGGGACTGAAAATGTTAATTAATGTTCAGACGAATGCTCACTTCGGTGCATTTCTCCAAAGGAATGGCAGAAAAAGGAAGCCGAAAAAGGTAATTTCTTAATTGGTCAATTAAGCTATTCTTATTCGCTTAAGGTCAACTTCAGGATTTACTGGCAATGAACGGAGAATGTCCCCAATTGCCTTTGTCGTATCGGACGCGATTTTGTCAGGGGAACCAAAAGGGAGAAAATGGACATGACCAATGCAAAAGTGGTAAAGCAATTAAGTAATTAAGGGGTGTTAATGGAGCCAAGACAATAACCGATCAACAAATTTTAATTGCAATTGGAGTTATGTCGTTTGTCGTTTTGTTCATTTTGTGATCGACCCTTCTCTTTATCAGTCGCTGTCCCCCCCCCACCGATCATTGCTTTGATCACCCCCCCCCTCTCCCCCCTTTTCCGTAATGTTTTCTTTGATCACTTTCCCACCTTTCCTTCCCTCTCTCTCCCAATTTCTCATTTACTTTGATTAACAGATGACCACTGCCCTTTTGCCCAAAAGTGTTGCGTTGGCCCTTGCGATCGTCGCCAATGCTTTTACCCGTCCTTGGAGGGAAACTCCGAATGTTTTGCCAAAATGATCGCTGTTCGAATTTTGGCAGCAATTAATGCGGGCAACAAACGCATTTATGAGGTCAAAATTTACAAATCTCAATGCTTTTCATCCATTTTTACTTACATTTTTCAAAATTAGCCAAAATGCGATGCCAAAGGGCAATTTGAAAAGGAGCAAAAGGACGGCGAATTTACTTTTTGTGTGGACGAAAAAGGAAACGAATTGGCAGGTGAAGGCGAAGGCATGGCCAAAACATTCACATTCCTTTGGCATTTGTTAAGGAAGTCGTCGTCACTCTGATCGGTTCGTCGGATGCGACCAAAAAAAACGCTGTCCGTCCGTCCAATGCCAACTCAAATGCCCATTTGGGTGCGTTTCTCTTCTTTTTCTCTGCTTGACTTTCGCAGTTTCCAATTCGATTCCGTCGGCTGTGCCCTGTGCCAATGCCGTGTTTCGTCTTGCGATGGCATCGCATGTCCCGAGGGAATGATCTGCCGATTGGTCCCCCACTTTTGTTCATCCGTTGGCCATTCGAATTCGTCTTGCAATGTTCCCGAATGTCATTATTTTCTTTCGCGTTTTTCCTAATCTTTAGTTTTAGGTCTTCCAAATGTTTGCCTAAAAGGAGAGCCTTTGGAAGACGCGCGAAACGGCCGATTGATTCAATGCGATGAAACGGACGGCGGCGAATGCCCCCAGGGGTGGCACTGTCGCCAAATTGGCACCGGACCCAAGGGATTTTGCTGCTCGGGAATGCGTTCGCAAATTCTTTTGAATTCCATCACAGATTCGAGTTTCAGTGCTTCAAGCCGAGCTTTTGCCGCCTTCAAATCGATGTCCAGCAGTGCCAAATTTAAGTTACAAATGGCCCCGGCCTGGCCAATCTGTCGGGTGCCGGCTGAACGGAGAATGCCACAACGGAGAGTCGTGTTGTTTTGACGGGGTTTCAACGCAGTGTTTGGCACTTTCCGAGGCGGAATATTCTCCTGAAATAAGCACAAAAAGGGGTGTCTCTGATGAGATTGTGATGCGACAGACCAAACAACTGATGCCGCAAGGGTTGTCCCAATCAGTGAGTCATTTGGACAATTGTCCGCTCCGTCTGCCAAACGCATCCTCCGCCGACTGCGCTTCGAATTGTGCTTCTGACGCGGACTGTGCCCGGCGAAGTGCCTTTCTCCGCTGCTGTCCTTTTGGGTGCGGAATGCAATGCCAATTTGGTGACAGACTGACGCCATGCGTTCACCTGTTGGCCTCAAATCTGCGCGAAGTTGACAAGTTGGCCGAAGTGCCAATAAGTGTTGGAAGACCGACGGTGCAATGCACGGAAGAAGGACAGTTCGAAAAAGTGCAATTCGACCCATCAAATGGGTAGGAAAGGGAAAACAGGTCGAAGAAGTACAACTCGAAAGAGCAATCCGAAAAGTGGCATTCCATGGAACATTCCCTCCTTCGCTTCAGTCAATTTTGGTGCGTCGATCCTTTGTCCGGCATTGAAAGCGTCGGCTCGCGCGTTTCCGCCTCCCCTCTCGCGCCGGTCAGTCCGCCGGACTGCAGCGTCCGCCACTTTTGCAAGTTCAATTGTTCAACGACGGCTTCCAATCGCTGTCCGCACGGACTTCGGATGGACCACCGCGGCTGTCCGTTGGACGAACGGTGCGAATGCCGAAACCCTTGCGAAGTGCCGTTTCATCACTGAACTCGCGGCAATTCCTCCGTTTAGGACTTCAAATGCTCTCTTACGGACAGTGAAATTTGTCTCCTCAAATCGGTCCAATGCGTCGACGACTCTTTCTGTCCACCGATCCCAATTTGTCTTTCGCTTTTCGCCTGCTTCTTCTGCTCCCTCTTAATTGCCTTTTTAGGTGTTGAGAATGTTTGCGATCGCTTCGGTGCTCAATCCGTCGGTCTTTCCTTCTGTTCGTTTGCCTCCGATTGCCAAAAACAATTGCCAAATTCCGATCGAATCTTCGACTGCAAATTCATTTCGTCGCATTTGCCCTTCGATCGAATTGGAATTTGCTGTGGTTGGTCGATCACTTCCAATTGTCCGATTGTTCCTTTTCTTCCCTTTCAGCCTTTCCCTCCGCCCATTTGTTCAAAGAACAGTCGACGAACGCCGAAGGCGAAATTTCCAATGGCCAAACGCAATTCGAAGGCGAAGCGAAGCAGCAGAGGGAGAAGCAAAGGGAGAAGGAAAAGCCAAAGGAAAAGCAGGGACTGTGCCCGGCAGAAGCGAACGGCGGAGGAACGGATGAAAGTGCCAAAGGTTTTAACGGAAATTACACAATAAGAAATACAACGGTAAGGTGAGAAGTAAAAAGCCGAATTTGCTGCAGGTGATTGTCCCGGTTTGTGTTCCTCCGATTCGGATTGTGCCGGCATCCAAAAGTGTTGCCCGAACAGAGCCGACGGATGCCTCCAATGTGTTCAGCCAATTCTGACAAGAAGTGGGAAAGCGGATGAATGACGTCATCCTTCGCTTTTCCTCAGATTGTCTGAATTTGCTGTCGGCCGTTCTTTCGCTCGATTCGTCTCACGTCGAACACTCCGTCCCGAAGCCGAACTGTGACCCTAACACAGGTGAGTTTGTGCTTCCGTTTGGCTTTTCCCTTGGCATTGTCTCTTAGGCGCCTTTTCGCGTGTCCAATGCGATCACTTTGGCTTTTGTTGGTGCGTTCGTTCCGCTTCTTCTGCTTCTCCGCTCCTCGGCACGCGTCAGTTTCAGCCCACCGGAGGAGAAAGCTTTTGTGAGAGTGCGTATGTTTTGGGGTGTGTCGTTCCATTTCGATTTTGCTTTAGCCCCAAAAGTGTGCCCTTTCCGCAATGTTCCACCACTGTTTGCCCCTTCGGCGTCGAATTCGACTTGGACGGATGCCCTCTCTCTTCCGAGTGCCGTTGTCGCAACCCCTGTGACGGAATTCAATGTCCGATTGGTCAAATTTGTCTGCTTCGGGCGAGAGATTGTCTGGAAATCGAACAGTTTCCGCCCGATTCTGTCGCCCAATTTGGCACTTCTTGTCTTCCTGTGCCAATTTGTAAGTTTTGCGGCCTCATTGTGCTTTTGTTTGTGAGGGTTGGCCTAAAATGAGCTTTTTGTCTCTGTTTTGCTCACCATTCATTGCGGCTCTCAAAAGGCGAACCGTCTCCAGGAGGGAGAGAAAAGCATGGGAAAAAAGAGGGGGATAGCGAGTGAGGGGGAGAGAGAGAGAGGAGAGAGAGAGGGGGTGAGAAAGATGGGGAGATAGAGGCGGCATTTCAATGCATCCGCCCGACGGAATATTCTCCATCGGCCGAAACGACGCCCGAGGGCATTTGCTGCCCACGGGGGGGAAATGATGGCAACGGAGCAGTGGAAAATGCGATCGGAGAACAGCAAATCGACGAAAATGAGAGAGAAAAAGGCAATAATGATAATGGAGGGGGGGGGGAATGAGAAAATGTTTTTGCGCTTTTCTTTTAGCCATTTTCTGTCTTTTGCCCGTCCATCAGGGAAATGCCGTGGAAAAGTGCGGAGAAAACCGTTCGGAGCTTCGATATTTTTACGATTCGCAGAAAGACAAATGCGAAGTGCGAAATTTTCAATTAAAGCGAACCAAAACAATGGCACTGATTTTGTTCATTTTCCCTAAGGCCTTTCTGTTTGCCGGCTGTGGAGGAAATGCGAATAATTTTAAATTGAAAAGCGAATGCGAAAAGAAATGCGAAACGATGGAAAATCGGCGGAAGGGAAAAGCGACGGAAAGAATCGAAGTGAAAGCTTAAAAAGTAAAAATGAAAAAGAAACAAACAATGCAAAGGTTGGCTTTGTGATCAACGCAAAAGGCCATTTTCGGACGATGGAAAAGTAAAATTGGGAAAACGGAAAAATATGGGGAAATAATTGCGCACTTTCGCTAAGTTCGCTGCGCGATTATTTGCGAAAAACGTTCGATCTGACAGAGGGACAAATTCGAAAAGTACGCGTCGATGGGCCAACGGAAGGCCAAGTGAAATTCACAGTCGCGGCACCCGACGCACGTGAAAAAGCCAAACGAATTTCGGAAACGGTCCGTACTAAGTCAAATGAATCAAATTGATGGCATTATTCGGCGTTCAGTTGGCACTCGGCCACTTTCAATTCCCTCTCTCCGACGGTCATTTGGTGAGGGCGCAGTCGGACGGATGGTGGACGAAGAGAAAAACAAATGAGGAGGAAGAGGAGGAAGAAGCAACAGGAAAAGCCGAGAACATGGAGACAGAACACATTCCTCTTTTTTGGGGTTAGTCGCAACAAAGTGAGGGGGCGGAGAGAAAAGGGAGGGAGAAGGGAGAGTGGGAGAAAAGTGGAGGGGCAGGGGCGTAAGGGAGGGAGGGGCAAAATGGGCAGGGGCAAATGCCAACGCTCGGGAATCCCCGGAATCTCGAGTTCCAACGACACCGATTCCCGGATTGGTCCCTCTCCCCCCCTTTTTTTCTAAATTCGTCGATTGATTCCGCAACGGCTGATTATCTACTGACCGTTTGTCTTTTCCTTAAGTGCTTTTCCTCTCCGTTGCCATTTTCGCCTTCGTCGTTCTGCTCGTCCCGTTCTGTGCCTTTGTGCTTTGATTTGTTTCCCTTTTTTGCCAATTGCTTCTCCTTTTCAGCTTTATCTTCGTGCTCGTCCTCGGGACGATTTTGTAAGGGACTCAATTGGCCACGACAGTTTTTCCTCGCCGTCACCGCGAGTCGGCGCTCACCATCAGAACAATTGGAACCCAACAACAAAACAGCGAAAGGATGTGAGTGTATTAAGGACAGCAGATTTGGTAACATTGCCAACTATGACAGTAACTCTTACCAAGGGCATCTCCACCACCCCTACCGTACTCATGGAAGAAGCCGAAGAGAACGTCCACACGTTGCGAATGCGCACGACGGCATTTGGTAGGGAAGTGCCGTCCCAAGCGATGCGCGAAGACAACTTTTTGCCAATTCCTTCTGCTTTTCCCTCTTCGCCATCTCCCGACGCCTCATCGAATGCTTCAACTCATTTTGGCACACGACAACAGCAAATAATCGCACCGAGAATTGTGGCGGAAGAAAGAGGAGAGGAGGAGCAAATTCGGAGAGGAGAAAACACAGCGATGAGAAGGACATGGAAATGGGCGAGATGAAGGAGGAAGAGTTTAGAGAGAGAGAGGAGGAAGGGAGAGGGGACGAAAGATGGCATTCCCTTCAGAAAGGCACTCGCATTTTTCAATTGCTCCACCGACGAGAGAAGAGAGAGTGAGAAAAGAGGGAAAAAGAGAGGAGGAGAGAGAGAGAGTGAGAAAAGAGGGAAAAAGAGAGGAGGAGAGAGAGGGAGAGAGAGAGAAAGAGAGGAGGAACGGAGATAGAGAGAGAACGAGAAAAGAGGGAGGAGAGGAAGTTAATATGACGTGCTTTCATTTTCCATTCTTTTTTTTTTACTCTGTTTTGTGAGAATGATCCGTCCCTCCTCATATGTCCTTTATCCATTCTTCCATTCCTTTCCTCCTCCTCCCTCGGCTTTTGCTTATTTTCGCTTCATCCCTCTGAACCATTTCGGAATGCATTTTCCTTCCACGCACTTTTCCCCCATTCGACAATCGCCACAATCGCCTTGTTCACACACATTTTGGGCCGTGCAAAACCAACCTGAAACTTGGAAAGTGCCGACAAATGGTTTCCGTTCACTTTTTTCCTTTTCCCACCGATCAATGCGCAGTCGTCGTCCGAAAAGCAGCCCCTCCGGCATTGTAATTGACTGGTGCAAACCCAACCTGTTGAAAAGGGCTTTTTCGTTGTTTTTGCTTTGGCATTTACCGGTAGGACATTCAGAAGAGAGGTGGCACTTTGAGGGGACACAAAGGGCCATCGAACAAGTCATTCCCCCGACTTTGGCCAAAGAATACGAAAAAAGAAACAATTGACACTCACCGAAGTCACAGTCAAAGGACGACTTGCAAATGGCGGCCAAATCATAGCAAAAAGCGGAAAATGGGAGAAGGGAAAGGAAAAACGGACGAGGGGAGGAGAAAAAGGAGAGAAAAAGCGAAGGGAAAGGAAAAAGCGAAAGGAAGCGAACCATTGGCAATTGGCAAAGAAGGGCAGAAAAAGAATGGCACAACGAATGGGAGGAATTCGCTGTGAAACTTTATGGTGGGCAGAACACCCCTCAGCTGACTATGAGTGAGTTCTTAAGAAAAATGCACTTTTTGTTTAGCATCAGAAAATTAATTGAGCTAATTAAAAATAGGCGAAATGTTCGAATTCATTTTTTTAATTAAAAATTAAATATTTAAAATATTATGAGGCATTATTATAAGGACAGCAAAGGCAATGAACGAAACAAAGCGATGAATGAATTGGGGGGGGGGGGGGGGTAAAAAGCGACCTTTGGCCTTTCATTGTTCCCACTTTGGCCTTTAATGATTATTCATCCATTCATTAAATGCATAAATAATCCCTTAATTTAAATATTGTAATTAAGAAAAGCGATAAATTTTTATCATTGAAAATCACAAGAAATATTACAGTAGAATAGGCACAAATTAAAGTAAACGGAAGAACGAATTAATAGGGGCAAAAAGGAAAAATAAGGCGAAAAGATCATCAGCAGACCAATTTAAGAAGTCTTTTCAGAAGCAATTATTGAAATTATCCAAAATCAAATCAAATGGGCTGAAAATCTCTCCTTTTAAATTCATCCGAAGAATATAAAATATGTAATTAAAATATGCAAAATGAGAAAATAAAGGGAAATGAAAAAGACACTTTTTGTGATTTGGGGGGGGGGGGAGAACGAATGTTTGGGTTGCGAGAAGGGCAAATGATGGAAATGTGAAGAGTGCACGAAATGGCCAGCAGAACAAATGTTGGGCAGAGGAAGCGAAAAGCCAAATGAATCGGTGGGCCATCGGTCGATGGCACGGCCAATGCCAACGACCGACCAATGCGACGCCTCATGGCACGCGATTTGTTCGCTTAGCCATGCCGCCCCTGCAGTGCGCTGAGATTGGTCGTTGTGTTCGGCTGATTGGCGATGTGATGGACGAGTGAAGCCGAAGTGTCCAACGGAGGGCCGAACGCTTGGGACTGAAGTGACGCGGGGGGCAAAGCGCACATTTGCGGCCCATTGAGGCGATGTTTTATGCTTAATGAGTTGCTAATTGCTCCTTCCGATCACTTGGCAGACAAATCCGAACTCACCATTCTTTGCGTGCACTCACCACCCGATTCTTTTCTTCGACCTTCAAATGACAGTTTTTAGTTCCGGTGATCCGTCCCTTTTACCACCGATCAGTAACGAATCCATTCCCCCCGCCCTCCCCTTGGCATTTGGTTAGTTAATGATCCCAACATTTTGTAATAAGTGTTCCCTTGACCCTATCCCATGATCAGTTATCGATTAGATCACCCTTTTCTCCAGCTGGGGGATCAGTTCGACTGCCTTCAGCAGGGTGTTCAGCTTTGTCAGCCCCCGCTCGTCCACATTTGGCATGTGTTGTGAGCAAAGGCGTGCCAACTCTTTGAATGCCGCGTTTATGTCCCTCACTCGGATTCTGAGTTTGAATTTGGCGTTCCGTTTCCTTCTTGTCAGTTGGCCCTTTCGCTGCTCACCTTTCGCGCGTGTTGTTCGCGTTCCGCCTTTCCTGCTCCTTCTCCTCTGTCGATTTTTCGTCGTCCGATCGATTCCTTCGCCACACTTCGCGCCCTTCCGCCCGTCTTTCTGCCCCCACCGCCACCATCTCCGCTCGTTCTCCTCTCCTCCCTCTCCGTCGCTTGTGAACTGCTCGGTCTCCCCGTCAGCATCGTCCCTCTTGCGAATGCTATTTTCATCAGTCGCCCCTTTTTCGTTAAATTTTGTCGGATTGGTCCTCCCACTGAAACTGCAGTTTTTTTTTTGTTTTTTTTATTTATTTTGACCATTTGTGCTGTTCTTTTGCTGTCCCACTTTCTTTGCTGGTCCGCCCGCGTGCTGTTGCACCAAATTTGTCGCGAGAGAATCCGACGACGAATTTGGCGGTGCAATTGGCCCATTTTCGGCAAATTGAGTGGGGTAAAAGTTGTTGGAGTGTTGTTGGCTTGGAGAGGGGTCCAATTGGTGGAGAAGTGCCGGGGCACCGTTTTGGGAGGAGACGAACAGAGAGTTGGAAGAAATGGCTGATTCTGAGGACGAAAGCGCGGGGGGGAGAAGCGTTTGGGTGGGAGGAGGCGGCACACTAATAGGGACGAAAGCAGCGGGTTGGCCTGGGAAAGGGAAGGGTTGGAAGCGACTTACGCCGGACAAACCAACCGTAGAGGGGGTCAGAACTGAGTTGGGAGGGCGCGGGAGGCAGTGCCGAATTCGGATGGAACAACGACGGGTCGACCAAAGCCGACGACGAAATGCCCTGAAGGGAGCGAACATTGGGGACATGGAGCACACTCGGCACTCTTTCCTTCATCAAAAGCCACTCCTTTTGCACAAATTCTTCCCTCATCTTCTCCTTCCTATTGAAGTCCAAGCGTAAATCCCCGCGGCGTTTCCCTTTGAACTCGCCCCCTCCCTCCCTTCCTCATCAGTCCACACTGCTTTTATTCTTTACGGCACCAATTGGGAGATGGGCGAGTAAGTGTTAGACGCAGTGGTGGATGGAAAATGGTCGCGCGCCATCAAAGGGAATGCCGTGGGAGGGGGAGGACGGAGAAAAGAGGGGAAAGGAAAGGGGAAAAGACGGGAAAGGAAAGGGGAAAAGAGGGGAAAGGAAGGGAAGGGGAAAAGGGGGGGGGAAGAGATGATTGCCCATCGTAATTTGAATGTTGGAAGTAGTAATGGTCATCGGCGGAGGAGACAACTTTACAACGCATTTTGTGGGGCAAACTTTTGGCACTGACCGACCAACGCAATTCGCATGACAAAAAGCCAAAGGAACACTTAGGCATTCCAAAGTCAAGCTTTTCGGGTGCCGATCAGCTAATGTCGTTGACCGACCTGCTGGTGAAGCGAACTGTAAAATGCGCTCGCTCCGTTGGCACAAAGTGCGGCCGTTCCTCCGCCGTTCCCTCCTCCACCGTATCTGCCGTCCACAGTATCCGACGCCCCACTCAAATACTGTTGCTGATCTGCCAAAATCTTTGCCTGCTGATCGGCCCCCTGAATTTCGTTGTCCTTCGTCCTTTCTTCCGATCGGATCACTCACCAAATAATATCCCCCGCCCGTCCACACACTTTCGTATCCGCCCATTGTCGGGTCAATTTCGTAGTGCAACTGAACCAACACCAACCATGAGAGGATCTTTCGTTTTGGTTTTCACTAACCCCCGAAGTCGAAACGTTCATCAGTCCGTTTGGCCCGTATATAACGCCCAATTCGTCGGCGCCCAAAGGGACGGAGCACGGCGGAGGCAAAGGGGCGACCGCCGGAGGGGGCAGAGGCGGGTAGCTGAAAGGGCAATAAGCATTGGATCAACAGAAGCGATCAGTCGAGTTTCCGCTCACCTCGTCACGAGTCCGTGGCCCGCCGTTGTGCCCATCCATCCGCCGTAATCTGACGAAATGGCGCCAAACATTCCGCCGATTGTTCCGTAAGGACACTGAACTCACTCACAATCAGTCACTTTTCGCCTCACTTTTCCTCTTCCGACCTCAATCTGTCCCTTTTCCTCTCCATTTTTGCTCCCCATTTCTTCTCCGTTTTTCAATTGTTCCGCTTTTGCCGTCGTTCCGTTTGTCTGTTGCTTTTGCTGTCCGTTTTTCATTGTTTCGGTTATTTCCGATGATTGCGGTGGCATCTATGAATGTTAAGTCATTTTTATTAAATTTCAAATAATTTTTTGCAATTTCCCCCCCCCCTCCCTTTTTTCCCTTTTCCCTCCCCCGCATTTCCTCATCCATTTCAGTTAATCTCCAAGGTCACTTTCCATCCTCTTTTCAGTCGTCGTCACTCTGATCGGTTCGTCGGATGCGACCAAAAAAAACGCTGTCCGTCCGTCCAATGCCAACTCAAATGCCCATTTGGGTGCGTTTCTCTTCTTTTTCTCTGCTTGACTTTCGCAGTTTCCAATTCGATTCCGTCGGCTGTGCCCTGTGCCAATGCCGTGTTTCGTCTTGCGATGGCATCGCATGTCCCGAGGGAATGATCTGCCGATTGGCTGGTCCCAAATTAAACAATTGCCAATTCCTTCCATTTTCCTTTCTTACCGTCCCCGTTAGTGCTGCTGTTGAATTTTGCTGCTTCTGCAATTGCTGTTGTCCCGCTTCTGTGAAATTAGCGATTTGGCCTCCGAGGGGATAAATGTGACTGAATTGGGCGGGGAATGAGGCGGCGGAGACGGACGACGCGGGGACATTTGTCACCACGGCCGGGGAAGGGACGGGCGGAAAGGCGGTGCCCTGGTGGGGTTGAGACTGATGCAAAGCGTACGAATAGTGCAGGGGAAGCAATTGGTGTTGGTCGAGAAGGACGGAAGAGGAAGGGACAGAGGAGGCGTGGACGGGGGGAGGCTGCTGCATCGAAGTGGGAGCTGAAGCTGAACGGGAGGGATGAGCAAAAATGGAAATGAAAGGGGCGAATGCATTGGCAAAAAGTTGAGGAAGAAAGGAGGGGGGAGGGGGAAATGAGGAGGGACGGTCCTTCTGCTGGTCGGTCGGCAATTGGGACGACGGATGGCACGGCCCGGGTCATCTCATCCACCCCCGGAGGGACGCGCACAAAAGGCCCTTAAGGGAGGACTGACAATTGTCCGCTCCGTCTGCCAAACGCATCCTCCGCCGACTGCGCTTCGAATTGTGCTTCTGACGCGGACTGTGCCCGGCGAAGTGCCTTTCTCCGCTGCTGTCCTTTTGGGTGCGGAATGCAATGCCAATTTGGTGACAGACTGACGCCATGCGTTCACCTGTTGGCCTCAAATCTGCGCGAAGTTGACAAGTTGGCCGAAGTGCCAATAAGTGTTGGAAGACCGACGGTGCAATGCGAGATGGGAGATAGTGCATGATCGATTGAGAAAGAAGGCTGGGGAAGGGTTTGTTATGCGTTGTATTGGACAGGAAAAAAGGGGGAGGAGTGCCGGGGAAAAAGGAGAGAAAGTGCCGGGGGAAAAGCTTTACGCGATGGGAAGTGGGAATATTGTAAAAAAAGCATCGGCTCCTGATCATAAACTCAAGTGGGTAATATTTAAGCTGAATGATATTCCATTTGAAAAAATGAACAGACGGAGAATGGCAAAGAAAAGCTGAAATGATAAATTAATTAGAACTTTGCCGGAGGAATTAATCCTCGCAGTTTTTAATTTTAATACTTTTCCTTTGCTTAATTTTATTTAAAAGGGGCCGCGGGGGAGGGTAAAAGCGAATTGTGCCAGAATTTATTTGGAAGTCTACTCATTGTCAGTTAAAGCTTTTCAAGTTAAAAGGGTAATTAATTTCTATTGGTTCGATTGCTTAACATTTCCCTCGCCCCTCCGCCCATTCGTCCCTTAGCAGCAGTCTTTGGCTTTTTGTGTTCTCGAACATTTTATTACCAGCCGAAACTCCATTCTCTTCTCTTCGCTATTACAGTAAACGAGGAACAGACAAATCAAAGGGAGGAGAGACGGAACGAAAGGGGAGAGAGAAGGAGAGAAATAAGCCGACAGACAGTGAGAGGAAAAGTCAGAGTGCAGAAAGGGAACATAAAACAAAGAAGCAAAAAAGCGGATTTAAAGTCATAAGCTTACATTGAGCTGATCAATGGACAAAGGGCTGTGATTATATTGTAAACGACGAACGCCGAAGGCGAAATTTCCAATGGCCAAACGCAATTCGAAGGCGAAGCGAAGCAGCAGAGGGAGAAGCAAAGGGAGAAGGAAAAGCCAAAGGAAAAGCAGGGACTGTGCCCGGCAGAAGCGAACGGCGGAGGAACGGATGAAAGTGCCAAAGGTTTTAACGGAAATTACACAATAAGAAATACAACGGTAAGGTGAGAAGTAAAAAGAGCATTTGCATTGTGCCTTTTCAAACGGGCGAATGAATGGTCAAAAGGAAAGACGAAAAAAGGGGAAGTGTTGCCGGGACAGTGAAATATTAGCGGGTGAAATGAATGATGTGATTGAATTAAAGAAATCGTTGCTGATCGATTGCCAGGCTTTGGTGATGAGTGCAAAACAGAGCAGCAATGGACCAACAATCCGACCCCCTCCCCCCGAACTCATCGCCACTATCCCCCGCCCCCCCCGGCGCATTTTGGGAGGGCGCGCCGACTGTCACCGTTTGCCCTGCCAAACCCATCAAACAGAGAGATCCTTCACAGTGGCGATGGCACAGATTTCGCTGATCACGCAAGAAAGACGGAAAGAAATAAGCGACAGGGTCCAACCATTCCAAGGAATGAAATTGGAGACTGTAAGCGGTGAAGGGGGGGGGGAGGAGAGGGGGGAAGGGTTGTGGAGGTTTGGCAATGCGAATAAACGAATGATCGGTGGGGAGAGAGAAAGCATTGGCTGATGGATACGCAGGCCAGGATCGGATTGAGAAGTAATTGAGTATACGTGAAAAGGATGGTTTGCTCAGCTGCTGTCGATTGCGGGGTAATGGGTCCATTTGGGGTGGCAAAGTGAGCGGACAAAGCGCCAAAAGCTTTTGGACTGATGGGGACGGATGGTCGGGGGGGGGGGACAATCATATCGATCCCTTTTCTCGCCAATTCATTCACCTCCGAACCCCCCTCCCCCTCCCCCCCGATTCACGATGGCCAAAATGAGCTCCAGATGTGCCGCCTCCGATCGGATGAGGTCGGTTTGATGGGAGAGACGGAGAAAAGGGAGGGGGGGGGGATATAGCGCAATTTATGGTTTTGGAGAAAGAGAAGACAGAGGGAAAGCGACTGAGGAGGAAGGGACGAAATGCCAACCGACAAATGCACGGACCGACAAACGGCCAAAGTCTAATTAATTTTTAAATGATTTATGCCATAATTCTTGCCTTTCTCGACAAAGCAAAGCCATAGCTATTGAAGTGGTCCAATAATAAAGGTTCTATCACTGCCCTTCTCCGAGCTCAGTTTGCCATTGGCCATCATTTGTTATGCATTTTCCAATTAAGCAACGAATGGTCGCGCAGATATAAAACAGAAAATGGAGGCGGAATTAGCAGAAAAGTGTGAAAATAACACAGCTTATGAGTGCGGAGAAAACCGTTCGGAGCTTCGATATTTTTACGATTCGCAGAAAGACAAATGCGAAGTGCGAAATTTTAAACAATTAAAGCGAACCAAAACAATGGCACTGATTTTGTTCATTTTCCCTAAGGCCTTTCTGTTTGCCGGCTGTGGAGGAAATGCGAATAATTTTAAATTGAAAAGCGAATGCGAAAAGAAATGCGAAACGATGGAAAATCGGCGGAAGGGAAAAGCGACGGAAAGAATCGAAGTGAAAGCTTAAAAAGTAAAAATGAAAAAGAAACAAACAATGCAAAGGTTGGCTTTGTGATCAACGCAAAAGGCCATTTTCGGACGATGGAAAAGTAAAATCCCATTTGCCCTATTTGCTCCTCAAAAAACTGCTCTTCCCACCACCATCATTCATTTCATTCATTCGTTCATTCACTGATCCGTCCCCCGAGGCGTTTCCTCCCCATTTTCCCTTCTCTTTTTATTTGGGTTCGTTTTTCAAATGCCCGGGCAATGAATTTTGGGAGAATGGAAGAAAATGAACTGACAAACCGACCAAAAATATATTTTAAAAATTAAATTTAAAATTAAAAAACAAAACGGTGACAGCAAAGGCGGGAAAATCAGTGAAAGCACAAAATGGGAAATTTTAATTAAATGGGCCAATCTCCGCCCAAAGGAATCGTCGACGGATACAAATTGGATTAATTATTCCCGAGGGATTGGGGGCGGAAAGGGGAGGGAGGGATACTGTGAGATAAGGGAGGGAAAAGGGGAGGGATAAGCGAATTAAAAGCACAATGTGCAAACCCAACACATTTAGCAGATAAAAAACCAATTATTGCCTATTTCGCAGGGCGGAGACCTTTTGCCTGGAATTAATTTCTTTCATCATTTTACATGATAACCAAAAGGGGAGGGGCGTTGGAGCTAATCGGACGGAAAATTAAAACCGGCAAGAAAAGGGGGGAAAGAAAGCGGCACATCACTGCGGCATTTTACTGAAAAAGAAAACATTTCCAGAATATAGTAATTTGTAAAAGTTGGAAACAAATAACACTGCAAAGGAAGGAAAACATAGCAATCTGTTCCAAAAGGGCAGTAACAGAGGCAATCGACGAAGAAATGCAAATACAATAAATAAATACGTGGCAAACAACAATTGAAATCATCTTTTGAATCCGCGCCGCCGTCCTCCGCCTCGTCTGAAGCCACCAAATGTGCCGCCCCTGCCCCTTTGATATGACTGCGGCACTAAACTCTGCGCTGTACCCGTGCCATAATAACTCCCAGCCGCGTAACCAGCCAACGAACTGTAATCCTGGGTGAAGTCATCGCCGCCGCCTGACATTTCAGTCTGATTGTTAGCATAATTGGGTGGGCCACCTGTTTTAAACAGAAGCCATGGTTAGAAAAATTCAACTCTGAAGGCAATTTCGACCAACCGTAAGGAACTGGCTGAGACCCATATCTGTTCCCTACTCCTGGCGTTGCTCTTGCTAATTGCCCATATAATTGCTTTCTCCGTAAAGGTACAGAGAAGTTTGGACGCTGGGCATTTGCATAATCCGATTGGTCGGCATTGTTGTAACGGTAAGTCGAAGATTCGCCGAGTGAAGTGCCCGGAGATTGTTTAAACGAACGACGCCGTTTTGAAGACGGAGTGTCGTCGACATTGCCAACGGAGTTCGGCGCCTGAGGGTCGGGCGCGAGTCCTTCCTCGCCCGTCGGCTGCCACTCCACGGCGGAAGAGAGGGCACGCAAAATGGCCACTAATTCCTTGTCCTTAAGGCCCTCTTGTAAATTTGGTTTTAATTTGAATGTCCACCCGCCTCGTTAGGCGGATTCGTTAGCAGTTCAGGGTGGAGACATGTGCGAATGATCATGTTCTCAATGCTCGGCCTAAGTGCGACGATTTTTGCGGCAATACTGGCGGACATGGCCAATGGGATCCTGGATGAAGGGAAGAAAAACGAGGCCATGAAACAGACTTGGAGAAGTATTGCCGTTACATATTGTCCAGCTTGACTTTATGCGGCGACAGCGCCTCCACCCTTCGGCTTCCGAAAAGGAGCAATTGCAACGGAGAGACCATTGACGCCTGTTTGCATGAGATGCAGGAGGTACGAAGCTGGAAATGGTGAAGGGACATGGAGGCGAGAAGGGAGCACAAATTGTGACGGGGAATTTCAGAGTTTTCGTTAGAGGTCGAAACCTAAAAAGCGAGAAGAACGGGGGGGAAAACTAATAAGCAAGAGCGATCGGTCAAAAACGAAAGTCCCAAATAAACCCGGGGCTGACAATGAGTCGTTTCGGGTCAGAGGTTATAAAGAGCAGTTTAGGTCAGGAGTGCCATCTGCAAGCCAAGCTTAACAAGACTTAGGTTTTATAAAAAGCTTTTTAAATCAATTTTTGGGTTCATGAAATTAAATCTGTGACACGGTCGTTCTGATTTTTTAAATTTCTGATGACACCCCTGGTTTAAGAAGACGGACTGACAAATAGGCTCACTTCTAAATCTTTCATGAGAAAGTCCTGGTCCTCCGTGGTTTTATTGTTATTGTATTGGAGCTATAAAGAGAAGTGAGCTATTTATTGTAATAAGCTGCGTGCAACAGAAAACAGCTAAACGCAGCAATTGGGCAAATCAAAAGAACCGCGGTTTGGAGGAGTCCAAAATGAGAATTTACAGCCAAACGGAGAGACATTGTAAAAGTGTGCCAATTTCAATGAAATTTATTGAGATACAAAAATGCGGAAGACAGTGGCATCATTTTGGGGGTGTAATAAGCACCATCAGCAAAATATTTAAAAAGGGAAGGGACCAACAAAATTTACAACAACAGCCCAAACAGACCTTTTCTGCAAACACAAAGAGAGGTGAAGGGAAATCGAACGTTTCATTTCTGTTGAATGGGACGCAACTCGACATATTACTGAATGAAAGAAAAAACAAAAAATTAAAAAACATCCAAATGGGACAAAGTCGCATTTGGTCAGCTGACCTGAGAATGGCTGTCGTCTGTTCCAAAGTGAACACGCGACGTTTGTCTCTAAACAAAAGTGAAACATTAAAATCAAACAATTAAAATTTAGGAAATTATATATGCAAACTTTATATAGCAGACATTTGGGTAATATGCGGCAATCTAAAAAAAGGATTGATTTTAATTGTCGAAAGAAAAAAGACCATCAAAGAAAGGAAAATGTCCAAATTGGAGTCATCGCCATGAACATCGATTGGAAATACTTGGAAAGTCTTTTCAGGGAAACCAGAAATGTGTACCATAACGTCGTAAAGTTGTCTAAAAAATGAAACTGTAGACATCACTAATTTCAACAGTGAAAGGTCCAAAATTACCTTTTTGCCTCATTGGACATACTGAGCAACGGAAAACTAAGCGAATATCGGCGACAAAAATTCTCAGCTTGTGTTAAATCCATTTCGTACTCTTGGGCAAATTGTTGGTTAACATTGAGAAGGCCAATGTGATCGGAAGGCCGATTTCCGGAGAAAGAACGGTGCATATGCGACAGTTTCGTGTGCATGCGCTCACGCGGAACGAAAGGTGTGTTGAAACTGGTGGCAGAAGCTGAAGGGTGATAAAATGAAATGTTCAATTGAATTTTTATTCACCAGAAGTGAGCATCAAATCGCCCACTCCCAGCGCAGCACCAAGCACAATCATTTTTCCCATTTTCGGCTCAAGTGGCAGTCGCGCGAGAATACGACCCAATTGTGTCAATTCCAAATTCCTGTCCAATGCATTCATGCCGCGTAAGAGAACCTGACATTATTGCAATGTTTTCTCGATTAAACGAACAGAAAATGCCTCGGCTTCCACGACGGAGTCCACTGGCGGAGGTTGGACAGCTTTCTGCAAAAAAGTACCGACTGAGCCAAGACGAAGCAGTTTGATGGTCAACGTTATTTCGTGCAAAGGAGTCCTCAGCATTTCCGGAGTTCGATGCTCTTCCAATGCATCGAAGCGCGCTTTTGTGATCAGATGGAAGCAGAAGCCCTCCTGAACTCTGCCGGCCCTTCCTCGTCGTTGGATCATGTTCGTTCGAGAAGCCTTTTCAAGGGTTTGAATTTAATCACTCTTTTCACATTTAATCGAGCAAAGTTCACTTACCCAAACGTTCGCAAAATGGAGCATGTTGTTGCGCGAAGTGTACATTTTTTCACGAACCCTAATTAACGTCAATTGGTTGTGAGTAAGCACTGAATAAAATTGTTAGACAAAACCTTGCGGAATCAATGACATAAACGACATCGTCGATAGTCACTGATGTTTCGGCAATATTTGTAGAAAGGATTATCTGAAGACAGACTTTTTCGAAACATTCATAAAGATTATGGCAAACAGCTTTTTCAACTTTTGAATATTTCCTTAACACTTCATTAAAGCTTTAATTATAATGCAGTGGTTTAAAATTATACCGTATTTTTTTTTAATAATTCAGCCCGGTCCTCCGTTTGTAAAAAATTTGCAAATTTAACCTTAAAACACTGAAAAATGCATTTTTAAAACTGTTTGGGTCTCATTGTCAGCAAACATTTAAAATTCCCTGCGAAAATTTACTGTTTTCAAACCTTTCGAACTCCGTCCGGGACATGCTCAAAAACGCGGTGCTGCTCCCGGGCTGTCAGTTGAGAATGAAGTGGGAGCACGAGAAAGCGTTGTTGGTTGGAGAAGACGGGGTGATGCATGGTGAGACGATTCAGCAGCAGAGAGATCAAATTCCAACCTAACAATTAGTCGATGAAAATGCTTTTCTATAAAACACGGCAGCAGCAGTTGTTTTTTAACGAACCTGGCAAAAAGATCAGAACCGCCCCGGGACGACCATTCGCGTCAATGTCATTGAGCAGTAGCTAAATGACCCAATTTGTTAACTACAGATTTGTCGTGTGAAGTCACTTCAATAATGTCCAGTGGAATTTCCCTTTCGTCCATCCTTCGCAGTGCTTTGTTCACTTCAGGCCCGTACCCATCCCCACATCTCATTAAGTTCTCCGAAAGTTCCATTGAGTCTTCCGTTTCATTCATTTCTTCAGTATTTTCGCCATTTTTCGCGGTGGCACCAGCCGCTTTTGAGTCCGAATTTGATTTCCGTTTTTTCTTCTTTTTCCGTTCAGGTTCTGGCACGGGAGGCATGTACTTGAGCATTTGAATTACATCCTCCATAAAGAAATATTGGACGGGGTGTACACGTTGAGTGATTTCGATGATGGGACAATTGCCGAAATAATTCGTGAACAAAGTTGTCTAAATAAACAATCTACTATAATTGGATAAATTGAAAATCCCACATCGATCGTGGCGGACATGAGCAGCACTTTGAGCTTCGGATTTGCCTTGACCATGTCGCGAACGACGATCAACATGAAGTCGGTGTTGATGTCCCTTTCGTGAATCTCGTCAATGATCAGATGCGAAATTCCGCGAAGGCCATGTTCCATTTTTCGCATTAACACTCCGACAGTCATGAACCTTGACAGTAGAGAAAAAGGGGCGTTTATGCCGTTTAAGTAACTCACATTATTGCCCCATAAGGTCGCGGACCCATCCATTCAAAGCGCACAGAATAACCCACGGACTCGCCGACCGACTCACAGCGCTCCTCGGCCACTCTCTCGGCCAAAGTAATGGCCGAAATGCGCCTGGGTTGGGTGACAACGCAATTGAAATGGGCACCTTTGCCCTGGGTGAGATGGCTTTCCAACAAATATTGACAGATTTGGGTGGACTTTCCACATCCAGTTGCGCCTTTGACCAATACTACGGAATTTTGCTGCACATTGTGCATGATTTCATCCCGATGCTAATGGTATAATAAAAAACAAACAATTTCCAGTTTCCATTGAATAAAACCTGAAAAACGGGGAGGGCTTGACGTGAAGCAGTCAAACGGGCAGGAATCTTTTTGATCTTTTCCCGCGTTAACAAATCGTTGCTTATCCATTCCAAGGAACGAAATGCCAATGTTTGATTGTCAATATTTGAAGCGCTGTAAATAATGTTTATATTTTTTTATATTTTTAACTTTATTATGAGACTTACTTCCACGCATTCCAATTTTCCTGGGGCGGAGCCCACACAATGTTTTGGCTGGGGAGAGCTTCGTTGTCCGAAAATGGAAACTCTTCAACTTTCTTCTCCAATAAAAGCGTTTTTGGTTTCGAATCGGACGCAAAATCAATGAGATTGTCGACTGATTCTATGCCATTTTGCGTCAAATGTGCGTCGATACGCTCCACCAGAGAAGGGTCGACGCTCACTTTGATCTCGGGCAACTGAAACAGGGAATGAACCACATAATTCTCGTAGTAAGTCGCTGGAAGCCTTACATTTTCGGGAGATGCCTTCTTCTTCGACAGCTGATAACCGGTGGCCCCAGGCAAAGTCCCTAAACCGGAGTTTATTGCATTACATTTGTGGGGGATTAACCAGTTACCCATATGATAAAGCTGACGGACAATTGAAAGTGCACAGCTCGTTTCTGCAACTTTTTTGTTCGAACCGACGCCGCGACCATTGACAGCTAAAATAATCTGTTATTAAATCGGTGGTGAATTGTTACTTTTGTTAAGCGACGGTATAAATATTCCATGTTCGGACACAAATGTTCTAAACTTTATATAAAGTGCATGATAACAACAAAAACCCAAACCTGTTGTGATCAGAACCTGTAGCAACAGTGCGATATTCGTTGGTTGGAATGCGATTTTTCTGGCAAAATTCGTTTAGTGCTTGTTTGCAGTTCTCCATTGTCCATCCACCTTTAAGTGTATTTTAAAAAAGAAAAAAAAAACAAAAACTTATACCATGAATATCGGACGTCATGTCAACGGATTCAGACTAAATTCCATAATATTTTCAATTTTTAGTTTTTTGTACCTGAATGATTTCTTCCGCCTTCTGTTCAACATATTGGTCATGCGCTGTCTTTTCATAAGGTGCCCATTGCGGCGGTAAAGGAACAATATTTGTTTCAAAATTGTCATCCGTAAAATCCATTTGGGCGGCATTTTGTTGCTGATGATAAGGTTGACCAATTGCATCAGCGGAAACAGAATCATTTCCATTTTGAGGAGCATTATCAATATTCGATGCAGATTCCTAAACAGAAATATAATGCTTGTTTTTGGAAAGAAAACTGAATAAAAGCACCAGAAGCTGCAGTTGTGGTACTTCCGACGCATTAATTAAACCCTCACGCACAAGAAATTGGCTAAAGTCCCTTGCTAAAAGAATTTATGATTAAATAATTTGACTTCCTCGGACCTGCGTTAGACTGCGCATCTTTTTTAGAAGTGGAATTTCCCAATCCAACTTAAAAAAAAGAATAAAGACGATTTTATCTTTTAAACTCAACCATAATTTAGTCCGGCGACTGTCAGTTGGCAGATGAAGCGTGGCTTACCACCTCGATTTTCAGGCTTGATGTTGTAATTAGGAGTTCCCAATTTGCGTTTTCCCAACACTGCGTATAAAGACTGTTTGATGTCACTCATTTCTTATTATGTAGAATGGTGATGGATGATGGTTCTAAAATGTTTATTGACTATGGCTGGGATTTTACACGTTACGAAAAAAAAGTAGAGAACGAGATTTCCAAATCAGCCGGACTGGTCCGAGCCGAAATTTCCAAAAACAACCGGTTTACGGGTCCGGACTCTCGAAAACCGGGCAAACCGGAAAACTCATCAACCGGATTTTCAAATTTCCGGGTCTGGAACCGGTTTCCTGTGCTTTTCGAGTTATTAGCACCTATTTTCGGTACTAGTTAAGTTTGGGTCCCCCTTTTGGGTCAAATTTTTTCAAAAATTTTTTTTTCTTTTATTGTCGCAATTGCTTTTTAGATTGATGGAAAAGCTTAAAAATTTGATCCTGTCACTGGGCAGCATACAAACACAATTGAATCGACGTGACAGAAGTTCAAGCAGGAACACAAAACGAGATTTGGCAGTCAACAGCGGCCCAATTTTGGGCTCCAAGTACAATTATGCTGGATTTTTCGTCTTAGTGGTCTGTGAGTTAGTCACCAAAAGGGGGGTCCCAGGTTCAAGTCCTCCCTATGTTGTGTGTTAATTTCAATTTCTTCTTTTAAAGAAGAAGGCAGAATTATTTTTTTATTAATAAAAGTTTTCGTGTCAATAAAAAATCATATTCAAAACGCGTTGGTTACGTACAAAATCAACAATTTTATGAAATTTTCTTAGCTTATAACTTGGTGAATACTAGAGCAAATAAAACCATTTTATGCTCATTTTGAAGGGAAAATTCTGGAGAATATTGTAAATTTTATTTGGTTTGGCCTTAAATTGTGGACTTGGCTAAAAAAGAATTAAAATTATTTAAATATTTGCTATGCTAAAAAATTTTTCCCTATGCAACGATTTTTTTGAAATTTTGCATAGGCCAATATTTTGACCCCCTCTATCGAATTCTATTTTGTTTTTTGAAAGTATATTTTCTAACTCGAGATCGGCTCTTCTTTTTTTGCAAGGGAAAATCTCCGGAAAATTTTAAGTTTTGCAAAGTTTTGGCGTTCTGATTACTAAGTAAAAAATAAGCATAATTGTACTGGGAGCCCAAAATTGGGCCGCTGTGCAGTCACAGATCACTTTTTTCCACATACATTTCTGATTTTTTGTGGCGTAAGCAATTCGGAGGACCGGACATTTTTTATAATTTGTGGACCCAAATCGCGGAATTGTACCCAATAAGCACATAAATCTCCTTTTATTTGTTATTTAAAGCAATTGCGACAATAAAAAAAAAAAAAAAATTTTTGAAAAAATTTGACCCAAAAGGGGGACCCAAACTTAACTAGTACCCTATTTTCTAGGTTTCGATTTTTTGAACTTAAGAAAAAACCTAAAAAATTTTTGAAAAAACCTTTGTGGACCTATTATGGCGTTTTGCCCAGAATTTTATTAACATTCATCCAAGTTTACTTATTTACTTTCTTGTAGAGTAGAGCGGGACCGGGCCGGGAATTCCCGGTCATCCGAGGTCCCGGATTTTGAAAAGCTCAGGTCCCGATCCCGGTAGGGCAACCGGGAAAAACAAGCACTGGTAAGAATGGGGGTCTGAGTGAAAAATTAGAGATGAAAATTGGAGTTAAAGGGAAAAAATTGAGAAATAATCATAAATATATTCTTTCAAAGCAACTATACCAATTGTCAAATAGCCTAGTGGCTAGTCTCCGTGCCTTTTCCCTTCTTTCCCCTGGTTCAATCCTTCTACAGAAATTAAAATATTTTGAATCGTCTTTTTGTATACTCATGGCTTTCCTATCGACAAAATATGATTCTTAATTTTTTTTAATTGTATTTTATCATTTTTTAAAGAAAATCCGTACAAATTGAGCCTAGTAATCTTAAAAACCAGCCTTTTTTTTGTTGAAAATCTGTTAACAAATCTCACTCAAATTTTCAAAATTTTCCCCGGCGGCGCCTAACGGCACCGCCGGACCCCTCTTCTTTCCTCCCTAAATTTTTTGGAAAAAGCGCGCCTAAAAAAAGTGATGTTAAAAGCAAATCTGAATTTCTATTAATATTCGATCATTTGGTCCAAAAATGATTAATTGTTTGAAATAATTGAAGTAAATTCGATTTGAAAATTTTAAATTAATTTAAACTTAGCTTTCAATCATAAAAAATATTTTATTAGCATTCTTTTATTAAGAGAAATGTGCCAATTAAAATTAAAGAATTAATTCGGGAAATTGGCAGTGTTCTTATCAAACATGTCGAATGAGAATGAAAGACAATAACAAAAAGCAATGGAATTCAATAATAAAATACAACAAATTCATACACATATCATCTAAATTCTTAATTGATTATATTCTTCAAATTTTCTGTATCACTTTCACTATTTAAATTCAAAAGAATTGGTGTCGCTGTTGTGATTTTTGCTGTGAATGGCAAAAGAGGACGGAATAATGGAAGCTGTTTAAATGAAAAAAGTAATAAATAATTTTTGGTTCTCAATTGTTTATTTTTAGCTAAATTTGAGGCTCTGGTTCAGTTTATGCGTCCAATACTTTTATGTTTATGTGTCCAATCAATGACCATTCGCAATTTCTTAGGTCATAACTTTTTTTCGCTTGATAAGTGCCTACATTCTTGGTATCAAACGAAAGCTTAGTCTCATGGAATTATAAATACAAGAAAAGGGCAAATACTGACATTAATAAAAAAATAGAATGTATGCTTTGGTCAAAAAAAGTTATGGCCTAGGAAATTGAGGCTGATCATCGATTGGCCTAAAAAATAATAAATGAATGCATAAACTAAACTAGAGCCAAATTTGATTATCTGTTGAGTCATGTCGAGACGGTGCAATTCATCCTGGACAGTCGTGAGCCTGGAAAGTTAACTATTCAAGGACCAAACATAATTTTTTTTCTAAAAAAATCGTTTCAAATAAAAAAACAAAAAGAAGCAAAAAGTATTTACTCGTAGGTGAACCTAACTTGGGGTGAAAAAATTCTTTGATATTCATACATTGTCACTAGCAGATTCACTTTGACATGGCAATCCTTAACATTGTAAAAATTCTCCGCTCCCATCTGGGAACGCATGTCGGGGCTCAATGATGTTACATTGCTGGTATTTTTGAACATCAATAATTCGTTTTATCACTCATTAGTTGATCCTTTTTTGAGTTTCACTTACATTCCCTCCGTTTTGTTCATCTCCTCCTTGCTCTTCTCCAAATCGGCCTTCATTTTGTCACGATCCACTGACAATTTTTGCATTTTCTTTTGCATTGACTTCGTCCATTCGTTGGCCCTTTGTGCCTAAATTCAATAAACAAAATGTAATCGTAAATGTTTAATTGGGTTCTTCTATCTACCTCATTCATCAAATGTCCTTCGAGTTTCTGCTGATGCGCCTGTTGGAATGCGATGACCTGATTCAGTTTGACTCCGAATTCGTGCATCAAATCGTTGGGCGAGCGAAACAATGCACTCAGCTCAGGATTCAGATGGCGGTTGAGCTTCATGAGTTTGGCATTCTGTTTATGACACACCAAACAATCAAACGGCTGTCCATTTTTGATGGGGGCTTTAAAAGACAATATAGGTTTAAATGTTGACCAAACCATCGAAAAAGTGTAACAGAGCAATATTGGCGCTAGTTTAAGAAGAGCGCAAGGTTCGGAATTAGTAGATGCCCTTCAAAACACATGGAAAAACCGCAATTTTTCATCATTACCGAAAATTTTGTCCCCCTTTTTTTAGTTTCAAAAACGCTTTTTTAGCGCCGAAATATTCTTCATAAAAAAATCGTACAATTCGTTTTCAGACACTTCGCACAAAGCAAATGTCCGCACGAAGTAAACCAAAGTCGCGTTTTGTTATAGTTTTTTGTCGGCACCGAGAAGCATTGGTTGCCTAAGTTGTAATGTGATGTTTAAGTCAGAAATTTGTTTTGGTTCATACAATGAATCCAAGTTGACATTTGGTGATTGTTTAAGGATTGTTTAAGAATATTTACGTAAAATATAAGCTAAAAGAAAGAAAAGCCATAAGATTATAGCGAACAACAAAAACACACAGGGCCAGAATGAGGAACTGATTAATGGGTGAAAAATTAGAGACAGAAATTGGGGTAAAGGAAAGTTTTAGAGAAAAATAACATTTTGTCGTGGGTACTTTTGGTCAAGTTGATGATATGACATATGAAGCAGTAAACAAATCCATACATATCTTTCAATTAAATGCGGGATTAATCCCGCAGGACCGCGTCCGCAAAAAAATTGAGTTCAAATCCCGTAGCTTCGAGTTGACATCATTCATTTTCGGTAATCCTTCGGAATTGATTGGTGTCCCGAGGTCCCGACGGAAAAAAAGATAAAAATTTTCTTTACATTTTTTCAAGGGCAAAAAATAGCTGATCTTATATCAGAACTTGGATCTTTGATTTCGAAAATCATTGATTTTCAAAATTATCAGAAATTTTTTGGTGTATCTAAATTTTCAAAAACGCCAAAGAATTTTTTTAATTGCCTAAAAGGCGCTAAAAAATAGAGATCGGCATTTCTCCATTCATTTGGCAGCCGCAGCTGCACTAGCAGTAGTAAATATTTCGGCATTGGCGACGGATAAATTCCGGTCTCTAGTTGAATTGTTAGAATAAAATTAGGTAGTTAACACTTCTAAAAATCATTTTTATAATTTGAATTTTATGCCTAATGTTCTTTAAAAAATGTTAGAGCAAGCAATGGTTTTATGACGCGCTTCCTCAACACTTAAATTTAGATAAAAATGTCTGTTTCTCCTTCAGCTAATCGGTCGGCCTCAATTGGAATTTCTGCAACAGAAACAACTTCAAACCAATCTTTTTTCTCTGACCAACAATCTCTTTCAGTGAATATGTCCGCTAATCAAGTCAGTCACATAAAAAATTGAATTTATTCATTGTCTCATCTTGTTATCCGCCGAAATTAGATTTTTTCATAGATATTAGGTAAAATAGTATGCTGATAGATGAACACGAAAACGTGAATTCTGGGGTTTTTGGAGTCGCCGATCACGATATGGCATTCTTTTGACTAATTCTGGACCACTGGGCTGAATTCGAACCAAAGTCGAAAACAAATTTTTATTCACATTATGTTCGAATCTGAACAGAGTAACTAAGATTTAATCGTGTTATGTTATATGACTAATTTTTGCTAGTCTTATTATCAATTTTAAAAACAAAAGTGCGAAATTGAAAAAATTCTCGGCGGGAGCAATTCCTAGGGATTACCTTTTTACCGACATTAAGTTTTAAATTGGGTTTTGAATAGATTACCAACTCGGAGGAAAAAACACAACATTTGCGACAAAGCGAAGGTGAAACAAATAAAGCAACTTACAATGAACAGCAAAAAAATGGTATTCTTCCAATTAAATTATTATTGCAAATCGATGCCACTTAAATAAATATTTGTTTTGAATAGCAAACTGTGAAATGTCCACTTTTGCAGCGGCACAAATGCAGCAACAACAACAAGTAAGAGGACGAGGTTTTGTTTTGTGGAATCTGTTGAGTGCTTCGGCTTGCTCTATTTTTCTAGTCTGATCAGCAGCCGATGGCTCAGCCGACGCTCTTCCCAATTGGTGCGATGCCTTCAATGTCTTCTTCGTCGATTTCCTCCACGAAACAGCCGAGAGATGTGAGTGGTATTTTCTCAATTGACTCACTCCCATTCGATTGTCAAAATATGGGCGTCGGAGGGTGGTGAAAAGTCACTTTCCCTTTGAGGCTAATAATGTTAAGGGCATTTTGGCAACATACGAAGCCCAAGTGTGACCTTTCCGGAAAAATATTCGTTTTTTGTGGTGCTGCTTTTTTATTTATTTATTCGTAAAAATAAAAAAGTCATCAGAAGGGCGAAAACCACTTACTCTGACGACTGTTCAGATAATGTGCCGGCATCCATTTTGGCCAATTTCGAACCCCTGACCCAAACTCGAACAAAAAGTCGAAAACTCAAATTTTTTTAATTTCACATTTTTGTTTCAACTTTGTTTAAATACATGGAAACGAACTAAAAATCATTAGTACTTTAATAAAAAGTAATTTTAAACCATTTTTAGGCTAAAAATGGGAAAAATTGAATTTTCGACTTTTTGTTCGAATTTAGGTTCAGAACTGGTCGAAATGGATGCCGGATTCGTGTTCAGCGACCCCGAAAACCCCTTTGAATGTTTATATAACTTTTGAAAACAAAAAAAAAATTTCGAAAAAGGGGGGAGGACAAACCAAAGTATTACCCAAAATTTTACTCGTTGCCAAAGGGTTGTATTTCCTTCCTCCTCCCCACGCCAAAATTCTGGGACCGTCTCTGTCACACTGAGGTGACTCTTGAAAACAAGCTCTCGACACTTTCCCGCCCTTTTATGTTTTTCTCATTTGGTTTCATTTAGTCGCCGAATTATGTTCAGCAATTTCTTTTGCAAGGGCATACCAAAGGGATTGCCTCTGTCAAATTTTCCGCTGACGGCCAATGGTTGGCCAGCGCAAGTGCGGACAAAACCGTGAAGATTTGGAGCACCGTTGACGGGAAATTGGAGAAGACTATCCAAGGCATGAGTTTTTGAGTTTTTCTTGCATTAATGTGATCTGTTCCCATAAATTTTCCGGGTGATGGGGGGGAGGGGGGAACGTTATGACCCGGTCCATCGGTCCGATAGGCGACTCCTAGGAAAATTTTTGGAATTTTTAATGCATTTTGTTAATTTATCTTTAAGGAAAATCACTGCTTCTTTTTATTCTACATTTGTTTAGGTCATAAATTGGGAATCAGCGACGTTTGTTGGTCGTACGACAACCGAATGATTGTCAGTTGTTCTGATGACAAAACATTGAAGTTGTTCGATGTGCAACAGGTCTTTTGGTGTAAATCAGAGTTGCCGAGTTAAATATCGGGTTTTTAATTTCCGGTTTCTTGTTTAACAAAGAATTCATATGAAAATGGGTTTTGGCAGCTCTGTGTCAGAATTTATACTACTAAAAAATTAATCCATTTTTCATAAGAATTACAGGGAAAAACATTGAAAACTTTCCGTGGTCATCAGAATTATGTATTCTGTTGCAATTTCAACCCTCAATCGACTCTTTTGGTCTCTGGCTCATTCGATGAAACGGTACAGTTAGTTTTTTCGGTTTGACTTTCGGCGCTACTTTAAAAAAATTACATTTTTGTATACAAGAAATGCATATTTTTGTTCGAGTTTTCGTTCAGGAGTAAGGAATTAGCCAAATAAGCGGCACGGACTCCTAAAACATTTGCATAAAACAACTTAAAAAATTATTCAAAGAGCCTTTTTTAAAATAGCGCCTGTTTTTCTTACTACAATGATCTTTTTTTCTTACATAGTTTGCATTTTTCATGTTCTTTTGGCCAGGTGCGCATTTGGGACATTCGGAATGGCAATTGCGTGCGCACTTTGCCCGCCCATTCGGACCCCGTCAGCGCCGTTGCGTTCAACCGGGACGGCTCTTTGATCGCCACCAGCAGCTACGACGGCCTGGTCAGGATTTGGGAGACCAGCAGTGGCCAATGCATGACCACCCTCGTCGGTGGGAGCCGATTTACATTGGCATTGTCTTACCATCCTCTTTAGACAATGAGAATCCGCCAGTTTCATTTGTCAAATTTTCGCCAAATGGCAAATACATTTTGGCCGCTACAATGGACAGGTGACAACGTAGAAATGTTGTGCCAACTGATGAATTTTTTAGCCAGCTCAAACTTTGGGACTTCAATAAGGTCAAATCCCTCATTTTTTTGTTTGTAACTTAAAATTGTTCAGGGAAAGCCGCTAAAATCCTACCAAGGACACGTCAACAAAAAATATTGCATTTTTGCTAATTTCTCTGTTACCGGAGGCAAATGGATCGTCAGTGGCTCAGAGGACAATCGCATTTACATTTGGAATTTGCAGACGAAGGAAATTGTCCAAAAGTTGGAGGGACACTCAGGTTCCTCCTCCCTTCTTTTCAGGCGTTTATAAAACGATTTGACCGTTTTAATTCATTTTCAGATATGGTTTTATGCACTGATTGTCACCCCAATAAGAATATGATTGCTTCCGGTGGGCTGGAAAATGACCAAACGGTGCGCCTTTGGACAAGCGACTATTGAATTGATTTGGTTATTTGTTCCACGTATTATTAAAACAATGAACACACATTTCGCATTTTCACAACAATTCCAATTCGTTTCCAGTTTTGTGTAAAAGTAAAAGTTGATTGTGAGTTTTTTCATAATTTTTGTTTGTATTAGCAATTCCAACAAAGTTCGAGAAACTAAAGTAGAGAAATATTTATCTAACAGAAGATTATCGAGATTTATTAAATTTTTTGAGCCATTTCTCCATTTCATTTTCCTTTAAAAAATCGTCAAACGTTTTGTAGCTCGTTTCCCCAGGTACAAAGGCATCCGGCATTATCTTGGCATCTAAAACAAATTCGCACAAGTCAATAAATATATTTGGATTAGATTTTCCATAATTCATTTTGGTGAAATGGCAGTCAAAAATCAATCGTACAATAAAATCCCAATTTGGTGTTTACAATTAGTAATTAGAGCTCGACCTGGATCCAGCCCTGGATTTTCCTGGACAAAATTTTAGAATTTATTATTCCAAGTGACCGATGTTTTTTAAGTTTTCAAAAAAAGATTAAATTAATTTAAAAATACATTATTATTATTATTATCAGATATTTTTAGGTGTTTCTAAGAATTAATTAATTTTTTCAAACATTTTTTTGATTTTTAAGATGAGTTCCAAAAAATCCAGGTCCAGGCCTGGATCCAGGTCTCGAGGAGCCTGGAGTTTTCCTGGACCTGGATTTTTGTCCAGGAAATCAAGGTCCAGGTCCAACATGTAGTCCAGGTCCAGGCTTTTTTCAAAATATCGAGCTCTATTAGTAATTTTAGTTTTGTATGAATAACTAATTGCCAGTACTTTATTATAATTGCATGTTGTTGTTCAGCTCAGACTTTTTTCCCTTTCTTTTCGCCCATTGCCGCTGCAAAGGCCGCTTCGATCGCTTTTTCGTAATTTACACCGGGCACAAAAAAGTCAGGGAAAAGTTCAGCCGCTGAATTTTAACGAATATTTTCAAGACTAAGTTTTGTTTTAGAAAACTGTAATTACCCAATGGAAATTGACTTACTCGGATCGTTGGCGTATTGCGAAAAGTCTTTGACTCCGACTTCCTTTAGCACTTCTTCGTCAATTGCGAAATTTCCCGTGTAATCGCGCGAGTTTTTGGAAAGAATCACATAAGCCGCGTCGGCAATAATTTCAGGCTTAAACAAAAGCATTTTAACAATCCTATCAATATATGCCATTGTTTTCAAAACGACACTTAAAAACCGGCTTTTCGGCTAACATAAAATTAAAAACACGAATTAATTGGTATTTTTATATTTTAAATTTGGGGGGGGGGGAACCAAAGGGAGGACCCTTTTGAAAGGGAATTATTTCTTACCCAATTTTCGGTTTCATCATTTTTTTTGTCGCATCAGTTTGCTTCCCCCTCCTTTCGCTCACTTTTCTCGAATTGCGCTGCCCTCTGCCCGAAGTGAGCATTTGTGTGGCTGCCGTCCAAATGGTCGTCCGTGGCCAAAGTGCGTTCACTGCGATGCCATCTTTGCGGAACTCTTCGTGCATTCCCAACACACACATTGACATGCCGTACTTGGACATGGTATACGCTTAATTGGCCTTTGGCGACAGAATGGCACAACGGATGACTCACCGACGTGAGGAGCGAACCATTGTTTATCCATCAGCAAAGGCGGACTCAAATTGAGAATGTGCGGGTTCGAAGTTTGACGCAGATATGGCACACACTTTTGGGACCTTTTAAGGGATCGACCCAAATGTGAAATTTGGCCGGTTTGAGTGATTCTCACATTAAAAAAGTGCCACGCACATTCACCGAATGCATTAAATCGTAACGTTTCATCGGAGTGTCCAAAGTGTTGGTGAGTGAAATGGCGCTGGCATTGTTCACCAGCGAATCGATGGCACCGAATTTTTTCACCGCCTTTTCGACCGCCTCCTCCACTTGCTGTTCATCACGAACGTCGACTTGGAGAGGAAGGGCCTTCCCACCAAGCTAAAAAAGAAACAAATACAAACGAAAGCATTTGAGTGGGGACTGGGTCGTTTTGGCGCCGACGTTTTGGCGCCAGCCTCAGTTTTTTTATTATAACTTTTTTTCTTGTTGACCAAATCTAACAATCTTGGTATCATTCGAAAGCCCTTCACAAGCTCTATTAGCCTTACAAAAAAAACAAAAATTTTAGCTTCTAAAAAAGTTATTAAGAAAAAAACTCAAAAATTTCGACTTTTTTGGAATTTCATGTTATAACTTTTTTGGTAATTGTCTAATCGCGAAGCAATAGCTTAGAAATATCTTCTAAACATGTTAAGCTTTCGATTGATACCAAGATTGCTGGATTTGGTTAACAACAAAAAAAGTTATAACCCAAAAACTTGGGCTGGCGCCAAAACGTCGGCGCCAAAACGATACGGACCCTTTGAGTGTCATCCCATTATACGGTTTAATTACTAAACATTCCGCTAATCCCCCCCCCCAAAAAATGGCACTTTTTCAATTTCCTCCGCTGCACTGTAAATTGTCCCTGGCAACTTTGGGTTGTCCTGAGTTGTCTTCGCGCAAATGACTATGTTCGCGCCGTCTTTGGCCAATTTAAGTGCAATTTCCTTGCCAATGCCACGCGATGCCCCCGTTATGACAAAAGTTTTGCCGAGAAATTTTCTAAACATGAAATTATTTTGTTTCATAACAGCAAGGGAATGACCAACCCCGTGTTGAGCATGACTAATGGGACTCAGAAAGGTGTTGACAAATGAAAAACAAAAGTGCTTTTAAAAGTAAATAAATATGTAAAAAACAATTTAACTGTAAAAAATTAATTTATTAGTTTATTATCACTGATTAGGTACTTAACATCTTATCATTGATAAGTTATTCAATTGTTTACGAAGCAAAAAATAAATAAACAAAAATGTGTTACATAGGATATTGATTGTTTGTTTTCGTATAATTTCAATTTGTCGGTTGCATCACTTTGGCAATTTCAACCTCCTCTTTTGTAATGTCCAAAAATGACAAAATAAATGCATCAAACTTTGCTAAAAAATTCATTGTCAGATGAATTAGGTAATTAAGCCCACCCATTGTCTAATTATTTTTGCGAATTTTACTTCCGATTAGTGTGAAATTCTTTTGCGTTTCATTCGCTGTTCTGACGAGAACTGAGAGAGTGCCCTCGTCGCGAATTGGGTCCATGTCACGCCAAATGCAAATGTCCGAACTTATGGCGAAGAACTGGAGAATGAGGCTGTTAATAATTAGCCCTTTTTAAACAATGCTTTCCATTCACACTTTGTCCAAAGAAGCGTATGTTGAGCCGGGAAAAGCAACATCAGTTGACATGAACACTTTGGCACTTTGGAAGAGATGCAAATTGTGACAAAAATGGACACCCAAATTTGTGATCACCAAATGTTTCACGTCAACGGGGGCAATTCCATGTGCTTGCAATGCTAAACTAAATCCGATTCAACATTGTGCAAAATGGAGATTGATTTGCCGACCTTTGACCAGTGCTTGGCCTTGCCTTGGGCCCCCGGTGTTGACCAACACCGTCTCACTACCACTCCCTTTGACCAAATAAACACTGATTTTCTGCTGATTTCGTTGTTTAGCGTCGATAACAACAGCGGAGACCAATTCACTGACAATAGAAATACCAACTTTTGAATCGCCAAATGCTGCTTTTGCTTTGAATTTTGAGTTTATGTCGAACTAAAGCATCTTCATTTGCGATGAGCAAAAAAAGAAGCAAAATTGTATCCGTACCAATCCAAAAGATGCCTTTTCGGGGAATTCCGTGGAAATTCGAAAAGATGGGCCGTGGCCCGGGACGATTTCGTCACTCCCCTGCCAGCAGAGGAAGCGCGAGATGAGCTGTCGATCAGGACAAATGCTGCACTGTTTCCATGGCTGATCAGACAACCAATCGTTTTCGAACTCAAAAAGATCGCCTGAGGGAATTTTAGGAATGAACAGAAAAATGGGAAGGAAAAGGGATAAAGCAACCGACAATCGAAGTGACCCATGGCACACATTTGTCACCTTGCTAAATGCTTTCTTTTTTTAAATTTAAAATTATTCGAACAACTTTTTTTATTTGCTGCACTTTCACAACGATATCCCCCGGGGCCGAATGGCCACCCAAAAGAGTCACTGAAACAAATTCAGGCAAATCGGCATTAATTCTTTCTGAGCCTTCGGCGAGAATCCTTTCCGGTGTGATTAGTTGTGCATTCGGAAATAAGCCGATGTTGCCGCAATGGTCATAATGCCAATGAGTGATTACCAAATGGGAAATGCCATCGGCAGAAATGCCTTTGGCGCGGAGAGCTGAAAAGGTCGTGCTTTAGTCTAAAATTCCAATTTCTTACTCTTTTCCAATTTTTCCTTTTCGTAAGCACTCGCACAATCGACCAACATTTTGAGCTTTTCCCCTCCCCCATTTGCTTTTCCTTCGCAGTTTTCGTTGCTCGTTTTCTCTTCCACCAAAGTGACTGAACAATTCGCACTCACAAATTGAGCATCGTTCGCCGTTTTCACTTCGCCTACCAAAATTTGTTGGACCGTTACATTTCTGGGCATTAGAAAAGGCAAAAGCTGTAAATTTATAATGGAGAAAAATGACAAAAGGGTGAAATGATAATGCCTTTGAATAAATAGAATAATTCCATCGTTTAATACTATAAATAGTCGTAAAAAATAAATTAATTAATTAAATAAAATTAGAATATTCATATCCAAATGAAACTGATTGCCTTTCGTTTCACCAAAGAAATGATAAAACATTTGTCTTCTCATCGCGTTGTACGCGGACACCGAATTTGGCACATTCGCGTGCCATCGTCCGATAAAGCCATAAAGAATCCTCGGCATTTGCACGGTTCAGGCGCATTTTGTTTATCTGAACGATTGAAAACCCGAAAAATGGAGCTAACTTTCATTCTTAGCAAAATACACTGATTAATAGAGATTAGCAGAAACCAAGAAAGAATATTTTTGTAATATTGAGGTCAGCGTTGCCGAATTCCTAAACGGAGGGGGGGGGGTGAGGGAGGAATGGCCTTTTTTGTTGCCCCCTCCACTCCCCCTCTGGCTATATACCTAATCTCGGTCCCGAGCTGAGTCTTCCAGGCTTAAGCATCTTTCTTTCTTGTGAGTTTCGTAAAATTTACGAATTGCTTAATCTTTACGAAAATTTTGAGTTTTTCCAACTCTACCGCACTTTCATTGGCACAGCATCTAACCGAATAATTATGCCATTTTTGCCATCGACAACTGGGAAGTACATCAAAGTGAGCTCGTCATGGAATTCATTATGGCCCGAAATGCCCTCGTAGTCATTGAGAAAGTCACCGCATCCGTAAAGAATCAATTTCCCTTTATACACCTGAAAGCGGCACTCGTAAAAGCAGCTATTTGAGTGGTCGTTTGTTTGATCGGTAAAGTCTAATTAATTGGTTTTTAAATCACACCTCCGATTAGAATTAATTACCAATCTCTTTGATTTTTTTGCCGCCCTTTTGAATTTATTATCGGCTGATCACCTCAATCGCTTTCGGGTGATGTGATGAGTGACCGTACAAAATGTCCACCGTCCCACTGTCGATCAGCTGATGAGCAAAGTCTCTCTCCGTCTTCGATATTTCGTAGCCCCAATTGCCGCCCCAATGAAGCGAAAGGACGACGACGTCGCCGGAGGGTCGACGGTTCTGATTATTGAAATGTGTTTTTTGTGATTGTGCTTTATTTGGTAAATGGCTTCTCCTCCGTCCCCTTTTCGCCCTTACTTTTCCAATTTTTCGTGCGATTTCTTCCGCACTTTTTGTCGAAATTCCGTCGTGTAGAAAGTTGACCCCTCCGCGAGTCCCAGCGGCCGCCCACGACGAAGGCACACCGCTGCTGTCGTCGCCCCAGGCGAACACCAACACGCGTCGCCCTTGCCCAATTTCAATCGCTGCGGGCGCGTCCGTCTCCAATTCATTGCGTCCGGCGCCGACAGTTCGAATGCCGACTTGGCGCAGAACGGAAACAGTTTCGGCAAGACCTGAGGGATTTTAAATGGATGACAGTCAAATAAAAACAAGAAAATGCCAATAATTCCACGACCGACTCGCGCCCACCTTTGTGGCCCCAGTCGAGCACGTGGTTATTGGCCAACACGCAGCAATCGATGCGAGCACTGGTCAAAAAGGGCACATTGTCCGGATGCATTCGGTAATTAATGCCTTTGCGGGGCCAACTGACAAAGCAAAAAAGGGCAATGGACGAAGAACACTCAAAATCAATCACTTGTCTTCGCTGGTGGTCACTGATGTCTCCAAATTGATGATTCGGACGAGCGGCTTCCATTCGTCCAAAATTGGCAAGGCATCGCCCCAGGGGTAGTCGAAGTCCCTTCTGCAACGGAAGAACAGAAATTCACTAAGATGTCCGCATATTTAGTCATTAGCAATTGCAATTCAGTGCTTTTGATCGTTAACTCATCGAACGGTCGCATTAATTTTCATCCATTAGCTTTAGAATGCCCACTTTTGTGGCATTGGCCCCGAGTGGCGTTCGGCCAACCGCACGTAATCGTTGGCATCGTTGACAAATCCCTCGTACAAATGCGACTCCGATGGGTGGGGAAGGATCTGATCGACGCCTCTGCCGGCCATCACATCGCCGCAGAGGAAAAGGCGCACGCCCAACTCAACGAAGGCCATTCCGTTGCGCATCAGCCAGCAAATGGAAAGACAAAACAGAAAATCCCAAGGCAATTAATCCTTTGATTTTCCATTTGTAAATCCACACAAAAAAAAAAAACATTGGGGCGAAATCATTCGAAAGATTTCGAAAGTGAGCGGCGCAGTCGATCAATTTGCTAAATGTGCTTGTGTGTGTTCTCGACTTTTCTCGCCTCTTTTCTCCATAAATAATATTTTGTTGTTGTTTTTCCCTTCGCCGTCCCTTTGGCCAAACGATGGCGGAAGCATCAAAGGGCGGAAAACATCAAAGGAAAAGAATTGATTGATTCAATCAATCAATTAGGAATGAAAGGGGAGCTCGGGGCAAAGGGGTGGACAAATGGCGGAAGAGAGCGCAATGCCAACAGAGACAAATGGGCAGCGGAGATTTTGAAAAATTCAAATCGAATTCGAATTTGGGTCAATGCTTTTCCTTTGTGTCTGTTCTTTTTGTCCCGTCCACACATAAGCAACCATTAATAAACAGAAGTGATGCGAATAAAGACAATAAATTGCCCTAAGATTCCTTCCCATGAAAATCCGACACTTTTTGCCAAAACATTCTCAAAATATGCCCTCCCCCCGTTTTGGGATCTCCTCTTTCGTCTGTCCTTCTCAATTGTCTCTTCTCTCATATTTGTTCCCTTGGGACTGTTATCCGTTAAATCCCCCCTTTTCACTCATTTTCAACATTCGCTTCGTTTTTCTTAAACATCCAATACAAAATAAAATTTGGCCTCAAATTTATGAATTCAAACTCAATAATTGTGCCATAAATGCCCTTCGCAATTTGCCGGCTCAATGCAAGGTCACTTTTATCAGTGATTGATCATCTTTCCTCTCTTCGATCAGTGCATCACTTCCATTAAATGTCTTTTAAGCCGAGTTTTGCGCTTTGTCCGTGCCAAGTTTCTCTCCCACCACCTTTTGCTCGCCTTCGCTTGTGTCTTGTACATTTTTCTTGGTGCTTTAATGTTCCAACTTTTGGAAGAACGCCATTTTCTTGGTTAAACTTAATACATTCGTATTTTTAAAATTGTCAAATTTCAAAAAACAGAATCAAAAGCGCGTCACCTCCGCCGTGTCGGCGCTGACTCTGAAAAATACGCTGAAGCGGTGTGGACGGAAATTCAGAAAAATTTGCAGGAAATTCCATGGGACGAAATTAATGAAAATAAAATGGTGGCCGAAATTCGGGCAGCAACGGAGGAGAAGTTTCATAATTATGTGGACACGGTTTACGTGGCCCATCGGGCAGTTCGGCACGGCTTTGAGGAAGTAATTATCACACTTTCCTCCCCCCCTTCTCAAATTTGCACCCAAATTGAGAATCCTCCGACTTGGGACTTCAAGAATTCACTGTTCTTCACCGCCACAATGCTCACTTCGATTGGCTACGGTTTCGTCTGTCCGTCGACCTTCGAAGGTCGGCTTTTCGGCGTCCTCTATTGTTTGATCGGTTTGTCCGTCGTTTGTTGGCCATTTGCGTTAATTGTCCTTTTAATTGTCAGGGATTCCGTTGACTTTGGTCACTGTGGCAAAGTGCGTCTTTCTTTTTCTGTTTTTTCTCAACTCATTTGCCTCTTTTTTTTTGTTCAAGCGTTGCCAAATTCTTTTCTGAATTTGTTTTCCTCCTCCATTTTAAAATTTGGGAGATTTGTGGCCGTTTTCGAAATTTCGGTCGGCCTTCGCCGTGTCTCTCTTCGCCCGGGGCCAGCGAAATGTTCGGCGACAGCGAAGACGAAGAGGCACATTAGCGTATTGCTAATTAGACGTTGCTAATTGGGTATTTAGAGCATTTTGGATCGGGTCCGTCTGGTCCGTTTCCCGCCGTTCGTTGCCTTCGGAATGGTCGTCGCTTATGGCTTTTTGGCCGCTTTCGTTGTGCAACGGTTCGAACTTCGCTGGACTTATTTGGAGTCGCTGTACTTCATGTTCATTAGCATTCTGACCGTTGGTGAGATGAGTCAATTAACGCCCATTAATTGGCAATTCATTCCCATAAAAAAGGCTTTGGCGATTACCGTCCCCAATCGGAGAATATGTTCACCGTTCTGCTCCTGGTTACCTGTGGAGTGATTTTCACGACAATGTGTAGGCAATAATTGGTTAATTTTCCCGAAAATTGGAAATTCATAGGCATGGATGTCGTGGGGCGAATGTATTTGAAGGAAATTCATTATTTGGGCCGAAAATTGCAGTCGAATAACCCATTTTATATGATCAGAGAGGCGAAAGCGAAGTAAAGAAACAAACTTTTGATTTTGAATTGACTTTCGGTGACATTTAAGAAGACGCCGCGCTGCGATGGCCAGTCTTTTGGCCCAATTGGCCAAGGGAATGATTTTCGCACACAAAAATTTCTCGGAGCTTCAGAAAAAGATTTCCATCCGGAAATTTTCAATGCGTCGAAGGCCTTCCCACATTTGTGAGCATTTAATAAAGCAAAAAATTAGCAAAAAAAAAAATGCAAAAGTGCCCGACGGCAAATTCATGTTCGCCCGTCTTCCGCCCGACCCGCCGCGCGAGTGCCAAGTGATTTCCACGTCCGCTTACAGCGTCCGCTTGGCTTGGGGTGCCGCTTTCTCTTCGTCGGACGTTAAAGTGACTTACAACGTGCGATACAGAAAAAAGTAAAATAATCAACACCAAATCAAATAATGGAATTGTTTGAATTCAAAGGTACGAATCGTCCGACGGAGAAGGCGAAACGAAAGTGCCGAAAATGCGCGAGTTGAAAGGCATTTCGGTGAAAGCCCCGAGGGAAGGGGGGAGACGAACAATTACCCCTTAAGGGATTCGCGATTGAGATAATGAGTTTAGCCTCGTGCACCCTTTACGAGTTTCGCGTCACCGCCGTTTCGAAGTATGGCGAGAGCAAAGCGGTCATTCTCGTCCAATACACAGGCAATGGCACATCCAAAAAGGGCATTCAGCGGAAGTTCAGAACCCCAACTGAGCCCACAACATTTGCTGGCCACCAAATTAAATGGAAACACCGTCCAATTGACGTGGGAAGCGCCGTACAAAAGGACAAACGATGTGAAGGTGAACAGAAACACGGCACTGCCCAGAAAAGACATTCGTTGGCAGCATTATATGGTCTATTGGACGGACAATGCCGAGGCACGGCTCAGTGAATGGCAAAAGATGACGGTGTACGGACGACGGGTCATTTTCCCGGAATTGAAGCACGATTGGTTCTATTTGTACTGTGGTGAGAAGAGAAAGAAATTATGGCACAATGGACGAAGTGCCAAAAAAGGAAAATGCCAATTTAAATTTCAAAGGCTATAAACGGAGCGGCGGGTGTTTCATTTTAATTGGCATTTAAATTAGCAACATTTTCAGCTAATGCCTGCTTTCAAAATGGCCAACGTTCGCCTCTTTCCCGTGCAATTTTCGTAAAAACCGATAAAATGGAAACGAACAAAAAATGTGAGAAGGACGGCACAGAAAAAGAAAGGATTCCCTTCCCTCCCATTCATTCATTGCCAAGGCATTGGCCATTCGCGCACCATCGAAGTGATGGAAGCGATTGGACAGCGCGAGGAATGGGCGGACGAAAGAACGCCGCTGCTAAAGCGTGCCAAATACGCCTCATTCGCCGCGTGACAGCAAATTGAAAGAGAAAAGCAAGCACAAAGCGAGAACATTCCCAAAACAAAACAAGTTTTGCATTTTATTCACACTTTTTCTAACTTGCGTATAAATCGGACTCATTAATTTGTAAGCGAAAGTTAATTAGTGCCAAAAAGGGACATTGGCACTGACAATGAGTGAATTAGCAGCCCGGGAAGGCAGCAGAAGGGGTGGGTGGGCAAGTGGAATTTTGAAATCAAAGGCAAAAACTTTTTTTACAATGACAACAAAATTATTTTCAAACAAAATTTAGGGAAGAAAGTCCGGCGGTGCCAATCGAAGCAGAAGAAATGCTTTTTCTTTCTCGAAAATTCTTAAAAAGATAAAGAATTGCTAAATGATTTTTGTAAAAATGCCAATTTTTTTGGTTTTCAAGTCAAATTCATCCTGAGATTTCTTTTCTTTTTTTGAATTTTGTTAAATGGCCAACCAATGGACAAAAATGAATATATAATTTATTCATTTGAAAATGGGGAATTGGGGGCAAATGAAATAAATATTATTATTATTGTGCATTATTATTTTATTAATTGGTTGGCGCCTTTAACGGTTCATCTTCTGCCGAACACCCATCCGCCTCCGAAGCCGGCGCCACGCGCACCCATCGAATTGCCAAACCAATCGAATTGGCGCTTCATACGCAGCGGAGCGAAGACCCCCGCGGAGCAAAGAGACACGGACAGAAGCAGAAGAAGAAGAAGCAAAACGGAAGGGAGAAGAAGCGAGCGGAGGAAAGGCATTGTTTTTAATTGATGAAGGTTTAGGACACAGGAAAATGGAAGGAATGAACGAAGAAAATGAAAAGTGCGGAAGCACCGGTGGCACACGCATTTAAATAGGGGGAAGGGGAAGGGCACGGGGACTGATTAATGGGGCAATAAAAGTGTTTTGGTGGAAACATTTGCGAAATGGAGAATGATTGAGTACAAAGTGAGTACTTTGGCGGCACTGTCATCATTCGTTGTAATAATTCGTTGGAATTGGCAAACTTTCGCCATTGGCCGTAAATCAACCAACTCAAAACGCATTCAGTTGAAGAACGGTCGGAAAACAAACAGAAGAAAGACCGGCTGACTCCGAAATTTATGAAAGATTGTCGAAAACAAAAGGACATTTACGGCAAATGGACGGAGGGCGAAAGTTTGACAATTCCAACGAATTATTACAACGAATGTTGACAGTGCCGCCAAAGTACTCACTTTGTACTCAATCACTCTCCCAATTTCGCGAAACTTCCCATCAAAACACTTTTATTGCCCCATTAATCAGTCCGCGTGCTCTTCCGATGCCAACCAATTGGTAAATATCTTTTTTTCTCTTAAAATGGCTTCCATCCGTCTAAAATTTTAATGCTATTCTGTTAACAATTTATTAGAAGTTAAAAGAAATTTATACCAAAAATAATAGTACAAAAATTTAATTATGCGTAATGAATTTGCAAATTGATCAATTCTAAATTAAGTGAAAATATTTAATTCTTAATTTGAGCTTGCTTTATATCTGAGCATTAACTTTGAATATTTTTTATAATTTTTATTATATTATTTATATATTTACAAAATAAATTCATGATAAAAATTCCAATGGTTCGGTGAGCAAATGTTTGTTTTTTGTTACTTCAATTATTCACTGATTGTCCCATTAACGCCACAACTAAAATTGAATGCCAAGCGGGGCGATCACTGCAAAGTGCCGACAAATTGTGCATCCTTTCGCGGCCCATTCTTCCGCCGGTCAAAGTGCCATTTGGCCGTCCGTCGTGCCGTTGCCCTCTCCGTTTTTCTTCCCAATTGTGCCCGTCTTCAGAAAAGTGTCGTGCCATTTTTTAACTTGTTCTCGCGGCGGCGGGTCCATTCCAAATTCGGTCCGAAATCTGAATATTTTTTGCATTTTATGGTCATTCATTAGCCCTTCACCTTCGTGCTGTTTGGGTGTACGAATTGGTCTCTTCAAACCAACAGACCAATTTGGCCCTTTCCAAAATGCTAAAAACGCGCGACGCTTTCGACGCAGTGGCCATATTGGCAATAAAAGCAAGTAATTAATTAAAATAAATAAATGGGTAATTAGTGAAAGCAAAGAACTTTTTTGTTTCTTGGCACTATCTTATTGATTTTTTAAGAGAAGCTTTACGAAAAATCAGTAAATAAAGGGGAGGGACAACGACCCCCGGGGGGAGGGATGCTTTTGTTTATTATTTGAGGGAATTGAAAAGAAAAAGGAACGGAGGGAAAAGCAAACAAAATAAGGCGAGAAAAGACCTCACATAAAAATTTAAAGGAAATGAAAAATAAAATAAAATAAAATGTAAAATATAAAATTAAAATGAATGAATGAAAAGAAAAATCTTTGAGAAAGAAAGGCCAATGGCAAAAGCAATTAAATTAATAAATCACCGACAATTGGCACTAACAACAAAAAAGTCCAAAGTTCGTCCGTCTGATCAGCCAATGGCTTATTCCCCCCCCCCCTTCCCCGTGCTTTCTCTCCGTTCGCAAATGTCGTCGCCCGCCTTGGCCAATTGCCAACACTTTTCTGGGGGGGGGCGTATGTTGAGCCGGGAAAATAAGCTCAAAATTAAATAATTATGATTAAAAAACCAATATTTTCTGTATATATTTTTTTAAATTCTGACTAACTCAGCAGCAAATTGCGAAGCACAAAAACAATTTTTATAATTCACAAACTTTGGTAATTTCCAATTTATATTAAATATAAAAATTATCACTATAAAACCCAATAAATTTTGAGAAATGACTTTAATTTTGGCTTTGTCTCTTTGTTCGGCGCTTTAAACAAAGGTCAGCAACAGCTGTTGACGACGATTGGCCAGCAGAGGCGGAGAGTTCACTTTGACAACAAACGGCGGACTTCGGCAAAGATTGGCCATTGGAGGAAAAAAAGGCCAACGCTTTGCATTCACTCAATTCAGTGGTCTAATTGCCAAAATTTAAATATTAAAGAATTTAAGTGTTATTTAATCATTTAATTTGCCTTCCCTCCTATTTCCCCGTCAATTGTTCCTTTTCATCAAAATGAATAAATAACCCCAAACTCATTTTCATTTTCTTCCTCCGCCCTCCCCCGAGGCTTCTTCTGCTGCTGCAATTGGTGTGAGGAGATAATTGACCCGAATGGGTCCCATTCATCGCCATCAATGCCCCTCAAGTCCCATTGGGACCCGCCCGAGGAGAAGTGCCGACCCCCCCCCCCCCCGAAAACGTCGTCCATTCCCTCCCTCCCCCGCCCCTCCCCTGCTCTTATCGCTAAAATTTTGGGAAAATGGCAGTTACGGGATGAATGTGGAACAGAAGGAAAAAGGGGTTCATCCAATCGTATCGTCCAATCTATACACTCGAGAATTACGAACCCGCGTTATGTCGGATTGAGGCCCCATTGGGATTGCCATTGTCCAATTGACCGGTCATCAGCCGGACCGAATCAGAAACACAAAAACTTTTGTCGGATAGACCAACCCGAAAGAATGGCAGTGATTTAAATTTAAAAATTTTTTAATTTTTAAAGTCCTATTTATAAATTCAATGCTTTTTAGAAATAGAATTTAACACATCATTTAAACTTTCATATGAATTGAACCCATCAGTTCGATGAAGACAATTTGGGCTCGAATTGGTCAGCCGATCACTTTGCCCTGTGAATTTGAGTCGTCCAGCGGAACAGTCGCCGGCTCTTCCGATCAAATTGAATGGCGTAAAAACGGCACGCTGATTTTTAATGCTTTTGGCACTGAGCCGGGCTTTTTCGCTTCTGACTATGAGGGCAAGAGAGGAGAAAAGGGAAATTTATGAAACAGCGCAAATACAGGCCGACTTTCGCGAGCTTCCGCCATGGATTTAACAATTCATTCAGTACAGCTGCGTGATCAGTCCCTTTTTTTATGTTCGATCAGTCGTTTCCCCCGGGGGAAAACCGTCGGCGGAAAGGAAAACGGCGAAATGATCCGATTGATAGTCAATGGTCAGCCCAACCATCAAATTAATCGACAGCACAACTTATGATTCAGTTATCCCTCGCATTTTGGAACCATTGGACGGATTGAAAATATTTGTCAGGGAAAACGGCACCCTGCGGCAAAACTGTACGGCCGATGGAATTCCATCTCCGAGCATAAAATGGAGCAAAAAAATGGTGGAAAGAAATTTATTTGAAAAATTAAAATATAATTTAGAAAAATGGCAAATGGAGGATAATGAGTTACAACCGACAATTGATCATTGAACAATTCTCTGCCGATGATGAAGTGAAAAGATTATTTAGTCACATGATAACCATTTCTTGTAAATTATTAAATTAAGGGGGAATTTAATTGCGAGGCCCAAAATTTTGAAGGGACGGAAAATGCCATTGTCACAATAAAAAGGCGAAGTAAAATAAAAGAAGAAAGGGATTTGAGAAGCAAATGACCAACTCACTGTCAGAACCACTGCGAATTGACCGTGAAAATGCGTCGCTTTTAAACAAAACGGCGGTCGAAGGGGCGGCGGTGTTTTGGCATTGTTCGGTGGAGCAGCGAAAGCAATGGGACGAGGGCAAAGTGCGCATTCGGTGGACAAAGGGAGGAAAAGCGATGAATGCGATGGAAGTTGGCCTCAGGGCGCATTTCAACGACGAAGTCGGAACGGACAACCAAACCAATGCCAAACATTCCATCCCAGGGACACCCTCGTTTCGGCGCCAGCCCTGTTTTTGGACTATAACTTTTTTCTTTGTCAACCAAATCTAACATTATTGGTATCATTCGAAAGCTCTAAGTGTTCTCTATTAGCCTGCTAAGTTTCAAAAAATTTCGTTAATGCTCAAAAAAATTATGACTAGAAGAATTCAAAAAACCAGGCCACATGTGTACTTTTGGCCATAACTTTGTTCAAAATTGATCAAATTTTTTGGAATTATGCAAAATAATAGAGCATCAGAAGGGCTCTCGAATTATACCAACAATGTTAGATTTGGTGGAAAAATAAAAAAGTTATAGTCCAAAAACTGGGCGGGCGCCGAAACGAGGTGGACCCCCATCCCATCCATTAGGACGGCTCTTTTGGCATAATGTTTTTGCGGCGGACAGACAGTGGTGAATTCGAATGCCACGCGACACTTTTGGACTCAGCGGACGCACTTTTGGAGAGCGACAGCGTAAAAGTGCAGCTGAACGTGCAATGTGAGACCGGACGGATTCTCCAGCAGGTAGCTAATGCTATGGCATTCTGTTCAGATAAACCCGAAGTGTCCCCGAAAAGTCGTCGCTTTTACGCGCTTCGCTCGGACCATCCGGCGGAATTGGAGTGTCTGCTCGAGGCCAATCCGTTGCCGACTTTGGTCAAATGGACGAAAAATGGCCGAACAATCACTGAGCACACGGAGAAAACCATCGATCGTATGAAAAACTGGGCGATCAAAGGAATTCTTCTTATTGAAGGGAATTTGCTGCGAAGTGCCGTGCGTATTCCTTTCGTAAATTTTCGCGAATCCGCCGGCATTTACAAATGCGAAGCGGAAAATATCATCGGAGTCACCGAGCCAAATTTGGAAATTCATGTCGTGGTGGCAGAAGCGCCAAAATTCACGAGAAGCCCGGCACCAAAATATATAGTGAAGGCGGGGGAAAGGGTGGAGATCGAATGCGAGGGATTTGGGGAGGTGCCGATCAGAAGAGTGTGGAGCCGAAAGGAGGACGGGGTAAGCGGAAAAGAGAGAGAGAGGGGAGAGAGAGAGAGAGCAACAGAGAGAGAGAGAGAGCAACAGAGAGAAGAGAAAGCAACAGAGAGAGAGAGAGAACAGAGAGAGATAAAGATAGATAGATCAACAGAGAGAGAGAGAGAGTGCCACCCAATTCAGAGGCACCGCTCATTCTCCGAGGCCAAATTTGCGATTGCCAACGCCGCCCACTCTGACCATGGCAATTACTGCTGCGTTCTGATCAGTTCCGTTGCCACTGTTTCGCGTGAAGTGCAACTGATAGTGCATGTGAATGCCTTCTCTCCCTCTCTTCTCATTTTGCCCTCATTTGATTTCTCCAGGAAACGGCCCCCCAATGTGCAACAAACTTTCGCGTCCAATGCGAAGGACAGCAGCGACTCGCAGTGTATTGGATGCCGGGATATCCCGGCGGAGATCACTCTCAGAGTTTTCGGATTTTCTACCAGCAAATTCGGAATGACACACCACCAATTACTGCTAATGAGGCATGGAAGGTGACTGGCCAACGAACTGATCAGTCCAAACTGCACGTGGATCATTTGGAATTGTTTGGCGAATATGAATTTAAACTGGAAGCAAGCAACCGAATTGGGACGACCAATTGTACCATACCCGGCACTCATTACAGTAGGAAGGGGCGGGTGAGTCAAACAAAGAAAGAAGGCGCTTAATTAAGCGTGCTCAAAATTGGACAGACCCACCAATTTTCTTCTCGTGAATTCAACCCCCGGAGTTCTGATTTTAAAATGGGACGAAGTGAAAGAGGCGAATTCGTACAGAATAAAAGGCCGGAAGAATTGTGACGCGAAAAAAGAGGGCAAAAGCAATTGGGAAGAAATGGTGCGAATGCTTTAAATTTAAACTCCGAATTCCAATTCCGGCACATTTTAGGCCCAAACTTCGGGCTCAACTTACAAATTGAGCTCAGCAAAGCTCAACCTTGGCCCGGACTCAAAGTGTTGTGCCGAATTGGTCGTCCAATCGGTGCGGCCGCCTTTCTCCGCCTCCGATCATTCGTCGGCAGTCATTTTGCCAACCGGCGAGTGATTTCGACCACTCTTTTCCAACTTCGATTTGCCATTTCTCAGGCTGTTCTGTCGGCACTCTTTCCTCCAATCTCTCATCCCTTTTTCTCTTTTCCCTGTGCACTATTTTCCTTTTGTTTCTGTTATTTGTCCTCTTTTTCTTCTATTCTCTGCACCGAGGCAATGAAAAGGCGCGACAGAATCAGAAAAAAAAAAGCGCAAAAAATGGCACAAATTCAGAAGCGAAAAAACAATGCCAAAAGCGAATGAGTGATCGGAACATGGGTTCGTTATTTTAAAATGATCAAATGGGATTGATCAGCAAAATGCATTTTCAGAAAGCAAAATTGGTCAAATTGGCATGGGAAGCGCGGAAGGAACGCCCTTCGGGGACAGTTTTGACAACGAGTAAATTTTACTAAATTTTATACATTGACGCGCGGACAAAATCCCAATCACACGCAGCCAAAAATGGAAAAAATTGTCTAAGCAAGGCACGGTCGACCCATTTTTTAGTTGTGCTCATTTGTCAGTATTTCGATCGATGTTTTGTCCCTTTTAGAGATTTTGTCCGTCGTGGTTTCTCTTTTCTTCCGTCCTTTCTCATTCTTTTTACAATTATTTTCCCTTTTTGTTCCTCTTCCTCCTCCGCCAGTGCTTTTGCCCAATGCGCCTTTGGTCATCCAATTGCCATCACTCGCAAATTATTCCCCGAAAATTACATTTGTACGAAATTCGCGCGATTTGACGAAGAGGAAGAAGGAGAAGAGGGGAGTTACAAATCAGAAGAGGTGGGAGCAAAATAATTTGGCCAAATTAATCAATTAATTGTATGTCTTTTTTTAGAGTTTTTTTGGCCATTTTCCCAGCGACGGCGTCCCTTTTTTGAATTCTTTCAATGGAATTGCGACCATTTCTGAAAACATTCAGAGAAAAAGAAACAATGAGAATAATAACAGCTCAGTGAATTCGAAATCCGTCGGAAGAACTTTCGCTGAGAATTTGCCTTCTTTTGTTGCCGAAGTGATCCCTTTTTAAATTTGAATAAAAAACAATGCCAATTCATAGAATTTGATCGCCGAAAAAAACGAAGGAAACCAAAAAAGCGCAGTGGTGGAAATGCTGCGAGAGAAATACCTTTTTGAGGATGTGGAATTAAATGTGCTGAACGAATTGCGAATTGAACATTTGCGAAAAGAAATGTCGAAGAATTGGGCGGAACGATAAGCAAAACCAAGGGACATTCACAAGGGGGAGAGTCGTACAGGGCACGAACATCTCCCCAGAAAGTTACTGGGTTTCCGGAGTCGCTGGTCACGTCTTGGCATCAATTTTGATCAAACCGCATTTCCGAAAATATTTTTAATTTTTTTAACAAAAGATAAGGGAATCAGCTTTATTATTAGCAAATTCCTTAAAACCCGTAAAAGGGATTACAAAACCCGTAACCTTTGGACCGTCCTTGGAAAAATCATCAATTTTGAGACCAAACAACGAAATTAAAATTTTTGGAAAAATAAGTTGCCCTTTCTGACACCATTTAAAATAATTAGCATAATTGTTTTATTTTTTGAAAAAGCTGAGTAAGGTCGCTTGTTTGCTTCCTCCGTTCTCCGTCACTTTCGTTTTCGCGACTTTCGCCTCCCTTTTGATGGTTTGTGCCGTCGGTCTTTTCAATGGCGGATGTGCCATTGCGTTTTCGTCATCCCTTTCGATGCGTTGTTTCCCAATCGGTCGGTCTCTTTCTTCCTTCTAATTGCGTTGTTAAAAATGGGCCTAATTGCAGAAATAATAAAATGCGAGTCACCGGTTGCTTTTTCCTTTGTTCCTCCTCCTTGCAAATCGGCGTGAATGAAATGGGCCGTCTGATCAGTGTTTTTGCCCCCGTCGCTTTTTTCACTTCCGTCGCGTTTTCCTCTGCTTCTCTGTCGTCCTCTTCGTTCATTTCTTTCCCTTCCTCTTTTTTGTCCTTCGATGGCGACAGAATTGGGCTGAGACTGCGAAATTCCGACGGAGACGGAACCTAAAACCAACAAAACATTGGAAAACATAAAAAATGAATGTTTTTAAACCTGCTTCAGAAAATGATTTAGAACCATATGTTAGTTTTAATGGCCTTATGTCAATTTTTGTGTGTTAGTTAATCTTTTTGCTTATAATTTGTTTTCTTCGAAACCCTGGCATATTCCATTTTTGCTTGCTCTTTACCTTCGAATTCTTCAGAAATCCTTTGCTCAAAGAGGGAACTTTTTGGTCGTACCAATCCGTTCTGAACACATCTCCGAGCGACTTAAATGTTGGATGAGTTTCTGTCGGTGCACTGTCCGTTGTAAATAAAAGTTGCTCCCCACCTCACAATCAGTACGCTTTGTCTGTATGGAGAATACGTTACAAATGTCAACTTTCGCCAAACGTCGCTTGGCATCCGCTAACTGATCCCCTTTGACAATGGCACAATGCTTCTTCCCAAGCTCAGCTTTAAGTGGTCCCAGCAGATAATAATTGGCGGTCACATTTGAATTAAATTCCAAAAAGCGAGTCAAAAGGCTGAAAAAATTATTTGAATAAAAAAGAAAACAAATAAATATTGTATCCTTACCTTTGAGTTTGAAAAACATTCAACGGAGTGCTGCGAAGGAGAAAGGCAACAGTCACAATCTTTTGTTCCACCAAAACTAATCGGTTTAAAAGTTCTAGGAAATTCTTTGATTGATGTTCTTCCATCATAATTGACTAATGCTTAAAAAGGACTGGAAAGGAATCGGAATTTATGTTTACAATTTTTTTGTAAATCATCGGAAACATTCAGCCTAATAAATAAGGTTTTTCATGGTATATTTTGCATATTTTTCGGTTAGATTAGGCAATTAAATATAACGCCAATTATAAAATGTTTACACTAATTCAAAAACATATTTATCACTGCATTTTTTCAGCCATAACATGCTTCATCTTACGCCAAAACGAGAGAAAAAGAATTCACAATTTTTTTTCATCAATTAACCTTTTATTGAGCCTCATTTTTGAAAAAACCTTTATATCTTTCGATGCAGAAATTTTTTCAAAATTCGAAATGGGTTTAACGTGTAGAAAAAAATGTTAGACGGAGAAAAGTAAAGTCGTTTTTTCACCATTAAAATAAAATTAACGTTAAAATTTTGGCGGATTGATTAGGCCTTGTTAAATATTAAATGTTCAGAATTGATTTAGAACGCCCTAAACGATGAGAAAAATGCAAATTGGGTGCGCGCTTCCAATCCCTGATTCACTTTTATTTCTTTCAAAATATAAATGAAAATAATAAATAAATTATTTTTTAATTTAAAATTATAATTTCAATCAATTTTCCGTTGGATTTGTTGCTCCGTTGCTCGGAGAAGCTAAATGAATTTTCATTTTGCTACCATTTCCCTTGCCTCCTCACCCGAGGGGTTGTCCGGCATCTGTTCCCAACCTGGCAAATTGTCACTTTCGATGCCCAAAACACTCGCCGAAGGGGTCGTTTTCTCTGGCAGTGAAATTATATTTTGATTACGAGATGGGCTGGGCTTCTTTTAACAATTGGCTTATCTGATGGGTTATTGGGCATTTGGTCCCACGACGGATATCCGGCATCTTCGATTTTGATCGGCTGGAACGAAGGCTGTTCCGGTCGGCCTAAACTCACTTAGCGAATCTCAAGCACTGATCAGTCGCTTCACCTCCCAATGCGCCGCCTCCTCCGCCGTTTAGGGAAGGGGCGAACCAATCGATTTGCCCCACGGAGCCATGGGGCAAAAGCACCGTCAGAAATGACAATGACCAGACAAATGCCACGACGGAGGTCATTCAAAATGATGGACTTTTATTTTTTGGCAAATATTTCTAAATAAAATTTAATTGACGAATAATGAATGAGTCCCACAAAAATATGGACAATTTGTCATAATAAAAGTGATTGCCAATTATTTTACCTGTGTATTTTATGCAATCCATGCGACAATGAAAGTGTTGTAATTATTATTAACAAATTAAGGCGGTGGAAGGGAATGTTGACAGTGCCGCCAAAGTACTCACTTTGTACTCAATCACTCTCCAATTTCGCGAAACTTCCCATCAAAACACTTTTATTGCCAAGAATTTCCAAATTCTCTGATTGAAGCGATCGCCTCGTCACAAAAATTTTCCGGAAAAAAGTCACAATTAAACACATGAAAATAATTCAAATAATTAATAAAAAATCAAAATGATTATGGTAATGAGATAGAGAGGAAGAAGCTTCCCAAAGAGGAATTTAATGGGACAATTGAGGCGACAATTGGTCCTAAATGATCGACCCTAACACCCCCCCCCCCGAGCGACGAAAAATTTAATTGTAGAGAAAATTCCGAGAGCAAAAAATGAAGTGGCGAAAAAATCCAATTTTGGATATTTTTTTTTTTTGAGTGTAGTTCGGACATTCTGGAAATAAAAGGAATCAGCTTATTTATCTACAAATTTAATTTTGTGCCTAATCCACATTGTATTTATTTTCAAAATACATATTATGGCAAAACTAATGCTCGTCATTAGAGATCGGCATTTTGAGAAAATACGTATCAGGATCAGGATTACGGACTAGATACACATACGGATTACGGATTTACGGACAAGAAATCCGGAAAATCCGTATTCCGTAAAAATCCGTATCCAGGAAAAATACGGATCCGTATACGGATTTTTTAAAATTGTCATAATTTATACGGATCAGGATTACGGACTCTTAACATCGATACGGACTTACGGATTAAAAATCCGTAAAATCCGTAGTCCGTAAAAAATCCGTATCGGCCAAAAAAATACGGATTACGGACTACGGATCCGTAAAAATCCGTATACGGATCCCGTCCGTATCCGATCTCTACTCGTCATAGATCAGAGGCTCAATTCACTGGTCGAGGCCAATTCGTGAATGTTCGAGACTGATTGGACCATTTGTTATTGGTGACTTGTCCGATCTTTTTTTCCGGAATTGAATTGGATCAATAACGCGTTCATTTTGGTCTCGGCCCCGGCCGAATCGGTGAAAGCTTCGCCAAAGCCGAAAAGGAAATGGATAGAGTGACAAAGCGGTGAGCAAATGTCGAGAAAAGACGCTCGTGGAAAAGGGGACATTGCTCGTTTGGCGGGGCTGATCAGTGAGTAGGGAATGGAGCACATGCACAGAAGTGCAACGATTTTTTATGAATAATTTTTTCGATTAAAATTTTAAATTGCTCATCTCGGCACTCCAGAAAAGTTCGTTGGGAAGTTGGTGAAACACGTGCACTGCTAAATGCCCTTCACGATCGAAATGTCGATAACAACCAGGAGAATGGAAGCAAATATCCGAATTTTTGAATAAAATTTCATTTTCAAATGTTTTCACCATTTCATATTTTCATTATTGTTTAATGTGCACATATTTTCTCCGATTTTAAAGGCATTTTTTTTGGTAAAGATCCACTATACTAATTTGGTGAATGTATAAGTACGTACGCTCCACCCCTTTTTCATTTTTGTTTACCTTTTATTTTCCAGTGGCGAGGGATCCCTCAGGCTTAGTTTTTAGAATCTTAATTTTTAAAAAAGCACATTTTTCTATTTTTGGGTTGGGGCTCAAACGACCCCGGGGCCCAAAAACGGGGGCCCAAACGCGGGGGCCCAAAAACTGGGGCCCAAACTAGAGACCGGCGCGGGACGGGATCCCGCGGGGGATTTTGCGGGATCCCAGTCCGCAATCCCGCATTTTTTGGAAAATGCGGGATTTGCGGGATTAATCCCGCGGGATCCCGTCCCGCAAAGAATTTTGAGTTCCAATCCCACAGCGGGATCCGCAAATTTGACTTTTTGTGCGGGATTATGCGGGATTTTATTATTTTTTGAAAATTTTTCTAAGACAGAATGCCAAATATTTTTAAATAAATTAAATAATAAATTTAATTAAAGTTAACTCATTTTTCATCGCAAATTTCATTCAAAATTTGTGAAATTTTCCCGGCGGCGCCTATCGGCACCGCCGGATAGGCTTTTACTTAATAATCCTGTAGAAATTGAGTCAAAAACTGCGTCATTTGGCCAATTTTGGACAAAATCTGTTAACAAATCGCATTAAATTTCATAAAATTTCTCGCAGATGTCGATAGGCACCAGGTATGGCACGGAAAGACTTCCGATTTCCGACATTTTTGGGGTCGGAATTCCGACTTCCGAAATTTTTGATGAAAAGTCGTAAATTTTTTAATTTTTTTTTAAACTATTAAGTTTTGTACAATTTCTAATAATAAATTAAACTGAAATTTTTAAAAATTTCCCGGCGGCGCCTATCGGCACCGCCGTACTCTCCTCCAAGTTCCCAAAAAGTTTTTGAAAAAATCGCGCTGTAAAAAACGTGTAAATAGCCACTCCTTTTCCCAAAAATGTTCTAAAATAATGAAAAATGACAAAAAAAGATTTTGATAAAATAATTGAATAATTTTTTCAAGCGAATATACTAAAAACATTTGTGAAATACCTTTTACTTGGTTAAGAATTAAAAAATTTAGCCTATTAAAATATTTAGAAATTTTTTTATTATATTGTATATTTTTTGAAAAATTTCCGATTTCCGACGTTTTTGGGGTCGGAATTCCGATTTCCGAAAATTTTTGGGGCCTCGGAATGCCATCCCTGATAGGGACCACCGGACCCCCTGTTCCTAGTTTTTTGAAAAATTGCACCGCAAAAAAGTGGGTTTGAAAAGAAAAAAATAGTAAATTTATGAACCGTTAATAATTTGATTTCCGATCAACTTTTTACCGTCGGATCCAATCGAAAAATCTTAGTCGACCCATCAGCCCCTTTTAATGCATCCCGCCAGCCCCTAAAAATTTATTTTTCAGCATTTTTTGATTTTTGGAAATTTTTTGAATTTAATTGAAATTTTTTCGAATTTTCCAAAATCCCGCAATCCCGCACGGGATCCCGCAAATTTTAAATGCGGGATTTGCGGGATTAATCCCGCGGGATCCCGTCCCGCAAAAAATTTTGAGTTCCAGTCCCGCAGCGGGATCCGCAAATTTGAAATTTCCGGTCTCTAGCCCAAACGCCCCCGATTGGGACTGGGTCGTTTTGGCGCCCACGTTTTGGCGCCGACGATTTGGCGCCCACGTTTTGGCGCCCACGTTTTGGCGCCAGGGTCGTTTTGGCGCCCACGTTTTGGCGCGAAGCCAAAAATTAAAAAAGGTAAAAATTTGATCAAAAATTTTATAAAAAAAAGTGAAAAACTTTTACCTTCCAATGGGTTTCTCAAATTTTCAAAAAACCACTGCGAATTGACCGTGAAAATGCGTCGCTTTTAAACAAAACGGCGGTCGAAGGGGCGGCGGTGTTTTGGCATTGTTCGGTGGAGATCCAGCCCTGTATTTTTCCGGGCAAAGTGTACAGGCACAGGCCATTTTTCGGCAACCTGGATTTTTCCTGTACATTTATTTTCCTGTACTTATGTACAGAAAAAATAGGTACAGGCCATTTTTTGAAACAGGTACAACTACGGTTTTTCAAAATGTTGATCTCTAGTGTAGATCAACATGAAGGAGTGATATGATCAACTTGCTGTGAACATTTTGTTGGTCAACATGAAAAATTGACTTAGCAAGAATTTTTTCAAATTTTTCTCTTCGCTATGCTTCAAAAAATGTCAAAACATTTTGAATATTTTTAAACTCTTAAATTTTTTCGGTTGAAATTTCAAAAGAGTTAGTGATTATAAACATAACCTTAACGGTATATTTAATAAATAATAGTCACTATCCCTAAATCAGAATCTGGTAAATCATTTTCTCAGATTGGACCCACCATATTAAAACATTTGATAAAACAAAACAGATAGAAGGCCTGATCTAATATGTTCAAAAATTGTATTTCATTTAAATCAAGTCCGGGCTTCGCAATTGTCAAAATGGATACAATATTCGTGATTAGCGACTCAGAAAACTGACGAATACATATTTTCATTTATTCAAACATAGACAAAATTTAAAAACCTGACCCTGGCGCCAAAACGTGGGCGCCAAAACGTCGGCGCCAAAACGACCTTGGCGCCAAAACGTGGGCGCCAAAACGTCGGCGCCAAAACGTGGGCGCCAAAACGACCCCGACTCCCCCGATTTGCTTACCTATTTTGGCGTTTTGCCCAAAATAACAAAAATACACCCCCTTTGAAGCGACCTAAAATTTTTTCAGAAATACACCTCAAAGAATCTACCATACCAGACCACGAAAATTTTCAAAAACATACCCCCCAAGAAATGAAAAATTTTCTCAAAAATTCATCCCCAAAATTTATTTGTTTATTTATTTACATGAATTTGTGATTTTGAAAATTATTTTAATACATATTATTTGGCTTAATTTTATTCTTTTTCGTATAAAATTTTGTCATTCATTTTTACTAGGGCGGGGAATTATATGGATATAAAATCGCAAAATATGGCCATAAAATATCGACCAAAAATCGCGAAATATGGACATAAAATGGCAAAAATATGGACATAAATTTTTTAAATTGAGGGTATAATTTCCCAAAATTTCTTTAAATTTGTTAATATAGCCCTTCAAAAATGGCTAAATATGGTATTAAAAATCATTTTAGAAGAAAAAAAACATGATAAAACTAAAATTTACTCATTTTTAGCGAAAAATCAACCAGAAAAGTGAAATTTTATCTTTTTTGCTTATTTTTGACATAAACTTATTAATTTTTAAGAAAATTTAAATTTATTCAATATTCCCGAGAAAATTTGGCGAAAAAATGATTTTTTGGAAAATTTTCCGGTTTTTGGGCTCAAAAAGGCCAATTTAGCTACTGGGGGCCGTTCTAATAGAGGTTTTTTGGAAAAATGCCAAAATATGGACATAAAATATGTATGGATAAAAATGCCATAATATGGACAAATATGGACATAAATCGCGAAATATGGAAAATATTGATATGGAACTCCATCCTAGAAGCTTCAAACCAAGCTAAAAACATGTTTTTCGTGCATTTCAGGCCCCCACAGTCCAGGAAAAAAAATATGGATTTCCATATAATTCCCCGCCCTAATTTTTACACTCCTATGAGACTTTATAAAGCCTATTTTCCATTCCGGACCTTTTGTCACTATTTTGGCATTTTTCCTCATTAATTATGTTAATATTTCGAGATTTTTCATAACTAAAAATTGCGACCTTTTATTTAGATAAGCAAAGTCAAAAGGATTTTAAATGGGAAGCGATTCTTTGGAGTTCTCCAATATTTTTCAGGAAGAGATGGGAGGATTCGTAAGTCCCTTTTCCCTTCAAAATAAATTTCAATTTTCCCTCTCAGAATGAAGGCTTTCTTAAATTATCACGCCAGAATGTGCAATTCAAGAATAAAGGCACTGGGAAAGTGTTGACAATTACTGAATCGGACATTGACCATTTGGGATGGCAAAAACTGGGGAATAAGCCCGGCCTGAAAGTGGTGACCAATTCAGGGGTGCACCATCGTTTTGGCGGTCTCAAAGAAAACGTTTGTAATTATTTTAAGCGTTTGAATACATTGAATTTAGGACTATGAAAGGGTTTCCGCTTTTACGAATGCGAAATGGCAAAAGACTCTAAAGAAGAACGAATTGTCTCTGAAAGGATGGAATTACGGTGACGCGGAATTTGAAGGTTATTTTTTTCATTATCTAATCGGTGATATTTGGCAGTTTATTCCCAATTGATGTGCTAATTTAATACAAACACTTAACAAAAGTCACTCGCATTTGATTAAGGTCAAAATCTGGTTTTCAATGTGGCTGAAAAAGTGGCGTTTGAAATTCCTCTTTCAAATGTCATGCGCTGTCAAACCGCAAAATCGGAAGCGATCGTCGAATTTCATCCTAACGAGGAATGCCCTGTCCAATTGACTGAAATGCGCTTTCACATTCCTTACGATCCTGAGAATGAGGACCAAGATGTAGTTGAGGTAAAAAAAAGCTATGAAAGATGAGAGGAAATCGGAGGGGAATGAATCGGAGACGGGAGATGCGTATACCCTAATTCCTCCCCTCACTCAAGCATAAATTCAAGGATAAAAAAGCTTTTAACTTTTTCAAATATTTTATACCTAATCCTGGCTGAATTTTCTTAACGCCGCCAAATCCGCTTAATTCTAAATATTTCTAACTCAACAAAATCACTTTTTATGTGGTAAAAATTCTGTTACTTGTAAGCTACACCTTATGCGCCGGGCTTTTTCTTTAGCTCCAAAACCCATCGTCTCCCGGGAATGGTTTTCCCAAGCCGAGTTCCTGAAATGATTGGTGTTTTTTTCGTTTAGGAGTTTCGCAAAGAAGTGCTGCGTTTTGCAGAGGTGGAAAGCGAAGCCGGCCAAGCGATTGCCACTTTGTCTGACATTCTTCTCGCCACTCCCCGCGGTCGTTACGAAATCAAAGTGTTTCAGAACCATTTATCCTTTCACGGAAAGTCTTACGATTACAAAGTGCCGCTTAAAACGATAACACGAATGTTTTTGCTACCGCACAAAGACGGACGCCACATGTATTTTGTATTGCACGTAAGTGGAGCAAAATCATGGAGGAAAAAAAGGAAAAAACCACAAAAAAAAAACCTTTTTATGGCATTAGGGCACAATCCTTATGCAGAAACAAATCTGTGCTATCTCTTCATTTTAGTAAAAAGAGATTCGAATCGATGTTCAATGCATTTTTTCAAGTTTTAAAATAAAACTTCTATTTCATTTTCTCTCGGTTTTAGTACTATTTCATGTTTCTGACTTATAAAAACCATTTTAAAAATGCATGGGCAAAACTTTAGACAATTTTTTAAGTGGTTTGAACTTTAGGAGACTTTAATACCTGTTTAGAGACTCGATATAAATATTCATTTGTTTATGAAGTTTGTCGTTATTTCGTCTTTGTTTCAGGTGAACCCGGCGGTACGGCAGGGCCAAACTCGATACCCTTTTCTTGTGCTCGAGTGCTCAAAAGAGGACTACATTGAGCTCGAATTAGGCTGCACTGAGTGAGTGACAGATTGTGAACACAATTATAATTATAACTAGGGAACCACTCGAAAATAAGTCGGTTAAAGTGGGAATCAATTTGATACTATTGGCAGAGCATGGTCTATCACTTTTTAAATATTTAATATTACGCCCCTAAAGCAATAAATCAAAAAAATATGAGGCCCAAAAAATCATTTATGTGCTGAAAGGAAATCACAGCCTAAATTTCGACTTTTGAGGCCTCGTAACTTTTTGATTTCTTGATAAGGGCTTATTAAAAGTTACAAAGAAATCGACCAAACTTTATCAAATGGTATAAAGTTTATACCATTTTCCGTCTTACATTTCGGATGATTCCCTTGTAAGTTTTACAATGGTTTTCGCCAGGGAACAACTCGCTCAGCAATACAACAACAAATTGGACATGCACATGAAGGGTTATCTGTTTGAAATAATGGCCAAAATATTCCGTGTGATTGTTAATTCGCGCATTATCGTCCCTGGCAACTTCACGGGGTCGGCTTTTCAGTCATTCCTTTGTGTAATTGTGTGCCTTTTTAGTGCCTCGGGCACTCCCGCAATTTCGTGCGCCGTTCGTCAGTCGATGGGTTTTCTTTATCCGCTGGAGAAGGGCTTTGTGTACGTACACAAACCGGCGCTTTACATGCGTTTTGAAGAAGTTGACAATGTTCACTTCGCGCGGTCGGACGTTTCTTTGCGCTCTTTCGACTTTGAAATTGTGCAGAAGAGTGGACAGTCGATCATATTCAGTAATATCGGAAAGTAAGCGCAAAAAGAAAGGGGAAGTTTTAAAATGCAATTTTAGGGAAGAGTATAACAGTCTCTTCGACTACGTACAGACAAAGGGACTGAAAATACGAAATGCGCAGAGATTGGGCGAGAAAGCGTACAAAGAGGCGGACAAATTTGCTGGCAGCAGTGACGAAGAGTTGGACCCGTACAAAGAGAAGCTTAAGGTAATGTTTAAATTTGAATTGGGCTAATTTGTTAATTGACCAAAGGACGACGCACGAGAGAGAGCGGCCGGGTCGGAAAGCGACTCGGAGGACGAGGACTTCAACGTGGAGAAAGAGATGAAGAAGCGCAAGGCGGACAAGGACTCGTCGGAGGGGTCGGGCTCAGAACCGGACGAGGAATATTCGGACGATGGGACGGATGTATCCGACGATTTGATGGGGACAGATAAGGGAAAGGAAAAAGAGAAAGAAGGAGCCAAAAAGAGGAAGAAGGACAGGGAGGAGGGAAAGGAAGAGAAGGGAAAAAAGGAAAAGAGGAAGGAAAAGGAGGGAAAGAAGGGCGAGAAGAAGAAGGACCCGAACGCACCGAAACGAAATCAGGTGGGAACAGAGAAGAGAAGGAGAGAAAGGGAGAAAACGGAACTCAAAAACGGGAGAGAGAGACTGATGTTTTAGAGAAAGGGAGGAAAACGGAACCCAAAAACGGGTCGGAGTCGTACACAAGTTTGTTAGAATTGCTCCGCAAAGTAAAAATTATACAGGAGGGGGGTAACGATCGACTTAGGAGAAAATCGCCGGATGAGTTTTTGGACCATAACATCAAATTAAACATTAAAGCCATCAAACAAAACCAAGAATATGCTTATTGTTAGATGAGAGAAGCAATAATAACCTTAGAACCAATTAAAAGCCATTCAATTCAGTCCGCCTTTTTCATCTGGCAAATCGAAAACCGACCGCAGATCAAAAAGCCGGGGGACAGTGTGACGGAAACGGCGGCAAGGGCCGGGCAAATGTGGAAGGCTTTGAGCGCTGAGGAGAAACAGGTGGGCAACCGTACTTTTTAAAATGGAAACAGAGTCTTGGGAATTTTAACACTTTTCCATAAATAAATTGTGAAAGTGATGTCCGTTATTAGCTGACTAATTAATTACTCCTTTCTTTTTAGCCTTACGAGCAAAAGGCGAAGGAGGACAAAGAGCGATACGAACGGGAGATGAGCGAATACCAAAGCAAGAAAAAGGAAGCAGGCGAAGGGCCATCGTCCGCGGGACAGACCAGTTCCCAAAATCAGCCGAAGAAGAGCCAAAGCAGCCCCAGCAAAAAGCCCATCTCGAAGGAATTTGTGGACAGCAGCAATTCATCCGATTCCGATTAATTATTTTTGCATTTTATTTATTTACATTTTCATTATTATTTTGTGAATGTTTTAACCCGAAAAAGGATGACAAATAAACTTTCGAGTTGTCTCGGCTGGAACATTTTCGCTGAAACTTTCAATTTTTAGCGAATCTCAAGCACTGATCAGTCGCTTCACCTCCCAATGCGCCGCCTCCTCCGCCGTTTAGGGAAGGGGCGAACCACTCGCCCCCCCATTATTTTCCTCGCCGATTTTCTTGTCAGAATTCTTTAGGGAATGTCTTTAATTCTTTCGCTTTGGTTTTGGCAGATGCAAATTAAACATTCGCTTTTGTGTTTTTCTCTTTTGGCGGTGTTCGGCAGCGCTCAATGGCCTCGCTGGGGTTAGCCTTTGGCATTTCATTTTCAGTGGCCAAACCTTTGGCGGGTCTGAAAATGATTGTTGTTCAGAAGAACGGACGTTGGACTGTACGTCACAAAAGGGCAATTGCATTTTGGTTACGCCAAATTCGAAATTTGGCGCTGATTCGAAGGGGCAAAAGCCGTGCCGACGCGAGCCGATGCCGCAAAATGAATGGAACAAATTGGTGGGGGACGGCACAAGTAAAAAGACCGGAGGAAGGCGATTAATTGGGGACGGTTTGGGTTGAGGGCGCATTATTTGTCCGATCGGATGCGGCACGGAGAACGATCTTTCGGTGGGTCAATGAAAAAGGCACAACAAATGCCAAAGAAATAAATGGAAACGGACGGAGGGAGGGAATTCCATCCCAAAGCAAACGGAAAAGGACGACGAATTCGAAAGTCTCCCCGAAGGGATGGCCTTAATTAAGCCAATGGCACTTTCCAATTAGCGTCAATTTTAGGTAATTCAAAAGCGACCGACGGACAACAAAAACTGCCAAAAGTATTATACGTAAGCGAAAGGACAGAAAGGACGGACAATTTAAGACAAATCACTTTTTAAAGTTACGGAAAGCACAGAGACGAAAGAGAAGGCGAATGGTACCTTTGGCTGGCAGAGCCATGCGTTGCAAAGTCAGTCAAAGAAAGGCGGCACAATAAAGGGGCGGCGGGGGCAGCCGATAAATTAGTTGCTTAATGATTCGCTAATTGGGGGGAGAGCAATCGCATAAACAAATTTCGGTCTGTCAATTTATTGGACAATTTACAGTACTAAACCTACCGTAACAGAATGAAGTGCCCATTTAGCACAATCTCTGCCCTAATTGTTCCAAGTTTAGTCTGACCACCCATTGCCGCTTCAACGACATTCCCTTCCCATCCAACGGCACATTTAAGCGAACGACAAAATGAGCGAATGTTTTTCATTATTAAATTTACTTTATATTAATAAATTTTCTTTCGGTTAAATTTAACGCCGTTCGTTTTGTGCTTTTTTCTGTGATTCGCTTCTTTCATAGCATTTCAAAAGTGAAAATTGGCTTTTTCATGTGCTAATTAAATGATACTAATTGTAAGTTTTATTCGAATTTAGAGTTGTGTTTCTAATTTTCGAGGAATGAAACCTTAAAAATGATATTTTAAGCTTTTTGGTCGAATGGACTAAATTACCACATTTCGCACGCGTTATGATTTTTTTTTCTTCGTCCGAGCGTGGGAAAATAGAAATGCTTTTGCTGCCTTTGGCACTTTCGCCCGATGCATTGTCGGCTTCTGCTTCACCTTCCCATTTGGCTTTACCTTTCCCCAACCTTTGCTTTACTTTTCCTATCCGATGATCGGCCAAATCCATCGATGGAATGCCTTTTTGTGTCTTTTGCTCGGCTTTTGCTTCAATTCCATCCTCATTTGGCTCTTGCTTTTCCGGTCGACCAAAGAAATGCGCTCTTACAGCCGAATACTGCTCCAAACCGCCGTTGTGGACCTCCTCCTGTCTTTGGCCAATGCTCTCGTTCAGCCCGTACCCTTTGAATTTGTTCCGCTTTTCCTTTTTCCCGTTAATTCGTTGTTTTTCGATTTTCTTCATCCACGAGAATGCCGGCGTCTTTTACCTCAATGGCCCTTGGATGCCTTTGATCAGTTCGGCCTCTGTCCGATTTCTCCTTCTCGTCCTTTGGATTTTGCTCATTGATTTTTCCGTCCATGGCCTTTGCGTTCAGTTTTATGTGCGCTATTTGCAAATTGTCAGGTGTTAATTATTAATTTGTCTTTGTTTAATGAATTAATTCATTAAAATATTCCCAGGGAAATTAAAATTACCCTCCTCCGTTACGCTTTTCTTCTACTGCTGCTGCTCCTTTTCGACTTGGTTCTGTGCGTCCTCTTCTTCAACGCCGCCTCAAAGTCCCAATCCGATGTGATTTACAACGAACAAATTGCCCAATTACTTACCGTCCCCACATCGCCCGCAATTTTTGTCGCCGTAAACGCCGTTTCCGTACGTGGCACAAATTGTGACTTTTCGGCAAGGAAAGTGCTAATTAGGGCCGTGCCTTTTGTGCTTCAGAGTGACACGGGGCACGTCACTTCTCTTTACGGACTGTTGCTCAGCGCCTTTTGCTATTCTGTGATCTTTGTCAGCGCACATCGGACGATGAAAACAGTGAAAGCGAACGCATTGTCCGGGAAGACGTGGGGCCAGCAGCAAATCGTGGACATGAACAAGCAGATCACGCGCAGTCTGATCGTCCTGGTCAGTCAGTGATTGGCCCTCCTCATCCGCTCAGTTTGCCTTAGGCCACCATGCCCTTGGCACTGAATTTCGTTCACATTACTTTTGCGGTTGCTGTCGTCGTTTACTCGAAAAGCGGCGACGAATTCGGTGCTCCGCTCGCGATGCTTTACGTCGAAATGTTGGCCCTTCTGCCCTCGTATTGGTTGCCCGTGCTCAATCCGTTGGGCACCGTTTTTACGGTCAAACCCTTTTGGAGGGCGGTGACCGCTCCACTGGTCAAACGCGTGACGCCCTGCTTGGCCCCGAACACAAACAATTCATAACGGAGGATGCGCAGAAAGTGAACAATCCAAAAAGCCATTTTCGACTCAAATGGTCAACCAAAATTTGCCATTATTAATATGCAATTGATAAATGCTTTTTTCGCGGTGTCTTTTTTCAAAAAACTTTGGGGGCGGTGCAATTTTTTACCAGCAGTACCGGTACTAGAAAAACCAGTACCGTATTTTCTCATTTTAAAGAAACTAGTATCGGTATAAAAAAACCGGTGATTACTGTATTGGTACACTTTTACTTTAATTTTGAAAAATTTATTCCAGCTTTAATAAAAATAATAAAATAATTTACTCTATGATCAAATTCAATAATAACCAATAATGTTTGAATTAAGGAAACAAAATAATTGAAAAAACCGAATAGAAATGTGTTTTGTTAATATTTAAGGAGGAGAACTACAGTACATATTTCAATAAATATGATAAAATATTTCTTAATTTACAATTAAAGGAAATAAAAATTTAAGTGAATCGAATGAATTCTTATTTGGCACAGATTATTTTTGAAAATGCTCCATCTGAGAATATTCGCTTCCAAATTCAGACAAATGTTCTCGCAGTTGCGCTTGTTGATCCTGCAAAATGACAATTTCTTTTTGCCTTTCTCTCCCTTTTATTAAAAATTTAAATGGTTAACAGAAATTGCATTCTTTTTTTGTAGTTTTCTACGATTATGAACTGAAAAGTCATTAATAATTCAGATTTTATCTTCCGCTTCATGCAAAGTTAATTTCTATTTTTATTTTTCAAAATTCTCTCTTTGGCACATCCCTTTGCTAATTTACCCCCCCCCCCTCCCCCACCTTAAGGTGTTTTGGGATTTCTGCGTAAACGTCGACAAATAATTCCTCGGGCGCTCTCTTTTTCAATTTCTCCGCCTTCGCAAATGAATTCATCACTTCTCGCCGAACCTCCAAAGGGTTGGGAATGGTCACTTTTTTCATTCCTTTAACAATTATTTCACTAACCGTGCCAACCCATTGTTTATCTTGCGCATCTAACGAAATATGTTTTTGTGAATAGATAAATGGCAAATTAACAAAATGCAAAGCCTAACAAAGAACGCACCGTCCCACCATTGACGCCGTTCCAAAAACCGTCGAAAGCGACCGATCGGAGGGTCCAATTCGGCCCATTCTTTCACTTCTTCCATGGGTCTGATCAGTGTTTTTTTGGATAACCAAAAAGCGAGCGGAAGAGAAAGAAAGGACCGATAAGCGGAGGAATCGTCGGAAGTTGAGTGGTGGCCGACGCGGTAAGTCATTGCTTCGATCATCACCGGATTGTTCTCCAAGGCCAACTTTCGGGCTTCCGAAGTGACTTTGTACACGGCGAACGGATCATTCCCATCCACCCTAAGGCACAAAGGCAAACAAAGTCATTTTGAAAACCGAATTTTAATACGAAAGGTTAATTATATTAAATCAAATTTAATTCTCCTAAAGTTAAGAGAGATGGTTTCTTTAATTTAAACTGTTTATGAAAAACTCAGATTTGAAAAATTTTTAGTAAATTTCCGGGGCGAAAATGTTAGAATAAAATTGTTAGGCTCCTCTAATCAAAGATTGACACAAAATTCCTTATCCAAACTGAGTTTCCAAATTCAAACTCCCCCCCCCCTAATTGAATTCTCATTTCAATGGATTTTCTACCGAATTGTGTGCATTCCGTAACCAATGCCTTTGCCGGCAATTCCATCGCCCGCGTACTGTTCAGAAGCGGGTGTACTAATCGCAAATCCGTTGTTTCGACAAAAGAACAAAACGGGACAACGCTTAATGATTCGAGAGAGATAGCTAATCAAAATTTCTGTAATAAATTTTGTTTTTTTTTCACAATTTTCCTTCTTTCGCACCAATGCGGCAGCGAAATTAAACGCCGCGTGCGCGTCCCCTTCCGACGCGGCCCCTTCCCCAAAATAAACGCAGACGACGCGTTTCTCGTCAGCCGATCGTTGCGCATTGGCCAATTTGAAGGCGTAAGCGGTGCCAACTGCTTGGGGAAGCTGAGTGCCGAGCGGAGAACTGATGGTGACGAAATTCAGCGGGGAAGATCCGTAATGGACGGGCATTTGTTTGCCTTTGCCTGAAGAGGAGAAAATGGCACAGCAAAAGGAGACAAAAAAGAATTTGGCAAAGATGGCATTCAATGGACTGTCAGTTTCTTTCGAAATGTTTACGGAAGTAATTGCGTAAAATTAGCATTTGTCGGGTTTATTTTCGTGTTGTTTTGCTCGCCCACCTTCGTCCAATTCGTTCCCATAGCATTGGTTCATGCATTGGTCCAACGAAAAGCCGCGCCACAGAAGGACGCCCACTTCTCTGTACTGTCCGTAGACCAAATCTCGAAGTTCCAACGCGGCGGCCGAGCCCATGTGACTGGCCTTTTAATGAGTCGCCTTTGCCTCCCAATTTCTTTTACCTCCTCGCCAAAATTGGTCATATAAAATGAAATTCGTCCTTGCCGTTGCGATTCATACAAAATTTTGTCCATTGTATTCAATTTAACCATTTCTTTGTATATTTTAACTGCAATGTCCTTGAAAAGAGAATTCTGTTGGACTTTTTCTTATTAAAACCTTCGGCAGAGGACACTCTTCGCTTCCGTCAACAAATTCTCCTCGCGAATTAATGCATTGGTAAATTGGCATTGGCACTTCATTGGCACTGCTTCGAAATTCCAATTTCTCTGTGAACTTCACCTGAATATTGCTGAAATTAATTAAGTTTTTGTAGGAATCCATTAATTTTTGGGAAGTTCTTATGAATATGATAAAAATAACATATTAATTGTCCATCAACTGTTTGTTGCTTTTTCTATTAGCAGACCAACTTCTCTTTTGCCGAGGTATTTTTGGCCAAATTCGCGCAATTTGAATTCGTCTGCATTTCCAATACTTTGCTTTGATCCGATGGTGCTGTTTTCCCGGTAATTAATTCCACGATTTAATACAAAATTCGGAGGAAAGGCAATGGTCCGTAATAAAACGATGTCTCGGAATTTAAATAAATTCATCATAATTAAACTTTAGCCAAAAATAATTAATTAAAAAATTATTACCTAAATAAAAATGATTAAAATTCTCATTAATGGCATAAAAACTAAAAATTTAATCATATAATTCAAATTAAAGTGAACTACGGTAGAATCGAGAGTCACCGAATTCGGTATACGGTAGAAAACAGAAAAACATTATTTTTGATATTTAAAATAAAATTTAAAATTATTCTTTCTAAAATACTGTACCGTTGCTGTTGCGCAGAAAGAATTGCTTAAGTAAGAAAAGTCACAAAAGTAAAACAAATAAATTAAAGGCGCAATTCGCCATTTTCGAAAATGAACCAAGTCGAATTGTGAGAAGTTCTTCTCACCGTCCGTTAATGTCATCAAATGATTGACTAATGAATCTAAAACTGCTCTTATCCTTCAGAAATGTCACTTAATTTCTCAAAAGACTCAGCTTCACAGATTCCCAACTTTCCCGCCTCAAATTCTGACGACGGGGCTGAGTCAGTGGTCCGATATTACCAGGGAGGAACGGACGAAGTGAAAAATCTGTTGAAAAACGAATGTTCCGTTATTTACGAGTGCAGGTCGGTGATGGGCAGCCATTCCGCTGAGAAACGATGGGCTTTTCTTTTCTCATTTCGCCCTTTTTTAGCTGTTGTCGGTCGCTGTTTCGCTCCATCATCAATTTTGTTGCACACAAAAGAACGATCTGTCGCACTTTGCTTTCTTCAATACGAACAGAGCAGGCCGAATTGGTCCGGGACAGCCAAAAAACGAACCAAAAAGGTATTCGAAATGGAAAAATAGGGGGGGGGGATAAAGAAGTCGAATTTGGTGGGGGAGAAAAGTGACGGTGGGAAGTATCTGCTGGGGAAAAAGTGTCGGCACTTTTTTTAAAGAATTCGCAACCCATCCCCATGGGTACGTCCATACTTTTTCGGCCTGGCATTTATCGCGTTGGACAAAAGTTAGTTTCAAAACAAACCAACCCAAAGAAGAGTATATTTTGAAAAATTTTGCAACAAATTTCATTATATTAAATTTAAGAAAAATCTCAAAATTGTTCTTTTTTGAGCCTACCTGCGCCATTCTCGTTTTCCAATATTTCTTATTAGAGTTCGACCTGGACCTGGATCCAGGCCTGGATTTTTCCTGGATCCAGGTCCAGGCCATTTTTCGGCAACCTGGATTTTTCCTGGACCTGGATTTTCCTGGATTTTTGTCCAGGAAATCCAGGTCCAGGTCCAACATGGAATCCAGGTCCAGGTCCAGGCATTTTTCAAAATGTCGAGCTCTATTTCTTATTTATTTATTTTTAACTATTCGGGATAAATTTATTGTAGAGTGCAGCGGGACCGGGAAATTTGGGCAAGACCGGGACCGGGACTTTTTGGGTTGAAAAACCGGGACTTTTTGGCTGGGAAAACCGGGAATTTCCCGGTCCCGGTAGATTACGAAAATAAAGTCGAAACTTAGCCGAGAAAGTTTTGTTTTACACTTTTATTGAAAAGATAGCTCTGAATTGAACCCAAACATGTGAATTTAATTTATTTTCGTTATTTTTTATTTTATTTTAGCCTATTATAAATTTTTCTTTAACATTTTGGCTTTAGGTAACAGTGAAAAGGACTCCGATTCGGTTAATAATGGCCAAAGAAAAGTTGCGAAAGCCAATCGAAATTTGAATTTGCGGCGTTTCAACCCGACGAGCAATTTGGTGAGACACATCCGATCAGTGAATGTGCATTTGGAAAGGACAAATGTACGAAAGAGTGCCTTTCAATTTGTTTTTCCAGTTTAATTTTCTCTTTTTAGACGGACGTCGAAGTCCAAACTTTGCCGAAAATCGTCAGAAAACCTGCGGAGACCACAATTGTCGACGGAAAACAAGTTTCTTCCATTGGCGCATTTTTATTTGTTTTTTGCTTTTTTCGGTCGTTGAAAATTTGCCATCGGAACTTTCGACACTCAAAAAGAGTGTGCCGGAGAATCGCGTTGCGCTGGTGATGCCGCGCGAGTGTTCAGTCCGTTGTGGAGAGATGCAATTGCGACGAAGGCGGGGGACGCAAATGTCCAAGACGAGGCCAAATGAGGGCAAAGTTTGCGAATTGACCAGCGAAGAGGTGGCGGCAATAGGGGGGGGGGGGCGAATGGCAAAAATTAGCAAAATGCCATTGGCACAGATTGAAATCATTGAACGCATTCCGTCAGCAATGCCCGTCGATTTCACCACAAATCACTGCGAGGACCAACGGTAAAAGACGAGTAAAACCTTTAAATGCTCAATTTGCTGCTTTATTCATTGACTTTGGCATTGTTTTGTCAGATGTTTGGCCCGGGGTTTGCTGCCCTTCGGCTCTCTGAACAGTCTCGCGCATCATCTTGGTAAGAAAGTGCCACCGACCATTTTGCACCTTTCCATTCGTCACAGCCATTCAACACCAAATGGACTTCTCCGAGGAGGGAATGCTCAAACAAACGGCCAAAAAGGCGTTTATCAAATGTTTTTTGTGCGATATTCCGCCGTTCCATTGGTGCCTTTGTCATTTCCCGTTTCAATGCCATCCCCACCATTTCTTCAGTTTGGCCGATTTGCAGAAACATTTTAATGCCGCTCATTCGATTGTTCGTCAGCACCACAGCCGTTTCCGAATTGAGCAAACGAACGGGGAAAACAGTGCGAGACGCAAAGTGCTGAGTTGTTTTTTATTTATTTTAATGCAAAATTGGTTCAGAAACACTTTAGTTTTCTCGCTTACTCCATGCTACAAAATCCATTTTTAAATTACATAAATTTTGGCAAAATATTTATCAATTTTTTAAAAAAGGGGGACGAGGCTGCAGTATTACACAAAATGCTTTATTTTTGGGTGTCAATCTTTCAATTTTTCCTATTAGTTTGGACAAATTTATCGTAGTAAAAAGATAAATAAACAACCCTAAGCATTCATTTTTTCCAATGTTTTGTTGGTTTTAGGTTCCGTCTCCGTCGGAATTTCGCAGTCTCAGCCCAATTCTGTCGCCATCGAAGGACAAAAAAGAGGAAGGGAAAGAAATGAACGAAGAGGACGACAGAGAAGCAGAGGAAAACGCGACGGAAGTGAAAAAAGCGACGGGGGCAAAAACACTGATCAGACGGCCCATTTCATTCACGCCGATTTGCAAGGAGGAGGAACAAAAGCAGGTGGGAGAAGGGCACCGATCAGCGAAGCACCAAAAGCACCCAATGGTTTTACAGCACTTTGAAGCCGCGTTGGCACTAAGGGATTGGGTGCGAAACAAAATTAGAGAATCGGCGAATTCGGAAAATGGACGATTTGAGGAAGGGGAGGGGGAGGAGGACGACGACACGGACGAAGTGCCACCACTGCCAAAAGTGCCAGCAAAAAAGGCGGAAAATTCACTGGTGAATTATTGTCATTATTCCTAATAACAATCAGAGTGGGCTTTTAGTTGAAGCGAAAGTCTGCAAAAAGTTCTTCCTCAAAGAATCGGAAAAGGCCAAAAGTTACGCACAGTCATAAGGCATTGGTGCCCCAGGCAAAAGCGAATGGCAATTCCATCGATGGCACAAACACCGAAAAAAGGGGTTCCGCCTGTGCATCTTCAACAGCAGCAGCGAAGAATGATGGATCCATTCCTATGGAGGATTTTGTACTGCCGGCACAGATTAAAGAAATCGTGCCGAAGACAGACGCTGCGGAAGCGCCCCTTTTAATCAGCGAAGTGGACGACGGGGGAACGGCAATCGAAGAAGGCCCAAAGAATGATGGGCCATCGGAGGGAAGTGGGGCGGACGAGACGGAGGAGAAGCGCAGGTCGGCACCTCCTCAGCTGACCAAAGAGTGTCTGCCGACGATGGTCACGGGCCGTTACAGGGAGGACTTGATCTTTTACACGCCGAAGGCACGGGCCAAAATCAGAGAGAAGGAAATGCAACGACTCTCTTCAGGCATCACTTCAATTTAATCCCACTGGGGAGGGCCTAAATGAAACCAATTTTTGTAGCTTAAATACCAAATATTTCCCCCCCCCCCAACAAAAAAAACTCTGGATACGGACGGTTTCTTGTACCGAGCCCTTCCATTCCAAGTGTTTCTGTTTCTTTAGGTTCTTCGCGTCGTAAACAAATTTTTTCCTCCTTGGAACTGACGGAAAGTGATGCAATTTCGTTGGTTGGTTCTTCGACTTCGAGTAGCAAAGACCAGCAAAAGATGGACTCCGATGACAAATCAGTGCCACCTCCACCCAAGCCAAAAGTGCGTCCATTCGATCCGCTTTAGTTTTACCAAATGGCTTTTCAGGACCTTGGCCAAGTTCCCGTCTATCTGACGGAACACCAAAGGGATTTGTTTTTTAAGCCGTTGAAGCCGCTCTTCAACTTAAATACGGTGGATGACGGCTTTTGGCAGTGCGGCGAATGCGGAGAAGTCCTTAAGAACATAAGGGTATCATACGAAAAACATAAGTCATATAAACGCGAAAGTGTCAGAGAACAAACAAACCAAGCCGAACTTCCCCCCTTCCGTTTAAGCACAATTAACCACTCTTTAAATTGCACAAATAACAGTGACCAAATCAAATACATTCATTTTCCATTTCATTAGGATGGCCGACGTCACATGGTCTCTCACATTCGAGTGATGCGAATGCGGTATTATTGTACTATTATTCTCCAAACATTAATTTTTCCTTTTCAGCTGCTCTCTTTGTGACGCCGGCGCTTTCTTCTGCAGCGATATGCGCGTGCATTTGATGTACCGTCACTGTGACAAATTGAATTTGGCACCCGATGATTTCATAAGTCCAGGGACCCCGTGCATGTCCCGAGAAAAGGTAGGAAAAAAGGACGAAGAATCGAATTTTGTGTGTTTCCTCCTGCATTTTATGAGTCAATCAGTCGACACACAATTTTATAAAGGGCGGAAACGGCTATGTAATAAATTTTCTTTCGGTTAAATTTAACGCCGTTCGTTTTGTGCTTTTTTCTGTGATTCGCTTCTTTCATAGCATTTCAAAAGTGAAAATTGGCTTTTTCATGTGCTAATTAAATGATACTAATTGTAAGAGCTGGTCGACCCTTACCACCCCGGCAGAGTGATGTACACAACGGGAAAGGTACAAAACGAAAACACGATTATTCATTTCTTGTGAAAGATATGACAATTTGATTTGTTTAGATTGTCAGCTGGGCAAACCCGAAGGCTTATTTCCCCGATCCGAAAAGTGAGAGAAATATCCTCGGACCTGCTCTGCCCGGCTATTGATCACATGACAAACACTTATTCGTTATTTTATAAATGCACTTACCTATTGAGTTCATAAATGATTCTTACGATTAAAGCAAAAGGTCAAAACATTTGACCAAATCATTCATTCATATTTGTGAACTGAAACCAAAGAATGGCTTGAAAATTTTGATAGAAAAAATTTAACGATTTATTTATTTGCGATTTTCGCAATAAAGAATTAGTCAATAAAATTTATTATAGTATTTACAGAAACATATGCTCTATTATTTTGCAAAATTTTGTAAAATTTATTAAGAAATATGGGAGACATTGGAACGGAATTGAATATTTCCGTGATAGACATTCGGTATTTGGACTAGAGATCGGAATTTTCAGATTTTACGGGTAAGGGTTACGGGCTAAAAACCCTTAACCCGTAAAAGCCCGTATTCAGAAATTATACGGGCCCGTATACGGGTAAGGGTTTTTTTAAATTTTTCTTAAAAATTAATTTAATAAATACAAGTCTTGATTGAAAAGAGTTCATAATAAATTTATTATAAACTAGAGTGCCACGGGACCGGGCCGGGAATTCCCGGTCATCCGAGGTCCCGGATTTTGAAAAGCTCAGGTCCCGGTAGGGCAACCGGGAAAAACAAGCACTGGTAAGAATGGGGGGCTGAGTGAAAAATTAGTGATGAAAATTAGAGTCAAAGGAAAACAAATAATTATTAATAAATTCTTTAAAAGAACACTACCCAAGTGTGCAAATGGCCTAATGGCTAGTCTCCTTGACTTTCCCTTCTTCTTTCCCCTGGTTCAATCCTTCTACAGAAATTAAAATATTTTGAATTTTCCTTTTGTATACTCGTGGGTTTCTTATAGAGAAAATATGATTCCTCTGTTTTTTAGATTGATACATATTTTATCATTTTTTAAATGAAAATCCTACCAATTGAGCTTAATAATCCCAAAAACCAATCTTTTTTTGTTGAAACCGGCGGGATCGGGACTCCCGCGGGATTTTACGGGAGTCCCGTTCGGGACTCCCGTCCCGGAAGATTTTGAACTCCCGATCCCGCTCCCGGAAATTTTTACCCAAAAACGGGAGTAAAAATGCACTGGTAAGAATTGATTTTTTTGGTAAAAATAATGATTTTTCATTGAAAATCTGTTAAATATATAGCCAAAATTTCAAAAAAAATTCCCGGCGGTGCCCTTAAAATCCTTAATTTTCTTAAAAAACTTGCTCAATTTGCAAAAATTGGTCATTTTTGAACAGAATCTAACAATGATTGTATTAAAATTTTCAATTTTTTTCCCGGCGGCGCCTACCGGCACCGCCGGCCTCCCTCTCCTCCTTGGTCACCAAAAAGTTTTTTCAAAAATACACCGCAAAAAATTTTGTAAAATTAATAAAGGGAGTCAAAAATATAAAGTTAATAAATGTTTTGTTCGAATTAATTATAAAAAATAATTTATTTAAGCAATTTGAAAAAATTTTCTGATTTTTGACTCAAAATAAGATTACCGGACTCTAGTTAAAAGTAACTTCTTTTTGTCAAAACAAACAATAAGTGCGATAAATCCATCCAATTAAAACCATATCCATTAAAAGAGGCATAATTGACATCCGCTTTAATTACAAAAACAAAAAAACTCCATTTCAAAGTCAAAACAATTTCTCGAATCAAAACTTTTTCAATACAATACCAAAACTAATTGTAAGATCATTTCCATTGACTTTGCAAGGTAATTTGGACAATAAAACAAAAAGTCACGGGTTCATTCGATAGTTGCGAGAAATTCCCCGGAGAAACTCAAAAATAATGTGAAATTGATTTTTTGAACTCGCATCTCCAAAATTTTGTCATCCCATCAGAACTCATTTTAGCGAAGGTGTAAAGGTGGCCTTCGTAAGACAATTTTACTTTTTGTTTTTTGGTTGCAATTGGGTTAGCCATTTCTGAAAAATGTCCAAATCAGAATGTACATCAAATTGGTTAACTATTAAAAATAATAGGATTTGGAATAAGTAAAATTGTAAAAAATGAGCGAATGTTAATTAAACCTAACTTATGCCAAGTGGCGAGGGATCCCTCAGGCTTAGTTTTTAGAATCTTAATTTTTAAAAAAGCACATTTTTCTATTTTTGGGTTGGGGCCCAAACGACCCCGGGGCCCAAAAACGGGGGCCCAAACGCGGGGGCCCAAAAACGGGGGCCCAAACGCGGGGGCCCAAATACGGGGGCCCAAACGACCGCGGGGCCCAAAAACGGGGGCCCAAACGCTCTGGTCCCCTTAAAAATACATACACGAATATGCCTGGCCAGGACGTTTTCGCGTGGCCGTTTTCGCATTCACCTCCCCCAAAATGATCACAATTATGCCAATGCCATTGTGAATCCCGAAAACATTATCAATTTTCTCACTGGTGTTTCCCGAAACTATGAAATGCGACCTTAGTTTGTTCTGAAATTTGTTATTTTTTGTTATATTTTTATAAAATTTTAATTATTTTTTCCGTTTGACGCACACCCGACCAAACTGACAAATTATTGTAGAAGATATTAGCCGCAAGAAATAAAAAAATTAAAAAGTTAAGAAATTTGTCCGAATGCGGGTTCGGATTCGAAACATGGATGTTTTGCACAAATCCGACCAATTTCAGTCCTAAACAGCTACTCACGCGAAAACGTCCCCACGCGAAAACGACCCCGACCGCGAATATGCATATAAAATCGCACGACGAAATGCCAAAATATTCAAATATAAATAGGTAAATAAAGTGTATAAATCTATAAATACTTCTAGAAGCTTCAAACCAAGCTAAAACTCTGTTTTTGCATTTCAGCCTTTTTCTTTCTCCATGCAGCATTGGTTTTCCTAATGATTGGGGGGGGGGGACTTTTTTAGATTGTGATGTTCTTAAGATAAGACTAAATTATAACTCAGCTTTTTTAAGTTGCTTATTTCTACTTAATCATTCCAAATGAGTAGTGCCCGAGTTTACATTGGTCATTTGCCATCTCGTGCAACTGAACGTGATCTGGAACATTTTTTCCGTGGTTATGGACGCATCAGAGATGTGATGCTGAAGAATGGCTTCGGATTTGTGGTGAAGCTAACTTTTGTTTTACTGAAATTGTAAACTTTATTATAATAAAAGCTGGTTTCTTCCAGGAATTTGATGATTCGCGCGACGCTGACGATGCTGTTTATGATTTAAATGGACGAGAATTGTTGGGGGAGCGAGTGATCGTTGAATTGTCGCGAAGAGGTTGTTGTTTTTTTCTCTACTTCATAACATTGCTAAACCACACAGTAAAACTTAGGAGGAAAAATTAAAACTTAAGGCTATCATTTGTCATTACTAACAGAATTTAAAATGCTCTCGTTCCAAGGGGAATTCTCTATCAAATTATTTTATTGGTATAGGTCCTCGTGGTGGCGGCGGCGGTGGTGGAGCTGGTGGTGGCGGCGGCGCTGGCAACAGACCTGGGTTGGTGTTTGTGAATGATTTTTTATTTGCGTTTTTGTTCCAGACTTCGTTATGGGCCGCCGATTCAGACGCGTTATCGTCTCGGCGTTTACAATCTCTCGACGCGTTGTTCTTGGCAGGTTCAATTTTTCATTTAATGGGCTATAACATTCAAAAGACGCGTCGACTGATTCCTTCAGTTTCAATTGCTTTTGTTTGTGTGGTATCTCATCTTTCGATTTAAGAGCGAGAGTCCATCCAATTTCTGGTGTTTGGTGTGTCGATTCTGGCCCATTTTCTGGCTGGCCCAATCTTTGACTGGCGCCAGCCCGATATTTGCCTCTTTGCTGCAAAAGATGCCAATTTAACCAAGGGGTCCAGTTTCTCACAATCAGTGCCCGAAGCTTCTTTCTTCGAGGCTAGGCCTCACCTCTCGAATTTCGTTGTACCGGCCAAGGAATGTAGTCGAGCCAGCCACGGGCAAAAAAGACTCGCAAGCCATAAACCGGTTGTCAGATTCAGCAAAATTGAACTGATGAGCAAAAAATGGCCAACTATTTCTAACTGGTGTGTTTCACGATATCTTAGAACTCAATTCAATCATTTCAAAAAATGTAAATGAACCAATCTGCATTTTTTATTATCATTAGTCTTTCATTTTTCAATAATCCGTTTGTCATGTTTTTGGGTGTCTGTTATAATATTTCTTGTAAATAATTCTTTTTTTCAGGAGCTCAAGGACATGATGCGCAGATACGCTGAAGTAACTTACGCCGATGCGCACAAAAAACCGAACGAAGGCTTCGTTTGCTTTGCTAATCGTGATGACATGCGTCGCGCAATAGACAAATTTCAGGGTATTTTTTTTTATTTGTTAAATATCTTGGTCAATTGCATTGCTTTAGGAAAAGACATCAATGGACGTCGCATAAAACTCGTGGATGAAAGCGAAGGAGGAGGGGGAGGAGGGCGCCGAACTCGGAGGTAAATGCATAGCATTTAGATGAGAATAATTGTGGTAACTACGGTTAAAAGTGTGGTTTATTGTCATGAAGGTGCATTCCCATGGGCACTCTTTCCAGCTTCCATTCCTTTAGACACGCAAAGGGAAGGCCTAAATCCAGAAAAAACTCGAGGGATGAAGGAACTAACGGACAAAACGAACATCTTTTTTCAGCCGTTCTCGTTCGCCGCGTTCTCGTTCTCGCTCACCTCGTTCCCGCTCGCCTCGTTCTCGCTCCCGCTCTTCTCCACCTTCTCGCCGTGACTCGCGTTCGCCCGGTTAGTGCTACTCAATTAATGTTTTAAATATGCTATTAGTCAAAAAACGAAATTTTTCGGTACAACAAAATGTTTTAGTGAAGAACGGCCGCTCTCGTTCGCGTTCTCGTTCGGTCTCATCAGGACATTCTGCCGGGGCAGAAAAATAATGGAAAAGAATGGCAACACAATGAAAGATAAAGACGGACGGAATTACATTAAATGGTTGATCGCACTTTTTGTTATTCATTTTCTAAAAAAATCATCTTATTTAAGGAAGAAGCTTTGAATAAACCCAACAGAAATTTCACATTTTTATCATTAAATTAACATTATCCGACTGTTAATCTTGTGGTATTCACTCCCAATGTTTTTGTTAATTCCGAAACGGATGTCCTTGGTTAGTGCGAGTCAATTAACATCATGCAATTACATTTTGTGTATTAATTATGCTTATGCACTTGATCGCCTTCTCTCCTCCTCCGTTTACAAACAAAGGAACGCGTGATGAAACGGCTTGGGAGGGATTTAATTGTTTCCTCGGAGCAATTGTTTTTCTCGGTGTACCATCGGAGTGTTTCGCCGCTGATTTGTCGCCCGTTTTGTTCGTCCGTCGTCACTTTCTTTCATTTTGCTCAAATGTCCGTCTCTCCGTCGTTTAGCAGTTTCGGCCTCCTTTTTCTGTTGCTGCTCTATCTTTGCCTCCCTTTTGCCATTAGCCTTCAACGGCACCAGCAGAAGCAGCAGGTGCAAAGCGATTTTGAAAATAGCACTCAAACAACAGTTTTGCCAATTGTCCCTTTCCGAAGCCGGGGGAGGGGATTCAAGAAAGATGATGTACATTTTTAAAATTTATATAAATTTAGCATGTTTAAAATTTGTAAAACTTTCTCTGGCGGAGTTTTTCGGCACCGTCGGACGACTAATCCCCCTTAATTAATTTTTTAAAGACATGCTCAAAATAATTCATTTTGTATAAAATATCCCAGTTTAGTATCCCCCCCCCCTTTCTAAGCATTTCGATCGTTTTGTCTCCGAAGATGACACCGATCTTTTGACGGTCGATGCCGTGCCGCATTTCAGTGATTTCGTCCGTTTTTCGCCTTTTCATTATGGCCTCAGTCTTCGGAAGGACAACTCACAGCAGCCAAAACTCCAATTTGGAGCTGTTTCATTGGAACATTTTCCAATTTCGGCACCAGAGAATGGTATTTGGGAAGAGTTTTTGTATTTTAATGAAAGTGATTTCCATTCCGAACTTTAGGAAAACAGAGAAACGAAGGTCCTTTTCAGTCCCTCGGACCGTTTGCTTTTCCCACTCTTTTTTCGCTGATTCGATCCGGGCGTTTGTTCCCATCGGGGCAAATTTCGGACCGATTTCGTCCCAAGGGAAAACCAACGGAAGTCGAAGGTGATCAGAACAGAAGCCTCCCTTTAGTATCATAACAAATGATCACTTCCAAAGCTTCGCAATTTGCGCATGAATTGCGGCCCATTTCCAAACGGCGCCATCGGAACAGAGAAGCGAAAACACTTTCTCACAAACAGCAGCAGCTGAACGAATCATTCAGGGAAAAGCTGCTCAAAGCAATAAACCGAACGAAAGAGTTAAAGGGAAAAGGAGGAAAAAGCAGACAGAACGAGAGAAAGGGGAGCAGAAAGGAAGAGGGAGCGGGGAAAAGGGAGAGAGCAACCGAGAAGCAAGTGAGGGAGAAAGAGAAAGCGGAAGGGAAAGTTGGCAAAGGAGGAGTGACACGGAAGCAATAGGGGGGGGGGGGCGAATGGCAAAAATTAGCAAAAATGCCATTGGCACAGATTGAAATCATTGAACGCATTCCGTCAGCAATGCCCGTCGATTTCACCACAAATCACTGCGAGGACCAACGGTAAAAGACGAGTAAAACCTTTAAATGCTCAATTTGCTGCTTTATTCATTGACTTTGGCATTGTTTTGTCAGATGTTTGGCCCGGGGTTTGCTGCCCTTCGGCTCTCTGAACAGTCTCGAAAGAAAGAGAGAAACATGAGAGGAAGAGAAAAGGAAGAAAGAAGAAACTATCGGTGGAAGAGACAAATGTGAACTTGGTGGGGTTTCGAAGGAAATGATAATTCTCTCCTTTGCTTTCTCTCTCTCTTTTCCGTGCTTCGTCTATTGTTTACAGTCTCCCTCCCCCCTTTTTCTGCTCAAACAAATCGTTAAATTTTCTCTTTGATGGCCTCTTCGCTTCTCGTCGGCATGATCAATCGTCGACCGGCGGTAGGGGCCAATTTCGCCCTGCTGGCGACGGGAGTGTGCCGCTCGTATTTTCTCGTCCGGGCAATGATAGTGCTGAGTTGTTTTTTATTTATTTTAATGCAAAATTGGTTCAGAAACACTTTAGTTTTCTCGCTTACTCCATGCTACAAAATCCATTTTTAAATTACATAAATTTTGGCAAAATATTTATCAATTTTTTAAAAAAGGGGGACGAGGCTGCAGTATTACACAAAATGCTTTATTTTTGGGTGTCAATCTTTCAATTTTTCCTATTAGTTTGGACAAGGGACCATACCGTCTTCAGCGGACTCTGAGCCCTTCGCTTTGTTTGCGCCCATGCGATCGTTTAAAGTGTGGGCGTCGCGAGATTATGGCAAAAGGAGGAAGGCCCGCGAGATTCGCCCGAAATTTGCATTTCCGATTATTGCAGCGAATAATGGTCGGCCCATCCGTCGACGGTTAGTCCATATTTCGGCATCCACAAAATGCGCGTGTCCTTTCCTTTCCGTATTATTTGCCGCTTTGTTTTTGGCATTTCGTTGGTCCACTGATTGCTTTTGCTTCGGGCAAAATGTGTTTTTGTGCTGCGTGAAAAGAACACTCCGCCGGGAGCAATTCCCAACCATAAAAAGTCATAAATCAGCCGTAACCACCACTTTTCTTTCACTTTTCGTTCACCTTTCTTTTTCCTTTCTTTGCTTTTCGCCCATTTGAATTGCCTTTGTCACGAAATGGCCTTCACAAATTGTCAGTCAACTCAATTCACTTTGATTATTCACAAATTTTTCGTTTCGTTTTGTTTTATTTATTTTTTGTTTTGATTTTTTCCCCAATTCCCCCCTCCTCTAAAAGTGAATAATTAATCCCCAAAAGACTGACTTCTCGCCACTGTTTAACATTAACTTTGCTGAACAAATGCAACAATCTTCATAAATGCTCGTCCGTCCCAATTATTGTCATTAATAACCGCTTAACCCCTATTTACACTTAAATAAACACTGTTTGGGTTGGCTGAGTCGAACTGATTATGGATAATGAGGCGATAAGCGGATTAACTAACACCCATTCGCATTTGCTTCGATTTGTCCTTCGTGTGATCGGATAACACCGATAAGAAAGGTCGAGAAGAGAATGACTGACAATGGAACAAATTGAGGGGGGAGGGCAAATTGGGACGAATAGCAAAGAATAAACATTTTCTGATGCCTTTGGCTTACCCGTGCCATCTCATAAGTTGGGCCTTTGAATGCCATTGTTTGGCACACAAAAAGAAACCGCCAAAGAGACGATGTCATAATGGCGCCACTTTATTTGTTTCATCGCACTCATTCATTGGCACTATTTCATCCCCATCCCATACTGAATTACCAAATATGGAGGGAAGTTTTTGGATGAAACCCAAACTAACTAATCCCAAAGGATGCATCGGAAAGGGGGAGGGGTCTAAGGACAACAAACACTTTACACTTTTGGAAGAGTTTGGCCGCCCGCCGATCCGTCGGTTCCTTCTCCCACTCACTGAGTAGTGAGTCATCACCATCGCTCGCAAAATTGCCTCTTCCGACAGTGGAAGTGAATGGTGTCATCAATGGCGATGATTGCTCCCATCCCCCGGGGGCGGGGGGGAAGGGAAGCGGATTATCGGACGGAGAATTGGCCTCCCTTCCCCTCCGGGGCGGGATCCACCCAGCCCAGGACCTTGGCCAAGTTCCCGTCTATCTGACGGAACACCAAAGGGATTTGTTTTTTAAAGCGTTGAAGCCGCTCTTCAACTTAAATACGGTGGATGACGGCTTTTGGCAGTGCGGCGAATGCGGAGAAGTCCTTAAGAACATAAGGGTATCATACGAAAAACATAAGTCATATAAACGCGAAAGTGTCAGAGAACAAGTTGAGAAGGACAAGCGAAAAGCGTAGGACACATAAAATGGCCCAAATTGGGGGGGGGGGCAATTCCATCGCTAAAAAGCGATCGATGCTTCAAAGGATGGGCCATCAGCAGAGGAAAAACAACGCACAACATTCATAAGTTGCAATTTGCTGTTGGATTTGAAAATTTATATTTTTTCCATTTTTCATTTATTTCTTTTTGGCTTTGACACTTTTATTCCATTTTTTCTATATTTTTTTTCCGACAAAAAGAGGTCAACGGGACATAAAATGTGGTTAATATTTGAATGGTTAATAAGGTCGTGCCGTGCCGAAAGGGAAATGAATCTTTTCAGTGGAACGCCAAATCATAAACATAACTAACCATCGAAAAATTAGAAATTTGGTCCCATTTTTCAGGTAGAAAAAAACAAAAAAAGACAAAGTTGTCAGAATATGTTTTATATTTGGGCAGGGATGGGATCCGTCCTTGAATGGCAAGGACGTCCTTGAAATTGGGCCCTCTTTCTTGAAAATAAAAAATGTCCTTGTATGCAAGGACGTCCTTGAAAATGAGCATTTGGAAAAGTTTAAAAAAAATCAAAGAAATTTGAGAAATCTTTGTAATTTTCAACAATATTTTGATTAAATTATGGCATTATGTCATTTAAAAATGTAATTTTTGAGAATTTTTGAAATTTTATGGCATTAGCAAACCCGAAAGGCTTATTTCCCCGATCCGAAAAGTGAGAGAAATATCCTCGGACCTGCTCTGCCGGCTATTGATCACATGACAAACACTTATTCGTTATTTTATAAATGCACTTACCTATTGAGTTCATAAATGATTCTTACGATTAAAGCAAAAGGTCAAAACATTTGACCAAATCATTCATTCATATTTGTGAACTGAAACCAAAGAATGGCTTGAAAATTTTGATAGAAAAAATTTAACGATTTATTTATTTGCGATTTTCGCAATAAAGAATTAGTCAATAAAATTTATTATAGTATTTACAGAAACATATGCTCTATTATTTTGCAAAATTTTGTAAAATTTATTAAGAAATATGCAGAAAAAAGTCGTCGTAAATGAAGAAAATGATAAGTGAAAACAAAAAAATGTTGGAAAAAAACAATTCCGGTGAAAAATACAAGCCATTTGAATAAATATTAACCATTTTGCATTGCATATAATAAAAATTTTAAATGTCCTTGGATTTCATGAATTTTCCCCACTATGTCCTTGCAAATCGGCATACCCGTCCTTGGAAGCCGACTTTGGACGATACCAACCCTGTATTTGGGCATTGTTTATTTCTGAGTCTGCAAAAAGTGACGGACACAAAAAGCCCTTCCAAAAATTCCCTGATTCTGATTTTTTTATAATTACCCACCGGTGACTTCTCCGGCATCACTGCACCCATCCAAATTTTTTAACTTTTCAAAAACTGCCAACCTCTGCTCAAGCCCTGCTGACCATGATACGAATTTTTTCAAATTCCTTTAGTGTGTTCTTTCTCCTTTCTTTTTAAGTAAATTGACTCAAAATTAGCTTGCTTTTCCTATAGACGGAGTTATAATCAAAATTTGTTGCATTTAATTTAATTAATTAATAAGTGGGTTTCTTATAGAGAAATAATGATTCCTCAGTTTTTTAGATTGATACATATTTTATCATTTTTTAAATGAAAATCCTACCAATTGAGCTTAATAATCCCAAAAACCAATCTTTTTTTGTTGAAACCGGCGGGATCGGGACTCCCGCGGGATTTTACGGGAGTCCCGTTCGGGACTCCCGTCCCGGAAGATTTTGAACTCCCGATCCCGCTCCCGGAAATTTTTACCCAAAAACGGGAGTAAAAATGCACTGGTAAGAATTGATTTTTTTGGTAAAAATAATGATTTTTCATTGAAAATCTGTTAAATATATAGCCAAAATTTCAAAAAAAATTCCCGGCGGTGCCCTTAAAATCCTTAATTTTCTTAAAAACCTTTCGCTCTTTTTATATTCCCTCTCATTGTCAGATTGGCGTTCATTTGACAAATAAGTGAATTATTTGTGAATTCCTCTGCATTCCCTTTCCTTCTCTGTGTTCGTACTCTTTCTTTCTCTTTCTCTTCCTCTCTCTTCTGTCCTCTCTCTTTCACGTGCTTTTTCATTTTCCTTTCTCAACTTTTCCGCTTATTTTTTTCCCCATTTTCATTTTTATTTCTTTTTATCATTTTTTGGCTCCTTTGACGGTCCAATGTTATTATAACGATAAGCGACGGTGAAAGGATAATGACCGAAGGAATAAAAGGAAAGAAAAGGGAGAGAAGCAAAAAGAAATCAAAGGGAAGCCGCAATTTGGTGACAAAAGGGCCATTTGTCACGAGGTCATTTGAGGCCAAAAAGCACTGATAATTTGGATGAATTTAGGTATTTTTTTCTCTGTCCAAATTTCCGCCAAATTAAAAAGATTTTGTTAGTCTCTTTTTGATTGTTTTATTTTATTTGTTATGAATTTTATTCCTTGCTCACAATTTTGTCTATGCGCAGAAGCATTGTCGGAAGGATCGGTGTTTTTTTGCGGAAGGGGGGGGGGAGGAAAAAGGGAAAAAGGGCTTCTTCCGACCAAAGGGGGAAAGCATCGACAGGGCCGGAAATTGCACAAAAATGGCTGGGAAAGGACGGCCAAGTGAAAGAATGGCCAAATGGTCGGTCCGTCGGTTGCCCCCCCCCTCCCCCAACCGTTTTTTGGCAATAAATCGCTGTCCCTTCTTTTGCTTTTGCCTCCGCCAAATTTGTTCGTTCTCTTAATGGTTTATTATGTATTATTGGCAGTGTGTGGAAGGGTGGGGGACCGAGTTAGCACAGTTTTTAGAATCTTAATTTTTAAAAAAGCACATTTTTCTATTTTTGGGTTGGGGCCCAAACGACCCCGGGGCCCGGAAGGTTGAACAGGAAAACTGGAAATGCCTAATTTAAACATTAAAAATGCCTTCGAAATTTGACTGATGATGATATGATGATGCTTTTGATATAGTGAATTATTTTGCGTTTTTAGCAAGGCTTCGCTCGTCCAGCAGATGCTTTTCCCCGGCCCAGCCCAACTTTCGTCCGTCGACCCTTTGGGCCTTCCATCGATGCGAACAACGGCACATCCGTCGCCCCAACAGAACCACAGAATGTGCCTTCCTCTCCCGGCTTTGTCGCCGCTTCTCCCGCAACAATTTGCTCATCCTTCTCCACCTAATCACCATAATCAGAATCCAAATTTGAACCTTTTGTCCGTCCATCACCTCCTTCATCCGTTGCCGCCTTCACTGTTTCCTCTGATGTTGAACGGCATTCTGGCAAACCAACAGCAAATTGCACGCCAAAATGACACCCGAAAACCAAAGACCGAACTCGGCACAAACAATGGCATTTTTCCACGGGTGGGCGAAATGGCATTGATCGGACAATATTTGCAGCAACAACAGCAGAGAATGACAACAGAGACAGAACAAATGCGAGTTGAGCAAATGGTGGGGAGAAGAAAAACATGAATTAGCACTTAATTAATTGACTTTCATTGGCAGGGAGGGCAACGGAACGCCAAACAATCGCAAAGAATGCCAATGGAAACAGAAAAGAAAAAATTCAATTTTGCCGCCATTGCCACGTGTTTGAAAGGGAAAGAAGAGGAAAGTCCGCAGCGGGAGGACCTTTTGCATTACGGTGACCGAAGCAACGGTATAGTAACCAGTGAAAGACAAGCCGATGCTTATCGGCTTGGGCTTACTGTACAAAGCGGTGGACCACCAGCGAATTTGCCGCCCGGCGGAAAACCGCCTTCAATTAACAACGCGGCATTTGTGATTGCGGCTGCGGCAGTTGCCAATTTGGCAAAGTCCAATTTTATGTTGGCGGGGATGGCCAACATCCGAAAAACGTGGCCAAACGGTGCAGCAAAAATGGACACGGTTCATCGAACAAAAGCACAGTCGCACAGGGACAAGGACGGACAACGGCACACGCAACAGAAACAACAAGAAAAACAAGGAGAACAAGGAGAACACCCGTGGTAAGGGAACGGGGGAGGGGCGAATTCGAACGCACTGATCGATCTTGGCAAATGCTGCTTCTGTTTTCGCTTTTCAAAGCTTTGTCCAAAATAGGCGTTCTCTGGCCGTCGTTTGTGCCGGCGGCAGTTCCAATAAACGCACGGCTCGTCACAAGAAGCAGCACATTTGCAGATTCTGTCGGCGTGAGTTCACCAAATCGTACAATCTTTTGTAAGTGTCATTAAAAGGAAACTAAAAATGCTAACAACTGCACTAATTACAATAATTACATGTAAAGAATCCACGAGAGATGTCACACGGACGAACGGCCGTTCCGTTGCGATTTGTGCGACAAACGATTCCGACGACAAGACCATCTTCGGGATCACAAGTGAGTGGCACAAAAGGACCACCCATTGCGAGTCCCTTCCTCAGATTTACCCATGCCAAAGAGAAGCCATTCAAATGCGGCGAATGCTCTCGCGGATTTTGCCAGCAGCGAACTTTGTTGGTCCATCAGCAGCGCGACCACGGGTAAAGCGGGGGGGGGGATTTGGGGAAATTGAGCAAAAGCAAAAGCATTCTCAAATTGGCATTGGCACAGGATTGACATTGAGTTGCCGCCACGGAAAAATGCTCGACAATTACGAAATGCTGAACAGAAAGGGAAGAAGTGAAGTGAAATGAAAAGGGGTGGGACATTTTGACGAAGGAATTAAACGAAAAGCCTTTCCATTGATAAACAAAAAAGCATGTCAAATTAGCAACAGGAAAAGCATTCAATAAACTCTTTTTTTCTGATTGCCTTTCTTTCCAATCAGTCCATGTTCCATTTGATCACTTCCTTTTTCGATTTCCCTATGTTTTGTAAATTTATTTCTGCTTCGTTACAGTTGTCCTTTTAATAAATGTTCATTACTCTTTGCCCCCCCCCTTTTTCTCATTTTCTATCCTTCCATCGATGAAAATGCCGCAAAAGGTAATCCCTCCTCCCAAATGCCTTTGCGATGAGCTAATTCCGAAAAATCTCGGAAGGATCATGTTGTGAGTCCACCATTTCTGACAGTGATTCCGACACTAAACAAACATAAAACTGTTCTGTTGTTAACTCATTCATCCGATCCGACGATGGACGAAAGCTTTACATAAATTGGAAATAAAAAATGAAAAGTGATCGAATCGCTTCGCTTTATTCATTTTATTCACTCATAAAAATCAGCGTTTTCTTCCAACGAAATTGAAGGCGTTTGAGTAATGGTAATAAGGGTTGTGGCCATAGCCCTCCCTCGGATAGGCGACATTATACCACTGAAAGAAAGAAACGATCATTTGCAATTAATTAACATGACATAGCCAGCAGACCTAATTAATGGAATGTGTTAATAACAAAAAAAAGCAAATGAAACAAAAGCCCATTTTTAAATTCATTGAATAAAATTAGACATTTAATTTTGATTATATTGCAAAAAAAGATATATTTCCAAATTTACCATAAGAAAACTATTTCGATTAACGGCAAAAGTTTTGCGAGAAATTTCAGAATCAACTTTTTGTCTGAAAGAATCTAAATTTGCGCGATTGTTTCAGTTCCGGGTTTTCCCACTAATTGTGGAAAATTTCTGCCGAATTACACTATTTTTATTTCCGACGTTTCTTTGCTAAAATTCAAATTTTGCCTTAAAAATGAAAAATTGTAAATAAAATACTTTTTAAATCCTTTTAAGGCCCTTTTAATCAGCAGAAAAAAGTCATTTTAATTAAATTCCGGGCCCTATTAATCACAAAGAGAGAATCAATTATGGTATCATACTTTAAACACTTCTTGAAATAAGCTGAGTTTGAAAAAATTATTTATTAAATTTAAATTTAATAAAATTATTTTAGCGAATGAAATAATCTTTTTAAAAATTTACAAAATTTCCCTCCTTAACTAATGTCTGGACAATCCATCATTTAATTTTATTTTTTAGGCCAAAAACCAAAAAGTTGCAAAAAATGGTTTGGTTTAAAAAGGCATGCTTTTACGATATTTCTAGTTATTTAATTATTTTAAATAAATGTCATTTAAAAATTTTTTAAATTTTTCTAAAAATGATTTTTTTTTATAATTTAAAAAAATCAAGATAAATTGTTTTTTATATAAATCTTGATAAAATTTGGCTTAATGGATTATCCATTGCTGAAGGACCGCCCGGAACCAATAACTGACCCCATTTGCTGATTGGCGAAGAACTAAATTTAAAATGAACAGCACCAATAGGAAAAGTATCGAAAGTTGTTTAATGTACAATAATAAATGCCAAGGAACCATTGCCAATGCAAATTAAGTATTTATAGGAGGCGGAGAATCAGCAAATTGGCGCAATTGGCCTATTGCAAAAGGCACCACATTTCTTTGACAGAAAAAGACGTCCGACTGGTCCAAGCGATCAGAGGGAAGCGAATGAACCGAACGAATGTTAGGTGGCCCATTGGTTGGCCAATGGAAGGGTCTTTTCCTAAGTGTGCAAATGTTTGTCCCACCCCCCTAATTATCTAATTAAACAATGCGTTGCTCACAATGTCTCCGTTGTTGCCCGTTCATTCATTTAATCCCTTTTTTTACCTTTTTCCATATTTAGAGACGATCAGTAACAGGGATCTTAGGAAAAAACGGGGCCGGAACATGAGAAGCCGGGACAGGGACCGGATTTTCAACCGGGACAGGGATTTAGGAGAAACCGGGAATTTTTCCATGAAAAAAAAATATTTTTTAAGTGAAAATATTGTAAAATATCTGGCAAATTCGGTGTCATTCAAAAACTCTTGATGTGTTAAGTCTAAAAATTCGAATACTTAATTATTAGGGCCGGGATTTCTAGTGAAAAAACTTTTTTTTTTTGCTTAATTGTTTTGAAGAAAGGAGCTCAAAAAACGCATTTCTGCGTTAAAATTTTTCGATTCTGGTGTCACTATCGGTCACTAGAAATCACTATTTTGGCGACTTCGATAGTTTTTTCTACCTTTTCGGTACTCATTGGGTTTGGGTCCGCTTTTTTGGTCGAAATTTTTCAAAGTGTAGCCAGATAGGCAGACAGTGCACTATTTCCTTCTTTTCTTCAGCATAGCCACTGGTGAGAAGGAAGAAATAGTGCACTGTCTGACTGTCTGTCTACGTGGGGCTGCGGCGGGTGGAAGGGTAGACAGTAGGCAGCCGTGTGCTGGCTGTGCAGCAGCACACTGTGTGGGAAAGGGAAGGAATGAGAAAAAGAAAAGAAGGAAATAGTGCACTGTCTGCCTGTCTGGCTACACTGAAAAATTTCGACCAAAAAAGCGGACCCAAACCCAATGAGTACCAATTTTTCTTAGTTTTTTAGGTGCTAAAAATAAAAACTAGAAAATAGTTGCTAACTCGAAAACTAGCTTAAAACATGTTTTTCGTGCGTTTCAGGTCATAGGGAGTTCAGGAAAAAATAGGTAAAAAATTAAAATTAGAGCCCTAATCATGGTTCATGAATATGAATTTATTTATTTATTATTTTTTTTTTTGCAAATCAAGAGAATCCCCTGGTTTTACAACAAAAAACTAAACGACCCCTACTTTGGTTTTGGTCGACCCCTACCGAGGTACTCATACAAGTGCTACATAGATAGGTTGACCGTAAAACAAACAGTGTGAATAAGTTTTTTTTAAACACCCATTCGGCATTATGAACATTGATGTATTTTACTACATTCACCAGAAGAATAGATGGGGAATGAGGGGAAAGGATGAGAATGTTAGATGAGGGAGGGAAGGGATGGGATGGGTGTGGGTGGCGAGGGATGTCCATTGGATGGATTGCCAATAATTGATGAAAATGATGTGGCGAATTATCTTTCTCCCTTATGCTAATTGAATCGATCTTCTGCCATCCTTCCCAACATTCATCTTTCCTCCTTAACTTTCCCATCATAGGCTCTTTTTCGAATTCCTTTGCTTTTATTGTCTAAAAACTTATATTTAGGTGGCTTTTAACAATGCATATCAATATTTTCTTATTATAATTTTGTTTTATTAAATTTCTTTGTAAGTCCAAAATGAACAATAAAGGAGGGAGTCAAGCCCCATTTTCTGGCGCTGGGTCTCAATACCAGCAGAAACATGGCAAAGATGGTTCAGCATTTCCGAATCGCGCTGCAAATGTCCGTTCTGCCGGATGGAATCCGCCTCGAAAACACGCGGTCGACCGCTCGTCTAACAACGGCGAGGGAAGCGGCGATGGTTCGTCTCGCCAATTCTTCCCCGAGCCGACAAGTCGGATTGGACAACGCGAAAAGCTCAGTGGAAGGTTGGGCTCGAAACATTCGCCCAAATCAAGCAGAAGTGCCGTCGGGGAAGAACCTCCGCCGCGGTTCTTTGCATCTCCGCCAGTCGCCGCTAGCGGAGGGCCGACCGGAAAGGGAAAAGCCAGCGAAGTAACATTGGCTGAAGGGCAACGTGCCCACCAATTCCCAATTACATCTCCGCCAATTGCCGATAGCGGAGGGCCGACCGGAAAAGGAAAGGCCAGCGAAGTAACACTGGCTGAAAAACAACGGGTCCACCAATTCCCAATTAATACAATTAGGCGGTGTTCGTTCCACGCCCGGCCTCTCCCGCGACAGAAGTCCAGAAACGGCATGGTGTCTGCTCCATTTGGACAATAAACGTGAAAAAGGGTCAAAAGGCTTACCGGTACGATGTGGACATTGAAAGAGTACCGATGATGAAGCGAAATGGACAGTTGGACAAAGGGAGAAGTCTCGTGAAAGGGGCGGATGAGTGAGTGAAATAGAAATTCAAATAAATCCCATTTTCATTAAGTGGACAACGCGCCCTTCACAGAAATCTCTGTTTAGAATTAATCACTGTTCGTTTTTATGTTAGGTATTTAATTATTTTTTATTTAACATAAGATTGCCTTCAAAAAAACGAAACGGTTTGGCATGAATATCGGTGATGAGTTGGTCTACAACAAAGTGAGTTTCAACGGTGCCACATTTTGCACGGAATTGCCGAAAAATTGGCATTTCCTATTGCTTCGTTATTCACTTCACTCTTTGAGGATTGTTTGTATGCATCTTGTCCGATCAACGACTTTGACCTTTCAATTGAAAACCACGAAGTCAACGATTACGTTAAGGTGAGGGACGGGGGGAGAAAGAGTCCGCTCAATTTTGTCACTTTGAGACTTACTGCGGCGAAGGGAAGGAAGTGCGCTTCAGTAAGAAACAAACTAGGGCTAATTGTAAAACAGTGAAATAAAACATTTTAGCAATTCGCATCACGGAAAACCGGTCTGCGCCGGTGTTGGCTCTCGGCGACTTCAAGCAGTACTCGGGCGGAGAGTCAGTGTTCTGCGAGGACCGCTCACTGCGCACCTTCTTGGAAATGGTTGGAATTTGTAATTCATTCGTTTGAATTTTTCCTTTAGGCAACTTCGCAGTTCGCATTGAACAAAGGCTTTTTTGTTAGCATTAGCACTGGCAAACTTTTTGTAAGTCAATCTACTCATGATTTTGGTTAATTTTTTTTGGACAGGAAATTGATGACGCGCAAAATCAGAATTTGTTTCGCGAGAAGGTGGGCAATGGCATTGTGCTGAGGGCCGGGCTTGCCAAGGGCGTTCGGGTGATCAGAAATGGGGACAGATCGCCGAAAGCGGCCGTTGTTTTGGACAGTGAGTCATTTAATATTTCTTTTGGTTCGTCAACCGATGACTTCAGCAAAAGTAGCTGCCTTCTTCGAGGCCAACTCTCTCATTGACACTATTTTCGACATTTTGCCCCGCCGTAACTCCGCCTCCCCATCAATGCATGACTTCAGTCCGTCTGATTGGGTCAAAGTGGAGCGACTTCTGCAGGACCTTCGGGTCGAAGTCTCTTATCGCCGGATGCGCACTTTCGAATTGGGCAAATTGACAGAGAAACCCTTGCGCGACCTTTTCATTGACGTGGAGAGGGACAACGGAGGGCCGCCCGAGCGAATGTCCATTCCCCAATACTTCTTCAAGTTCTGGAAGATCCAGCTCAAGTTCGTGGACTTCCCTGGTGTTATTCCGGTACGCTCAACATTTTACATGATAATTTGTCATTTTCAAATTAATTTTCAGAATAATCCTATACCTGCGGGGAAAAAGGCCGAAGTGTTCCCTTTGGAATTGTTGGATGTCATGGAAGACCAAGTCAGACACAACTTGGGCCAACTTTTCTTTTCTTTGCCATCATCTATCTAATTACGTGTTGTCTTATATTTCATTTGAATTTCTTTAAGCGTGTTCCGCGGGAAAAGACCGACTCTAAGCTGATGGATCAACTGTTGCGCTTCAATTCAATGCCACCAAACGAACGAATGAAAGCGATTTGGGAAAGGGCAAGGGCACTCGGATTGTTCACTGATGAGAACCCCGTCCTTCGTGCATTTGGGCTCAGTATCGACCAAAAATCCAATAGGGCAAGCATATGACCAGAAAAACGAATACAATCCATTTATTTAAACTGAAATTTTATGGGTTTCTATTTTAAACATGCATTTGCGCTTTTAAAAATGACAGAATATCGCATGAAAATGAATTATTTTGTTTGTCCCATTGTCAGGTTGTGGTCGGAGTCCGTTCTTTGCCTCAAATTCGCTTCAAACGCAACACTTTGCTTCTTCCGGATGCGATAAAAGTTTTAAGATTTATTGTTAACACATAATGAAATCATTTATTTGTTCCCAAGGGCGAGTGGCGTCGAGACGCGAGCCGAGCTGAATATTTGGCTGCGGAGGAGTTGGACAATTGGCTTGTGCTCTGTGCTCGTCAGAATACGAATCTCGTCAAAGATTTTGTGCGGCGTATGTGCGAAATGGGCAGGGACAAAGGTATTCGGATGGCAGAGCCGGAGATCGTCTCATTCGACAGCCCCGAGGTTGGTCAAACACAAATTTTAATTCATATTTTTGTCAACAATAAGAAACCTTGTCCCTCCCTTTACTCCGTTACAGAACTCGGATCAAGAATGGATGGCCATGTTCGAGCGATGCACTGTCAACCGAATTCAATTCATACTGCTGGTGGACGAAAGGCGGAAAGACACCCATGGACTTTTGAAGCTTTCTGAGGCCATTCACAAAGTGACGACGCAACACATAACGTTGGAGAAGGCCCTTGTGAGTGTAAACACTCAATTCCTTCTCTTTATCTGTAAATTGTGAAGGATGTGGTAAAAAAGAACCAGCGCCAAACCTTGGAAAACATTCTGAACAAATTGAATATGAAGAATTTCGGACTAAATTACGTGCCTATCATCGAACAGTCCGGGAAACGTTTTGCGTTGGAGACCGGTGATGTTCTTGTGGTGAGCAAATTGTTTAAACAAATCGCACAATTTGATCAATCCAATTAAGCTTGGCTACGATGTTGCCCATCCTGGTAAGTATATAAATTAACCTTTGTCGTCATACTAATTGTAAACCAAAATTTAGCGCCTATGTCTGCTCAAACTCGGCGTATGTTGGCTGCCCAGGGCGAGTCTCAACTCAGTTCGCTGGACCCTTCGTGTGTTGGGGTTTGATTGTTTCCTCAGCATTGTATTTTTATATATATTTTTAAAATTAGATTTGTGCTAATATGGCAACAGATCCTCATAGTTTCGTGGGCGATTACTTTTTTCAAGGTTTTCGACAGTTAGTTTTTGTTTTTTAAATTGTTATTTCCAGAAGCCAGACGCGAAGCCATAGACGGTCTTCAGGTGACGCATGATTCAAATGAATTTATGGTGAATTTGAGTGAGCCATTTAAAGTTGACTGAACGTGTGAAATGGATCCTTCACAATTTGGACAATCATCGTCCTTCACAGAATCGCCCGAAATACATTTTTGTCTTTCGGGACGGTTTATCGGAGGGTCAATTTGCGATGGTCCGTTCATGAACGGGCTCTTCATAATTTACAACCTTTTCAGGCATGTAAAGAGGAGTTGATGGCGATTAAAGAAGGGTGTCGACAGTTCGATTCGAAATACAAGCCCAAAGTCCGAATTGGCTGACCCAACCCATAAAATTAACCGTTTTTAGTTCGTCATGATTATCGGTACCAAGCGTCACTTCAAAAAGTTTTTCATCGAAGAAGAGCCGAGGGAAGGCGGACGACCTTTCTCAAAAAATCTGTACCCGGGTACGATCATCCAAGAAAAATGCCGAGCGGACATCACCGAATTGTGCGATTTTTTACAGAATATAAAAAAATATTTCGCCCTTTAAGTTTTTTGCAACCGCACGCGCCACTCAAGGCAATTGCAAAGCATCAAAATGGAAATTGAAATGCATTTATTTAGGGGACTGGCAAACCGGTGGAATATGCCATGTTGGAGAACGAAATAGGTGTCAAAATGGACGAACTGCAGGGACTGATAATGGCACTTTCGTATTCCCATCAGGTGAAAAGGGACAGCCGAATAAATGCGCTCTAAAATTGCACCATTTTTAGATTGTCAACATGGCGGTCTCAATGCCCGAGCCCGTGTACCAAGCGGACGAATTGGCCAAGCGAGGGAAAAATAATTTTGCCGCATTAAAGTGAGTTAAAAAGAACTTTGTTATAGGATGACTTTATAAAAGGAAGTTTCGCATTTAGACGGTTCAAACCGAACCAAGTGCCGAAAAAGGAGCACCGACTTTTGGCGAAAAAAGGCGCAAAGCGACAGACCATTTCGCTGGTTGACCACCACGAATTGAACAGAATTGTGGGTGAAAAACAGCAGTTGAAAAGCTATTCCATCTCTTTTCAGCTTTCATATTGGGGCGACGGAACTTTCGTATTGTCTAATCGTTTCACGGCTTAAATTCTAACGACGAGTAATTAAAGGAATAATTTTAATATTTCTGTATTTGTTCATTCATTCATAATTTTTGACAGATCATTTTGTTGTTTTTAATTCTCACTAAAAGAGCGTATCATAATGTTCTATTATTCATTCTCACATTGCTTTAATCCATTGTTTTGCATTTTGACATCCGAAATAAAAATTGTCCAAGAAATATGGTGGAAGTCAATTACTTTTGTAATATTAATTAATTTATTTTTTATATCTTTTCAAAATTAGCCAGGAAATGTAAGAACTCAAGCATATGTTATTGTCCCTTGCAGGTCACAAATTCCATAAATGGCTTTTCCAAACTCAATGATAAAACCTGTGAATACATTAAAGAGTTTAATGAGGACAATGACTGATTGTCGCTGGATGGCGTCGGTGCCAATGGCATTTGAGCAGAAAGTGTCGATGGCACAACCACAACAATCCATGGCATATCTCCCGGACATCGAAACTCTGAGGAAGGGAAAAGTCAGTCCGACGATTCTCAAGTCAGTCGGGGGTGGAATTAAAAATGTAACTGAAGTTCGAATCGGCACCAATGGGTTAACCCATTTGGTACGGTTTCCCTGGTCTTAACAAAACAAATTCAGACCTTACATTGACCCGACTCTGTGCTCTTCCGACCCAAATTCCTTTGAGAGTGAAGTGACCGTCGGAAGAATGCTTGACGCGCGTGTCCATTTGGGCCATAAGGTAATTCAATCCTTCAAATGCTTAAAATTAACTAAACTTTACTAATTTCCAAAAAAAGCAGAACATTTTGCAGAATAACATTTCCGTTCTTTTTGATGTTGTAAATTCATAAATTTTTATGAAAATCTTTCAATCATTCGCTGATATTCGGACATTCGATTAAGGAATTGTTGATGTGTCGATGGACTAAAAGTTGGTTTTTTAGGTTGGCACTCTCAACGATAATATGAAATGGGCATTGTATGGAGGTAAATGGCATCGAAAGAATGGGAAATTAAAAGGGACATATCTGTAATTAGCCATTTGTCATAAATTCTTAAAAATTTACAGTTAGTCGGGAAAAAAATAAAGTGCCGAACAAATGAGTTCGGAAATACCAATTAGCCCCTATTTTAGGTTATCCCATCGGATCATTTTTGGGTATAAATTGTTTTCCGATTTTTTCCTTTTCAGAACGTCTTGGCATTTGCGTCTTTGACTTGGAAATCACTCGGCATTATCTGCTAAAGGCGTTGGAATTTGTCCGATCTGTGGCTTTTTTGGGCGGTCGCTTTCTCTTCGTCTCGACCAATAAGTGCTGCTTCCCGATGGGCTTTCCATTTGGTGGCATTTGCCTTTTCAGGTCCTCAATGCTAATGGTGGAGACAATGGCCGACGAATTGGGACAGTACGCCCACACGCGCCATTGGCAGCCCGGCACATTCACCAACACAAAGAGCGTCTTCGGAGGGCCCATTCGGCTGCCCGACACTGTGATTCTGTTGAACACGCTGACTAGCGCGATGGAAGCACATCCGGCACTGGTCGATTCGGCCAAAATGTGCATTCCAACCGTGGCGATCGTCGACTCGAACAGCGGTGAGTGGCAATAGGAAATGAAAGAATTTGTCCAATAATCCGTGCATCAGAGCCCAACTACGTGTGCTACCCAATCCCTGGCAACGACGACTCGATTGAATCCGTCAACTTTTTCATGGAAATGTTTGCAAAAGCAATCCAAAAGGGCCGAGCGGAGAGCGACACTTTTCTGGAGGGCGCGAAAGAGAAGAAGCATCAGCAGAAAAGGACGATGGGCCAGCGGAGGCACTGAACGAACAAACGGAGGGCGACGAATGATCGGAGGGGGGGGGGGCGAAGACGGACTGATTCCTCTGCTTATTCTTTGTTTCTGTCCACTTTCTATGTTTAGGTTTTCTGAATACACTTTTACCCTTTTAAATTATTTTGAGTGTTTTCCCATAAAAGTCCGCTGCTATTTCTCCTTATTTCTTTTTTTTTTTGATTCAATTTGTTTTCTGTTCGATGTCTTCTCCGCTTGGTGTGAATGTGTTTATCACCGGCGCCAACCGAGGCATTGGGCTCGGATTGGTGAAGGAAATGTTGGCGGTTGGTGGACTGAAAAATGTGTTCGCCGGTTGTAGGGACGTCGATTCGGCTGCGGTCAGTGGACGAACCCTTAGGGGAAATTGAAATTTTTAACCTCACAAATCAGACCAAAAAGGGAAAAAGAGCTTTAAGGAATTGCAACAACTGCACGACAAAAATGGACCATTGCGACTGATCAGAATTGACGTCAGCGACGACCGAAGCATTCGGACGGCATTTGGCCAAGTCCAAAAGCAATTGCTGGACAAAGGCGGACTGAACTTGCTGATCAACAACGCGGGCATTCTTCTCAAAGTGTGTGTGTTGTGGCACAAAAGCATTGTTTTTGGCTAACCGTTCCTCTTTTCTTGCTAATCTTTGACTCTTTCTCTGATCACTCTTTGGGCTTTTAAATCCTTTTAAGGCCCTTTTAATCAGCAGAAAAAAGTCATTTTAATTAAATTCCGGGCCCTATTAATCACAAAGAGAGAATCAATTATGGTATCATACTTTAAACACTTCTTGAAATAAGCTGAGTTTGAAAAAATTATTTATTAAATTTAAATTTAATAAAATTATTTTTCTCTGCTAATCTTTGACTCTTTCTCTGATCACTCTCTTTGGGCTGATCGGTCTCTCTGCTAATCTTTGACTCTTTCTCTGATCACTCTCTTTGGGCTGATCGGTCTCTCTGCTAATCTTTGACTCTTTCTCTGATCACTCTCTTTGGGCTGATCGGTCTTTCTCTTGCTAATCTTTGACTCTTTCTCTGATCACTCTCTTTGGTCTGATGATTTTTTTTTATGCTAATCTTTGACTCTTTCTCTGATCACTCTCTTTGGGCTGATCGGTCTTTCTCTTGCTAATCTTTGACTCTTTCTCTGATCACTCTCTTTGGTCTGATCGACCCCATTTGCTGATTGGCGAAGAACTAAATTTAAAATGAACAGCACCAATAGGAAAAGTATCGAAAGTTGTTTAATGTACAATAATAAATGCCAAGGAACCATTGCCAATGCAAATTAAGTATTTATAGGAGGCGGAGAATCAGCACTCTCTTTGGGCTGATCGGTTGCAAAAGGCACCACATTTCTTTGACAGAAAAAGACGTCCGACTGGTCCAAGCGATCAGAGGGAAGCGAATGAACCGAACGAATGTTAGGTGGCCCATTGGTTGGCCAATGGAAGGGTCTTTTCCTAAGTGTGCAAATGTTTGTCCCACCCCCCTAATTATCTAATTAAACAATGCGTTGCTCACAATGTCTCCGTTGTTGCCCGTTCATCCATTTAATCCCTTTTTTTTTACCTTTTCCCATATTTAGAGACGATCAGTAACAGGGATCTTAGGAAAAAACGGGACCGGAACATGAGAAGCCGGGAAAGGGACCGGATTTTCAACCGGGACAGCGATTTAGGAGAAACCGGGAATTTTTCCATGAAAAAAAAATTTTTTTAAGTGAAAATATTGTAAAATATCTGGCAAATTCGGTGTCATTCAAAAACTCTTGATGTGTTAAGTCTAAAAATTCGAATACTTAATTATTAGGGCCGGGATTTCTAGTGAAAAAACTTTTTTTTTTTTGCTTAATTGTTTTGAAGAAAGGAGCTCAAAAAACGCATTTCTGCGTTAAAATTTTTCGATTCTGGTGTCACTATCGGTCACTAGAAATCACTATTTTGGCGACTTCGATAGTTTTTTCTACCTTTTCGGTACTCATTGGGTTTGGGTCCGCTTTTTTGGTCGAAATTTTTCAAAGTGTAGCCAGATAGGCAGACAGTGCACTATTTCCTTCTTTTCTTCAGCATAGCCACTGGTGAGAAGGAAGAAATAGTGCACTGTCTGACTGTCTGTCTACGTGGGGCTGCGGCGGGTGGAAGGGTAGACAGTAAGCAGCCGTGTGCTGGCTGTGCAGCAGCACACTGTGTGGGAAAGGGAAGGAATGAGAAAAAGAAAAGAAGGAAATAGTGCACTGTCTGCCTGTCTGGCTACACTGAAAAATTTCGACCAAAAAAGCGGACCCAAACCCAATGAGTACCAATTTTTCTTAGTTTTTTAGGTGCTAAAAATAAAATCTCTTTGGTCTGATCGGTCTTTCTCTTGCTAATCTTTGACTCTTTCTCTGATCACTCTCTTTGGGCTGATCGGTTTCTCTTTTCCGTCCGTTTTCTTTTAGGAGGGCGTTTCTCTTCGTGAGCCCATCCGTGACACCTTTTTGCACCATTTCGACGTGAATACGGTCGGCCCCGTCATGACCACCGCCGCCTTTCTTCCGCTGCTCAAAAAGGCCGCCTCCGCCGGGGAGTTCGCTCGCGTGGTGAACATCGGTTCGTCGCTCGGTTGTATTGGACAGGCGGCCGTTTCGCCTCGGCTGAGTCCGTATCAGAACGTGGCTTATGGCATGAGCAAAGTCCGTCCCCTTCTCCGTCCGCCCCTTTCTTTGATCAGTGCTTAGGCTGCTCTTCATCACTTCTCCAAAATGATGGCTTTGGACGAGTCGGACATTGTCACCGTTGCGATTCATCCCGGCACTCAACTGTCCCTTCTCACTCACCCAATTTTGTTGTTTTAAGGTTGGGTTAAAACGGAAATGGGCGGTGCTAACGCTATGATGAGTGTTTCCGACTCCGTTGCAAAAATAATGGCGCGGATTTGCGCACTCACAAAGAGCGACTCGGGAAAATTGCTATACGGAGAAAAGGAATTGTTGCCGTGAAGAAAAAATGATGCCAATTCTTCCCAATTTGCCTTTTGCCGACTTTGAACCGTTTCTGTGAAATTATGCCTATTTTTAGGCCACATAAATTCGTAATTTATCTATGAATTATTCACCATTACCTAATTTCCAATTAAACAACATTAGTGTATTAGGTTTTGAATTGTTTGAAAACTTTTCCCTGTGTCAACGCTATATCCAAAAGAAAAAAGTTTATTGAGGGATTTAAAAGTTGAGATACTCGGACAATAAAAATAATGGAAGAGAAAAAAAGGATATGTATTTATAAAGGGCATGCTAACAAAAAATGGCCATTTTGTGGCCGCGTTGGCCACAGACAGACACTGAGCAAAGTGAGCGGTGTGGGAAAATGTACAGAACACAGAAGAAAAACGTGAAAAACAGCAAAAAAAGAAAAGAAACGCAATTGAATAAACATTTAAATGTTCAAAAGTGTTATTATTCTCACCCCATTTTATTTTATTTTTGAATGTTTTTTTTACCTTTGGGTCATTCAAATATTTTAATTAGATATTTTCTTGGTTTTTTTTAATTTTCTTTTTCTAAGAATGCGAATTTCTCTCAAAGAATAAAATAAAAAGGAAAATACGAATTAATAAAATAAAAATTATTTAAATTTAATTCGTTTGGCTTCGATTTGTAAATGTTTTTTGACATTGTTTTGTCTTTCCCCGTTTTATTTTGGTTCGCTGAAGCATTCCTAAATAAAGTGCACAGAAAGTACGAATGAACGGCTGGGCAAATAAATGCTTTCTTTTTTTGTTGGATTTAAATAAAGTAATAATTTTTGGCCCAAAATGGGATTAATTTTTTGTCGGCGTTTCCTTTCATCTCTCTCCATTGATTGTTTTATTTTGTCTCCGTTTTCACTTCTGATAATTAATGGGGACACTCATTAACCTCCACCAATGATTTGTTGTGTTTTAATAGGCGTGCCATTCTCTTCCCTCTCCCCAATGGCAAATGCCTTTTTTTCGCGTGCCTAAAATTCAATCGCATAATTTGTCATTATTTCCGTCTTTCTTTCTCTCCTTGGCAGTGGGGCAAAGCGAAATTAATGAACATGGCCAAATTACGGAGACGAGCCAATGCTCCGGGGATTTGCATTTTTAGCGACAATTAATTGTAATTTACGCACAGCAAAAGAGGAGGGGGCGGGGGAGGGATTGGGCGATTATTACGCCCTTTTGGCATAAAATTGGTCGCTTATGGCAAAACTATTTTCGAAGCCTTTGGCATTCGATGAAATGCTAATAATTGCCGCTTTTCGCCTGTTAAATGCTAATTCGATTCTTCCTGCCTGCTGCTGTTAATAGTCATTGCCCCTTTTTCCTTTTTTATTTTTGCATTATTTTTACTTTTCCATCTTTCCAACTTTTTTTCTAATGGAAAATTACCCCAACCAATCTTTTCTCTGTTCGTGTTTGATTATAGTTTTAATTAATTTCGTGCCCTTTTTACAATTTTTTTCACTTTTTTAAATAAATCCCCCCTCCCCCCGCTTTCCGTCTCCTCCCCTCTCTCCCAGAATTTGTTTCGCGAGAAGGTGGGCAATGGCATTGTGCTGAGGGCCGGGCTTGCCAAGGGCGTTCGGTCTGTCACTACAAATTTTCTTCCACCCCAAAAAGGCAATTTAATTATTTTCCTTCTTTCTATTCATTTACTCCCTCACATTCATCAACACCATAACAATAAACGGCTTTTAACAGAAGCATAACATTCGTAAAGAGTCAACAACAAATTATTTCTGTTATTACAATATTTAATAATACGCGTGTTAATTCATTACCTAATTGGGTTCCTTTAATTACTTAATTTTTGTTCTCCTTACTCTGTTACCTCTCTGTTAACTTTCCCCCTTCCTTCTTCTCCTTTTATTTAATTTTTAATAGCCTTTAAGGGCTCATTTTTGGCCTAATCCAATTTTGGTTACCTTCCTGAAACAGCAAATATTGCCAACGGAACATTCTCTTCCCCCTCCATCCCCCCATTACCATATTTGCCACCATTAACAAAAAGGGATGGACCAAATGTTCGAAGCTTATTATCCAAATTGAACACATGTCCAATTCGCACGGCTGATTAGCTTAGCACCCGAAATAGCTAAAAATGTACGCATTAATTTAATGATATTCTGCCGAACTAATTAAAACCATTTTTTGCTCTTTGCCATCCAAACAAAATTTTTTTATTTATTAAATAGGGTTTTGGTTAGGTTATCAAAGTCGAGTTTTCGAATTTCACCTGCCATTTGCGCAATTCCCCGGGGGCGAACCAAATGATCAGAAGCGAATTAACGGCCAATTGAAATTATCATTAAAAGGTGAGAAAAGAATTCTAACATATTGTGGGCTCAAAAGTATGAGGTGCAAAAGGGGCATTCATTCTCTTTTTTTGAAGGGTTTTTCAACAAAACTTTCCCTTTTTGCCCAATTTTCTGCCGTACAATGGCTGGCCATCTTAAGAAGGGCCAAAATGAATCTGTCGAATTGCCACGGCAGGTGCGCCTTCGACTGAGGAAGCCCCTGCCAGCTGTAATAATCGGCTAATGCCACCCCCCCCCCCGGTGTTTTCATTTGCGCTTTATCTTTGCGCCCCTTCTGGTTACCACTCACTTTGTCATATTCAAATAAGCCCCGCTTCTCACTCATTACCAAACATTCAATTAAAATCTGCGAGTCTTTAGATTTGATGACTTTCTCCGATGGACAAACTCTTTCTCCGCTGCCCATGACCACGGAGGGCGCGTCGCTTGAGGAGCGGCTTTTCCTGTCCAACCTTTCCCTGGCAGATGAGTTCGATGTGTCCATGGCGTTTTTCAACGAATGTGTGGACATGAACCACTTCCTGTGGGAGTTCCAGCGTGATCCCACCTCGCGTCCGATCACCGCCGCCATTTTCGCCGTTGTCTATTCGCTGATCGTTCTGGTCGGCGTCTCTGGCAATATTTGCGTCCTTTTGTCCATCGGCCGGACGCGTTCTCTGCAGACGGTGTCCAACCTGTTCATCTTCGCTTTGTCCTGCTCCGACATCGTCGTCTGTTGTGTGTCCGCCACCTTTACGCCTTACACCGCCTTCACTAAAGTTTGGGTGTTCGGAGTTGCGCTTTGCTCTTTGGCCAATTTCACCGCGGTCAGTACTTTTTGGCTAATTGGCATTGGCATTGTTTTGCCATTTGTCATTTGCTACCACTCCCTCCCTCGTCCCTTTAGGGTACATCCCTTTGCTTTTCCATTTTTGTCCTCGCCGCAATTTCTGTCGACCGTTTTTTGCTCATTCGCTTTCCGCTCAACAATCAGCTTCGGCATAACCACGCGTTGCTCATTATCCCGGTGAGGAGGAGGGAAACGGAATTATCTCAATTTGCATCCCATCCAAACCAACAGATTCTTTGTTTGTTCGCAATGTTCGTCAGTTTCCCAATGATTTTCACACAAAAATTGCTGCGGATGGAGGGATACTGCGGCGAATTTTGCGTTGAAGATTGGGGCACAAATGAATTGTATCGTGAAATTTACGGCACCCTTCTGTTGGTAGGCAAAAAAGCTTTAATTTATAAAAAGCAACGCTATTCTGGACTTTTGAAAGATTGTCCAATTCTTCGTGCCTTTGCTCATAATTACCATTTGTTACATCGGAATTTCGGTTCGGCTGAACAGAGTGAGTCGAATCAGCCAAGTGATCAGAAGACTGATCAGTCAAAACTAACGAATTTAGAACATTTTGCTACGCCGTAAAAAGATGGGCAATTCGTGGCTGCGCCATCGCCAATCGATGGCCGATCGGAGAAGGCAAAGGACGAATCGGATGTTCATTCTGATGTACGATCTCCCACAGCCATTAATTGATCAATCTTTTCCTTTTAGGGTCTGTGCCTTCGTTCTCAGGCAATTTCTTCCCCGCCCCCCAAATTTAGCAAATTTTTGGCAATTTTTTGCCGATTTCAGTTGGATTTGGTTCATTCTGTTCAACCTTTTGCGCGACTTGGGCCTTCTCCCTTACTTTATCCGAGAGCAGGAGTTTCTGTACGGGATCATCACTCATGCCATTGCGATGACTTCCACTGTAAATTTCAAATTGTCCCCTTTTTAGCCATTTGTCCCCCCCCCCCAATTTTTGTTAAGATTTGGAACCCCATTCTGTACGCTTTGCTCAACTTCCAACTTCGCTCCGCTTTTCTCCGTTTGGTGCCCGAAAATGCGCGGAAATTTATGGCGAAGCGAAAATTCGGACAATTGGGGAGCAAATCCAAACTGACGCCGAGGGATGCCAAATTGGTGGCCCCGACTTTGCTAATGGCATCCATCGGCCAGCAAAAACACCGCCAAACGACGATCGCTTTAACGGCCACCTCTCCCCTCGTAGTGCCAACATAAAATGCGAAAAGAAAGGACAAAGAAAGCCAACCGAAGAAAAGCCGACACAAAGCCAAACAAAACGATGGCAAAAGCCATCGAATGGCAAAAGAAAAACGGAAGAAGTGGCGACGAATGGACAAATAACAAAACAAAAATTAATTGCCTTTTGATGTTTTGGCCAATGGCCGAACAAAACCAATCAAATTTTAATATTTATTATTAATTTTTATTGTTTTAAAGAATTTATTGAAGTCAGAATAAATTCATACATTAGCAGCAGTGAAATTAAAATAACATTTTGTATTTAGCCGAACTTACAAAGTGAAAAAGACTATTTCATTTAGTAATTCAAATGGATAAAACTAATTGTTTATTAAAATATTAATTGCTTTTGCTTTCGCTTCTCAAAATGTCTTAAAGGTGTCGCGTGCGAAGGGCGGCGGCAAGTGCCAATTTGTTATAGGAAGAAGAACGGGGAGGGAAAACAGCAGCGGAAGGTGCAGCGAAGGAAGACGGAGCGGGAGGCGCAGAAGCGGCGCGTTGCGAAGCGTACGGCGGAGGGGGCGCAGCGACGGGACGCGCCGAAACGGGCGGATGGAGGGCGGAGGCTGAAAAAGAGGCCCAAAGTAAAATGTGCTTCCCGTGCCAGTGGGCTAGTGCCACCTCCTCCGTCAGGTCGCTGTGCCGCTGCTGCTCCGCCCGCCCCCGCGGGGTACGACGCCCTTCCCGGCCCCTCTCCGTTGGACCGCTCCGGGCATGGGCAGTATTCGGCATCGGCCCCTGAATTGTCCCCCGGTCACCATTAAAGCCATTCTGCTCATTTTCATTCACCCGGTGAGCCCGCTAGCCCCGGCGATCCAATTGCTCCCTCTTTGCCCAATTCGCCGAAAGGCCCCGGCGGACCGGCAATTCCAGGCGGACCTGAGGATAATGGAACGGTGCTTTTGGATGGGTTAGGTGAAGCTCACCCGGCGGAGAGTCTTCGCCCCGTTCCCCCGGAGGACCCTCTTCGCCCGGCTCCCCCGGCTGTCCGTGCTCTCCCTTTGGCCCCGGCTCGCCCTTTGCATATCCAATGCCCGTCTCGCCGGGAGGGCCTCTCGGCCCAGGCTCTCCCAAATCTCCGTGAAGTCCAATTTCGCCTTCGGGCCCTTCGTCACCTGATAAAAAAACAGTACAATTTCCCCTCACACGGCTTAATCCGTTCATTAGCTGCTCACCGGGATGGCCATCGCGACCAGGCGACCCGGGAGGTCCTTTAAAATTAAAATTGAATGACGCCATTGGGCCATTTAAATGTGTACCGATTGGGCCCTTTTCACCGCGAAAGCCTCTCCTCCCTTTGTATCCCGGGGGGCCAGGTGGACCAATTGGACTTTAACAAAGAGAAACACAGGTTAAGAGATGGTGAAATAAATCACCAAGTGGGGCACTGCGACACGTGAGCAAAATCCTCCGGAAAGCCCGAGAATCCCGAAGTGCCGGGTTGTCCGTCTTGGCCTTAAAGGCAATTCTTTGTTAGCAACTTCGCTCTTGGCTTTGATTGACCCGGCTCTCCCAGTGCCCCCGGCACTCCCGGGGCCCCTCGCGCTCCCTGAGGGCAAGTGGCGCTTGGACTGCTCGCGCCCCCTCCGCCGATATTTCCGCTTCCGTCTGAACGGGATTTGTTTCGAGTGGTCAATTGTCCGTCCCTTTCGCACATTGTCTCCGCTTCCGTATCGTCTGCTTTTGCTCCCTTTTGTCCCATTGGCCAATCGTCGCCACCTCTTTCATTATGTCTCTCCACAAAACGTTGCTCATGTCCAAGTGCGCTTGGCTTTTCAGTCCAAACTCAAGCTGAAGATTCACCAAATCGTTGAGCATTAGCGGCACTCCGACGAGAATGGCACTGAGAGAAATGACGGACAGAATGACCGCCACCGTTACAGTACCGGTGGGCAGGTCGGACATTTTTCACACTTTGGGAATGTTTTCAAATATCAATTTTCATACTTTACTCGCTTTATTTTATAGAGGGGTGGGGGACGCTTCTTCAGATATAATCAATGCGTCGTCAATTAGCCTGGGATAATGATCTTATGAAAGGGACTAATGGGCGACATGGGAAAGAAGGAATTGAGGCGTAACGAATGGGGGGGGAGTAATTAGCAAATGAAAGGATGTCAAATCAGAAGTGATTAATGATGCGGAAGGGAGCAGCATCGCCATATTATCAGCACAACAATCACCAGCAGAGGAGCAAGCGAAAAGTCGGGATGATTAGCAAAAGCACTCGAGGGAAAAGATGGCACGAGGGAGGGACAAACGCCTTACTAATTGTCAGTGAGTCATTCAATTAAACAAGCTGAATGCATCTGATGCTAATGAAGTGACTGGCATAAGGCAAATTTGTTGTGATAAATTATTAGTGGCAATTTGACATTTAAGCGAATTTCGTGGATTTGTGGCACGGCGAAATGCCAATTCGGAGGCCGACGGTCAGTTAATCATTTGAGCTTCTCCTTTATCTGTCTCAGTTGGATGACAATGTTTTCCATCGCCGCCGTCTGTCGCCCCAACAGAAATTCCTGCTTCAGTCGCCACTCCTCCTGGTGCCCCAATTCCATTAGCTGCTTCTTAATGCCATTTTGTGGTGTTTCTCTCACAATTAGCTGCTGCTCCCACCTCAATGAGTTCGCATTTGAGGCGTTTCAGTCGAAGTTCCACCGTTTCTCCGTCTTCGCCGACACAATTTGAGAAGCCGTTCAGCGGCAGTGCCGACGACTGCGGCGGCGGAGGGAATGCCCGCCTCTTGCGACCGGCGAAGTGCTGCTCGGAATGGCAATTGTTGGCCACGGTCGGATGCTGCGAATTGACGAGCGATTGCTGCTCAATTAATTAAGTAATTGAAATGGGGCGGCACAGTGAGAAAGAATGTTCCCGAAACGAAGTCACAGTTGCCAAAAAACATTCAGAAGTCCCTTGCCCACCGGATGATTTTGCGCAAAATTCGCAGTGCGAACAGTCGCAGGTGGCAAATTGCGCACCATCGGCTGGCCAATGGTCGACTGTTGGCCTTCGACGGATTGCTGTTGCTGTGAACGTATTGGAATCGGTCCCAGCAGAGAATGGCGCCGAACCCCCGCGGCGATGGCATTTCCTTCCACCGACGCGGCACCCGTCCCTGAAGAGATCATCTGCTGTTGCTGGTCCGTCTCGTGCTGGTGATGTTCCGCTGAATGCATTGGTCCGTTCCCAGTGCTGCCAGCCTCGGCGTCGTCGGCCGATTGTTGGGGCAAAATGCCCAGAATGGCATTGGTCAAACTGTCGCCCGCTTCAACTGAAAATGTCTTTTTCAGTACCGACTCTTTCTTTAAATTAAGGGAGGGATTTCAGCAATTTCATCCCAAAAAGAAACTTTGAATCGAAATGAGACAAGCGATTGGAAAGGAAAGTGAATATTTCCGAGAGTGAAAAGCAAATGCCGCGAGTGTTTGCGCTGTGCCGCGCCCTCCCGCGGACCTTTGACAATGGCCGTGGCACTTTGGGTCATAGGCCCGGTGCCGTCCCCGTGGGAGTCGGCTTCGTCCGTGTCTTCCCTCCCCTCTCTGCACGAATGTTTCGTCCTCATCGAAAGGAAAGTGCCGTCTTTGGCATCCGTCCAAATGCGCCCATTGCATGCGTTTGGCATCGTTTAAAACAGAAGGCACTAATGAGTCAATTAATATTTACTCAGTAACTAATCTTTTTCCCGCATCGCCAAAATAACTTTGTGCCGTCGGCACTGAGCCGATCTTTCACATAAGTAAATCCCTCGTGGAAATAGCGAAGTTCGCCCTGCTGCTGTTGCTGAGGGGAAAACTCTCTTTGCTCTTCAACATTTTCTTCTTCGTTTGACATTTTAGTGATAAATTTTGAAGAAAAATATTCAAAAATTAAAAAAAGGAATAATAATAAATAGGGCTGGGAATTTAAGTCAAATGACTTTTTTTTTTGCTGACTCTAAATGGCCTTAAAATGACTTAAAAAGTGTTCTAAACTTTGTCTGAAGCCTCTAACATGCATTTTTTGTGACTTTTTTTATACTTTTTAGGATTTTATGACTTTTTTGATTTTTTGCGAATTTTTTCGTGATTTTTTTTGACTTTTTGGGGCAAAATTTGAATTTTAGCGAAGAAAATGCCGAAAAATACAAAGAAAATTCAGAAAAATAAAATTTGGATCGATAAAAAGACAATGAAACATGGATGAATTTTTTCTTAATTGTTGGAAGAATCTCTTTTCTATGCCTATTTTAGGTACCTATTTATAAAATTATGTGCCTAAAAATTACGATTAAAATGTTATTCTATAAATTATTCAGGACTTTTTTCATTTTTCGTGACTTTTTTGCGTATTTTATGACTTTTTTGTGACTTTTTGGCGATTTTTTTATGACTTTTTTTAGTCGACTTTTTGAAGATTTTTAGTGACTTAAATTCCCAGCCCTAATAATAAATGAATTTTAAATTGAAAACGAAAAGGCAGCAGAAGAGGCGCACTTTGGCCAAAAGACAGAAAAAAGGAGGAAACGCTTTCAGCGCCATCGATTGAATGGGCGGCGAGTGAGAAATGGGCGAGCCAAAAAATGGCGACGAATTCGCCCCTTTTGCTCAGCAATGAGCGAAGGCGCGCCGGGAGAAAGAAAGCAGAGGAAGGAAATAGTGAGGGAGAGACGACAAAGCGAGGAGGAAATAGTGGGGGCAAAAGTGAAACCACGCAAACGCAAAGAAAGTGAGGAAAAGAAAGACGCAGCGAATAATGGGCCAATCGCCAAAAGCAAAACACCCAAAAAGCCATTCCAAAAACTAAATTATGGCACGAAAAGTGCCAGCTGGCATTTTAATGCCAATTCCCGTGCCTTTTCTCGAGTGCCACGGCCCCCTCAGTGCCGCCGACGGCGCCTGTGCCAACGTCGATTCGCTGAACGATGGCCTCTCGTCCGGCAGATTGTCCTCCGCCTCGTCGTCGCCGATTTCGAACACTTCGTCCTCCCCCGTGAGGAATTCGTCTTTCAACAAAGCGTCGCCCGCACTTTGCCCCCCTTCGAACGATGGCATTTGGAAATCGCCGCCCAAAAGCATTTGAATGTGCTCCCATGAAACCGAGCCCGGCACCGGCGGATTCGCTGGGGCGCCGTGGTAAAAAAGGCGGATGTATTCGCGTTCTGCCGGGGTCAGCTTCACAACGAAGTGCTCCATCCCGGGCCGACTTCGCTTTCTTCAAACGCAAAGATTAGCCGCCATTGGCTTTTCCCCGAGGCGCCGTTGGCTTTTCTCGCTTCACCTTTCCTGGTCCTCCAATTTGTATCTGGTCATCGACTTGATGTTCAGCAACTTCTTCATGCATTGGTCCACCGTCAGCTCTCTGCCGTAGCGAATGTTCAGCTCCGTCGTGATTTCGTGCCATGTTTGGTTGCGCACCGTCCAACCGCTGACCCCGTCCAACTGATCAAAAGGAATGTGCATTGATCAGTGACTTATGAAATGCATGTTTTAATAAAAATCATATTTTATGATTAAATTAGTGCTGTACGAGTCGGGACCGGGACGAGATTTCCCGACCCTCCCTAGGTGGACAACGAGGCACCAGGAAAAGCAAGCACTGTTAATTTGTAAGAATGAAGGTTTTTGCGTGAAATTAGTAAATTGGGGAAATGAGTCAATGGCAACTCGTACACTTTGTATGTACGAAGACAACTCTACAAAAATCAACTCATATTTTTCAATGCAAAGCCTAAGCCTACTAGACCCAAGCAAGCCTACACCTAGGCCTAGCCTAAAGCTTAGGTTTAAGCCTAAAGCCTAGGCCTAACATACGCAATTGTACGAGTTGCCTTTTGTACGAGTTGGCATGACACCTGCTGATGCTTAATTTCAATATTTTTGTTTTATTAAATTATTAATTTTTGAGCTTTTATGAAATGAAAAACAATAGGAAAGTTTAATTTTATAATATTTCACCTAAAAAATATTAAATTTAAATTTTGGATTTTTTCCTTGTAAAATTCCCACTTTATCCCGGTACCCCGTCCCGGTTGAAAATTCAGGCGCCAGTCCCGGGCCGGGACTCCCGGCCTTTCTGGCCCTCCTGGCAAGTCCCGGTTTTTCCAAAATTCCCAGACCCGTACAACTTTAATTATAATAAATTAATGTTTTAAAATTAAATTAATTAAATAATATTTTTAACACAAAATAATAATGAAAATTAAATGAAATAATTATATTAATTATGAAAATAAATGTAATATTATAAATTAATGCTTTTTTTGTTGAATTTGTGCCATCCCCCCCCCCCCACCTTCGTGTGATTGCGTAATTCTTGCTGGCGAGCCTTGACCATATGGACAAGTGCCAGCACTGCTTCAAGCGGCATATTCGTCCGACCTTTCATTTCGAAGCCCAAAATATTTTAATTTAATTTTATAATTATCACTTAAAAATTTTCAAATTTGTTAAATGATCCAATAAATAAATATTTTCCATGGAAAAGACAAAAAAATTAAAAAAATATATGAAAAGATCAGATCACAGCCAACTGCGAGAATTGAGACTCATTTTATGCTTTTTTGAGAGGTCAAATCAGCCTAAATTTAAAATGAGCTCATCTTTATTTTTAAGGGGCGCCTATTAGCACCACCGCCCCTCAATTCCCTTCTTTTTTTCATTTTGAAAATTTTTTTATTGATTTTTGAAGTATTTCAGGGAGCTCTTTGCCTCCCTCACCCCCCCCCCCCTAATTAAGACATTAAGAGGCATAGGAAAAACATTAAAATTTCAATTTTAATTTGCGACTCAGAAATTAGGTAAATTCAAGAAAGATTAATTTTTAGCTATCCGAAGAATGGAAAAGCTAACAAATGAATGAAGGGGAAAGAAGAAAATTGAGAAATTAAAGGGTTTTGATGGCGAAAATAATGCTAGGAATAATAAGAGAGGAAGGAAAGACCAAAAATATGTAAGAGGAAATCAATAGAATTAGAAAAGGAAATGGGAGAGAGAAAGGGAGAGAGCGGGGGGGGGGGAAGAGAGAGCGCGGGGACGGAGGGGAGAGAGAGTGGGAGAGGGACACGATTAGAGACAGAGAGACGAAGAGAAAGAATGGAGCAACGGACGGACAGACAAACGGACGGACATTAGCTGAGCTGAGTGAAGGCGAAGAGATTGGAGACAGAACGAAAAGAGTGACCGCGAAATAGTGTGAGGAAGGGTGAGGAGAAAGACAGAGAAAGGAAAAAATAAGACAAAGAGAGAAAGAGAGAGAGAAAAATAAGAAAGAAAGACCAAAGAATAAGTCGCAGCACCAAAGGAACAGCTAAAAAGGAGCATTTCCTTTGGGTTGGGTCACTTCGCCACGGCTAACTCACCACGGCCAATTCGGTACGGCGAGTTGGCGAGTTTGGCTGAGATAAAGCCGCAACGAAAATTCGCGCCGAGTTGGCCTCGGCGAGTTGGGCGGTTCCCTTTCCTTTCGTAACGCCGCGGGGCGCCCCTTTTAAGGCGACGGACGCAAAAGGAAAGGATAAAAAGAGAAAAAAAACAAAGGAAAAATATTGTATTAAACAGCGACATAATTTAACAATTGCGAGATTCATTAATTATATATCTTAATAAAATGAGAAATTTTAAAATTGATTAAAGTTTTCGAATTCGACCGGAGAACCAAAAAAATAATAATAAAATAAATTAAAGAAATTTTTTTTAATTAACAAACTCTTTTATTAGACTTTTCTCAGAAATTGAATCTCGAATAAAATAAATATCTTTTGCACTTCTAATCTGTGAGTCACCAAAGAACACTTAACAAATATCCTAATTTGCTTCACCTTAATTTAACATATTGTAAAAAATATATATTTAATAAAACCAATTTATTATTGCATTTATAATCAAAAGAAAAGTAAAAAGAAAATATTTTCAAATATTTTCAATATTATTTATTTATTTTTATTATTTTATATTAATGTGAAGTGTATGATATGAGCATGATCAGTAGTCTATGTTCATGGTTCTAAGTAAATAAAAAAAATACCAAATAAAAATTTAAAGAATTCGGAATGTGTAAAAATTAAACTCTTTCTTGGGCTCGAATCGAAATTCTCAGGAATTTTCGATCTCTATCACCATTATTACTAACAAATAAGTGTTTTCACGGAGAAGTCCAATGAAAATCGCAAATTAACTTCGCATAGTTTTGGTGAAAAATGCTAACAACTAGAGATCGACCTGGACCTGGATCCAGGCCTGGATTTTTCCTGGATCCAGGTCCAGGCCATTTTTCGGCAACCTGGATTTTTCCTGGACCTGGATTTTCCTGGATTTTTGTCCAGGAAATCCAGGTCCAGGTCCAGGCTTTTTTCAAAATGTTGATCTCTACTAACAACAGTCGAATCGCAATTGCCTTGTTCATTTTGAATGTCAACCGAATTAGCAAAATTGGCTAATTAAAGCTGGAAAAGTGTTAAATTCCTTTCCGACTCACTTACCGTATGAGTTTATTGTTTCGTCAGACACTGTTATACCATTTTATCTCCTGTAAAATGCAATTGTCCGACACTTTATCCCGGTGAGGAGGGGGAAACGGAATTATCTCTCATAATTCCCCCATTTCCAATGAGTTTTTCTCAATTTCCATTTTTCCATTTTCATTTTCCTCGCCTTTCCCTTCGTTTTTCTCTTATCACAAATTTTCACAATTTCTTTTTGTTAAGCCTCTCCCCCCCCCAATTTTCGAACATCGAATGACTGTCCCATGGAGCGCCAAAATGAAACATTTGTGACTCATTTGCTAATTGCCACTGCTCACTTTTATCAGCAGCAAAACGCACATTGAAGGAAGAAGCAAAAAAAGAAAGAAAGATGGAATTGGCCAAATCATCGCATTAATTGTTAGCAAATGAAAGTGACAAAAGAATTATCATTTAAAATTACAACGAATTATCATTTAAATGGGGGGGGGCGAAGGCATTGCCAAACGAATTGGGCGGACCAACAAACGACGACGTTCAGCAGCAAAAGAGTCACTCCAATTAATTAATTATTCCTCCCTTTTTGTGTTTTGCTTTTCTTTTTTCTCAATTTTTCCATTTGGCCCAACATTTTTTCATTTGCTTTTCATTTCGAAACTGGAGCCCCCAAAAGACGAACGCAACTCCCCGCCGGACTTTTCTGCTGCTGACGGCGTTGAACAGCCAAAAAACGAATCGGTCGACGGATTTCGACTTTCTCCGCCGCCGACCACCGCAACGGCGACGATGCCAACGCTGGTCACTCCCGCTGATGGCGGGCAAATAAAAAAGCAAAAACCGAAAAGTTTGTCTCCGCCGGCTATCGCTTTGTTCGGCGCCGTCGCTTTGATTCTCGCTTTTGGCATTCTCGGTGTGTGAATGAATGGTGCAAAAGAGAACAAAAAAAACATGGAGTAATTATTTAAGAACTTCGAAAGACTGATTAGTCAAAATATAAAGTAATTATGAAGGATGGTGTTTGCTAATTAACGCTAATTATATGTACAAAGTGGTAAATTATTGTTCAAAAAGTGTGCCACGGTAAGCATTGTTTATGACTTAAGGTGTGAGCATCGCCACGCTAATCAGAACATTCCAAAATGGGCAAAACAATGAAATGCCAGGGACAACGACGGCATCGCCGCCAACAGTCACTCCAACGCCTTCAGCGAGCACAAAACCTAGTAAATAAAAGAATAATTTAAATTATTAGATAATAATTAATGAATTGGTTTAGCCACGACTTCGGCCGCCCCGACGACTTTAAGCCCTTTGGAAGAACTTCACATTCCCGAGCCCGCCAAAATGCAAAAGGACGAAAATTCGGAGGAATACCAAGTGACTTTTGACTTATGACATTTGCCCTTTTGTTTTTTGTCACTTTTCAATTTTTACTCAATCCAATTAAGGCGTATTCGAATTTCACTGAACGATTGACCAAATCTCTGAATCTTAGCCAAAGTCCGTGCGACAATTTCTATGAATACGCATGCGGCAACTTCAAAGGGCCGATCAGTTTCGACCAATTGACAGTGCAAAACGTAAAAACATTTGTGGGATTGGTCGAAGATGAACGTTACAGTAAAAACCCAAAGGTAATTAACCCAAAGAGATAAATATTTAAATTCGCTAAGTTTTAGTTGCCACTGCCCGTCAAACAGTCGATTCAATTCTATCAAAAATGCGTCGGAGCAATGAGCGATTGGAGTGCCGAAGTTGGCGATGGGAGCCGACTGAGAAAGAAAATGATAATGTTGGAGAATCTGTTGGATGGAGTGCCATTCCCCGCGGTGTCGGCCAAAACCCAACTGAACGTGAGCACTGATTGAAGTGATTGGTCCAATTAATTGAGCTGATCGCTTAAGATGATGGAACGGCCATCCGTCGACACTTTGTCCATCGCTTTGGGCTATTTGAGCAACGACGAAGGCGTTAATACGTTTGTGTCTGTTGGAGTGTCCACCAATTGGCTTGAGCCGCACGGAGAGCATCCGTACACGCTGCACTTTGACCAAGTACTGCTTGGAAAGTGACAGCACCGTCTGGGCCAATCCGTCCTTTTCACAGGCTCGCCTTCTGTTGCCCACCAATTATTATTTAAAAGCGTGGGAAAATGTTCGCGCAATGCTTCACGCAAATTTGGTCTCCTCGCTGAAGGCTTATACCAAATTTGCGGGTGCCAATGTGACAAATGAGCAAATCGACGCGGACGCGAGGGAAGTGATGGACATGGAGCTGACCATCGCCACAAATTTGCTGAAAGCACCGGACGAAAGACGCAAATTCGCCCCCCAAAGCAACAGTTATCCCAAGGGGGGGGGAAGTGGCCAATGGGCAAAAAAGAAACAATTCTAATGCCCGTTGAAGCGTACACATTCGAGAAAGCGGACAAAGAGATGGGCGAGTATTTGGACTTTGGACTGTTCGCCTTTTGGGCTTTGAAAGTGCCGGAGGGCGTCGACCCGGCGCACATTGAGCCTTTTTACATCCACGAGCCCAAAGTGATCAAAAGCACAATGCAATTTTTGGACACGGCAAGCATTGATCACTTTTTGTGAATTATCCATTGTTCCATAGATTTCCCCGCGCACTTTGTACAATTATTTGTACATCCGTTTGCTGTCCGCTAACCTCAATTATTTGCCCGTGTCCCATCGACTTGGCAAAATCCCGGGCCTTCTCAGTGCCCGTGGGATTGGAATTCCCACTCTCGACGACGGTGGCATTATCGAAAACCCGTGGCCATATGACCAGGATGGCATCAATTTTGGTGGCCCCGAGGGGCGAAATCGCGCAATGTGTGCGTCGATTAATGCCCAATATTTTACGTATGCAAACGCACGGATATTTTTGGATGCGCAGTTACCCGAGAAGGAACAGCGAACGAAGCTGAGGGAAAATTTGCGGACGATGGTGGCGGGGGTGGTCGACTCGTTTAGGGTAAATGGACAAAAGACGGAAAAAAGCAACAAAAGAATGAATAGAGCCAAATGATGGCCTAATTAAGCCAAATGATGGTTAATCGTTTCTCTAGGGAATGGTGGCACAGTTGGATTGGATGAGCAGCGAGGCAAAAAGGGCGTCTTTCCTGAAAATGGACAATTTGGTGACCAACTTGGCATGGCCCGACTTCGTCGAAGACGACGCCGCACTTTCGGAATTTTATTCGCTGTTGGCATTCAGAGAAGAGGACACATTCACGCAAATGGTGAAATAGCGAGTTAAGCAATACAAAAGTTGCGAAATGACTTCAGAAAGACAAACTGCGCGACTTTTGGACGAATTCGCAGGCCGAAAGGCTTTTCTTTGCCAACGACACCGACCGATTGGACTTTGGCATTCCGTCCATTGTCAATGCGTGGTATTCGGTACGTTTTTAACCCCCTCTCCTTTCTCCGATCAGGGCTCTGTTTAAGTCTTCGCGCAATTCGATCACTTTCCCCCTGGGCATTCTCTCCAAGCCCTTCTACGACCCAAACTTTCCCGCCTCCGTCAATTACGGCGCCCTCGGCGTCATCGCTGGCCATGAGCTGTCCCATGGCTTTGGTTTGCTCTTTTTTTGTCCGTCCGTTTTCCGATGCTCCCATCAATTACAAAATAGCTTCTGCTGATCCTTTCATTCCATCTTTCATTCTCATCAGATGACGAAGGTATCCAATGGGATGGCACGGGAACTCTCCGCGGATGGATGGACGCCGCTTCGGAGGCAAATTTCGAGCAGATGGCCCAATGCGTTGTGGATGAATATGCCCAGTTCGAGCCTTTGTCCGGCATGCACATCGACGGGACGATGACCCAAGGCGAAAATATTGCCGACAATGGAGGTCATCGGTGGTTAAAAACGAGCAAATTTCGCAAAATTTTCCCGTTTTAGGAATCCGTGCCGCGTTCAGGGCCTTCCAAACGCATGTCGGACTTTTCGGGCCCGACCCGCGCCTCCCCCACGAGCTGTTCGGCCAGTTCAGCCACCAGCAGCTGTTCTTCCTCAGCTTTGCCCAAGTGCCTTTCTTTTGACAATGCCCACTCTTCAGCTCTTTCTCACAGATTTGGTGCCAAAGTCCCCCCGACCCTCAAGAACAGTTCTTCAATTTGCTTGTCAACCCCCACTCTCCCGCTAAATATCGCATTTTGGGCTCTCTCCAAAACTTTCCCGCCTTCCGCCAGGCGTTTCACTGCGCAGCGGACACAAATTATTCGCCGAAAACGCATTGCAATGTTTGGGAGTCGGAAAGTGCCCCCGCGGGTGAGGGAAATGCGGGAAAATAAATTGATAATTAACAAAATAATGGGAGGGGTGCAAAAATTCATCAGAGATATAAAACCAATTAAAAGGGCAATTGCAATTGGACTAATTGACCATTTCCGTCCTCCGTTTGTTCAGCGATGGGCGTTGTTCCGCCCACTCCGAACACTCCGAAGCCTCTGAACATCCCAACACAGCCCATTGAAAGCAACGACAAATTCAAAAGAGCGGCAGAATTATTCGAACATTCGGTGGACACGCGGCACGACCCATGCGAAGTGATGACATTATTCTCTTCACATTTTAGCTGATTTGGGCTTGCATTTAGTCTTTCTACGAATACTCTTGCGGACGCTTCTCCAACAATGAACAGACGAATTTAGAAGCGGCGCAGGGAAAAGCATTCGATGCACTTTTGGATGGACTGAGCGAACCAATTGACACAGCAGTGGACGTACAGCAAATTATAAGCTTAATCAGCCAATAGCAGACAATAACCTTATTATCACTAATCAATGGTCATTAGCCACTAATTAGTCACCCCCCCCCTCCCTAACAGATTCGTCCCGTGGTCCTCGTCAAACAATTGTTCCAACAATGCAAAAACACTATCCCAAAATGGCGCATTTGGACACATGGTGCTGTTAGAGCTCGGCATGCGTTGGAGAAGTTCCGAATGGCAACCGAATTGGATTTTCCTTTGTTCCAACGCAAAAGTGCAATGCCAACGTGGCCAAATGCTGCCAAATTGGGCAATGCCCTCGGCTATTTAAGCGGTGTGGAAGGTGTGGACACCCTTTTGACCACTTTTGTGGACGTCGATTGGATGGAGCCGCAAAATGCCGACGGGCAAACCTTTCGCCTTCACTTTGACCAGGTGCCGGTGCCATTCGGCGCTGAGACCAAAATGAAAAGCAAACCCCCCCCCCCCCCGGTTAGGCTTCTCTCGCTTTGCCTCGTCCTTATTACGTGGGAAAAGCGTGGGAATTGGTGAAAGAAGCGTATCGAACGGAAATTGGCGAATTATTCACGGATTACGCGAAAGCGACGGGGCTTAAAATGAAGCAGAATTTGTGGACAGTTGGAAAGGAAATAATGGAATTAGAATGGACAATTGCCAATAAACTGATGAAAGCGGAGAACGAACGAAGGCAATGAACATAATAAATGAAAATAATAATAAAATAAATAAATAAAAATAATGAAAAATATAAAACAAAAAATAATATAAATATTCCAGTAATTTTTAACACTTTTTTGGAGTACAGATTGAAAAAATTAATTCAATTCTTTTTTCTTCTTCTTTTTTATTTAATAATAATAATAAATGGAAATAATAAAATGAAAAAAATAATAATAAAAGAAATGGATAATAAATACAATATATTAAAAGAAATAATTGATATTAATATTAGAGAAGGAGATATTGAAATATGTAAATGAAAATTATAAAAATAAATAAATGAAAAATATAATAATTACAAAGGCATTGAGAAAAATAAATGAAAAATAAAAAATATTAAAAACTAAATTATTAAATAAGCAAAGGCATTGAACAAAATGATAAATCACTCATTCATTTGCCCATTCAGAGATTACAAGGCCATGTCCCACGGGGCAATGCTTTCGCTGAGTAACGTCACTTTCGTTGAATTGGGCCCATTCGTAAGGGCACTGACCAAAAGGGCGAACCGTTACAATTCCGCTCGCATTTTGCACATTCTGACCAGCAAACCCGTGATTTTGGCCGAGCCAAAGCTTTTCGAGCAGTACAACTCGGCTTTTTCTGAAAGAAACCGTTTTGGGTTCAACGCGAGTCAGTTGCTCAATTACCTTTATTATCGGCTGCTTTTGGAATACCGAAATTTCATCCCGGTCAGTTCAGTACTGAGTGATAACTTACAATTAGAAACCAATTTGATCATTTTCCGAACATTCAGGGCCAAAATGGCGGAGATGGAATGAAAAATGATGGACAACAACAGAACCAAATGCATGAACATTCTGATGAATTGAAAGGATTCAAAGCGACAGAAATGATCAGACCGATTGAGGGGGAGGAAAAGCGGGGGACGGGGAGAACGGACGGGGAGGAGGGGGAGGGGCGGGGATGGATCAGGCGGAAGATGCTCCACCGGTACGAGCGGAAGAAGCCGTCCGTCGGCAAGCCGACCTTCCGCAAGACAAAGTCACCAACTGTTGAACAGCACCCAAATAAACATACTTTTACGGTTCAGTCGATTGCCCAAACTCAAAAATTACGGACTGTTGGAGGAATATTGCGCAGTGCAAACAATGGAATATTTGCCGAATGCCAACGGAAGGGTTTTAGTCGACCGAATGATTCCCGGGGTCAAAGAACGGACGGTGTTCAGGTGGGATCGACCATCAGCAAAATGGCATTTTCATAAATAAACTACAGAAACAAATTCGGGAAAGTCGTGTCCGCTGTGGTGGACGGCTTCAAGTCGATGTTGGAACAATTGGAATGGATTCAAACAGCGGACAAACGAAGGGCGATTCAAAAGGCGGACAACATTGTGCGCAACATTGGCTATTCAGAGCTGATCACGGATGATCTGAAGCTGAGTTTCCAATTGGAACGATTAAATTGGCGCAACGGCTCTGACACGCCCTTCTTCGAAATGTTGGAGGACATCGAGCAGTTCCGAAGTGCCAACAAATGGGACGCGCTGCTCAAAATCGGACCGGCGGATCGACAACAGTTCGACGCTTCGCCAGCGATTGTAACATTTCAAATTCGTCCAAATGCCGAGAATGCCCTTTTTTCCTTGTCCGTCAGGCTAATGCGTGGTATATGCCCCAGCTGAACTCCATCACTTTTCCCCTGGCCATCCTCCAGCCGCCCTTCTTCGACTCCGAATGGCCCGACTCCGTTAATTACGGAGCAATTGGCGTGATCATTGGCCACGAGCTTTCCCATGCATTCGGTTGGCCACCTTTTTTAGCTTTTTCCATTTCCATTCATATTTGAAGATGACGAGGGAATTCAGTGGGGTGACGTGGGAGGACTAAGCGATTGGATGGGTAACGCTTCGATGGGCGCGTTCCGCAAGATGGCCGAGTGTGTGGTGGACGAGTATGGCGCGTTCTGTCCGCTGAATGGCACCGGAATGAGTCCGTCGTGCATCGACGGAAGTGCCACCCAAGGGGAGAACATCGCCGATAACGGCGGTTTGTCTGACCGGTTTTTTCGCGTTGGCCATGCCACTCCCTCGCTGTTTTAGGCATTGAAGCGGCTTTTCGTGCCTTTCGCAATTCGCTGTCCTTTTACGGCCCCAACCCGCGCCTTCCCGGGTCATTGGCCGCACAGTTCAGCGACGATCAACTCTTTTTTCTTTCGTTCGCCCGAATTTGGTGCGTTATTTTGTCACGAAAAAATTTAACTGACTAAAATAATAAACAAAAAAGGTGCCAACGACCAATGGACGACGATGAAAACGAAATGTTGGCCACACTTTTGTTGGATCCTCACGCTCCGCCCAAATTCCGCGTCTTCGGCACTCTCCGCAATTTCCCTGCCTTCCGCACGGCTTTTAACTGTCCCATCGGCAAAAAATACGCCCCAAGTGAAACGGAGCATTGCAATGTTTGGGTGGATGAGATAAAAGCAGGTGAAAAAAAGAAACAAAGGACAACGGAACGACCAATTAAGGGGCAATTAGCAAAAAGCCAAAAAAGGGGATCAAAGGTTGAAAGGAAAGGTAGAAATTAGCACCCGTAGAAAAAAAATGTTGGAAAATTCACTGTGGCACTCATTAACAAACGAAGCGCTTGACAAAGAGCACCTAATCGCAAATTGATCCATTCGTTCGCTTTTCCTCGCTTTTGCACAGTCTCTGTGCCACTGCGAACACTGCACAGGACTCGGCTTAATAAGCGAGGGTTTTGGGAGGGAATCGAACAAAGTGAGGGGGGACGAGACGAAGTCATTAACCAATCGGACAAACTCACCATTGCATTTCAGTCAATGGAATACCAATTAATGAAGAAGAATTGCCGCCAATAAATGTGCCAAAGTTGGGACAATCGGACAATGAATTATTCGCCAGAACGGCAAAATTATTTTCCAAATCAATGGACTCCAAAAAAGTGAAAAAAATATATTTATTTGTTTATTTTTTTAATGGCTGCTTTTATTCGTAGGACCCATGCAATGATTTTTATGGCTATGCTTGTGCCAATTTCGAAGGCCCAATTCATTTTGAGAGAATTCAGCAGCAAAGTGTTTTCTATTCACTAATTGCATTGGTGGACAATTTTATGGACATTCCAAAGGTTAAAAGTGCCATTGAACTGAACAATGTTTTCTTCGTTTGAGACTCTTCCCATGAGACAATCCAAAGAATTCTTTGGAAAGTGCCTAAATGATATGGCCAATTGGCGCCAATTAACAAAGGGAAGTCGCGTCGTAATTGAGCACATGGCCAAGTTCCAACGGCGCAAAAGAATGCCATTCCCTCTGGTGGACGAAGCCAAAGGGTAAACAAAAAGCGAAACGGAAATTTGGAAAATTGAACCAACTTATAGGAAGGAAACCGATTACAAATGGCCAACACCGGATATGTTAGGCTCCGCATTGGGCCAATTGAGCACCATTTACGGCATCGACACTTTGCTGGGCTCTTTTGTCGACACCAATTGGGGTGGGTACGATTGGCATTTGCTAATGATGACTAATTATGAATATTGTTTTGCTAATTGTTACTCTCTTCGTTTATTATTCAGGCGATCCCCACGGCGTTCAGCCGTATTTCCTTTTCATTGACCAAGGCTCTTTGGCACTTCCTCAAAAGTTTCCTAATTGAGGTTTAATTTGTGCAACTTTTGCCTTTTCAGGTATTACTCGGACCCAATTTGGGCACGAATTAATAAAACTTACGTGGACGAAGTGACGCATTTGTTGGGTCGTTATATCAATGCGTTGGGAGTGGAGCTCAATGAGACGGAAGTGAGGACAGTGGCCGAACAAATTGGCCAATTTGAACACACTTTGGCCAACCAATTGATGGCGGAGGGCGAGAAAAGGAACAATTTCAGTCGAATGTACAACCCAGTGACGGTGAGAAAACAAAAGTGGGAGAGAAAAAACGGGAGGGGGGGGGAGAAAGAAGCAGAGGGAAAGTGATCAGAGGGAGAGAGAGAGAGAGAGAGAAAAAACGCGTGGGGGAGAAAGAAGCAGAGGGAAAGTGATCAGTCAGAGCAGACAGAAAAAGCAGGAAGCGATCAGCAGAAGGGGCGGGGCCTTTTCAATTACCGTATTTTTCTGTTTCAATTTTAAAAAATCGAAGAAATGACTTCAAATAACATCGTCAAGGAATTGACGCCCCTTGGCCATCTGTTTTAATTTAAACTTTTGACGTCAAATAATTTTTTGTTGATGTCAAAAAAGTGTTTCAATTTGATGACACAGCAGAAAAAGTTATTTTTTTTATTTTCAATGAAAATAAAAATAATATATTTTTAATTCTTTTTCAAATTCAATCCAATTTTTTAAAGCGAAAAAATTTTAAAGTTTGGATTCGTTAATAATTAATAATCAAAATTTTTTTTTAAATTTTAAAACTTTCAATTTGCTTATTACTTGAAAAATTAAAATTAAATTAAATTAATTATTTTCATGAATTGAAGAAGAGGTCATCTAAAACATTTTAATTTGTAAACAAATTTATTGAACACTTTCGGCGGATGCTTAAATGTTTTATGTTTCGAAATAACTTTTTAAACATTAAAATTAATTTTAAGTTAAGATTTCGTGATTTTGCTAGGCCAATCTCACTTAAATTTTTAAAAAGTGACATTAGCCAACGGTCAAAACCATGTCAAAGAATTGATTTGAGCTCAAAGGAATTGAAACAGAAAGCATTGATAAGCAAATATTTACTTTGATTTTAAATTGAAAAGGGAATCCACTTGGATCTGCTGGTGGAGAAAGTATCAAAGAAAAAGAAAAAGGGAGCAATTAGTTCATAATGAATGTTTTGCTATGCTTTTGCCCTTTCAGTTTATGAAAATGGATGACGAATCTTTGGCTTGGGTTGACCTGCAAAGTTACATTTTGGAGATGCTTTTCACTTCTGCCAGTTGGGAAGTTTTTGACCGAATGTTGCAACAACGGAATACGATTGTGGTGATGGAGCCGGAGATAATGGAGAAGAGAAGCAACGCATTCAGAGTAATTAATGATGAGGGATTGGGGAGAAGCGGAATTGGCCAAAAATGAGGGCATTTAGAAAATTAAGCTCAAATTAAATGCCCTTCCGAATGCTTTTTGTTTAGCCTGAAAATCCCTTCGGCTTCGTCCCCGCCCATTTGTTCAATTATCTGAACTTTCGTCTGCTCCTCACTCTGTCCCCGTTCTTCGAGAGTGACTCCCCTCTCGGCTCCCAATTGTTCCGAAGTGTTTCCTCCGAACGATTCATTCGTCCGCCAATTGGAAGGCCCCGTTGGGACGAGCCCATTTTCGACCTCGACGAATTCTTCACGGCCGAAGAAGCAGCACAATCGTCCGAAATGAATCCATTTTTGTGAGAGGGGCAAATGGCCTTTTAATTTGACTGCCCACCGAACCTTTCAACTTTCAGGGCTCTGTTTGGCTGCGTTCTGTCCAGCTTGGACTTGTTGCCCCATCACAGTTCACGTCTTTATTTGGATTTGGTGCTTCCGAAGGAGCGCGCTCGGCAGAATTTGCGAAAGTCAGTGAACGAAATGGTCGAGAATGTTGTGGTGGGCTTTGATTCGATGTTGGACCAATTGGAATGGATGAACGAAAAGTCGAAGAAAAACGCAGCGGAGAAAGTGGACAATTTGGTGAGTGGGAAATGCCAAAAATGAAAAGGCATTGGCATTGGTAATTAATGACATGACATGTACCGTAATTAATATAATGGTACTGTAAGGTGCGCAACATCGCCTTCCCCGATTGGCTCGTGGATGACCACAAATTGGCCGCTTATTGCGAACGATTTCCACTGAACTCAGAGGACAATTTGATCGAGACGCAGTTCCGAGTTTCCAATTTCTTGCTGCGAGAGTCCCTCGAACTTTTGACTTTGAAAGGGCCAACAAATCGCACAAATTTCAACGGACTCCCAATGATGGTAATTCGCAACAACCGCCGAAAAGAGTCGACAGATTAAATTGGAAAATCCCAGGTGAATGCCTGGTACCAACCCGAGCTGAACTCGATCACTCTTCCCCTGGCAATTCTCTCCCCGCCCTTTTTCCACCAAAACAATCCAACGGCACTTAATTACGGAATTTTGGGTGCCATTGTTGGCCACGAATTGACCCACGCATTCGGTAAGGAAAGCATCGACTTAATAATCAGTTCGGCGGATATCACTGATCGCTCCGCTTAGATTCGGTCGGCACTCAATTCGATGCTTTCGGTAAGCTTCGCCAATGGATGGAGCCGAGTTCGAAGGCCGCGTTCGACGCGATGGTCCAATGTGTGATTCGACAGTACGGCCGATTTTGTCCTTTGCCTGCGCAGGATGGAACTGCAAATTGTGTCGATGGCATTCTCAGCCAAAGGGAAAATGTGGCAGACAATGGAGGTGCTTAATGGCACCGAATTAAAAGTGAGAGTTTGGCATCCAAGGGATTCGTGCCGCTTATCGAGCCTATCAAAATGCGATGGAACTGCGGGGGGCCGAGTTGACACTGCCCGGCCCACTGCTCAGCCAGTACGACCACGACCAGCTGTTCTTTTTGGCATTCGCCCAAATTTGGTGCCAATCGGCCGAGGACCCCGCCAAAACGTCCCGGCGCCTTCTTCTCGACCCGCACCCCCCGCCCAAATTCCGCGTCCTCGGCTCTCTCCAAAATTTCCCCGCTTTCCAAAACGCATTTAACTGCCCCAAGGACAGTTTATACGCACCTAAAGAACACTGTGACGTGTGGATCAGCGAAGTGAAGCAGGGCAAGTGAATGGGAAAAGCCAATGGAATTTGAGGGAAGGAAATTAATTGAAGTGATTCATTCGCATGGCTTTTTGTTAATAGGGGACTAATTTCAATTAATGCGCAACGGACGGACACTTTCGGACAGTTTCTGAAATAAAAAAATTTCTTGAAATTAATCATCTCCAATTAATTTTTAGAATATAAAATGAGCTTTTGTTAGTATTCAGAAAGCCTAAAAAATAAAATTATTTCAATTTATGTTAATGTTTTACGACTTATTTGTTCAGTGAACGGCGATAACTTTCTTCCGCCGCCGCCTTCGCTTAACATTCCCCAAAAAGAAAGTGAATTGACACCGAAATTCCGCGAAGCTTCCGAATATTTTGAAAAATCCGTGGACATAGCGCAGGACCCGTGCAACAATTTCTACGAATACGCGTGCAATGCTTTCGATGAGATCACTCATTTCGACAGAATCAGCATTCAGAATCTGATCACTTTGGCAACTGAATTGAGAGCGAACAATGTACACCAACAGGTAAAACGGGGGACAGACACGAGAAAGTCGAACGGGGACAGACACGAGAAAGTCGAACGGGGACAGACACGAGAAAGTCGAACGGGGACAGACACGAGAAAGTCGAACGGGGAACAGACACGAGAAAGCAAATCCCTTTGGACTTTGTGCCAATGATTACGATGTTGTAAAAGTTGGAGTGAAAAGATTTTAATTTGGATATGATGCCACAAAATGGAAAACAAAGCTTCCCCAACTTTCAGATTGAGCCCATCCAAAAGGCCAAATTGGCCTTTGAAAAGTGCACTTTTCTGATGCATCATCAAAACCAAGTGATCGTCCAAGCCGACTTGCCCAGGGAGAAGTTCTTCTTGTTCCAGAAAAAGAGCAGATTGGTCCGTTTTACTCTCACAACCAATGCTAAAAGTGTTGACAATGTTTTAGGATTTCCCCGTTTTTGCTGGCCAAACGATGGATTGGCCAAGCCGAGAGGAATTGTCCAAGGCTTTGGGCGCATTAAGCGGCTCCGTTATGGTCGACACTTTGATCAGCTTTTTCGTCGACACCAATTGGGCCGACCCAAACTCTGAAGAGATGGTCAAATGGCACCCCCCCCCCCCAAATCAATTTGTGGCATTTCAAATTCAGCCTTATGCGTTGTTCGTCGACCAGCCAACTTTGGCATTTGACCCTTATTATTATTCCCCGGAAGTGTTTCCGATCGTTAGTCACCAGATGGAGTGGGGATTTGGAGAAATTGAAAATGAAAAAAGAGCAAACATTTTAGACGAATTGTGGACGAAGTTCTGACCGAAATGGCCAATTATTTGGGCGTGGAATACGCAAGAAAAGATTTAAACGCCGCCGTTCAGGTGAATGCTGGCAAAAGTGGAAAGGAGACAATGCGTAACAAAGAAAAACGAACACCACGCCAAAACAAATGCCAAAGCATTTACAAATGATTTCAAATTCATTATAATGAGAGGATTTGGTAAATCCCCCCCCCCTTTTTTGTCAGAAGTGATCAATCGCTTTTGGCACCCTTTCCCTCTCCCAACTGATCACTCTTCTATTTCCCTTTGATCAGGAAGTGATCGCTTTTGAGCGACTTTTGGCCAATAATTTCCTCGTCAGCGATGCCATCCGTGAAAATGACTTGGGCTCGCGTTTCAATTTGTTCACCGTTTCCGATGCTCAGCTTCGCTTCCCCTTTCTCAACTGGTCGCTTTTCCTCCGCGAATTGGCCCAAAATGCCCCGCAAATTGTCCAAGAGAAATTGCGGCAGCCGAATTTCCGTTTTGCAATTGCCGAGCCGACACTTTTGGCCAAATTGGGAGACGACTTGGGCCCAGGGAATAAGCACAATTTGACGGCCAATCAGCTGCTTAATTATTTGTACTTCCGGATGATACTGTTTTATTCACCATATATCCCACAGGCATTCACAGGAAAAAATGGTAAAAGAAACTCAAATTAAAGCGAATAATCTCAAAATGAACACACTTTTAAAAACGATTAGCAACTCTGAATGTTCCGATTACGCAAAATTGGCCAAAACGGGCTGCCAAATCTGGCCACATAATAAAGCCCATCAGCAACAGGGATTACTTCTTCTACAGACCATCAATTGGAAAACCGAGGCGAATGGAAATATTTGAGGAAAAGAAATTGCAGAAAATCAATGCCCAAATCGTAAGTACCCTTTGGCACTTTGACCAAATGCCAAACTGTTACTTTGGACAGGATTATTCGGAGTTTCTGTGCGCCTCGTACAGCTTGGCCATGATGGACTTGGTCGGAGGTCGTCTTTGGCTTGACCAAACGATGCCAAACGAAGAAAGTCGACACAATCTGAGAAAAGGGGCCCAAAGATTGATGGACAGGTGGGGCGAGCAAAAACGGAGGCTTTTTGGGTTCATCCATCGCTTATTCCTATACAGTATTTTGCTGAGTTTCCGCTCGATGGTCCAACAGATTTCGTGGATGTCCCCCCGGGCGAAGGCATCGGCCCACGCGAAACTTGACAAAATCACGGCCAACATCGGATGGCCTCAAACCATGGTCAACAACAGCAAATTGGAGCAGTACTACGAACAACTGCGTTTCACCGACAAAGACAATTTTTTGATTATTTGGGACAAAACGATGAAATTTTCTTATGCGCAGCAATGGGCGCATTTGCTGAAGAGAAAGGGGACGGACAGAACGGAATTCAATGGCCAAATCATCCTTGTAAGAGGCCACTAACTGATTAATTAGTGGGTTAATTATTAATGCAATGGTCAGACGAATGCGTGGTACCAACCCGAGCTGAATTCCATCACTGTGCCCGCCTCCATCCTGGCGCAGCCCTTTTTTGACACCGAATGGCCCGAAGCAGTGATATTCGGCGCAATCGGCGTTGTGCTTGGCCACGAACTCAGCCACGGCTTTGGTGAGAATTGCCTTGTGACTGTTTGTCGACAAATCATCGATCGACATTTTTTCCAATGATAATAAGTGATTACATTGTGCTGATAATGCGCTTTTGTCAGATAACCACGGGGTCCAATGGGACGCCGAAGGTGCGGCCAACAAATGGATGGACGCGCATTCGCAACGCGCATTCGACAGAATGGCCAAATGCGTGGTGGACGAGTACTCGCAGCTGTGCCCATTCCCTCCCGATGGCATTGTTCAACCCGCGTGCATTGACGGAGACAAAACTCAGGCGGAAAACATCGCCGACAACGGAGGTCACCAAATAAACGGACTCAAATGTGATCTGCTTTTGCCTTCAAAGGTCTCCACGCCGCCTTCCGTGCCTATCGCTCTGCGCTCGAAGTGGACGGACCAAGCAAAGCGTTACCGGGCAAATTGGTCGGCCGCTTCAACCACGACCAGCTGTTCTTCCTGTCCTTTGCTCAGCCGTGGTGTGATCAGCCCGACGATTTCGAGACGTACCTTCAGCTGATCGGCGATTCTCATTCTCCCGCAAAGTTCCGCGTGTTCGGCTCCTTGCGCAATTTTCCCGCCTTCCGCAACGCTTTCAATTGTCCGTTGAATTCAAAATACGCGCCCGAAAAGCATTGCAATGTTTGGGTGAGCCCCGTGACGTGACAAAAGTTCAAACGGAGAACCGAATTTGGATTAACGGAGATTAAGGACGAAAAACGGATGCAAAGCCCACCAATGGAAAATCACTTTATTAGCATTATTGTTCAACTAATTGTTTTGTTTTTTTGTTGGTATTCAAAAAGAATAAATCACCAATTAAGTCATTAAATTAATTATTATTAATTCGTTTTTTGTTTTATTTATGAAATGCCAATTTAAAGTGACCACCGCCCCAGTGAACTGATCATTTAGGTTTTTGTTTTTCTTTTAGAATGTTTTATCGTTCCTTTTTTAGTACAACAAAGCACCCACTCCTCCACTGCCCCCTCCAATTTCTGCCATTTGCTCGCTGAAAGTGAAAACTCGTTCGCTGACCTACATTTTGGCTTTGTATTAGTTGATCAGGCTGATCACTCTGCAAAATCCAATGGGTTTTCCTGATCGGTCATTTGCCGTCAGTTGGTCGAATACACCGGCGAAAAGCGCACAGAAAACGCAACCGACGAAAGTCAGTCATCTCCAAATGGCGTTTCCCTTGTCTCTTCCGCGAGTGTTTCGCTGTTTTTTCTGCGTCGTTTTGCTTCTCTTTGGTAATAACTTTTGCCACAAATTCTTTCCGTTATTTACCCATTTTTAGGCTTTTCCTTCGTTTTGACAAAGCCCGTCGAATTGCCAATTCGAATTCCCTTTTGCCCCGTTTTTTCCCGCGTAATTAGGAGGCCGGACGGAGAGGCGAGGAAATGTCTTCCGCACCAGCTGAATCTCTGTTTGAATGCATTGGACGACCAATCGCTGGTCATTTTTTGAAATAAACAAATCAATTTAAATTGGAGTTGACAGATCGATGCCCGGGGCGTATGCTGCTACCATAACCAGGTAAGTACAGTACAGTACAGTAAGCTGTTGATCAGAGAATGAGATGCGATTACACCCCCAAATGCATTTGCAGGTCGATTACTTCTGCTGTATGGACATCCCAACGCGCCTATGTGAGTGCCAAAGCTTTTTTCCTTCAAAAGCATCCCCCCTCCCCCCCCCCCCAGGTCCGTCCTACCGTAATGTTACCGTCGTCATTCACAACAATTTCCCGCAAAGTCCGTTCCCGGTAAGTAAAGCAATGGAAGTGCATTTGCAAATATTTGATCTTTTTTACAACACTATCATTAACTAATTAATTCAGGTGCGCTCTTTCCATTTCCGGAAAGGTTTGACCACTGAAATTGAAAGTTTACCAGCGGCAAATAATTTCAAGAAAAACTGACCGATAAACGAACAAAAAAAATCGAATAAATAAAGCACAAATGAACATTAATTTGCAAATTCAAATAGTTATTTGAATTATTTTTGCGATTAAGGAGAAAGTCCAATCAATCGGCATCATCAAAAGCATTTTTACTAATTGGGCAAATGAAAAGAAAACAGTGAAAAGGCAAAAAAGGAATAAACAAAGTGGAAAAAGAGGAGCAACGACCTGCAATTTTATCCGTTGCAATTCTGAGTAAATTTTATAATTTGATGAAAAAGGTGGAAAATGTCATTTTAAAATTGGGTGGGGGGGAAGATATTTCGAAATTCAAAAAGGAATTCATTTTATGATGCATTAAAATGTTTTTAATTCACATTAATCCAAAATCCTTGCGTTGCCATTGGCTACCAAACCCGAGGGATTTGTGGCAGATAATGCTTAACGACGGAACGTGCCAAGGAAAAACGATGGAAAGGCAAAGGCGAGGAGGAAACCTTTCGGGAAAACGATGCCAATTCACTGGCTAAAGTCGAGGAGCGCTTGGAAAAATGTTTTTTGTGGGAAGACTGCCGAAACTTTAGTTTTCCTAATGCATTTTTAAAATTTTTGGCATTGTCCACACTTCTTGGCATTCTGTTCAGTGTCTCTTCCAATTCCCCTCTCTCTCCTCCCTGCTTTCTCTTCCGTTTCTCCCCCTTTCCCGATGTCTCTTCCTTCTTCCGATCATTTCGCCCTCCCCTCCTCCGACCCGCGCCCCTCCACCCTTTGGGAGGCTCTTCGCCACGCGGTGACCAATCGTCGGCTGATCGCAATGTACGGACTGACCTTCGCATTGTCACTTACCATTCCGCTCTTTGTCACTTTGGTCATGAGAAAATGGCGGGAAAGAAAACATCGGCGGAAACTGAAGGAACGCGAAGGTAAAGCGGACAGAGGCGACGGGCGACAGCCCAAACCCTAATTTTTCCCAACGGAAATCGGCGTTGATCATCGGACGCCTCGTCGGTCCTCCCCCCGCCCCCCCCCCTCCGGGATTGGCTAAAGCCTAAGAAAGGGAGAAACAAAGGTTAAGCCAATAATAGAAAATGTATCCGGCATAGAAGAGGAGGAACGAATGGCCAATGAAACGGGCGGAACATTCAACAAAGCCATTCTGAACTCATTACGCCATTTTGAGATGAAAGAAGAAGATTTGCAAAAGGAGGTGGGTGAATTAGGTAGCGAAGTAGAATTTTGAAATAAAAAGAGGGGGGAGGGAGATAATATACGATTTAAATTAAATTAACCCAAAGAAGTGCCAAAGTGAACGACTCCAAGCAACTGTTGTGGACGCCGAAAATAAGCAAAAGGGCAGTGAAAAAGAAGGCGAAGCAGCAACGAACACAATGTTGGAAAAGGAGGAAGGGAAAAGGAAGGTGAAGGAAGAAGAAAAAAAAGAGGAGGGGTGAGAGAGAGAGAGAAGTCGGGGGAGGGTGACAAATAGAGGAAGGGTTTGAGGAGACACTATGGGTCAAGCCCAGTGTTAGACAAAATTACTCATAACGCCAAATAGCGCATTTGGCGTAAATTTTTGCGCGCTATTTCAAAATTTACACTGGAAAATGCCTTTTTCGTATTTTTTATTTTGTTGTTCTGCCATAACTCGCTTCATTCCCAACTAAACTGAACAAATTTGGTATCTAAAAAAAGTTTTTGAAAAGGAGAATCTTTTTCTAAGCGAATGCTAAGCAATTTGACATCTCAGAAAAAAGTTGTGATACTTTCAAATTTTTATCACGTTATAACTCAAGTCCTAAACTGCTGTTTTCACCAAAAATGCTAAATTTATTCTTTTTTCTATTGATTCTAAATGTTCAAAGTGATTTTGTACCCTTATAACCAAAATTATTAGAATTTTCGAATTTGGTGTTTTTTCATGTGTTAGAGACATGAAAATAGTACGCCAAAAGGAGAGAAGAAATTATTAATTTTGTTTGAGTTAAAATTTTGGATCGGAGCGTAAAAAAATTAACTTCGAGCGTTAAAAATGTTCAGTATTTTTTTGTCTATCGATTTGCAAAATTTAAAGAAAATCCGTAAGGCGAAAAAAAAGTTCTATAGAGCGAAGTGAATGTTGTTTTTTACATAATTAAAATGAATAGATAGTACGCCAAAGTGAGAGAAATTACAAAGAAAAAGAAAACGACGAGATAGTACTAGGCTTTTCTCTGCACAGTGTGCTTGACCCATAGTGAGGAGAGAGAACGGGAGGGAGAGAGATAAAAAGAGGGTGAGAGAAAGAGAGCGAAAAAAGAAAGGGGTAAGAAGGAAGGTGGAAAAAGGGAGAGAGAAAGAGAAATATTACTAAATAATCATTTTAAACAGAGAAAAGCACGCAAGAAATTTAAAGACACGGACCCGGAAACGGCAGAAGGGCTAAAAAAGTTAACCGAGAAGGGATTGCATGGGAAGGTAAAGAAATGTATTCAAAGGAAACTCCAAATTAGGGGGGGGGGCAGCGTACGGACAACCGAAGCGAACGGAGACAAAAAATTGACGGAGGACGGACAATTCGTAGTTTTTCCAAAAATTTCGACAAAAATCATTATAACTTTTTCAGAAGCAACAAAATCTTATATTAAGTTCGAATTATTGATAGCCCTAACAAATACCGTATATTCTCTAAGTATCCCCTAATCTCCATTAATCCCGGCAATGGTATAGATTATTGGTTTTTTTTTTGAAAAAGGTTTGAATCCGGGTTCGGGCTTCGAAGCTGAGCCAAAATAAGGACGGATTCGTGCTCGGCGCCTCAGATTACCCCTAAAAACAATTTTCTAAAATTTATTTAAAAAAAAAAAATTCGGAACCAATAATCTTAATCCCCACGTCTTAAATTATCCCCCCCCCCCTTTGAGGAGTTTGAAAAATAACCCCCATGGGGATAAAAAGAGCATATACGGTAAAGTTCTTTATTAGGGCAATCATGAAGATTATTGGTCCCACAAAAAAAATGAATAAAAATTCAAAAAACACTTTTTTAGGGGTTATTTGGTGCGCTGAGCACGAATTTGACCTTCTTTTGACTTAATTTCGAACCCCGAACCCGGATTCGAACATTTGAAAAAATTCAAATTTTCAATTTTTGCAAATATTGCTGATGCATTGCTTGGTACTGTAACTCAATAGAGTAAAGGAAATCGAATTCTTCCTATTTACATACGTATGATCAATAACTTTGAATAACAAACGGATCGAGTCAGTTGGATGAAGTCGTAAACAAAAACATGAAATCAGGCAAACTATTGAAGAACATAATAGGCGGTCAATAATAATGACCAGATCAAAAGAGACAATGAGAACATTTTCAACTAACCTTAATACTAGCTTATCCACTTTGTGGATTCCTTGACCGGAGCCCATACGAACCATGTGGAATGTTTTTGGAAGAATCTGAAAATGAAGTTCAAGGCCATGTACGGGACTTGCCGCGAGATGTTGCCAAGTTATTGTGCCGAGCACATGTGGCGGCAGTTCAACGGAAAGAAAACTTTAGCGGCATTTAACAATATGATTTATCACATTGCCTTTTATTACCCCGTGAATAACTGAATTGATTCGATTTCCTTTACTCATATTGTAGTTACAGTACCAAGCAATGCATCAGCAATATTTGCAAAAATTGAAAATTTGAATTTTTTCAAATGTTCGAATCCGGGTTCGGGGTTCGAAATTAAGTCAAAAGAAGGTCAAATTCGTGCTCAGCGCACCAAATAACCCCTAAAAAAGTGTTTTTTGAATTTTTATTCATTTTTTTTGTGGGACCAATAATCTTCATGATTGCCATTTATTAGGCTATAAATTTCGTCTTTCCAGAATTTAAAATTATGAAAGTTTTAGTCGAAAACGGTACAAATCGTTTTTTAGTTTAAACATCATCACCATTTCTGATTTCCTTCAGTTAGCAACTGCACAGCTTCGTGCAAAAACCCAGCTGTTGGAAGAGCAAATGAGTGAGGAGGACAGAGAAAAGGTTTTGAAAAATTAAAACTATTTTAAAATGATTTTCGAAGGAACGAAAAGCGCGGCAGGACCAATTGGAAGCCATCTTCAAAATGATGGAGTCTCAGAAGGAGAAGTTTGGCATCAATGAGAAGGAGGAATTGGTGGAGCAGATGAAAATGTACTCAGTGTGAAAGAGAGGACCAACCAAAAGAAATAATGGAGATCGAAGAGCAACCAAATAAAAACATAGCAAGACGACTGACAATAAATATTTTTGCTCTCAAGTCCTATCTTCAAAATTCGATCAAAGACACGAACAAAAAATGTGGTCGGATATAAGTTATAACAAAACGAAACACAAATTCAGAAAAATATAAAAGAAACTCAACGAAAAATCTCTCAGAAAATAACGAAAAATCTAACAATAAAAGAAAAGTAAGTTGTTTTCAAAAGTAGTTAATGGAATTGATATCAAAACAATGGGTTTTGGTAACAGAAAAAGAAAGTGAAAAACCAGAATAAATTTGAAAACTCAGTCCCGACGATAAATAAAAATGAGTTAGAGATCGTCAATAAATAAGGCTGAACAACAAAACAATGAAAGTCCGGAGCCGAATAAACCCTACTCAAATCACCACTCATCGTTGGCGTCTTCAGAAGGCAATGGAGCAGAATTGTTCTGGATGGCTGGGTCCTTTGCTTCTCCATTCGGGGTTCCGTCGTCTTGAACGCGGGTTCCAAGCGGCACCGAATTAGCACCGGTTGCAGCCACATTATCAGTCGGAACAGTTACAGCAGTTGGCAAAGAATTGGTGTCAGGAACAGTTTCCGACGGAACGCGAACAGCGATCGGCACCGAATTTGCACCGCTGGCTGCTTCCGACTCGTCAAGTGGCATTTTCCCCTCAGCCACCAGCTTAAGCCAATCCGGCACTTCTTGGTCTTGTTTTTGGAGTCCCTGTGGGTGCGAAACATTTAAGGCACCAACCAATAAAAGTTACTTCAACGAGTTCTTTCGCCAGCTCAACATCTTCCGCGAGATCAAAAAACGATGTAGATGCTCCTTCTTTGATCCGACCAGTGCGCCTAACCACACAAAGGAATAATAAGCATTTATCATTGGTAATTAATTACCCGATCCGATGGACATAAGTTGTGTAGTCGATGGGTAAGTCCATGTTGATCACCTATAAGCATTTTGGTGTTTCGTTTATAATTCCAACCCATCCCAGACAAACATGGTCCAATTCCTTGAGATCGATCCCACGAGCACAGACATCAGTCGTGACGACCACTTGGTAACGGCCAGCCCGAAAATCATCCAAGGCCGCATGTCGAAGTTTTTGCGGCCGGTCTCTGAAACACTTTGATTAAGAAAGAGCCTAAAAGAACCAATCAACCCATTGATGGTGGTTGACGGCACTTTGTTGAGGTTCAAATATGTGGAGATGACATCAGCAGTGCGTTTCATCTTCACAAACACCATAGTAGGCCGGATTTTTGGCTCGGGCTCATCTGCTAAATGATGGAACATCGAATAGAAATTAAGGGGAGGGAACACACGTTTTTCCGCCTTCAGTTCAGCACGCTCTTGCTCGAATAACTTAACGAAATAGTTGCATTTTTGAAGGATTGCTTACAATAATACCAACCTTAAGCAACTCATGGTTTTTTGAAGATCGACTGACACGGATAAACTTTTGGACAACCTTCACATTCGCTGAGACAGGTTTCTTGTTGGAGACAAAGAGCGCCGTTGGCTTCACCCATTCGTCAGCCCATTTTTGAACCTCATCGGGAAAAGTCGCACTGAAGAGCAAAGTCTGGCGGTCTTCCACCGAAAAAGCACGGGTTTTAAGTGTAAAAATAAAACAATACAACCTCCGTCATGCACTATTTTACCTTGGGCCATCCGTCAATCTTAGCAATTTGGCGCAAATCACGAGCGCTCTCATCCTCCAGCAGTTGATCCGCCTCATCCAAAACCAAAACCTTCATCTGTTCCATTAAAATCTGAACAGAAAATAAGAATTTAACAATTATGGTTTATAAGCCACTACCAATTCTTCTTTGAGCATATGCTGAAAGCGGCCGAGTGTCCCGATGAGAATATCACAGCCATTTGTAGAGATGTCCTTCAGGTTCTCGCGGAATTTGTACTTCCCATAAGTGCGAGAAACAGAAACGTCACAACCTGGAATGCTTATTCAAGTTAAACCTTTTTTTACATAATGCATTCAAACAGAGTATGTTCCTGGATTCAATTAGTGTAACTAGTAGAGCAGGGGAGGTGGAGATGAGAAGGTAACCCATAGAAAAATACTTTCTTTTTTGATTTGACAAAATCAACAACAGTTCCTCCGTAGCGTCCGTTTTTATCACAAATGAAAGTCCACCCACCGTCTGCCATCTTCAGTGCTTGTTCGTACAGTTGAATCACCATTTCCCGAGTTGGTTCGATGATTAGTGCAAAAGGACATATGCGCTTGGAGGTAAATTCGTTGTTCTTCTTCTTGACCATAATTGTATTGATGATCGGCAGCAAAAAAGCTGCGCTTTTCCCACTGCCCGTCTCCGCGTGTCCTTTGATGTCATGGCCTAAAATTGCAGAGAGATCAATTAACAGACAGGAAATCCAATACAAACCATCCATTATGAGTGGAATTGTGCGGGATTGGATCTTCCGAGGCACAGTGTAGCCCGAACGTTCGATGTTCTTAGCCAGCAGCTCTTCAAAGCCAGCTTCCTTCCAGTTGCTGACGCACAAAATCAACAGTGTGCTGTTACCAGAAAAAAAACAAAAAAGGCACACTTACTCTAAGGTCTGTTGACATTCTCCACTGTTGGTCCCCGTTATTTCCACATCATCGTCGTCCTCACGAATGTCCAAGTATTTGTCTTTTACCTTCAAATCATCGCCAAAAATGTCCTCGATGGTGCGAGTGGTTGGGATGTAAGACTCAGCACGTGCACGCTCTTCTTCGGCTAGAATTATGAATTGAGCCCAATTGATTGATGAATACAAAACATACTGGAAAATTTTGCACGGTCATCCCCAGAAGAAAATGTGCCTCCTCTACCGCCGCGCTCACCCGCGCCGAACGAAAACGAGCCACCTCGACCGCCGCGCTCACCCGCGCCGAACGAAAACGAGCCACCTCGACCGCCGCACTCACCCCCGCCGTTTTTGGGTTCATCCATCGCTTATTCCTATACAGTATTTTGCTGAGTTTCCGCTCGATGGTCCAACAGATTTCGTGGATGTCCCCCGGGGCGAAGGCATCGGCCCACGCGAAACTTGACAAAATCACGGCCAACATCGGAGCCGCGCTCACCCCCGGAAGAAAACGAGCCGCCTCGACCGCCGCGCTCACCCCCGGAAGAAAACGAGCCGCCTCGACCGCCGCGCTCACCCCCAGAAGAAAACGAGCCGTCTCGACCGCCGCGCTCACCCCCGCCGGAAGAAAACGAGTTGCCACGGCCACCTCCAGAACCACCACGATCTCCCCCAGAACCGCCTCGACCACCTCCAGCTGAACCGAATGAGCCTGTTCGTTCACCATCAGAACCACCGAAATCTTCGCCTCTTAAGGAAAGACATTTGTTATAAAATATTGCTGCAGCTCACTTATCGGCTTTATCGGCTGAAAAACTGCCGAAACTTCTGCCGGTGCCGCCTCCTCTGCCCCCGAAGGATGATACCCCAGTTACACCTCTGACACCACGCCCAAACGAAGACATTCAAATAAAGGATGATTTCTTTGGCTCTAAATATTAATAATCTTGATAGTCAGAGCTGTGCTCGAATTCTAAAAAAAGGTCATCGCAGGTCAAAAAGAGATTGTGATGTCAAAAATAAGGATTTTTTAAAAACTCGAAAAAGTCTCAACTTGCATTTTAATGGTCAAAAGAAAGTGTTAACAATGACGCTTTCCATAATATTTTAAATAAACATATAATTTTGAGCTTTTTGTACGAAACCACCTACCTATGTATTTACGATTTAGTCCAAATGTGCAAAAGTTATGGCTTCTTAAACCTCCTTGGAATATTAAGAATCACACAAAAAAAAAATCGGAAAGTGTAAATGAAAAAAATTACGCTTTTTTCCGAAAAAAAATTCTTGGCGCTATAATTTCTTACAGAGCATATTTAATTCAAAAAAAATAATAATAATCTGTGACTGGCATTTGAAACGGCATGGTACGGGTTGAATGTTCCACCTACATTGACCTTTTGATTCTCTTTCTCTTATCATCAGTAGGGATGCCAATCATATGGATAATTTTAATAAATTGGCATAATGTTTGACAATCATTTACACACCATCGCAGAAATGAGCTCCTGTCGGTCTACGCCAGTTATGGCGCTCATGGTTGGGCGCCCACGGTTGGGCGCTCACGTTTGGGCGCAGACGGTTGGACGCCATTATACATGAAAATTGCGAAAAACTCGAAATTTTGAAGTTTTTTCTTAATAAAAATTTTTCCAGGCATGAAAATCTTTTCGCTTTTTGTAAGACGGGTGATAGAACGAAGAGATAGAGAGAGCAGAGAGAGAGCGAAGGGAGAGAGAGCGAGGGGAGAGAGAGAGCTTATACCAGGGGTGCGATCGAAAAATTTTCAAAATAAGAACATCAAGGCCAAAAAATAAGATTTTTGGGTCCAAAATAAGGACATTTTGCAAAATTGCTTTAAATCGCTTGTATAACACTTTATTCAATTAATATAGCATCAACTTTTGTATTTTTCGCCTCCAACCAAGGAATTTTGGAGAATGGGGGGGGGGGAGATGGTCCGGCGGTGCCGATAGGCGCCGCCGAGGAAAATTTTTTGTAAGTTCGTTATGATTTGTTAACAAATTTTCATCAAAAAGGCCAATTTTTGAAATTAAAAGCCAAGCCGACGACCTTTTTTTGCCCTCGAAAACGCTTTTTTTGCGGCGAATTTTTCAAAAATTTTTGGGGGTTGGACAGGGGCGTCCGGTGGCGCCGATAGGCGCCGCTGGGAAAATTTTGTGTTTTTTAATGCGATTTGTTAACAGATTTTGTCTAAAAATTGCCCCAATTTTGGTTATTTTTGAGCTATGCCGATACGTGTCCGGTAATCTAATTTCGACACTGAGTAATTTCGACACTGAACTATTTTCAAAACTTTCACTGTTTTACTTCATTTTCGACACTGAGTATTTTCGACACTGAGTAATTTCGACACTAAAGAGTTATTTTTAAAAAATTAATGCCAAAATTTGAAATGACGCTTATTATTGCCTTTACACACAATCCCAAAAAACGAGATGTGTACCAATAAATAGAGAATGCCAGAGAAAAACATTATCTTTTTTTCTCTAATTTTTTGTCTCTTTTTGGCGTACTATCTAATATTTTCATTATTAGGAAAAACAACATTTACTTCGAACAGCATAACTTTTTTTTCCTCAGGCAGAATTTCTTTTAATTTTGCATATCGATAGAGAAAAATATTCTGCATCGGTTAATGCAAAAAGTATTTTTGTTTATGCGCTAGATCAAAAGTTATAAGAAAAACAAAATTTTAAAGCCTCATAACTTTTCTCTGGTACACCAAATCGCTTAGCATTTGCTTAGAAAAAGCTTCTCATTATCAAGAGCTTTCGAAAGATACCAAAATTATCCAATTTGGTTGGCAAAAAGCTTCAAAAATAATTCCCAAAATTCGTCATTTTTTAATATTTTGGACAAAAATGAATGAAAATATTCATGTTGCACAACGGACTCGAACCACCACCCTTTGTCCCTTTACTATCTTACAAAAACCACTGAGCCACACATGCAAATCTTTTCTGGTACAGGAGCTCATTTCTGGGATGGTGTGTTTAAATGTTTGTTTCTTTCTAATTCCCTTTAAAAATGTAAATGGTATGCAATGGCTCGAAGATACGCAAGCCTCATTAAAACGGAAAAGGGCCATTTTTTCCACAAAAATGCAAATGACCAAACGAAGAACTGCACTTTCAACTCCAAAACAAGGTAAGAACCCATAAAAAAGATAACGCGAAGAACGGCGAATGCAAATATACACACCATCCCAAAAAACGAGATGTGTACCAATAAATAGAGAATGCCAGAGAAAAACATTATCTTTTTTTCTCTAATTTTTTGTCTACTTTTGGCGTACTATCTAATATTTTCATTATTAGGAAAAACAACATTCACTTCGTGATGTTTAACTTTTTTTCTGCATGTTCAATCTATACCAAATTTTGCATATCGATAGAGAAAAGAATTCTGCATCTTTCTATAGTGAATTTAATTTTGTCTATGGTCAAACTCAAAAGTTGTAAATTTTCTAATAAAAATTCAACTGCGCCAATGGACACCGGAGAGACGACCCCGCCACCGCTGGCCATTGACGAGCGATCAGAGCGCATCGAACAACTGGAGAAGCAGCTCAAGGACCGGGACGACACCATCAAATTTCTCCACGAGCAGGTGCGCAATCGAAAAGCGCTGAATTATTGCTTGTTTCTACTTCATCTATACTTAAATAAGTAACACATTTTCCAGGAAAATTTTCTAAAGCATTTGCGTTGTGGTAATCCGCTAAATCATTGAAAGGTGAAAGTATCATTCGGTTTTTTAATTCACTAAAGTCTTGATTAAAGAATATGTCACCATAAACTTCATCCACCAAATTCGAGTTATTCGGTATAATACATTTCATAGGCAAAATAATTGGTTCTTCATTGTTTTCTCCATTTCCAATGTCAAGTATTTGTTTAGCAAAAGTTTTATCTCTTGCCCTATTGTTTATCGTTAATTTTTTTTGTTCAAAATATTTCCAGAAAATTGATTTTTTTATAGTTAGATCAATGATTTCACTTCTTAACGCAAATTTTTTAACTGGTAATGTTTGCCTAAAATCCCCAGCAAGTATAATTGTTTTTCCGCCAAACAAAACATTTTTTTTAGTTAATTCTCTTAATTTTTTTTCGATAGCGTCTAAGGCAAACCTTGGCGCCATTGGTGCTTCATCGATAATAAAAATATCAGTTTTTAATATTTCTTCCGCTGCCTTAGTATTTGGAATAATCCCTGAAACTGTTTGAGCATTAAGGTTCAATGGAAACTTAAACCGATTATGTATGGTGCGTCCTTTCTTTAATAAAGTTGCGGCAATTCCTGAGAACGCCATATTGATTACTCGTTTTTTATATCCACGTATCAAGTTATATAATGCATTTAATATATACGATTTTCCAGTGCCACCCGGTCCATCAATATAAATTAATTTTTGACTAATTTGTTCAGTTACCACTTTTTTAACTGTATTATAAATAGCTTTTTGTTCATCATTCATAAAATTATATTTATCACTTGCTATTTTTTTTTCTTCTTCATAATCAATTATTTCTTCCTCATCTGTATTTTGGAATGTTTCTTGTGGCATTGTTTTAAAATCAACTAAAGATTTACCTTCATTTATTAAAAATTTATTAATAGATGATAATGCAAATTTATATGCATTGTTTATTGGATAATTTTTTAAATAATCTTCTGCTAAGTCATTCTTAAAAAATTCCCATAAATTTTCGGGATATTTTGGGTCGCCAAACAATAATATGCTTGCAAATAAACTCCTTAATGCCGATGGAAATTTGAAATGGGTTGCTTCACTAAGACAATGTTTCCATTCATCATCATTTTTTATTAATCCTTGTGCTAAACATGCCTTCGCAAAAGTATTATAAAATATTCCATTAACTGTTTTAAGAGCCTCAAAACTGGTCCCGTGTACATGAAGTAATAAATAACGTAGGTAGTATTTTTTACCTTCGGTAGGACTAATAGGATACATTCTCCCCAAAGTTTTATTTGTTTTCTCATTTTTTCGTTGGTGCCATTTTCCTTTTTTTGAATTCCAAGTACAATATTTGGGCATTTCAGTATATAAATAATTAGGTGCACCAGGATTTTCTTTAAAAAAAATCAAAGTACGCCATTAATTTGCTTTTTTTGTCCTTTTTTTCTATAATTGTTTCTTCATCATCATTTTCTTCAAAAAAAATAATTTGTTCATTTTCTAAATGAACAGGTAATCTTTGAACCGAATGTGATTTTCCATGTAAAGGAAATTTAAAAATTTTCCAACACGCTTCGACTGGGCTAAGATAGCGTGCGTCCAAATAATTTCCGGCTTCGTCATAGATTAATTCTTTTACATTTCCATTTTCAGTTGACACACAACGCAAAGTTGCAGCGTCATAACCTTTGAAAATATACTTATAAATGTATTTTACAGCCTTAATATCCGCTACTTTTTCAACATTTATATGGGATTTAAACCGCATAAGTAAATAACGATTATAAGGAACAACATTTTGGTTTGTCATTTCTTTGGTTTTTCCGGTTTTCCAATCTTTTTTTATACAAACTCTGCCATTATTTGTTCTTTTGTATAAAGGATAACTGTTTTCATTTATTTCTGTTTTTTCTCTAAATTGTTTTGGGAATTTTTTATTGCATTTATTTTTTTTATTACACCAACAAACAGCATTTGGAAAATCAGGACCACATGGCCCGTGAATCATAAAAGCTGTAACCAATCCATATATTTCCTTTTCATTTTTGTCGGGAATTTCAGCTGATATAAATTTATCAATGTCTTCAGTATTTTTCATTTTATTCGATGGGTCAAGTGTTAATAACATATGAAGATGGGGAAGACCCCTTTTCTGAAACTCAATTGTATAGCAAAATCCAATTACTTTTCCAAATATTTTACCTTCTGTTATTTCTTTAAGAAAATGACTAACTTTTAGATGAAAAACCCTTGACACTATGTCAGGCCTATCATGTGTTTGTTGGCCTGGCAGTAAACATTTTTGGATGTCTTCGTCTTTAGGGTTACATGTAAAAGTCAAAAATAAGTCTGGACGACCAACTTCTTTTACAATTGTCATGGCATCCATAAAACTCTCATACATATATCTAGGACCTCCATTAAAACTTGATGGTAAAATTATTTGTTTTCTAACTTGAGCATTTTGTTCTACTGCCTTAGCATATAAAAATCTATCAACGGCACTATATGTTTCTTTACAAATTTCTTTTTGGTGTAATTTTATATAATTTAAACGGTCCCACTCAATTCGTGCAGCTTGGTCTACACACCATTGTTGAAAGAGTTTTCCACTATAATGATGAGGCAAAAATTTACCATTAATTCGAAAAAACAATTTATATTTTGTAAAATCACACAATGAAATTTTTTTGCCTGCTGAATTTTTCATATCATAATGCCAGCCTTGGTAATTAAGTGGATAAAACAATGGGTAACACATCGGCTCTACTATTTTGCTAAGTGGAAAAATCGTTTTTATTATTTTGTTACCTTTTAAATGCACAACAATATTAGCAGGAGGTATGTCATCATTAGCATCACGCCAAAGAATTGCGCACACTTCATTAGACCTCGGAATGTTATAACGCCTTAAATCTGTACCCTCTCTAATATCAAAAACCAATGTAACATCAGGAATGTCAAAATCATCATTTTTTGATGTTTCATAAATATTTTTCATCATCTCATAGGATTTTGAGTAAATATAATTTTCCCTGAGGTAATTTTCTAAATAAGCAATTAATGCAACCAAATTGTCATTTAAATCTCCTGAAACATAGTCGTTTAAAGCATTAAATCGATAATCAATCGCTTGGTCTGTATCAATGAAATATAATTGACCGTTTGTTGGTAATTCTTCCGTATTATCTGGCTGAGCGAATGTATTATAAGAATGATAAACACTCCCTTGAATTTTAAAAATTGGTATGTTCTTTTCTCTGAATTTAAAACGCATACACCCTAACGAAGCACATGAAAATGAGGAATTAAGGGCCCTCAAATTTTTTTTAAAATTATGATGAAATTCTCTTATTTTCGTATAGTTGTCGCAGTCGATTTCTGGTTGAAACAAAACGCGTAATTCTATTGGATATTCTTGTAAAAATTCTTCTAAAATACTCAGTTTTCCATAATTGCAACACTCGTAAAATTCATTAATACCATGAGTTTTACTTTGCTCTTCTGGGAAATGAATAGCTGGACAGTGATTGCATTTTACATTGAAGTCGCCGATCTTATAAGACTCAATTTCCGAAATATCAAAAACACCAGCTTTTAAATATAATAATTCTTCGTTTGGAATTCGTCCTCTTTTCCGGTTCCTATCAAATTCACGAACGCTTTCACTTTTTTGTTTTGACATGTTTATACGTGACAACCTTTTACGAATGGTGTTTTGTTCGTCTTCAATTTGCGTATCCAAAGCCAAAGCTGTGTTAGTTATTTCACCAAAAAAGTCATTCGACATTTCATCTAGGTTTATTCTTTCAGTGAAATCAAGTGCTTTTCGATTAGAATGATCATTTTCATTTTTCATTCTTTTTTGTTTCATTCTTGGGTCTGTGGTATTGTCTAACCGCTTTTTAACGGAGCTTTGAACCGTTTCTTTCAATTGACCGCTTTTTTTTTCGGGAGCTTTGAACCCGATATCAACTTGCTGGGCGGTGTTTGCAGAAGTTGAAGGAGAATTAGAAAGGAAATTTTGTTTTTTTCGAACCATAGTAACCTAAATAAAAGAAAAAGTTTCAAATTAAAAAACACAAAATTTTAACAACCAATTTATTATTTTTTGTCTTCTTTGTAAAATTGACATTAAATTATAGATAAAGACTGTCTGTTAAATAATCATGAGAGTACACATTTAAGAGTACAAAAAAAACATTAACACAAATTAATAATAAATAAAATAATAATTTTTTTATCCAGAAATTTAAACAAAATTTAATAATGTTGAAATAACATTGATTTTTAAAGGAAGAAAATTAAGTAAAATTTCCTAAAAATATTTTAAAAAAAAATTCGGTGAATTAAAGAAATTTGCCCTTTTAAAAAGAAAAGAATTGGTTCGATGAAATTGTTGAGAAAACGAAAAACATTTTGCAGGGATCAATAATAATTAAGAAACACACCACGACAATAACAAAAAAATCTTGGCGTAATGTTTATTTGCGTAAATTCAAATAAATAAATTTTGTGACGGAAACTCAAATAGTATATTTATTACTCAGTGTCCAAAATACTCAGTGTCGAAAATGAAGTAAAACAGTGAAAGTTTTGAAAATAGTTCAGTGTCGAAATTACTCAGTGTCGAAATTACCCAGTGTCGGGATTACATGGCACCTGCCGATAGGCGCCGCCTGAAATTTTTTAAAAATTTATAGGTAAAATATGAACATTTATGTCATAAATTTTTTAATTTATCAATAATTTTAAGAAATAAGAACAAAATAAGAACGATACCCCGAAATAAGGACAACTTACAAATAAGGACATTTTTATTTTATAAGATTTGGAACCTCCAAATAAGGACAAATCTTATAAATAAGGACAGATCGCACCCCTGACTTATACCCCCATGAGGGTTGGGCGGGCATGATGTGTCAAAGGCAGTAAAAAGGGAGTGCCAGATATAATGATTAGGGCTGTGAATTTTAGGTTTTAACTAAATTTTTTGCTCGATTGATTTGAAGAAAGGAGCTCAAAAAACGCATTTCTGCATTAAAAATTTTCGATTCTGATGTCATTATCGGTCACTAGAAATCACTATTTTGGCGACTTCGTCACTAAAATAGTTAAAAATCACTATTTTGGCGTTTTGTCACTATTTTTTCACTATTTCGACATTTTTTGGAAAATTCTTTAACAAAAATGCAATAAAACCAAAAAATACACCCCTAAGAATCGACCTAAAAATTTTTTCAAAAAATACACCCCTAAGAATCGACAAAAAAAATTTTCAAAAAGCACTCCTAAGAAATGAAAAAAATTTTCTCAAAAAGGTATTTTCGTGGCAAGAATTTTAATTTTAAAAATTATTTTTTTATGTACCTATTTTGTTTTTTGCCCTTAAAAATCCCAGCCCTACTCATTTGCAATGCAATCAGTGAATAAAAATTATTTTTGCTTAATTTTTGGCTGAAAATTATGTCACTATTCGTCACTATTTCGGACTTTTTGTCACTATTTCTTCACTATTTTGGGATTTTTACTCACTATTTTAGTTAACTATTTTGGGATTTTTCGTCACTAAAATTCACAGCCCTAATAATGATAAGAGAAAGAGAATCAAAAGGTCAATGTAGGTGGAACATTCAACCCGTACCATGCCGTTTCAAATGCCAGTCACAGATTATTATTATTTTTTTTGAATTAAATATGCTCTGTAAGAAATTATAGCGCCAAGAATTTTTTTTCGGAAAAAAGCGTAATTTTTTTCATTTACACTTTCCGATTTTTTTTTTGTGTGATTCTTAATATTCCAAGGAGGTTTAAGAAGCCATAACTTTTGCACATTTGGACTAAATCGTAAATACATAGGTAGGTGGTTTCGTACAAAAAGCTCAAAATTATATGTTTATTTAAAATATTATGGAAAGCGTCATTGTTAACACTTTCTTTTGACCATTAAAATGCAAGTTGAGACTTTTTCGAGTTTTTAAAAAATCCTTATTTTTGACATCACAATCTCTTTTTGACCTGCGATGACCTTTTTTTAGAATTCGAGCACAGCTCTGACTATCAAGATTATTAATATTTAGAGCCAAAGAAATCATCCTTTATTTGAATGTCTTCGTTTGGGCGTGGTGTCAGAGGTGTAACTGGGGTATCATCCTTCGGGGCAGAGGAGGCGGCACCGGCAGAAGTTTCGGCAGTTTTTCAGCCGATAAAGCCGATAAGTGAGCTGCAGCAATATTTTATAACAAATGTCTTTCCTTAAGAGGCGAAGATTTCGGTGGTTCTGATGGTGAACGAACAGGCTCATTCGGTTCAGCTGGAGGTGGTCGAGGCGGTTCTGGGGGAGATCGTGGTGGTTCTGGAGGTGGCCGTGGCAACTCGTTTTCTTCCGGCGGGGGTGAGCGCGGCGGTCGAGACGGCTCGTTTTCTTCTGGGGGTGAGCGCGGACCCCCAGAAGAAAACGAGCCGTCTCGACCGCCGCGCTCACCCCCGCCGGAAGAAAACGAGTTGCCACGGCCACCTCCAGAACCACCACGATCTCCCCCAGAACCGCCTCGACCACCTCCAGCTGAACCGAATGAGCTTCCGGGGGTGAGCTCGGCGGTCGAGGCGGCTCGTTTTCTTCCGGGGGTGAGCGCGGCGGTCGAGGCGGCTCGTTTTCTTTCGGCGGGGGTGAGTGCGGCGGTCGAGGTGGCTCGTTTTCGTTCGGCGCGGGTGAGCGCGGCGGTCGAGGTGGCTCGTTTTCGTTCGGCGCGGGTGAGCGCGGCGGTAGAGGAGGCACATTTTCTTCTGGGGATGACCGTGCAAAATTTTCCAGTATGTTTTGTATTCATCAATCAATTGGGCTCAATTCATAATTCTAGCCGAAGAAGAGCGTGCACGTGCTGAGTCTTACATCCCAACCACTCGCACCATCGAGGACATTTTTGGCGATGATTTGAAGGTAAAAGACAAATACTTGGACATTCGTGAGGACGACGATGATGTGGAAATAACGGGGACCAACAGTGGAGAATGTCAACAGACCTTAGAGTAAGTGTGCCTTTTTTGTTTTTTTTCTGGTAACAGCACACTGTTGATTTTGTGCGTCAGCAACTGGAAGGAAGCTGGCTTTGAAGAGCTGCTGGCTAAGAACATCGAACGTTCGGGCTACACTGTGCCTCGGAAGATCCAATCCCGCACAATTCCACTCATAATGGATGGTTTGTATTGGATTTCCTGTCTGTTAATTGATCTCTCTGCAATTTTAGGCCATGACATCAAAGGACACGCGGAGACGGGCAGTGGGAAAAGCGCAGCTTTTTTGCTGCCGATCATCAATACAATTATGGTCAAGAAGAAGAACAACGAATTTACCTCCAAGCGCATATGTCCTTTTGCACTAATCATCGAACCAACTCGGGAAATGGTGATTCAACTGTACGAACAAGCACTGAAGATGGCAGACGGTGGGTGGACTTTCATTTGTGATAAAAACGGACGCTACGGAGGAACTGTTGTTGATTTTGTCAAATCAAAAAAGAAAGTATTTTTCCATGGGTTACCTTCTCATCTCCACCTCCCCTGCTCTACTAGTTACACTAATTGAATCCAGGAACATACTCTGTTTGAATGCATTATGTAAAAAAAGGTTTAACTTGAATAAGCATTCCAGGTTGTGACGTTTCTGTTTCTCGCACTTATGGGAAGTACAAATTCCGCGAGAACCTGAAGGACATCTCTACAAATGGCTGTGATATTCTCATCGGGACACTCGGCCGCTTTCAGCATATGCTCAAAGAAGAATTGGTAGTGGCTTATAAACCATAATTGTTAAATTCTTATTTTCTGTTCAGATTTTAATGGAACAGATGAAGGTTTTGGTTTTGGATGAGGCGGATCAACTGCTGGAGGATGAGAGCGCTCGTGATTTGCGCCAAATTGCTAAGATTGACGGATGGCCCAAGGTAAAATAGTGCATGACGGAGGTTGTATTGTTTTATTTTTACACTTAAAACCCGTGCTTTTTCGGTGGAAGACCGCCAGACTTTGCTCTTCAGTGCGACTTTTCCCGATGAGGTTCAAAAATGGGCTGACGAATGGGTGAAGCCAACGGCGCTCTTTGTCTCCAACAAGAAACCTGTCTTACGTGTCCGGTAATCCCGACACTGGGTAATTTCGACACTGAGTAATTTCGACACTCCATGAGTTGCTTAAGGTTGGTATTATTGTAAGCAATCCTTCAAAAATGCAACTATTTCGTTAAGTTATTCGAGCAAGAGCGTGCTGAACTGAAGGCGGAAAAACGTGTGTTCCCTCCCCTTAATTTCTATTCGATGTTCCATCATTTAGCAGATGAGCCCGAGCCAAAAATCCGGCCTACTATGGTGTTTGTGAAGATGAAACGCACTGCTGATGTCATCTCCACATATTTGAACCTCAACAAAGTGCCGTCAACCACCATCAATGGGTTGATTGGTTCTTTTAGGCTCTTTCTTAATCAAAGTGTTTCAGAGACCGGCCGCAAAAACTTCGACATGCGGCCTTGGATGATTTTCGGGCTGGCCGTTACCAAGTGGTCGTCACGACTGATGTCTGTGCTCGTGGGATCGATCTCAAGGAATTGGACCATGTTTGTCTGGGATGGGTTGGAATTATAAACGAAACACCAAAATGCTTATAGGTGATCAACATGGACTTACCCATCGACTACACAACTTATGTCCATCGGATCGGGTAATTAATTACCAATGATAAATGCTTATTATTCCTTTGTGTGGTTAGGCGCACTGGTCGGATCAAAGAAGGAGCATCTACATCGTTTTTTGATCTCGCGGAAGATGTTGAGCTGGCGAAAGAACTCGTTGAAGTAACTTTTATTGGTTGGTGCCTTAAATGTTTCGCACCCACAGGGACTCCAAAAACAAGACCAAGAAGTGCCGGATTGGCTTAAGCTGGTGGCTGAGGGGAAAATGCCACTTGACGAGTCGGAAGCAGCCAGCGGTGCAAATTCGGTGCCGATCGCTGTTCGCGTTCCGTCGGAAACTGTTCCTGACACCAATTCTTTGCCAACTGCTGTAACTGTTCCGACTGATAATGTGGCTGCAACCGGTGCTAATTCGGTGCCGCTTGGAACCCGCGTTCAAGACGACGGAACCCCGAATGGAGAAGCAAAGGACCCAGCCATCCAGAACAATTCTGCTCCATTGCCTTCTGAAGACGCCAACGATGAGTGGTGATTTGAGTAGGGTTTATTCGGCTCCGGACTTTCATTGTTTTGTTGTTCAGCCTTATTTATTGACGATCTCTTTCATCATTCTTAAATCACAACGTACTTAGACATTCGTATAGCTGCCCCATTTGATTACTTACGGATATCTAGCAACAAATTTTTGATCAGTGTCTTATCTATTTTTGAGAGTTGTTTCTGGTTTTGTTTTATTACTTTGATAAAACTTTTTATTGCAATTCACATTACACGAATTAGAAACGCCGAGAATTTTCCTTGGCAAATAATGCGAGAGAAAATCTCGGTTATAAAAGAAATTAGAGGGGTCAGTTGCTTCTATTTGTGAGCAAATTTTTCAGGTTGTAATTTGATGACCTCATAAATTTATTTTTATCAGATTATTCCTTCGTGGTGATCTAGACACCCTAAAAGTACGTGCAATCGCGGAATTTTTGATAAAAAATCTTAGATTTTGCGAAAATTTTACCAGATTTTGAGTACGCTCATTGGAAAGAGCATAAAATGTTTTTTAAATAACTCAAATGGTTCAAATTTTTGAAAAATTCAGTCAAATCCCAGAACTTAGCCGACAATGGTCAAAAATTGTAAAATTTAGAATGTTTTCGAATGCCTTTTTTATCTTGAATTCAAGGATATTTTCAACTGAGAGGGCTCGATTTCAATGATTTCCTTGCCATTCAAGGACGAATGGGAACCCTGGCTCGGATGGAATGTGTTCGTTTCATCATCGGTCCCCCCTCCCCCTATAAACAAAATTTTTCGACATGCGAAATGCATTTTCCGACTTGCAGTTCGCGCCCTTCCCTTGTGAGTCGTAGAATCCAGCACTGAAAGGTCGAACCAATTCCCTATCATCAAACGGGTGGGCGTATTTTGTATGTGTATTCGTTTGTGACAGTGCTCCCCGTATGAGCATAAATCTTGAAGTTCCCTTTGTTGTGACTGAGTCGTAGACCATTTGGTCAAATGGTCTACGACTCAGTCACAACATTTTCGACAAGCCCCTCATTTCCCCCGCCTCTCCGTGGACACTTACTTATCCAGCAGTTGTATGGTTTTTAACGTGGTTGGTCGACCGACAAAAAGTGCAAAATTTGCTAAATTTTTGATTAAATCAACTCATAACTTTTCTCAGACGCAATAAAATTCACAATCTTGGTATCATACGAAATACTTTATTCAAAAGTTCAAACCAAAAAACTGGAAAAATTGTCATCTTTTGAAAAACTTAATAGAATTTGTTGAAATTTGGCAAGCTAATAACACAATTCAAGGGCTATCGTATGATACCAAGATTGTGAAGTTTGGTTGCGTCTGAGAAAAGTTATGAGTTGATTTAGTCAAAAATTTAGCAAATTTTGCACTTTTCGTCGGTTGACATAGCACCGGTTTTAATGTATGCTCGGGGTTTTTCTTTTGTATGTGATTCACAAAAATAAAATTTTCTCGCAAATGGCTGATTGTGAGCATCGCTTAGTTTTCCGACTTTCTTTGTTTGGCATTGCCAATTTGCTGCTTTAAACAAAGCCTCGGCCTTTGCCTTTGCCGCCCTTTCCTTCGCTCGGATTATCCTTCGCTGTCGCCCTTTCGCCGTTCGTTCGTTCGTTCGTTTTTTGCCCCCCAAATTCCATTCGCTAAGTGCCTCTTTCTCCTTCCGTTGTCATTCTCGGCACCTCCATTTTCACCTTTGACCGGCACTTTCCGCTGGGTCAAGTTGTTCGCCGTTGCGCAATGTTTGGCCGCCGCGAAAATCTACGTTGGGCATTAATTAATCTTTGCTTCATTTTTTAATAAAGGGACAAAACCCGCGCAAAACATTCTCGGGTTTTTTTATTCAGGAATTTTGGCATTTTTTGTTTAGTTGCGGTGCCCTTTCTCTTAACGTTTCTCCTTTCCCCCCATTCCTTCGCGCGCACCCTAACCTCTCCCAGCTATTACCATTTTCCGCTACCGTAACCTCTCTAGCCCATTACAATTCTCCGCTACCGTAACCTCTCCCCCGGCCCCTTACTGTTTCCAATTCCTCCCTCCCCCTACCGTAGTACCTTCCCTCTTTCCTTTGTCACTGTTTTGCCGCAGGCAATCAACAACAGAAGCAGCAGATAGTGACTTAAAAAGCAGCAACCCGTGGCTGTTGCTCATTTTCCTCCAATAAACATTTCATTAGTCTCCTCAATTTTTAGTGTTTTTGGTTCCAATTTTGCAGAATGATTTATGATTAGACTGAAGAATTTATTTTGTAAATTTTGTTATTTAATTCATATTTATTTCTATTCAATTTTAATTAAATTAATTAATTGCTCAAATCGCTTCCATTTTTTATCTGATGCATTTCTGTAATAAAATTTAAAAAATCGCTGCGCTGAAATTTGGTCGTAAAATGAAAGGGTAAGTCAAATTTATTTTTCCATTCTTTCGGCTGTTTGGTCTGTCATTTTCTATTTTTACGTTCGTTCGTTCGGCTTCGTTTTGCCGCCCTTTCGTCCATTTTTTCGAATATTTTCTTTCTCTCCAAAAGCGAACGAATGCCACGTCAATTCCAATTAGTGTCTTTTCGTCTTTTCCCTTTCCTTCAGTTAAAAATTGAAAAAAAGACAAATCCGTGCCAATTGAATTTTCCTCGGCTTTCCTTTGGTCGTTCAAACAAAAAATAACCAACGAATTTTCTGTCCTTTCGTCACAAAGGTCAAAAGAATGAATTACATTTAAAGGGTTTTCCGATCGGATGGCATTTTTTGCCCCTCTCAAAGACCAAAAGGACAAAAGGGCGGCTGGCACAAAATATGTCGCTGTGCCATCATTTGCTCGAACAAAGAGAAATTCTCCGCAGCGCCATTTCTGAGAAGGAAGCGACGCCAACGGGGGCAATGGTTGGGAACGGCACAAATGGCGCCATGGTGTAATTTTATATAATTTAAACGGTCCCACTCAATTCGTGCAGCTTGGTCTACACACCATTGTTGAAAGAGTTTTCCACTATAATGATGAGGCAAAAATTTACCATTAATTCGAAAAAACAATTTATATTTTGTAAAATCACACAATGAAATTTTTTTGCCTGCTGAATTTCTCCGGCAACTCCACTCATTTGTATTCGGTGTGTATTAACCATTAGGCGCCAAAGTTCGAAGATGGTAACGGTGATATGCCTGCCGGCCCTCCCCTCCGCCGATCGACTCGTTCAGCCGATTAACTCACCAGGGCACTCCCTCCCCCCTCCTTTCGTCCATTCGCGCTCCTCACCGTTTCCACTTTTCAATCGAATCCATCGTAAATGTGCAGATTTAAGGTGAAATGGCACTCATTCATCACTCATTCCTTCCTCATGCCACCCCCCCCCCTCTTCTCACCATCTCCCCTATTATTCCATTCAATAAATTCAAATTTTCATTGGCTCAAAAATTGCGATTATGCAAATTTTGGAGGGGTCGTTGCGGCTTTCGCTTATGCGCGCAAGTAAAAAAGGAATTGGATAATTTTGGATTGTTTTTTGCTGTTTTTTTGTTCCATTGGTCACAGCATTCTCTCTGATTGATCAGCACAAAAAATGGTCCCTCCGTCCAATCGGTGCCAAAAAATTTTTTCTCAACAAAAATTTTTTCTCTAACAACAAATGATTGGTTTTGCTTTGCTTATGCCCTTCCGTTCCGTTCCTTCTCATTTCGCTTATGCTTATTCTCTGATGTCTGTCCCCGTTTCCCTTCTTCCGCTTAATCTGTCAATCATTCGTCCTTCGCCCCGATCACTTCTCATCCCATCCCAAAACAACTCTTCATTTTACATTGCCATTGTGCAATTCGGTGGACAACTGCTGACTGACATGACATTTTGGGGGGGGGGGGCGTCCGTCGGTCCGTCGTCCATTCGATTGGCATCTTCGGGACGCATTCTCACGGCATTGCCCACTTGTTATATTCTGATTTGTTTGGTGCTTTCCATTCTCCTTCTTCTTTCGTTTCCACTCTTTTTTATCTTTTTATAAATTAAAATTTATTTTTATTTTCTTTCATTTTAATTATGCAAATTAATTCTCTTCTCATTATTTATTTACATATTGTTTATTTATTAATCACTCACCTGATTATCTGATAAATATTAAGCCGTCCCTTCTCTCATCCGTCGAAATTTTCGGGCGAATGATAAAAACGGAAGAAAGGGACAGAGGGCAACTCATCAGCAGTCAACAGCGGTAGATAAGCGCGCTGATCATTACGCAAGAAGATCAGCAGCAGATGGATGCCCCGGGGGGCGAAGGGTTGGCGGTAGCGAATGGCACAATGAAAGGGGGGGGGGAGGGCACCGAGGGAATTGCTGGGGGCAAAAACCGACGCCAACATTTGGGCAGCAGAGAGAAGAGACGGCGGACGGGCGGCGGTGTCTACGGCACGGCACATTCGCTCACCGCACCCATCGGCACAAAAGCTACGGGCGAGGCGTATGTTTCTGACTGCGCTTTGCATCACACTATTTTCGTTGCTCTGTCTCTCAGGCCTCACTCTCTTGCCACTCTCTGTGTGCCCTTCTCGTCGTCTTCCGATGTCTCTCGCATTGCCTTTCCCCCCCCCCCCATTAACACAAATTAATAATAAATAAAATAATAATTTTTTTATCCAGAAATTTAAACAAAATTTAATAATGTTTTTTCCCTCATTCTCTTCTCCCCTTTTTGCTGTGTTCTTTTGAGCCCCAACAAATTTTGCCTCGGGCAATGTGCCGAACTTTTCGCACTTTTCTTCTAATTATAATAATTAACATGACAAATGAATGATGCTTTTTAATGAAATAAATTAAAATATTGTGCAGCGATTTACAAAAACATAATCCTTTCGTTTAATAAAATGGATTTGCTAAAGCCAAGCTCAGTCTGTCTGTGTGTCAGTTCAACTCCGTATTTAAAAGTTCATCTTCCCAGCTGTCCAGCTGTTGTCCTTCCCATCATTTGTTCTCTTTTTGCTCCCCTCGTTCAAATTGTGCTGCAAAATGCGAATGAATCGCATCAGAAATTTTTTCGGTTTTTGCCCCCCCCCATTTTTCCTCCTTTCCCTCCCCCGCTTTTTAAAAATTTATAGGTAAAATATGAACATTTATGTCATAAATTTTTTAATTTATCAATAATTTTAAGAAATAAAACAAAATAAGAACGATACCCCGAAATAAGGACAACTTACAAATAAGGACATTTTTATTTTATAAGATTTGGAACCTCCAAATAAGGACAAATCTTATAAATAAGGACAGATCGCACCCCTGACTTATACCCCCATGAGGGTTGGGTTCCCTCCCTTCCCTTCCCTTCTCTTCTCTTCCCTCTCCTTCCCATCAATCCATCATCCCGCCGAAGATTGTTATGCATATTTTCGCACGAAATGAAAAATTTGGATAAATGCAGATTGTAAATAAGTTTTTCTTGTTGGCAATTTCGTTCCATTTAAATGGACAGTGAAAATGTTTACGTCGACGTGTGCGGCGAGGGAGAAGACGAAGAAAACAAAGAAAATTGTGAAAATGGAAATTTACGAAATACGGGGACAGTGCCAATGCTCAAAATCAAATTGTCAGAAGTGCAAGAACAAAGGAAAATAGCACGGGAAAATGAAGAGAACAGCGAAGAGGAGGACAGCGAGGAGGAGGGGGAGGGGACGCGGACATCCCTCGGAGGGACGAGCGGAGACGGCGAAGAACGGCACGAAACGGGCGGCACGGCAAAGCGCAGGGGGGGCGCACCGCGCAAAGAAAAGTCACTCGGCCGACTGTGCAACCGATTTTTGGAGCGAATGGGAGAGGTAAAGCGAAGGGAATTAAATGGTTATTGGCTAACATTAAGCCAATCCATTTTCATTAATTGACAAATCCCTGAAGGAATCGCGCGATGGACGCGACATTCACTTGGAAAGCGTCGCGAGGAAAATGAGCGTGGAGAAGCGGCGCATTTACGACATTGTCAATGTGATGGAGGCGCTGGAGGCAATGAGCAAGACGAACAAGTCGTTCTACCGGTGGCATGGCCTTGGCCAATTGCCAAAACTGATCCATTCTCTGCAGAGGCAAGTCGCAACGAGTCGACCTTTGGGATTCGGTCGAAAACGGAAGAATTAAACAATTTTTAGTGAGGCAATGCACAGCAATTTGCCGCAAAGAGTGGACGAAGTGGCAAAGAAAATGTGCACTTTTGTGGAGCTGTCCAATGCCTCGCCAACACTTTACGAAAAGGCGCGGACAAACGACGGATTTGGCCGGGACAGCCCATCGGGCACCGACGCAGCTGAGCTGAACTGCTCAGAGTTGACGAACAATGAGCAGGACGAGGCGAGTACACCACGGGAAAGATGCGGCAAAAACTCATTGGCCCAATTGTGCCGCCGCTTTCTGATGGTACTGCTGAGCAAAGTGAGTGATCAGCAGAGAAACGACCGATGGAGTGATTGATTTGATCACTGATGGTTTAGAAAAGTCGAAAGGTCAGCCTGGACGTGACCAGCACTGTGCTGATCAAAGTCAGTCAGCCGACTAATTTGCTTTTGAATTTCGCTGAGTGCTTTCTCTTCAGAATCCGGACAGAGATGGCTTTGAACCGCCGCCGCGTAGCAAATGCCGTCGTCTTTACGACATTGCCAATGTGCTGGTGGCAATGCGACTCATCCTCAAAAAGCATGCCCTTTTCGGCACCAAAAAAATCCCACTCTTCGAATACTGTGGGCCCGAACCGGACGGTGAGCAAATGGAAAGAGTGAGGGACACAATTTGGCACTAATTAAAAGAAAAGACAAATGAACTAATTAAATATTGGACAATTTTAAAACAGCTGATCCCGCCGCGGGACACCTTCGAATGATGGAATTTCTGCAGCGCAGCGGACTGACAAAAGCAGCAGCCGAATCGGTGAAAGGGGCGGAGGAGGAGAAGAAAAAGCCGAATTGTGATCAGAAAAAGGAGCAAAGTCGAAAGAGGAAAGGGTAATGGAAAGAAGGAAAAGCCAAAATTCATTCAATTAAATTTAAGAGAATTCAGTGGGCAATTAACGCAGGCGAAAACGATCAAAAGGGATACGGACGAACCGACGGAATGCCAACGGACAGGAATTAAAAAAGCAAAAGTTGAAGAGCCAACAACAGCAAAAATGAACCCAACGGCACAATTGCCAAGGCCGAAGCCAATGGTAAACGAAGCGAAGCACCAACCGAAATGGCATTGACTTTCAGTTGCCCTTTGGCCCTTTCGAACCTTCGCCAAACGGCGCCCCACCGAACGCCTTCTTCTGCAGGCCACAACAGTCGAACTTGGTTAGACTTGCCCTGATATTATGTGTAACACTTTACTTCTTCAGTCTTTTTGGCCCTCTCCGATGGCTTTGATCTCTTCGCTTATCGGTCGACCCCCTCCCAATCATCTCCCCCCTCCTCTTCCCCCTCCTCTTCCGTCTCCTCTTTCCCCTCCTCTTCCGCCGTCTTCGCTCTCTTCGCAGCATTTTGTCGCAACTTCGTCCGCTTCGTTTCCCGTGCCCTCTTCCAAAAGTGCCAATGTTGCGCCATTGCCAAAAGTGCGCCATTCTGTTCAGTCTATTTTGGGCGTCTCTCAAAAAGGCAAAAACATTTTTATATTCCCGATTTGTTCGCTTAATTAATGGCAATTTTCCTTTTCAGAAAACATTGGCAATATGTCTTCAACCGTGCCAAATTCAAATGTGCTCAAAGAAAATGCCAACTTTGGACCAACAAATGTTTTTCGGCCATTTCACTCGAACACTATCTCCTCTTCGCCCAAAGCATTCAAACCTGTGCTTCAGCAGCGACAAAATTTCAACAATTTTTGATGGTATGTTGTGCCAATGCCATTCATCATTCGCTGCTGACCTTTGCCCATTTCTCTTCGGATTGGCATCGCTTTCCCTTCCCTTCCCTCCCTATACATTTTCCCTTCCTCCCCTCCGCTTTTTCCGTCCGTTGAGTGAAATAAACCACCATAAAGTGTCTTTCTTTCTGATGTTGCGTCAATTGCTTTCCCCTCCTTAAATTTTCTCACATCCGTTCATTCTCCCTTTTCTTTGTTTAGGATTTTATGGGTGTTTATGCAATGCCAACTAATGGGGAAGTGCCAAAATATATGAAAGTAAATACGAAAATAGTCGAGAATTGTGTGGGAGAGTTCCGACAATAGGAAAGTAACGGCGAGTGTGTTAAATTCTTATTTTCTGTTCAGATTTTAATGGAACAGATGAAGGTTTTGGTTTTGGATGAGGCGGATCAACTGCTGGAGGATGAGAGCGCTCGTGATTTGCGCCAAATTGCTAAGATTGACGGATGGCCCAAGGTAAAATAGTGCATGACGGAGGTTGTATTGTTTTATTTTTACACTTAAAACCCGTGCTTTTTCGGTGGAAGACCGCCAGACTTTGCTCTTCAGTGCGACTTTTCCCGATGAGGTTCAAAAATGGGCTGACGAATGGGTGAAGCCAACGGCGCTCTTTGTCTCCAACAAGAAACCTGTCTCAGCGAATGTGAAGGTTGTCCAAAAGTTTTATCCGTGTCAGTCGATCTTCAAAAAACCATGAGTTGCTTAAGGTTGGTATTATTGTAAGCAATCCTTCAAAAATGCAACTATTTCGTTAAGTTATTCGAGCAAGAGCGTGCTGAACTGAAGGCGGAAAAACGTGTGTTCCCTCCCCTTAATTTCTATTCGATGTTCCATCATTTAGCTGATGAGCCCGAGCCAAAAATCCGGCCTACTATGGTGTTTGTGAAGATGAAACGCACTGCTGATGTCATCTCCACATATTTGAACCTCAACAAAGTGCCGTCAACCACCATCAATGGGTTGATTGGTTCTTTTAGGCTCTTTCTTAATCAAAGTGTTTCAGAGACCGGCCGCAAAAACTTCGACATGCGGCCTTGGATGATTTTCGGGCTGGCCGTTACCAAGTGGTCGTCACGACTGATGTCTGTGCTCGTGGGATCGATCTCAAGGAATTGGACCATGTTTGTCTGGGATGGGTTGGAATTATAAACGAAACACCAAAATGCTTATAGGTGATCAACATGGACTTACCCATCGACTACACAACTTATGTCCATCGGATCGGGTAATTAATTACCAATGATAAATGCTTATTATTCCTTTGTGTGGTTAGGCGCACTGGTCGGATCAAAGAAGGAGCATCTACATCGTTTTTTGATCTCGCGGAAGATGTTGAGCTGGCGAAAGAACTCGTTGAAGTAACTTTTATTGGTTGGTGCTTAAATGTTTCGCACCCACAGGGACTCCAAAAACAAGACCAAGAAGTGCCGGATTGGCTTAAGCTGGTGGCTGAGGGGAAAATGCCACTTGACGAGTCGGAAGCAGCCAGCGGTGCAAATTCGGTGCCGATCGCTGTTCGCGTTCCGTCGGAAACTGTTCCTGACACCAATTCTTTGCCAACTGCTGTAACTGTTCCGACTGATAATATGGCAAGAGGGGAGGAGGATAGATGGATGAGAGGGGTAATAAGGGAGGGGACGAGAGAGGGGATAAAGGGGGCGGGGGTGAGGCAAAGGCGGCAAAGCATTGTCTTTAATCAAAAAATACAATAACAACAACCGAAAAGGGCTCCCTAATTTTTTCAACGCCATTTCTCATCGAATATATTAATTAAACAATTCCTAAATTTAGAATTGTGAACTAATGATCTCCGCCATGTTGCGCTTTTTGAACGTTCCAATGCCACGAAAACAATGCCAAACAATTGATTTAACAGACAACGAAATTGGAATGTCTTTCCTGCCAAATTCAATTTTGTTTTATTTTTTCTCAGATGTCTATTAGACTAATAAAGTGTAATAATTAGTTAGTGGAACGGACAAATGAGTGATCGGACAGAACACCGAGTTTTCAAAAAAAGTCCTTTTAAAAAGCAACCCAAACCCACATTGATAATTTTTGGTGCAAATCTATTAAGAAATAAGCTAAAATTAGCAGGGACACAAAAGCTTTGGTTAGCATATTCCAGGACCATAAAAATTTATTGTCGAAAAACGGGCCGGCGAGTAAATCACATTACCCCGAAAAACCACCCATAGACGAAATTTATGACACTATGATTTTAAATATTTATTTATACATATGCGCGATTAACAGGACATATACATCAAGCACAGATCAGACAAAACAGCACATGGGATATATATATATATATATATATATAAAATACGATACAATGTGTACATATGTCTGTGGGGGCATACAACAGGACAATTATACAATACAATATTACAACAATACACGTGTTTGGGATATACATTGGATTTTCATGTCACTAAACGGCACAATTTCGACATCGATATCACTAAGAGCCCTCCGATGAAGACGATGATGCGTCGGAAGTTTTGTCCTCAGAAGTAGCGTCCGCCGAAGTCGAACCTCCCGAGCCAGATCCAGAGCCCGATGCTGAGGACGATGCAGAGCCGGAGCCGCTTTCGGAAGTCTCAGTGGTCGCAGTTTCGTCGGTCGTCTCCGTCGTTTCCTCGGTCGTCTCTTCCGTGGTCGCCGACTTCTCCTCTCCTCCGCCGGTCTCCGCGGCTCCCTCTTTCTGCTTCTCCTCTGCTGCCGACCCGCCTTCCTCTTTCTTCTCCTCCTCAGCTTTGTCGCCACTGTAAAAGAAAAGCAACATTGGTTGAAAACAACAATTCCGCCCTTTTTGCTCACCCATCGTCCTCCTTTGGCTGTTCATCTACCACTTGTTCAGCAGGCACTGTCACGCCTTCACCAGCAGGTGGAGTCTCCTTTCTGAAAATGGGGCAAAAACCGTTAATCCTCTTACAATTGTAGACAAATCAAATCGGACTTGTCGTCTTCTCCCTTCTCGACATCGCCATCAGCTGTTCCTTTGGCTTCTTCGTCTCCTTCTTCGTCGCTTGCCGCACTCTTTGGCTTCATGAACAGGAGGTAGATGAACGCGCCGATGACGATGACCAGCGGAACCAACAAAATGAAGGTGAGCATATTATATGCAGCAGTTGCACTTTCGCCGTTCTTCTCCGCTGCCAGCGACACATCAAGCGTACAGAGCAGCAGCACCAGCGCTGACGACACAAGGCGAAGCGGAAGAGGTCGGCGACGGAAAGGCGTTGTGTTGACGCTTTTCATCGTTGGTGGTGTGAAGAATTTGTTGCTTGTCGAAGGCCGATTCTGCAAAAAAAAAAAGGAAAATGTGAAATGGGAAAAAATAAAATCTGAAAAAAGAAAACTTACAAAATATTACAGCGGATGATACGCTTTGAGAAAAGGGCACTTGGGAGTAGCGAATGTGAAAGGGAAGGGAAAAAGCATCTGCTTTTATATCCAATGAACTGACACAGAGAATTTTTCTTCCATCACGGATTTGACCGATTGTATGGGAGGGGGGTATAAAAGGGTGGCAAATATCACATTCAATCAATTTCTTTAAACATTAATTTTATTTTTCCATTATGTTTTTGCTCGGCTCCACAGACGCGCAGCGGCGACGGCACCGACAATTCTATCACGTTGTCAAATCGCTTAAATTGTGTTATTTGCCAGCTTCAAAACATGAAGTCTTAGAATGACACCAAATTAAAAATAGCAGAAAAGATTATCTGAAAAACTATTAAAAACAAAATCAGTTAAGCGGAATTTCAATCCCTGCTGTGAATTGATCAAATAACATATAGTGTTTTTAGGCTAAACACAAAGCAAATAAGCAAATTTTAATACTAATTTTTGGCAGAAGCGTCAAGCCAAGTTAAAAACATGTTTTTCGTGCGTTTCAGGCCTCCTACAGTCCAGAAAAAATATGGATTTCTATATTTTTTCGAACCTTTGAAAAATCTCAGGTTATTTAAGCACAAGGAAATTTATACAAAATTAAAATAAAGAAATAAATGAGGACAACAAAAGCGAGGCAATTGAAAGACCCGTACAAATATTATGATGGACGAAGGAACGTTATGATGGATGGATAGAAAAAGGTAAAACAACAAATGCAAAAGGAACAAAAAATGGCAAAAAGTGATCGAAGAAAGCAATCCAATCCATCCATCAAAGTAATTAAGAAAGAATTTGGGAATGATTAAATGAAAGAAAGGACAATCGAAAATTAAATAAAGCACCGAATTTGGGGTTATCCCTGAGTTTGTTGGGCATTGCAAGTGAAGAAGAAGGGCATTTCCTCTTTTTTCTTCTTCATCCCTTATATTGGACATTCTGTCTCCTCTTCCTCTTTCTCTCTTCTTTATCATTCTTCTCTCTCTCTCTCTCTTCTATATTCCTTTCTCTCTCTCTTTTTCCCTTTATCTTTTGGATGTTTTCTCTTTCTCCTCCTCCTCCCCTCCTCCTCTTCTCTCTTCTCCTCTTCCATTGTCTTGCTCCCCGTCATTGTTTTCCTCATATCCGTCCGCATAATCCAATGCGTCTGATGGGCTGTCATAATGCTCCATATTTGTTCCATTGCTTCTTCTCCCTCGCATGTTCAGCAACGGCGTTCGGTGCATTGGCGGAGGTGGCGGATTTTCTGTAAAAATAAAACAATTTTTGAATTTTAAAAAAGGGGCGGTGCTTTGCCCCGGGGGCGTAGTGTCCATCACCTCCTCCTCCTCCTCTGCTCGCTTTTGGGATCAGTCTGAACGGCTTCGCCCTGTGCACCGGCTTCATGGTCAAATAGTCCGTCGACTTTCCCTCGTCCTTTCCCTTTCCGTCGCTTCTCCCGTCGTCCCGCGTCGTTTTATTCGCTGTCCCTTTCTTTGATGAAGTCGCTTTTTGCTTTTGTGTATCTGCGGCTGCTGAACATGCGCGATCAATCTGAAAATTGAAATGGCTTTATAAATCTTCTCTTTCTCTCTCTCCCCTCTTCCTTTTCTCTCTCTCTCTCCCCTCTTCCTTTTCTCTCTCTCTCTCTCCTCTCTCCCGTTGTCTCTCTCCCCCTCCCTCCCCTCTCTCCCATTCATTTACCTTTCGTCGATAACTTTCATTTTGTTTCTGTCCATTTTGCTGATTTTGTTCCCCGTTTTGTCTTTCGGACGAATCGCGAGGCGGCGGCAATGGCGGAGTCTGTGGTCAAATTGGCATCATTATTTGGCTTGTGCTGTGTACAAATACCTTTGCCAATTCGACCCCTTTCATTTTGTCTTCCTCTGCGGTGTTTTTTCGCTCGCCAATTGGCATCGGTCGAACTTCGACCTGCCAAATAAATTAAAAAAGCAACTAATTAATTAATACGTTACAGTAGGAAGGGCGCTGTTGTGGCCATTGGCACTTCGGCGGTGGTGTCGCGGAGGCAAAGGAGGAGGGGGGCGGTCGGAAGTGCCTTGTCCGGGTGCTAAAAAGCATTTCGATAATTTTGTGGAGTTTCAAGCTTTGATGGTCAATGCCAATCCGTGCCTGCCGTCTCCCTCGGCACCAGAGGGTTGCTCGCCGGGTCCTCGCCGCCCTTGTGGCAGTCTCTGCTCACCGCCGTGCCCCGCGCAGTTGGGTGGTGTTGCGCTGCGCTCGTCGTGCCGTTCCTCGGCTTCTCCTCCGTCCCCCGCCCCTTTTTCTTTCTTCGATTACGCCGTTCATTCATTTCGTTTGAATTTTGGCGTTTCGATTGACAGAAAATCACCTCAAATTGGTTGTTTCTTACAGATTTTTATTTTCGAATAATTCACCATAAATGCCGTGCAAAACAAAGTCAGCAGGCAAATGGCCACCAAAAGGGCCAATTGGGGCGCGGTGATCGCCGCCCAAGGGAAGTCCGACCCTCCGGGGGATACGTCGCCCTCCCCCGCTTCCCTCTCTTCCGATGCCAATTCCGTTGGCACAATGTCCGTGCACAAACCCCCGCTAAATCCATTGGCACTGAAATTGAAAATGGTCAAAATGAGGAAAGGGAGGCGTACCATTGGCAAACGAAAGAATTGCTTTGCGGCTGCCGCACGCATTTGCCGTTTGGTCCGCACGACGCCGTCACACAAGGGTCCCAATCGCCACGAAGTTGGCATGTCTTTAATAATTATACTCTGCTAATTTGGTTATTCAAAATGTCCAACTTTTCCGGTGAGTCCGGGAGGGCACGAACAATGGAAATCGCCGTACAAATTGTGACATGGAATTCCACCGGGACACGGCTTTGACGCACATGCATTCAAATCAATTTCACAACGGGAACCGGTGAAGCGTTGAGGACAATGGCAAGTGAACAACGGCGAGGAACCATTTTTGGAGGGGGAAAAGTCACCGATGGCGGGGGACGAAACAGAGGGAACGCATTGACCACCGTTTTGGCAGGGAGCACTAATTAATTAGCTAATTAACTAATTGTGTTTATTTTTCATCATAATTTTGGAATTTGTCCGTCTTTTTTCCCTTTCGGCCATTTGTCCACCTTAAGCATGGTCCCAATGTCCTCTCTTCACATCCAATGGCTGCGTTGAACATTCTGAAGCCTTGGCCCGTCTTCGGCAACTCCGTTCCGTCCATGCTAATTCGGCCGATACATCCAACCATTCCATCGTTCATTTGCACTCGCAAATCGTCCGCTGTCAGTGCCAATTTGGCGTCCTCTTCCTCTACTGTCAATGGCATTTTGTTGATTGCCGTGTCATTGAAGGCTTCGATGAATTGGCGCTGATAAACTAGCGAAGGTTCGACTCGAGCGCCGAACAGAAGCAAATTGCCATGGGAGAAAAGGTTGAGCACATCACTGCCAGCCGGACTCGTCCCTTCCGCTCTGATCGGCAGAATTAATTCGATTTGAATCTAATTTTGGCAAAATGCCTGAATTTGTCGTCGAGCGTCAGTCTAGTCAATCGTCCGATACGCAAAATTTGAATTTGGTGCCATTGTCCGTCGTCGACCCGCGCAACTTCAATTTTAACAATTCCGTCGCCGGTGCCACAATCCCACGAGTATTGGACCTGAAAACAACGCCAATTTGCCTTTTTAATGCTTCAAATGACCATTCCGTGCTCAATCCGCAACATTTGGTAGTCATTAAGCCCTTTTCCGAACATTAAAACGGCGCGCGGACTGACAGTGCGAAAATCAATGGCCAATTCCATGCGACTCTCAACGGAAAGGGCCACGCGCAACTCAAAATAACCGCTGCCAAAAAGAGAAATAGCATCGTGGTGGCGATGGCATTGGTCGAACGAATTCTGTGTAAATTTTTCGATATAATTGATTAAATAGAAATGTCAAAAACGACTGAAAATGCCGAAAATACCGAGTCGCAAATTCGATCTGAGCAGGCGGTCCCACGGAAGCCCGGCGGACATGCGCAGGAAAAGCCGATGTTAGCTGCGGGGGAAAAGGGCGAATGCGCGGAAGGGACGCACAGTTCGACCCTTTTGCACAACTCTTTCGAGCATTTGTTGGCCTTAATTGAATCTTGCTTTTCCTTTTCGACCTTTTCCACCGGAATGTCGCATTTGATCCCCGCATATCCCTGACGACAAATGCACTCGAAGGAGCGGACGTGCGAAGGGCCCACGAAAACGGCGGATGAGCCGGGCGATTGGAAAGTGCCGGGGCGGCCGTTGTCCATCCAAAGGCGGTCGCGACATTCGCCACGCAAGCAGGTGTCATGACGACACAACTCAGTGATTATGGACAGCACCTGCAGAGGATCACCAAAATATTAATTGATATTGGGGGTGCCTAATTAATTAATTAGTCAGCCGTGGCAAATTGCCCAAGCGGTGCCTTCGCTCGCCTTCAGTTCGGGCAGTTCCTTCTCCAATTGGCCAATTCCGGCCTCTAACCGTTGCTTCACATATCTCGGCCGATGGTATGGCATTGGCCCGACCGTTCCGTCGCTTCGCTGCACCACCAAAATGAGGTCGAGCAGAGAATTGGCCGTTGTCGGCCCATTGCTTTTGCCGCTTCTCCGCTTTCTCTTCGCGTGCCGTGCAATAAATCCCTTTTCAACGAATGTTTCCAAGTCATTTTGCAGCGAAGCAAAGTGAATTTCTTGCAAAGAAAGAATGAAAACGCCGCTCTGTTAAATTAATTGGTTCATTTAATACTAATTAGCCTGAAGTGACCAATTTTTGACCGACCGTTTTGACTGAAAGAAGTCGCGCAACAATTTCCGAAAAGCGATGTATAAAATCGCTGACAAATTGTTCGGCACCGATTCCTTTCAATCGGATGGTCAACGAATTGTCCATTTTCTCTTGATCGACTTTGACCACATCCACAGTAATCGGAGCATTGGTAATGAATTTTCCATCAGTCACTGACACATTTAGACGAAAAATCCCGGACAAAATATCACCGGAGGCGACCAATTCGCCATTTTCGGGATTAACCGAAAATTGAAGCTGATTTTCATTTGAAATAAAGAAGCGGAGTCGATCAGTCGGGTCACGGTCAGAAGCAGTGATCCTTCCCAAAGGGCCGCCCAAAAATTCGCCATGAAGTGCCATCAAATGGACGAACAGCGGACGGACTTCAGGTGCATGGCGCGATTGGGGAAGGACCCGGATTCGCAATTGGCACGGCACACTGGCCAAGCCACCGGCATCGAACGCGCGAATCTGTGAAATTGAAAAAAGGGGAAAAGTGGAAATTATATGATGGGAAAAGCACTTGGAAATGGAAAAGCTGTTTATTAGCGAATTCCAAAGGTTGATCGGTGACCAGATTCAGCAGAGAATCAACCGTAAATGCCTCCGCCCCTTCGCCGGTGACTTCGACTCGGAACGGCGCGGCATTTCCCTCGGCGGAGTCGGCGTCGATGACCGACAGAGAGAGTACGGTATGGCCGGGGGGCACTCCTTCAAAAAGGCGGGCGATGGCACTTTTATTTTGGTGTTAGCCCAAATCGTTCGTCTGATCAGTCCGACCTTCCTGGACCAATGCGCTCAATTCGGTGCAGTTTCCAATGCGCGGCGCATTGTCATTTTCGTCCCGCACTTTCACTCGCACTTTCGTCCGATTTTCCAGCGGCGGTTCGCCTCCGTCCCGCGCGAGGATGGTCAATTGGAAGAAGCGATCTGAAAAATCAGAACAAAAAGTGAACTGCCATAGAATGGGAGAAGAATGCCTCTTCCGATGCGTTCAAAATCCAACGGGGCGCCAATTGAAAGCCATCCGTCATTTTCATCCAACAAAAAATGGGCGGACAAATCCGAAAAATCCGTCGAAGGTTGTTCGCTTTTGTCACTTTTATTGCCGACCAATTCGATTTCCTCCAGTGAATAAGAGACGCGTCCAAACTGTCCTCTGTCAGCATCTTCGGCAAATAGCTAAAAATGCCAAAAACAAATATATTTATTTCTATTTTTAATAAATACCTTCAAAATTTTTGTGCCGTTCGGTGCGTTTTCGCCAACTTCCACTTCATAAAACGACCGTTCAAAGGCCGGCGCATTGTCATTGTTGTTGATGATTTTGATAAGCACAAGCGATGGTTGAGTAAAAATTGGGGGAACAACGGAAATTGAAGACGGAGAAAGGGCGGAAGGAGAAGCGACAGAAGGAAGCGATTGTTGTGCCAAGATGAAAAAGTGCCAAGCGGAAAACTGAACGGGAAAAAGGCAATTAATGGGCAGAGATAAAGTTAATGATTAGCATTGACGAAGCTCGCCTTTTCCGCGTCAATTGGTGCCACGCAACGAATTAAGCCGGAATGAGCATCGATCATAAAATGCGACTCGAAGGGAGAAAGAAGCCGAAATTTGGCACTTTTGAGGGGAAAACGATTGGAAAGCGACGGGAGGAGGGGGGCCGAACTGTTGGGGAGAAGGACGGGAGAACCTAAAAGTGAGCGAAGTCCAATTAGAGCAAGGAAATTGGAACAATAAAAGGGAACGAAACACTTGCCGGGCTGACAATTCTCTGAAATTGTGCCGAAAAATTCTCTCCGGTCGAATCGCGGAAAAAAGGGCAAATTGGGGAAAAACTGAAATTGGTGGCTTTGGATGAAGCGCACTTTGAAAAGCACCTGCACAATTAGCGGAACAATGCCAATTCGCTTCTCTTCCCCGTCCAAATTCGTTTTTTTCAATTCAATCGAACAATTAAAAGTCTCTTTTTCCATTATTAAATTTCTAAATTAAATTTGGAATATTTCGCCTTTTTTTTGACTTTGCCTTGTCAAAGTGATTCTTCCCGTTGCGAAATGAATTGCCAATGAATGGGCAGAACATTCTCCGTTCAGAGCAAAGAACACGGACGAAGGATTAATTGCCGACGAATTTGCGCTAATTAGTGAAAATGTGTCATTCCTTTGGCATTTTGCCAAACCTTTCCATCGCTTCGCTTCTCCGATTCGATTGGCGCTTTTCCTCCCCTCCAAAAATGAGTTCTCCCAATTTTCCACCCAATAAAAGGGCATTTCTGTGCGCAAAATTCATTTTCAGTTCGCATTCGCTCCATTTGGCGTTCTGTTCCAAAGTGTCCGTTGCTCGCACCGTCAAAATAACCTTCAAAAATTGGTTCTTTTGTTAATTTTTGAGCTTCTCTCCCTCTAATTCACCTCATTTAAATTAGTTGGCACTTCCTTGGCCAATTTCAATTCGCCTGTGGTGCCATTCAATGCGAATAATTGCAGTCCGTTGCCAGAATGAAGGGAATAAGTCAGCTAAATTCACATTTTAATTAGCGGGCAATTAAATTGATTAGCCATTCAGTAATGACCTGCCCAAATTCTCCATTTTCCGAATTGACCGCCTCAAAAATATGAAGCAAAATGCCAACCGAAAAGTTTTCGTCAATTTGTAAACTCTAAAAATATTATTTTTTATTTTAAAATAATTTTGTCAATTTGGCACTTTTTGTTGTTTTTCTCCGTCACACGAAATAAATTGCGGTGCCTTTTCCTTTTCCGCTTTCCGATTCATCTTCAAAATGGTAAAGTCGGCAGCATCAGCCGATTCGAAAAGACTGGCCGAAATGGTCAAAGTGAAAGGAGAAGCGAGTCGCTAAAAAGGCTAATTAGAGAATTAATTAATGATGGAATGTTTGCCTCCGGCAATGGACGAGCCAAAATGACATTTCCGCTGGAAGGGTCGACGCGGAAAACTTCGGCAGTTGCCGCAATGTCATCGGAAGAATGAAGCGAATATTGGAGGGGCGAAATGCTAAAAAATAATTAAAGAAAAACCGAAATTGCAATTGCATTAACCGATCGTTTTCCTCTTCTTTGTCATCGGACATTTCCAATTTGGCATTTGCTTGGAACAGCACAAATCCAACAGGGAGATGCGTGCCCAACTCGACCATGGCCAGGGATTGCACAAATTTGGGCCTCAATCTGCCTCCCGGCGAGTTTTGCCGAATATGCACATTAATCTGTCAGTGAAATGCCGTGTCCCCTCCCATTGGATGACAATGCCATTGTTCACCTTGTCGTTGATTGTGTCCACCCCGTCGGTGACGGAAAAGAGCACCACTAGATTCCGTGCCATTAGCCCGTCACCTGTCAGCAACAGTTCAGCAACAATAAGTTCTGCTCCGGCGCCGACTCGTCGGAATGCAAATGGCTCCCTTTCGTCTTGGCGTTGGTTTTGGCCTTCGGCCGGCGTTGTCGAAGTGATCGTCCACCAGAGGGGATCTCTGTCCGCGTCCTCTGCCCTCACAATGCCCACCACCGTCCCCGGCGGCGCTTCCCCCGGCACTTCCATGTGTCGCCACTCGTCCCCCTCCAATAAATGAGGCGCTCTGTTCGAACTTCGAAGTCTTCCTGCTCGCCCCAAGGCGATCAGTCGAATGGTAGCATTTGCCCGCAGGGGAGGGACTCCACCGTCCTCGGCCCAAACGGTTGCTTCGAGCTCAGTGCCCGCGCCCAACGGTTCTTTGGCAAAAAGGCGTCCCCGCTCGTCCATTTGAACTCTTTCGTCCCCACAGTCCATCCAAAATCGAAGTTTTGATCCGACAATGTCCGCGTCATTGGCAATCACTCGGCCGACCATTCCCTGTCGATCCGCCGGAATGGCAAAGTGCGCAAAATGACTGAGTTCAAAAGCGGGCGCATTGTCGTTCAAATCGGAAACAGTGACCAAAACGGTCGCAGTCGAGCAGAGTTGGCCCTGGTCACAAGCCTGGACGATCAATTCGTGTTCGGACTGAGTCTGACAACAAATCCGTTTTCTTTTTTTTTGGGGGTGGGGGAGGGAATCCGGCACCTCTCGGTCGAGTCGGCGTTTGCTGGTCACAATGTATCCCGAGTGTTCATCAATTTGGAAATACGCTTGCGGATTGCCCCTCAGAATGGAGTATCTCAGCCGATCACTCTGCTGACTCGGCTTCGCCCACTGATCGTCGCCGTCTGTGGCCTCCACTTTCAATACCACCTAATCAAAACCTTCTTGATTGATGTCAATTTATATAATCGGAGTGTCAGATATGAGGACTAGGCCCTTTTGAAAATGAGCATTTACGGATTTTGCAGTTTTTGAGGGTTTAATTTTCAAAATTTTCCCAGTCAGAAATCGCCTGTTGAGGTTTTTTTTTGCGAATTTTAATTATGAAATGGGATTTTTTAGAGCTCGGTTGATGATCAAAAACATGATCTGGCATCTCTGCATTAATGCCGTTTTTGCCTTATTTTCCTCCGAATTCTCCGCAATTCCAATCCGATAAATTGGCTGAGAAAACAGTGGCAGTCGGTCATTTTGGTTCAGCACGCGGATAAACAGCTGAAGATGGGCGCGAAGCATTCGGCCGATGGCACTGAACGGAGTGTCTTCGGCACGGACAGTCAGCCAATAGTGCTGTTGCAGTTCGTGATCAAGTTCTGCAAATATTGTTTGCTATCACTCTCTCTCGGGTTTGTCTGTTACTCACCCTTTTTCGTGCTGATCACTCCCGATTTGGGGTCGATTTGAAAGCAGCAAAGTCCGTTGCCGGCGACCAGTCGGTACCGAACAGCGGCCCCTTCGGGGTCCTCGGCATGCACTCGGATCACTTCGGTGTGCGCCGGCGCGTTCTCTTCCACGCTCGCCTCAAGTGCCATGGCGTTGAATTGAGGCGGAAACGCATTCTCTTCCACATCTTCGAGCAGAATTTGGACCTTAAACCTTAATTAAATCGAAATGGGAGTAGAAAAACGAACTTGGCAAGGCTTAACGGCTTCAAGCGGCGGTTTTCCCATGTCTTTTAGCCGGACACTCAAATTGTACGTCGAACGCTGCTCAAAGTCAAGTGGAAGGCCGGGGAGGTCCAAAAAGAGGCAGCCAGTCTCGGCATGAACTCGGAACGGCCCGTTGGCATCGGATTGTGCCAATTCGAAACGGATTTGGCTGTTCGAAGTGCCAAACTCATCCGAATCATATGCATCCAAACAGCCGACCTTGGGAATGTAATTGACCAAAAAATTGTTGAAAGTGCCCACTAATTGCCCATTAGGCGCGTCTTCCGCAACGGAAAAGCGATGCGTTTCCTTGCCGCATTGGGGCGCTTCATCGTTTTGGTCCGTCAGAAGAATGGTCAGATTGGCAAATGTCGCGCGGGAGGGCGTGCCCCGGTCCAATGCCATCACCGGCACAGTGACGCGGTCGCCCAACTCCTCCCGGTCAAAAGTGCGCTCCGCCCGGACCAGTCCCGAATCGGGGTCCACCGAGAGAAGGTCCGTCTCAACCGCAAGTCGAAACTCGACGCGCCCATTTTTACCCAAGTCGCCGTCCGACGCACGGAGTTGGAGCAGTTCAATGCCGGGTGAATTGCCCTGACGAAAATGCATTTACATCAAAAATAGAAATCCAAATATGTCATCATTTTCAATGATGTCACAACTTCAGCTAAACTGATGCGGTAGCCGGACTGGTCGAACACCGGCGAGTGCGTGTTGACGTCGCGGATTCGAATCCGAAAATGTTGTCGCGCAGTTTTGCGCTGCTCGGGATGAATTGCCATGTCAGAAGCGACAATTTCCAGCACTGAAACTACCTTCGTTTGTACAGTTGACCTTTCCCCCCCCCCATTTGTGCCATTTGTAAATGCCGTAATCTTTCGCTTCCCCCCCCCTTCACATTTTTTTGCCTTTTCACTTGCCGTGTTCGTAAAAATCGTGCCCATTTTGCCCTTTTGCCCCCTCCAGCAGATCGGCCAGTCGCGCATTTCGCACAAACACTCGGCCGCTGAATGGTTCCACGTCAAAGTGTCCTTCGCCGTCGTCCATCGTAAAATATTGGACAATTGCGTTCGGTCCAAAAGAGTCCTCGTCTTCGGCCACCACAGTTCCAATGGTCTAAGCAAAACGATTATCTGTCGTCCAATTAATTATGATTTTGCCCTTCTCACCGTCCCAATTGGCGCCGTCTCCAAAATCTCCCCCAAAAAGCGTTGTTCTCCGACAAATTTTGGCTGAAAATTGTTGTCCATTTCACAATCGCTTTGCAACCATTCCGAATTTTGTGCCAATGTAAGGGAGGAATTTGATGAGTTATCCCGAATTAGTGAAGTGTGGTGGAGGATGACCAATTGGAGTTGCGTTTGGAGTTGGAAGGGCCAACCGCGATCAATGGCCAAAACATGAATGATTAGCTGATCAGCAGAAGAGACACCCGCAGGGAAGGACCAATTGCGGACGAGACGAAGCTGGAAAAGCACAGCTTACTGATGATGCATTCCATGGAATTTCAAAATGGACAGCCCTTCCCCCTATTTACCCCCCCCCCAATTCCACCTCTCCCGTCAATGAGTCAATGTCGAACATTCCCTGCGCATCCTCCGCCATTTTGTAAATCAGTTGACCGTTTTCGCCCTCATCTTCGTCCGATGCGTTCGCTTGCCAAATTATTCTGTCCAACGAAGTTTCGGCCTTTAGCTGCTTCTCAGACAATTCAATGCGATGGCCGAGAGGAATTTGGACGAATTTTGGGCAGTGAATGTTGGCACGGCGAAGACGAAGCTGAGAAGAGGGAGGGATTGTGGAAGGGATTTGATGAACGGTACTTGAAGGCTAATGACAGAAGGGGACTGAATGTGCTGCTTGTGCTGTGCCAACACTGTGATATTCCAGCGGCGCACTTTCTTCGTCCGATCGGAGTTCAGCGACTTGGCAAGGCGAAGTTGGCCCGATCGATCGTTCAGTCGGAAGGGAAATTCGGTGTCATTTTGCTGAAGGAGCTTAAATCTGAAATGGACAGATTGTTTCGTGCTGCTGTCGGTGGCTTTTGTTCATAAAAAATCTCACAAAATTTCTCTTCTGTCCTTTGGCCAATTTGTCACGGCAACGAATTGCCAAATGAACGCCCCCACGGGCAATGTCTCATTGACATCGACCATTTGCGGCACTTCTTCCAGCCGAATGCCCCTTTTTGATGGGTCCGCCCAAACTTCGACCGTTTCTTCGCCGATCTGTTCTCTTTTTCCGCTGATTTTGTCAGAGATTCTGGAAATCAATCTAACAATTATTTATACAGCAGTAATTTGCTTTATTTCCTGCCTGTTAATTATGAGTCGTATTTGCAATTTTTCTTCGTATTCCTTATCGGGAAAAGGGGGACAAATCCAAAGGTCGATTTCCTCCGCACTGATCCTTTCCAACCACGCGCAATTTATGACATTTGGTGCGTTTTGCCGGGGAGAAATGTCCAAAATGATTGAATCGGCGTCGGAGTGATTAATTCGGACGGTGCCAATTTTGGTGGGTTCGGAAAGGAAAGGGCCGAACGGAAGAAGCCGAAAGGAGAGCTTAATTGAAGCAATGCAATTAACTAATGAATGGGTCGCAATTCGATTGGGCACATTTGGCTTTTCCTCTTCCTTTCGTCTGATCACAATTTGCACTTTCGCTTTGTTTCGAATGGATGCGACGGGATTTGGACTCTCCGCGCCTTCGGCCGTCCGTTGACCGTGTCGAAAGAGTCGCGAAGCTCGGTCCTCAATTAGCACCTCCAATTGCAATTCACTCTCGGGGATTTGCCTGTCGGCGACATTCAAAGGGGCAAAGTTGCGCAGCCAACCGGTCATCGGCTCTGAATGCGAAAGTCAAATGAATTGGGGAACGGACGACGGGGGATTGATCAGACCGATGAAGAAAAAGGAGGAGGGAGTGATCAGAGAGTAGCTCAGTGCCCCGTTCAGTCCCTCGTCCGCGTCGAATCCCTCCACCCGAAGTAATCGTTGGTTAAGCGGCACGTCGTGGTCAACCTCCACCCGATAGGAAAGCTCCTTGAACATCGGCGGGTTGTCATTTTCATCCAACACGCGAAGATGAACCTGAAAAGAGAGCGACGGACAAATGGTCAATGATCAATCGGTTAAAAAGGGCGAGCAAAAGCTGATCAAACAGTCCGATCACTGCGCGGTTCGCCGTTTGCCATTCTTACCGTCGCCGATGTTTCCATTGGATTTGCCCTTTTTCGCTTTGCGGTCGCCCGAATTGTGAAGGTGAATTCCGCCTGAAATCACCAGTGGAATGAATGCCTGATCATGCTCTCCCCGTTCTCTTTGCTTACTTGCAATTCCCTGTTTAATACGTCCATTTGATCGCGATGTTCCAAGTGCAAAAAGGCGAAA
>CP049709.1:13115365-13290572 GCA_004148225.2 Heterodera glycines | reverse complement strand
GGCTCCACACCGCGGATGTCGAGCATTGGATCGGCCCACAGAAGATCCATCTCCAACGACGGGCTCGGCAGGGTGAGCAGCGGGCGGCGTAATTCGTTGAGCTGCTGCAAGCTGGTGATCCTGTCAGAAATGCCGCCATGCATGCCTGAAATGAAGAGAAAAATTAATTTGAGCAAAATGAAACAACAAGTCGATCTCACACAGAATCCTGTCCCCGATCAGGCCCACGTACGGCATCCAGGCAAAAGTTTGGTTGAACATGTCGAAGAGCCGTCGAGTGTCCGCTTGGTGGTAGCGCTGCTCGATCTCCGAGTAGAAGCCATATCTAAAACAAGGTTGAATTAGTGCCATCCGTTGCCAATTAAACGTTGCTCGACTCACACTCTGTTGATGTTACTGCACTCGTGGTTCCCGCGCAACAGCGTCACACTCTCCGGATATTTGACCTTAAAAAATGAGATTACTGCCCCGTAATTCTTTTGCCTTTCCAAATTCACCTTATAACAGAAGAGGAGCACCACCGTTTCCAGCGATTGGGGGCCTCTGTCCACGTAGTCACCGAGGAAGAGGTATTTTTTCTCCGGCGGGGGGCCCAGCGTCGAGAAGATCCGCAGCAGGTCCGTGAATTGGCCATGGATGTCGCCGCAGACGTTGACGGGCGGTTGAATCCTGACGAGTGTCTGCTGCTGCCGGAAGACGTCCATCGTGGCATCGCAAAGCTGGCGTAAGTCGTGCTCCGTCACCTGTAAAAAGGGAAGGGAAGAATAATGACGATTTTGAAAAGCAAATTAATTTTTTTGTTCGAATCCGGGTTCGGGGTTCGAATTGGGTCAAAACAGATGCCAGAATCGGTTTTCCCGACCCCGAAAACCTATAAAACAAGTTTATTAAAAAAAATTTTTTTTTGAAATCTGTACACAGATAATACATAAGTACCAAAAATTTTAAATGCCTTTTTTCATGCCTTTTTCGGGATTTTCGTGCCTTTTTTTCAATTTTGGTGCCTATTTTAGTGCCTTTTTCGCGATTTTTTGGTGCCTTTTTTTGCGAGCTCTATTCATTACATTTAACTTTTTTTCCTGACGTTAAATTGCATACCGATAGAGAAAATATACCTATGTGTAATGAGTGTATACAGGCATTTATTAACCTAATTAACATGCAATACTTTTAAGGAATCTCACCCAATATAATTTGTAAACACTTAAAACTATCATTCTCCTGAGTTAGTATGCATTATTTATTGCCATCAAAAGAACAGTACATATTTACAATACACGAAAATTGGTTGTGAGAAAGCAGTAAATGAACAATTGCAAATGGGAATCTGTACATGGACATTAAATTGGAAGTGAGTCATACATATATATGCCAAGGGATCATCAATATATGGACATGGGCGAGAACGAGGGCACAAATGGGAATCTGAGCATCAAATTGCATCGCGTCCTCAATTTGGCGGGAAGAATGTGACGTCGTGGCTCAGGTCCTCCGCGATTAGTGCTGCTCCGGTGTTCATTTGATTGTGGTAGCGCGGCACCGAGAACACAGTGACAAGACGTTCGTCGGCAAAATATTCAATGCCCTCATGCACAAGCTGAAAAAATGGGAAACTTTTGAAGAAAATAAATCTGTCCACCCTGCCTACCTCATGCGCCCGAATTATGTAGTTGAGGTTGAGCAGCTCGCAGATCCGGAAGACCACGTCCTCGCCAAAAACGACGCCGGCCCCGCCGGGCTCGGCTCCACACCGCGGATGTCGAGCATTGGATCGGCCCACAGAAGATCCATCTCATCGCTTTTTTCCAAGAACGCGGGCTTCTTCACGCCAAGCGCACGTGTACAAATGGTCACCCAATGAAATTATAGTTGGGACAAAGTGAATTTTCGTGGAAAAATGGATTTTAATTTTTTTGTTCGAATCCGGGTTCGGGGTTCGAATTGGGTCAAAACAGATGCCAGAATCGGTTTTCCCGACCCCGAAAACCTATAAAACAAGTTTATTAAAAAAAAATTTTTTTTTGAAATCTGTACACAGATAATACATAAGTACCAAAAATTTTAAATGCCTTTTTTCATGCCTTTTTCGGGATTTTCGTGCCTTTTTTTCAATTTTGGTGCCTATTTTAGTGTCTTTTTCGCGATTTTTTGGTGCCTTTTTTTGCGAGCTCTATTCATTACATTTAACTTTTTTTCCTGACGTTAAATTGCATACCGATAGAGCTTCGCCAGTGTTTCTTCCTTTTTTTTTCAATCCTCCAACCTTTTACATATAGCCGCTTCACGGGTGAACTGTAGTGAACGCCCCGTGAAAAAAAGGGTCAAATGATATACCGATCGATTCGTCTCAAGGAGCTAAGCATGGAAAAATATGTCTCGAGTTGCGGAAATGCCAAAAAACCGGTTTTTGAACCGGTTCAAAACTCGAAAAATTAAATGGGAATCTGTACATGGACATTAAATTGGAAGTGAGTCATACATATATATGCCAAGGGATCATCAATATATGGACATGGGCGAGAACGAGGGCACAAATGGGAATCTGAGCATCAAATTGCATCGCGTCCTCAATTTGGCGGGAAGAATGTGACGTCGTGGCTCAGGTCCTCCGCGATTGTTAGTGCTGCTCCGGTGTTCATTTGATTGTGGTAGCGCGGCACCGAGAACACAGTGACAAGACGTTCGTCGGCAAAATATTCAATGCCCTCATGCACAAGCTGAAAAAATGGGAAACTTTTGAAGAAAATAAATCTGTCCACCCTGCCTACCTCATGCGCCCGAATTATGTAGTTGAGGTTGAACGCCATCGCTTTTTTCCAAGAACGCGGGCTTCTTCACGCCAAGCGCACGTGTGCGGGCTCGGCTCCACACCGCGGATGTCGAGCATTGGATCGGCCCACAGAAGATCCATCTCCAACGACGGGCTCGGCAGGGTGAGCAGCGGGCGGCGTAATTCGTTGAGCTGCTGCAAGCTGGTGATCCTGTCAGAAATGCCGCCATGCATGCCTGAAATGAAGAGAAAAATTAATTTGAGCAAAATGAAACAACAAGTCGATCTCACACAGAATCCTGTCCCCGCCTTTTTTCATGCCTTTTTCGGGATTTTCGTGCCTTTTTTTCAATTTTGGTGCCTATTTTAGTGCCTTTTTCGCGATTTTTTGGTGCCTTTTTTTGCGAGCTCTATTCATTACATTTAACTTTTTTTCCTGACGTTAAATTGCATACCGATAGAGAAAATATACCTATGTGTAATGAGTGTATACAGGCATTTATTAACCTAATTAACATGCAATACTTTTAAGGAATCTCACCCAATATAATTTGTAAACACTTAAAACTATCATTCTCCTGAGTTAGTATGCATTATTTATTGCCATCAAAAGAACAGTACATATTTACAATACACGAAAATTGGTTGTGAGAAAGCAGTAAATGAACAATTGCAAATGGGAATCTGTACATGGACATTAAATTGGAAGTGAGTCATACATATATATGCCAAGGGATCATCAATATATGGACATGGGCGAGAACGAGGGCACAAATGGGAATCTGAGCATCAAATTGCATCGCGTCCTCAATTTGGCGGGAAGAATGTGACGTCGTGGCTCAGGTCCTCCGCGATTGTTAGTGCTGCTCCGGTGTTCATTTGATTGTGGTAGCGCGGCACCGAGAACACAGTGACAAGACGTTCGTCGGCAAAATATTCAATGCCCTCATGCACAAGCTGAAAAAATGGGAAACTTTTGAAGAAAATAAATCTGTCCACCCTGCCTACCTCATGCGCCCGAATTATGTAGTTGAGGTTGAGCAGCTCGCAGATCCGGAAGACCACGTCCTCGCCAAAAACGACGCCGGCCCCGCGCGGGCTCGGCTCCACACCGCGGATGTCGAGCATTGGATCGGCCCACAGAAGATCCATCTCCAACGACGGGCTCGGCAGGGTGAGCAGCGGGCGGCGTAATTCGTTGAGCTGCTGCAAGCTGGTGATCCTGTCAGAAATGCCGCCATGCATGCCTGAAATGAAGAGAAAAATTAATTTGAGCAAAATGAAACAACAAGTCGATCTCACACAGAATCCTGTCCCCGATCAGGCCCACGTACGGCATCCAGGCAAAAGTTTGGTTGAACATGTCGAAGAGCCGTCGAGTGTCCGCTTGGTGGTAACGCTGCTCGATCTCCGAGTAGAAGCCATATCTAAAACAAGGTTGAATTAGTGCCATCCGTTGCCAATTAAACGTTGCTCGACTCACACTCTGTTGATGTTACTGCACTCGTGGTTCCCGCGCAACAGCGTCACACTCTCCGGATATTTGACCTTAAAAAATGAGATTACTGCCCCGTAATTCTTTTGCCTTTCCAAATTCACCTTATAACAGAAGAGGAGCACCACCGTTTCCAGCGATTGGGGGCCTCTGTCCACGTAGTCACCGAGGAAGAGGTATTTTTTCTCCGGCGGGGGGCCCAGCGTCGAGAAGATCCGCAGCAGGTCCGTGAATTGGCCATGGATGTCGCCGCAGACGTTGACGGGCGGTTGAATCCTGACGAGTGTCTGCTGCTGCCGGAAGACGTCCATCGTGGCATCGCAAAGCTGGCGTAAGTCGTGCTCCGTCACCTGTAAAAAGGGAAGGGAAGAATAATGACGATTTTGAAAAGCAAAAAACAATTACATCTAAGGGAAATTGCCCGTAAGTGGAGTTTCTGACTCTGTAGATAAGGCCGTCCACTTGAAGGCTGAAGGGCACTGCCATCGCGCGTTGCTAGCAGCCGTCCGTCCGTTATGAAATGTGTCCTTAACGTTGAAAAGACCGCCTTATATACTCAATTTTCGGCTTATTATTTTCTATTTTTTCGGTCGCATAAATTTCGTTATAAATAGCAGCAAAAAACAAACTCACAGAGCCATTTTTGCAACTTTGCCATTTCATCAGCCCTTCCGTCGCTTCCCTCATCTTCGACACTGCTCATCGACATACGCAATTGCTCAATGTCCCTGCTCAAAAAAACACCGTTGTTCTGCGTAGCCGAATGCGCAATATTCCTGGACATGTTACGACATCAGAAGTCACGCGAATCGCAGGTGCACTTCGCCAGTGTTTCTTCCTTTTTTTTCAATCCTCCAACCTTTTACATATAGCCGCTTCACGGGTGAACTGTAGTGAACGCCCCGTGAAAAAAAGGGTCAAATGATATACCGATCGATTCGTCTCAAGGAGCTAAGCATGGAAAAATATGTCTCGAGTTGCGGAAATGCCAAAAAACCGGTTTTTGAACCGGTTCAAAACTCGAAAAATTGAGAGATTTCGCACTCTACCTTTTTTTAAACCATCGAATCCCCACAAATTTGGTATCATTTGAAAGCTCTTGACGAGCTTAATCTAAAAATCAGGAAATGAAGTCGAACCGGTATGTATGTATTTATTGTGTATAGTGTTGCGCATATTCCATATTGTCCATTTAATCATTTATGTATACCTATGTGTTTAGATTGATTGAAATAAATTATTTTTTAACAAGCGTAAAATCAATACGGAAACATTTCATAACCAAAATTTGGTCTTTTTATACGAATTCGAAATAAATGCGAATTTTAAAAGACTTATTGACATTTTATTCGAAATCGAGTTTGATCCGGAGTTCAAAATTGGCCTAAATGATGAAACGCCATCGCTTTTTTCCAAGAACGCGGGCTTCTTCACGCCAAGCGCACGTGTACAAATGGTCACCCAATGAAATTATAGTTGGGACAAAGTGAATTTTCGTGGAAAAATGGATTTTAATTTTTTTGTTCGAATCCGGGTTCGGGGTTCGAATTGGGTCAAAACAGATGCCAGAATCGGTTTTCCCGACCCCGAAAACCTATAAAACAAGTTTATTAAAAAAAAATTTTTTTTTGAAATCTGTACACAGATAATACATAAGTACCAAAAATTTTAAATGCCTTTTTTCATGCCTTTTTCGGGATTTTCGTGCCTTTTTTTCAATTTTGGTGCCTATTTTAGTGCCTTTTTCGCGATTTTTTGGTGCCTTTTTTTGCGAGCTCTATTCATTACATTTAACTTTTTTTCCTGACGTTAAATTGCATACCGATAGAGAAAATATACCTATGTGTAATGAGTGTATACTTCCCGCGCAACAGCGTCACACTCTCCGGATATTTGACCTTAAAAAATGAGATTACTGCCCCGTAATTCTTTTGCCTTTCCAAATTCACCTTATAACAGAAGAGGAGCACCACCGTTTCCAGCGATTGGGGGCCTCTGTCCACGTAGTCACCGAGGAAGAGGTATTTTTTCTCCGGCGGGGGGCCCAGCGTCGAGAAGATCCGCAGCAGGTCCGTGAATTGGCCATGGATGTCGCCGCAGACGTTGACGGGCGGTTGAATCCTGACGAGTGTCTGCTGCTGCCGGAAGACGTCCATCGTGGCATCGCAAAGCTGGCGTAAGTCGTGCTCCGTCACCTGTAAAAAGGGAAGGGAAGAATAATGACGATTTTGAAAAGCAAAAAACAATTACATCTAAGGGAAATTGCCCGTAAACACAGTGACAAGACGTTCGTCGGCAAAATATTCAATGCCCTCATGCACAAGCTGAAAAAATGGGAAACTTTTGAAGAAAATAAATCTGTCCACCCTGCCTACCTCATGCGCCCGAATTATGTAGTTGAGGTTGAGCAGCTCGCAGATCCGGAAGACCACGTCCTCGCCAAAGACGACGCCGGCCCCGCGCGGGCTCGGCTCCACACCGCGGATGTCGAGCATTGGATCGGCCCACAGAAGATCCATCTCCAACGACGGGCTCGGCAGGGTGAGCAGCGGGCGGCGTAATTCGTTGAGCTGCTGCAAGCTGGTGATCCTGTCAGAAATGCCGCCATGACCTATAAAACTGAATTATTAAAAAAAAATTTGCAAAATGAAACAACAAGTCGATCTCACACAGAATCCTGTCCCCGATCAGGCCCACGTACGGCATCCAGGCAAAAGTTTGGTTGAACATGTCGAAGAGCCGTCGAGTGTCCGCTTGGTGGTAGCGCTGCTCGATCTCCGAGTAGAAGCCATATCTAAAACAAGGTTGAATTAGTGCCATCCGTTGCCAATTAAACGTTGCTCGACTCACACTCTGTTGATGTTACTGCACTCGTGGTTCCCGCGCAACAGCGTCACACTCTCCGGATATTTGACCTTAAAAAATGAGATTACTGCCCCGTAATTCTTTTGCCTTTCCAAATTCACCTTATAACAGAAGAGGAGCACCACCGTTTCCAGCGATTGGGGGCCTCTGTCCACGTAGTCACCGAGGAAGAGGTATTTTTTCTCCGGCGGGGGGCCCAGCGTCGAGAAGATCACATTAAATTGGAAGTGAGTCATACATATATATGCCAAGGGATCATCAATATATGGACATGGGCGAGAACGAGGGCACAAATGGGAATCTGAGCATCAAATTGCATCGCGTCCTCAATTTGGCGGGAAGAATGTGACGTCGTGGCTCAGGTCCTCCGCGATTGTTAGTGCTGCTCCGGTGTTCATTTGATTGTGGTAGCGCGGCACCGAGAACACAGTGACAAGACGTTCGTCGGCAAAATATTCAATGCCCTCATGCACAAGCTGAAAAAATGGGAAACTTTTGAAGAAAATAAATCTGTCCACCCTGCCTACCTCATGGCCCGAATTATGTAGTTGAGGTTGAGCAGCTCGCAGATCCGGAAGACCACGTCCTCGCCAAAGACGACGCCGGCCCCGAGCAAAAAACAAACTCACAGAGCCATTTTTGCAACTTTGCCATTTCATCAGCCCTTCCGTCGCTTCCCTCATCTTCGACACTGCTCATCGACATACGCAATTGCTCAATGTCCCTGCTCAAAAAAACACCGTTGTTCTGCGTAGCCGAATGCGCAATATTCCTGGACATGTTACGACATCAGAAGTCACGCGAATCGCAGGTGCACTTCGCCAGTGTTTCTTCCTTTTTTTTCAATCCTCCAACCTTTTACAGATAGCCGCTTCACGGGTGAACTGTAGTGAACGCCCCGTGAAAAAAAGGGTCAAATGATATACCGATCGATGCGTCTCAAGGAGCTAAGCATGGAAAAATATGTCTCGAGTTGCGGAAATGCCAAAAAACCGGTTTTTGAACCGGTTCAAAACTCGAAAAAGTGAGAGATTTCGCACTCTACCTTTTTTTAAACCATCGAATCCCCACAAATTTGGTATCATTTGAAAGCTCTTGACGAGCTTAATCTAAAAATCAGGAAATGAAGTCGAACCGGTATGTATGTATTTATTGTGTATAGTGTTGCGCATATTCCATATTGTCCATTTAATCATTTATGTATACGGGGGCCCAGCGTCGAGAAGATCCGCAGCAGGTCCGTGAATTGGCCATGGATGTCGCCGCAGACGTTGACGGGCGGTTGAATCCTGACGAGTGTCTGCTGCTGCCGGAAGACGTCCATCGTGGCATCGCAAAGCTGGCGTAAGTCGTGCTCCGTCACCTGTAAAAAGGGAAGGGAAGAATAATGACGATTTTGAAAAGCTTTCAAAGAACGCGGGCTTCTTCACGCCAAGCGCACGTGTACAAATGGTCACCCAATGAAATTATAGTTGGGACAAAGTGAATTTTCGTGGAAAAATGGATTTAATTTTTTTGTTCGAATCCGGGTTCGGGGTTCGAATTGGGTCAAAACAGATGCCAGAATCGGTTTTCCCGACCCCGAAAACCTATAAAACAAGTTTATTAAAAAAAAAAATTTTTTGAAATCTGTACACAGATAATACATAAGTACCAAAAATTTTAAATGCCTTTTTTCATGTCTTTTTCGGGATTTTCGTGCCTTTTTTTCAATTTTGGTGCCTATTTTAGTGCCTTTTTCGCGATTTTTTGGTGCCTTTTTTTGCGCTCTATTCATTACATTTAACTTTTTTTCCTGACGTTAAATTGCATACCGATAGAGAAAATATACACTTCGCCAGTGTTTCTTCCTTTTTTTTCAATCCTCCAACCTTTTACATATAGCCGCTTCACGGGTGAACTGTAGTGAACGCCCCGTGAAAAAAAGGGTCAAATGATATACCGATCGATTCGTCTCAAGGAGCTAAGCATGGAAAAATATGTCTCGAGTTGCGGAAATGCCAAAAAACCGGTTTTTGAACCGGTTCAAAACTCGAAAAATTGAGAGATTTCGCACTCTACCTTTAAGTGAGTCATACATATATATGCCAAGGGATCATCAATATATGGACATGGGCGAGAACGAGGGCACAAATGGGAATCTGAGCATCAAATTGCATCGCGTCCTCAATTTGGCGGGAAGAATGTGACGTCGTGGCTCAGGTCCTCCGCGATTGTTAGTGCTGCTCCGGTGTTGGACATTCTTCCAACGGTGTGTTTAATCCTTCCATTCCGTGCCGCGTAAAAACAACCGTTTTATAAACATAACAATTTGTGACCTCTTCGGTTCGCCAAAATAAGTTCATTGGCCATGTACCCCACCCAATTTCTAGCGAATTATTTGTCGCTTTCAGTGTCCCATTTAAATTTTCTAAATTGCCTGCGGGCGATTCCGTGCCATCCTTCATCTTTTCACAAATGGCCGTAGATATCTCGATTGTTTGGGTGTTAATTTTCTCGTACAACCCTCCGAAAAATCCCTTTTTCCGTGTAATCTCGCTTTTAACACAACTACAAGCGGTTGCCTCAGTTTTATACTGTACGGTGTTTGGGCGGTAAACATGTAGCTTAAATGTAATGGGAATTTCCATCGGTGCCCAATTTGGGCAAATTGGATCAGTGGGAAGTGTCCAGAAAGTTGTGGGTGCGTCAGGCAAACAAATCATTGGTTTAACTCCCGTTTCGGACGCTCCAACATTTCCAAAAATTGCACAAATTGCGATAAGTGCCAGCAGAATAGGACTCGCTATTCTGGCAGAGGCCATTCTTCTCCCACCAAATTGTACACGTGGGGACCTCGACCTATTATTATACCTTCCCCTATCTTCATTATGATTATTTTGTCGGTAATTTTCTCTTTCCGGATGATTTCTTCCCATGGGAGTCGGTGGGCGGTAAAAATTTCTATTATTTTGATTATCGCCTCGCCAGTCTCGACTACCCGATTCCCAATTTCGGTTATCATTTCTCCTTGGCCCATTATTATAATAATTTTGCCTTTCTCGGCCTTGTCCCGCCTCGTCCTTTTTCTTTTTACGGCATTCTCTCGCCAAATGTCCGGGTCGGCGGCAATAAAAACAGGTGCGTTTTTCCGGAAAAACCCTTTGCCGATTGAAATTTTGTTGTTGTATGGTCAATGTCTCGACTTTATTTGTCAATTCGGCGACAGAGACTTGGGTAGACCTTCTAGCCGCCAACAACAATTCAAAATGTTGAGCCAATTCATAGGCTCTCGAGTAATCTGTCGGCATTCCCGACTTTACTTCAAATTGGAGATCAGGGGTCAAACGGTCTAAAAATTCCTCTAAAAGCCTTTTTTGAATCACCCCTTGGGTCTCTCCGGCAAGCACAGTCCTAACTGCTTCATTCAGTCGGTTCGCGAATTCATACACCTTTTCCCCTGGGGCTTGCTTACAAATCGACATGGCTTGCCTAGCAATCGATTTTGTGTTTTCATTTTCGAATTTGCGTTTCAAATGATCAATTGCCGCCTGGAGGGTTTCCGGTGCTGGACTCATTGAGTCCAATTCCCCTCGTGCTTGTCCGGCCAAACATACACGCAATCGGCTTAATTTCTGCTCTTCGTTGAGTTGGGGGCACAGTAAAAGTAAGTCCTTAAATTTTTCATACCAACGTGAAAACGGCATGGCGGGATTCCCATCGTATACTCCCGGGGGTGCTACATTCATAAAAAAAGGATCGGCCATCATTAGTTCACAACTTTTGTCTTTGTTCCCTTCGTTTTCCCCAGATTCATCCTCCATTTCTTCATTATTTTTGTCTTCACTTTCGTCCATCTCTTCGTCTTCACCCCCATTTTTCTCAACATTTCCGTCCGTAAAATTAGCATCCTCGTGACCGTTATCAATCCACATGTCTTCATCACTAGCATTTTCCATTTCCAGAAATTCGACCCTTGTTTCGACAACGTCAATTGATTTTTTCAACTCATTTTCCACGGATTCCAATTTTAGTTTCACCCCATCAATAGAACTTTTTGTCTCATTAAAATTCTTTTCCATTTTGATTGACAATTCACTCAATTCCCTTTGGGCATTTTCTTTGTATTCCGCCCACTTATCTCCCAAATTATCAATTTCTCCTTCCAATTTTGCAATTTTTTCCTCACGCTCAAAATTTTCAATTTCCCCACTCGCGTTCGTCTCATTGATCGATCGTTCCATTGTTCCCAAGTGCGTGGAGGTTTCATTTGTCCTCTTACTTATTTCGTTTTCCATTTGTCTGAATTGGCTGCAAACTGCAGCCTCAAATGTTCGTAATCGGCCCAAAAGTTGTCGGAAAAGCTTGTTTTCCTCGGCCGTAAAAAATTCCGCTTCAAAATCTGACCCATTTTTCGGTTCAGAGCCTTTTCCCATCGGTCCACTTTTTTTCTGGTTGTTCATTTCGGAACCACGCTTTTTCCCTTCCGCTGCTCTTTTGTTTGGTTTAATTATGGCACACAGCCCAGCCGGAATCACACAGATTTACCGGTTTATTTCAACAGCGGGGTAAAGATCACACAGACCTTATCGACTGGAAGCACACAGCTATGACCAGTCCCAAATGGATTTAGCGTTTTGATTTTTCACCCAGTTCCAGAACCTGCTCACTTAATGGTCCCGGGTCGTGGCACCAAAAAGTGTTGTGTCCGGCAACACTTGTTAGGGAATTTTACCAATTCAAAACCCGGGCTTTTGAGAAACACAAAGTTTATTTAAAGAAAAGTTTAAATCAAAATAAATGAGTAAAAATGGTGTTTTAGTCAAAATTGGATTTTAAGCAAAGTTTAGAGAACAGAGCAACAATAAGGATTTTTGAGAAGAGAAGAAGAAGTCCGATTGAGGTCCAATCCATCGCTTAAATACGGGTCGGAGCGGACAGCGAATTGGTTTAAAGGCGGCGTGCACAAAACAGACAAAGGGGAATAGCAAGAATATTCGGCACATTAAAAGGGACAAAGGATAATGCTTGGGGCAAGCGCCAGAGGGGATGAGGCAAGGGATTATTTTTGACGGTGAACAAATTCAGATCAAAGGGAATGAATTATTTTGAGGAATCGTTTTGGATAAATAGGACAAAAACAAGTAAATGAAAATAATAGGAAAAAGGATGGACAGACGGATCCCACAGGTTGAGTCCCAGTGATTGAAATGCAGGAGAATTGAGTCCCAGTGATTGAAATGCTGGTGGGTTGAGTGCCAGTGATTGGAATGCTGGTGGGTTGAGTCCCAGTGATTGAAATGCTGGTGGGTTGAGTCCCAGTGATTAGAATGCTGTTGGGTTGAGTCCCAGTGATTTCACGCCAAGCGCACGTGTACAAATGGTCACCCAATGAAATTATAGTTGGGACAAAGTGAATTTTCGTGGAAAAATGGATTTTAATTTTTTTGTTCGAATCCGGGTTCGGGGTTCGAATTGGGTCAAAACAGATGCCAGAATCGGTTTTCCCGACCCCGAAAACCTATCCCAGTGATTAGAATGCAAAAAATTTTTTTTGAAATCTGTGCACAGATAATACATAAGTACCAAAAATTTTAAATGCCTTTTTTCATGCCTTTTTCGGGATTTTCGTGCCTTTTTTTCAATTTTGGTGCCTATTTTAGTGCCTTTTTCGCGATTTTTTGGTGCCTTTTTTTGCGAGCTCTATTCATTACATTTAACTTTTTTTCCTGACGTTAAATTGCATACCGATAGAGAAAATATACCTATGTGTAATGAGTGGAGTCCCAGTGATTAGAATGCTGTTGGGTTGAGTCCCAGTGATTGAAATGTTGGTGGGTTGTCCCAGTGATTGAAATACTGGTGGATTGAGTCCCAGTGATTGAAATGCTGGTGGGTTGAGTGCCAGTGATTGAAATGCTGGCAGCACGAAAATTGGTTGTGAGAAAGCAGTAAATGAACAATTGCAAATGGGAATCTGTACATGGACATTAAATTGGAAGTGAGTCATACATATATATGCCAAGGGATCATCAATATATGGACATGGGCGAGAACGAGGGCACAAATGGGAATCTGAGCATCAAATTGCATCGCGTCCTCAATTTGGCGGGAAGAATGTGACGTCGTGGCTCAGGTCCTCCGCGATTGTTAGTGCTGCTCCGGTGTTCATTTGATTGTGGTAGCGCGGCACCGAGAACACAGTGACAAGACGTTCGTCGGCAAAATATTCAATGCCCTCATGCACAAGCTGAAAAAATGGGAAACTTTTGAAGAAAATAAATCTGTCCACCCTGCCTACCTCATGCGCCCGAATTATGTAGTTGAGGTTGAGCAGCTCGCAGATCCGGAAGACCACGTCCTCGCCAAAGACGCCGGCCCCGCGCGGGCTCGGCTCCACACCGCGGATGTCGAGCATTGGATCGGCCCACAGAAGATCCATCTCCAACGACGGGCTCGGCAGGGTGAGCAGCGGGCGGCGTAATTCGTTGAGCTGCTGCAAGCTGGTGATCCTGTCAGAAATGCCGCCATGCATGCCTGAAATGAAGAGAAAAATTAATTTGAGCAAAATGAAACAACAAGTCGATCTCACACAGAATCCTGTCCCCGATCAGGCCCACGTACGGCATCCAGGCAAAAGTTTGGTTGAACATGTCGAAGAGCCGTCGAGTGTCCGCTTGGTGGTAGCGCTGCTCGATCTCCGAGTAGAAGCCATATCTAAAACAAGGTTGAATTAGTGCCATCCGTTGCCAATTAAACGTTGCTCGACTCACACTCTGTTGATGTTATTGCACTCGTGGTTCCCGCGCAACAGCGTCACACTCTCCGGATATTTGACCTTAAAAAATGAGATTACTGCCCCGTAATTCTTTTGCCTTTCCAAATTCACCTTATAACAGAAGAGGAGCACCACCGTTTCCAGCGATTGGGGGCCTCTGTCCACGTAGTCACCGAGGAAGAGGTATTTTTTCTCCGGCGGGGGGCCCAGCGTCGAGAAGATCCGCAGCAGGTCCGTGAATTGGCCATGGATGTCGCCGCAGACGTTGACGGGCGGTTGAATCCTGACGAGTGTCTGCTGCTGCCGGAAGACGTCCATCGTGGCATCGCAAAGCTGGCGTAAGTCGTGCTCCGTCACCTGTAAAAAGGGAAGGGAAGAATAATGACGATTTTGAAAAGCAAAAAACAATTACATCTAAGGGAAATTGCCCGTAAGTGGAGTTTCTGACTGTGTTCATGACTTTTGAAAACAAAAAAATTTTCTTCAAAAAAGGGGGGCAACCATCGGCAGTATTACCGATTTTATCATTCATAAGCCTATAATACAAGCGTACTACCTAGCGGGGGATGCGCCGAAGGCGCTGACCCCGCTAGTTAAAACAAAGAATGTGAAAAATTTTATCAAATTCAAATTTTATTATCAAAAAGTTGGCGAAATATAAGCGCAAAAATCAAATATTCAATAGAAATTGTATTAAAAAAATAGTCCGTAATCCGTATCAGGAATTGTACGGACCCGGACCAGGACTACGGACTAGGCACCCATACGGACTAAAAACCCGTATAGTCCGTACTCCGTATTAAGTCCGTATATGGCCAAAAAAATACGGACTACGGGTCCGTAAAAACCCGTATACGGGTCCGACCCGTACCCGCTCTCTACTGAGTAGCACCCCAATAATAAAAAAGAATCATGAAAAATTAAGATATTCTTTTGAATGTAAACCAAACAAACGCAAAATACTTAGGAGAGAGCGCACTGTTTATTTCTTATGAAAACTCAGGAAATTGATAAAAGGACCCAAAAACATTTTCATAAGGATAAAAATGGAAATAAATAAAATATACGATGGAGATATTTATGACGATTCGTTATGTCTTTTAGGCAGTCCCGTTGTTGCGTCCTCCGTCAACAGATGAAGCACTGCCGACGTCTTTCAAAAGAGCACCGATGGCACGAAGCGAGTTGACACAATCCGCGCGGAACTGACACAATGTGCAAGGGGAAGTACCTAAGAATTGCTTACTCATTTCTTAGAATGTTAAAAAAAGCAAACGGTTACCCTCAGCAGAAGGCCGTTGCGCCTGCTCACCCACAGCGATTTGTTGTTCATCCACTCCTCCCCGTCCCCCTTCGTGCTGAAGCAGATCACGCTGCAACGTCGTACTCGTATCTTCCCCAGCTTGACTTTCAAAGCTCGTCTCATCCTTTTTGTGTTCTTCCAATCGAGTCGCAACTTCTTCGAACACAATTTTCTGTAGAGGACGTAAAATAGCGGGGTACTTTTTCACTTCACGCCACATAATTTTTTTTTTAATTTATTTTTTTATTTTTCTGAGGTTTTAGGGGGCGTTGATCACGAATATGACATTCATTTCCACCTATTTAGAACCCCGGACCCGAATTTGAACAAAAGTCGAAAATTAATTTTTCACCAAAATTCACATGTATTGTCCAAAAACGATTCAAATGCTGCACTAAATGGCTGTGAATCTCTATTTTTTAAAAATTATATTCCCGTCTATTTGAATCGGTTTTGGACAATAATTGTGAATTTTGGTGAAAATTTTTTTACGTCTTTTGTTCGAATTCGGGTCCTGGATTTGAAATGGCTGGAAATGGATCCGAAATCGAACAAAAGGAGAAAATTAATTTTTCACCAAGAATCACATTTATTGTCCCAAACTTATTCAAATGAACGGAATATAATAGAAAATAAAGATTCAAGGCCATTTAGTGAATTTGAATCGATTTTGGACAATACATGTGAATTTTGGTGAAAAATTAATTTCCGACTTGTGTTCGAATTCGGGTTCGGGATTCAAAATAGGTCAAAATTGATATCATATTCGTGATCAGCGCCCCCGAAAACCCCCGAGTATTACTCCGAAATGCATAAAAACAACTTTTTAATCTTTTTTTTATGGGACCAACAAAATACAGGATTACCCTAAAAATTTAAAAACACTAAAAATACGAAGGTCGAAACCTCCACTCGATAAAGACACACGTCCTCGTCCTCGGTTAGTACTCATAGGTGAGATATCGTGAGTAGAGACCGGACGGGCCCGGGGGCCCGGCGGGCTTTTGCCGGGCCCGTTTATTTTTGGAAAAAAACGGGCCCGGGACGCCCGGTAAAACGGGCTTTTTTTGACCGGGCGGCCCGGGCCCGGCCAATTGTCGAAGCCCGAGCCCGGGCCCGGTCATTCTGACCGGGCTAAAACGGGCTTAAATTTCACCAGCGAAACTGCCCAAAATTTGAAAATTAATTATTATTTTTGGCGAAATGTCTTTAATTCAAATTTTCAAAATAGAACTTTGTATTTTTGAAAATTTGGGGCAATTTCAACTGTTAAAAAGACCCCAAACCCATACATACATAATTGAGTAACATTTTCATAACTATTTCATCAAAAAGATTTCCAAAATTTATGAAACAATTAACAAATTTTCTTAATAAATTTCATTAAAAGTCAAGATTTTTCCTCAGCGTCGCCTTGTACAAAAATATTATTTTTTTCTCAAAAATTTAGCTCAAAATTTCAAAATTTGGTCATTTTTTGGTGTAAATCTGCTAAACACAAATTTTCAAAAATTTTCCCCGGCGGTGCCTATCGGCACCGCCGTACCCCCTTGTACCTCAAATTTTTTTTCAAAAAAATGCGCCATTAAAAAAGTTTTTGAAAAGCAAAATAGGTCGATTTACATGGCTTGATATAATTCTAAGCTAAAATAAAAAAGTAATTTTTTTTAAAAGTTTGTTAATCAAAATTCTAAAAATTTTGAAAAAAGCCCGGGCCCGTAACGCCCGGTAAAACGGGCTTTTTTGACCGGGCGGCCCGGGCCCGGCTAATTGTCGAAGCCCGGGCCCGGTCCCGGCATTTTCAAAATTCCGGTCTCTAATCGTGAGTATAAAATAAAAACATGCTGTTTTGCTTGTTGGTATTTTTTTTAGACCGGATTCGTATTTAATAAAAACAATAAAGAGTAGAGCCCGGAATTTTGAAATGGCCGGGAACGGGACCGGGACTTGGAAAAAATCCCGGCGGCGCCCTGGTCTCGTCCGGGTTCTAATAAAGAGTACTAAAAGCCGTTCATTATGTACAAAAGCAAAAGTATACTCGCACTATTCATTTATTAGTGATCACAAAATATTGTTTAAGACTTTAAGATGGACTCGTCTTCATTTAAAAGCTGCTCATTCTGCCCAAATGAAAAACTCGATCTTTATAAATGCCCACAATGTTCATCTTTTTATTGTTCTCTTCGGTGTTTTCGATGTAAAAAGCACATAAAATGCTCAGAGGATTTTTACCGCAAGGAATGTGAAAAGCATAACGAAGTAAAGTTAATTTTTAAAATAATTTGACCAGCATTTTATTTTAGTTACTTTCAAATGACCCTTCTGAATTAAATCCAACAGATGACAAACAAAAGAAAACGAAAGTAATGACTTTTGAACAGTATATGGCGCAGCAAAATCAGAATTCTGGTGGCAAAAAAGATAAGAGTACGGCCAATCCTCAAATAGCAGTCAGGTTGGTATTCTCAACATATTTTTGTATTAATTATATGCCAAAACGTTTTTTAATGGTCATTTATCATCGTACAACAAATGGCACTTCAAAATCTTCCTCCCTTTATTTTAATAAAATTCGGAACCCTTTGCAAAGTAGCGCCGCTTTTCCTAGTTTCCTTGGAGACTCAAAAAAGGATGCGCATAAATGAAAAAGCATAGTCAAAATTAAGGGCGGATGAGGAAATATTATTCGATTCCGACGACGAACCGGAATATCTCTCCAAAATGATTGCGTCAACGCTCGAGCAATTCAATTCGCTGGATGATCAGGAATTGGACAGACGAATTCTGAATGCCGGACTGCCAATTGGACTTGGGGAAGAGCAAACGGCGAAAGGGGAGACCAGTCAAGAAGAGATGGAAATACTTTACCAGCAACTGATGGGCGAGGAAAAGAAAAAATTTACTGAATTAGCCGACGGAATATTTCACGACGAATTGTCAAATCAAATGAATTGTTTTGTGAAGAAAAAATAAATGGAATGCAGGCATAAATGCTTACATTTGTTAGTACTCAAAATATTGGTTAAATCAGCAAATCATTGTCAGCACATTTGGACAGAATAATGGCCAACCGTCGGGTCGAAGAACAAAGGCAGACGCTTACAAAGGAGCCCAAAAAAAAGGTGAGCTGAGGTTTATTGCATGTTTTGCAGATAGCATTAAAAAATTCAAAGTGGTTTATTATGTGTTCATGATTTTTACTAAGGTTTTCGAGAGAGACTTTCTGCGAATGGCGACTCTGACCAACGATGTGATGTTTCTCCGTCGCACTTTGGAGGTTTTTGCCTTTCCATGGTGATTATTTGCTTGCGAATTAAGCGCGACGATCTCTCTGAACTGTTGTTGTGTTTGTTTGGGTCATTCACTTGCGAAAAAGCGTTTGAGACGGCCGAACATTTGGAGGCATTCGTCGCGAAACATTGTCCATCCATTCGCATTGAAACGGTCGGATTGGGCGCTGATGTGAAAAAGGTATTGCAAGTCGGAGAAATTAACTTGGACAACTCACAATCAGCCTGGCGCCTTTGCTGACAATTAGTCGTATTAATTGTTATTACTTTAGTTTTTCCATTGGGATCCGGCGGGTGACCAGCCTCAGAAGAATGGGTTGGACAGAATGGCGAATGGGACGGCAATCAACGAAACATTCGAAGAGGAAAATGAAAGCGAAAACTGAACAGCCGACAAGAAAGAAACACAAAATCACGATGATCAAAAACTTCCGATTTTTGATACTGACCTTTTGTAAATTTATTGTTTTTTTTTGTTGATTTGAATAAAATTTTCGCATAATTTGCCGATTAATGGCAGGTTTTCGCATTTGATGTCATCATTCTTTGCTGTGGTTTTATTTTCTGTCGCTATGGTTACTAAGCTGAAAGTGGATAGGGTTTTCCCTGTGCTTCCGCCCACGGATCCTTCGTCCGTTTCGTTAGCTTCGTCTTCCCAAATCCCCTCCCCCACGCATCCAAAATTCATTCTGTTTGACCGATTGTTGCCCAATGAATTGGTTTGAGCCGCGCGTGTTGCGTTCCGCCCGTCCCTTTGTGCCCAGCGGCGGCGAACGGCGGGACGAAGTCGGAAAAACGGGCGATGACCAGGCAGTGGTTCAGATGATGTGCGATTTGGTGTTGGGCGAGATTCAGGCGGAAATCAGCCGAGTGGAGAAGGAAATGGTAAAGAAAAAAGGCCAATTGGGAAAAGGGAAAGTGGGGGAAACAATGGCGAAACGCACTTCCGCAACAGGAACGACGACGACAGGACGAGCGGAGACTGACCAATCAGCCCCGTTTCAGACGCTCCAACATTTCCAAAAATTGCACAAATTGCGATAAGTGCCAGCAGAATAGGACTCGCTATTCTGGCAGAGGCCATTCTTCTCCCACCAAATTGTACACGTGGTGCGTGCAAAACGACCCCTCAGCTTCAGAGTGAGTTACCGTATTAACTAACAATGTTTACTGTTGCTTAGGAAAGCTCCGAAGTGGAATTGTTATGTTCAAAAGTCAGAGCCGAGGAATGGCGGCGACTGCTCAAAGAATGGCACATAAAAGTTCGCTTTGCGGAAAGTCGGGACGAAGGTGAAAAAGAGGTAATAAGTTTGCCTTTCTCTTCGCATTTGCTTCATAACAAAGCCAAAGCATTCACTTGCCAGTTTTGGACACATTTCGGGCATTGGTCGACGAAATGGCGAGGGAACGAATGCGAAGAAAATGCGTAGTGCAAAGTGTGGACGAACAGCAACAACTCGGGGAGAACAACGCAGCGAAGGTTTGTTGGAGGGAAGGAAAAAGGGGGGAGGGGACGGACGAAGTGGCCAAAGCACACAGTAAACGGAAGGACTAAATTATGAGGATTGCCCCTGGGATGGATTTCGCCCGGGGAAAGAGTTGAGGATGACAAACACAGAAAACAGCAGGACACGCCGGCGAGAGAGGCCAAACAGCCGAAGCAGCGTCCGAACACGGCACGCACTACGACGGTACTTTCGGCATTCGCTCTGTACCTCCCCGACGGAGGGGACGTCTGACGGACAAAGAGGGAATTGCGCGCAGACTGACGGCGATGAGACGGGCGGTGGAAGGGGCGCAGGACAGACTTTTTTCCGCAAGAGGACATGGGGAAGTGTTTTACGTGCGATTCTATTGACAGTTTTGTCGCTTGTCACCGTCAATTTCCCCTGCCGAAATTGTCAATACCGTAACGTCGACCCATATAAACACAGTACCCCGACCACTCTTTACATACACAAATTGGCAAATTTCTCCATTCCGTCCCTCAAATACAAAAAATTAAAAGTCATCGTTCATACCTTAACCTTTGAGTGATTAATTCCCATAACATAACACAATAAAAAACATAAATTGGACTAATTCTAAAACAAAGAAATGCATAATTGGCCAGTAAATCAGCTGCCAAATCATTCATTAAATCAAACCGTCCGTAAAATTAGCATCCTCGTGACCGTTATCAATCCACATGTCTTCATCACTAGCATTTTCCATTTCCAGAAATTCGACCCTGAAACCAAGGAAATATCAGAAGGTTAAAATAAATTTTAATTGTTGTCAAATTGCTACAAATCCATTCGAAGATTCTTCAGCGGATACGACTCGCCAAACGGATGGAAGCTTTTGGCAAATTCGGACTTTTGTTGTTGCAGTTGGTGGTATTTCTTCACCGAATGCACAAGTTCGTCGGTTGTAATGACCTGCCTAACGGGAAGGAAAGGACACATTAGTCGGACACATTGCAATTATTAATAGATTTACCAGAAAAGCAAACAGAAGTGGAAATTGGGGAGAAGGGCGGGGGGGTGTCCTCCGACCCGACGAACAAAAAGCTTTTATGCTTACCCAGGATCGTTAGCAAAAAAAAAGCAAGAAGCCATACGACCTTCGATTTGGAACCACGGCAAAATCACCCAATCAGAAAATGGTATGGACAACACTAACTCATCTCCCATCAATCCTCTCCCTTAAATTTGGAGTGTTTCTACTTACAATTAAAGGAAAAGTGCCCGTAATACCGAGGGGGTCTAGCCCCCCCCCCCACCACTCCAATCTCCGAAACCGATTCTGCCTACTTGCACATGCGCTGGTACGTATCCGTCACGAGGTCGATCAGACTGTTCAGCGTTTGCTGGTGCTGGTCGTCGTTGCCGCAGAATAGCATCTGCGGAGCATGTCCGTCGTCCGGCGCCTCAAAAAGTGCGAAGGAATGCAACGACGGGTCGACGCCGCCTTCTCCGTTCAGCAAATTGGTGCTCAGCGTTGGCTGAAACAGCTCTCGCTTCTCGTCCATCTCGTGGAAGAAGGAACATTGGTCACCCGCCGGACAGAAACGGCTCGGGCCGTAGTAATTGCGACACGGCTTGGTCTTAAAGGCGCCCTGACGACGACGGTGGCGCAAGTACTGACTGTAGAGATGGCCGGGAATGTTCGAGAACTGAAAGAGTTGGCACCAAATGCACCAATCCGACACTTTACCTGACAAACGAACAGTCCGTTGATGCGTTTTCCCAAGCATTTCTCCAAATCGCAAAGTTCGTGCTTAATCATACCAAATGTAATCCCTCCCATTTTTGGTGCCTTTTTCGAAATGCTTTCTTTTACATGCTTTTCCATCAGATGACGCCATTTTTCTTCATCGTCGCAATTGCTTTTTGAAGACAAAGAGGGATTTGGAGAATCCGGCGGGAGGGGCTGCTGATTGTGCGATTGATTGTGAGTGGTGGCAGTGGCGGAGTTAATTTCTTGGACCATAATTGCGAAGATTACACAAATATTTACTAAATTAATTAATTCGAACAAATTAAAAGAACAAATGCAGCTACAAAAAAAAAATGCTAAAACCTAAAAATTGTTTGAATAAAAATTTCAATAATTAGCTGAGCGGAAAATTATTTTTGCATAATATTGAATTAAATATTTTCGCCAATTTGGCATTTTAAAATAAATTTAAATATTTTATTTTTTCATTAATGTACAATATTTCTTTTGTTTTTCGTCTAACCTAGGGTTTCGACCCCGACCCCGGCAATCATCTAGATTATTGGTCCCGAAAATATATTTTTTTAATTTTTTCCTGAAAATTCTTACAGCACGTCTCTAGGGGTGTTTTGAGGCGCTGCATGATTCCGGCCTCCATTTCTACCAATTTCGAATCCCGAACCCAGATTCGAACATTTTTCGATTTTTTTTCAATTTCAAAAATCATCAAAATTTTTACCCCAAATTCATTTAAGATTTTTTTACAGAAGATTAAAAATTTTTGAAAAAATCAAGTACCTGATAAAAAGTCATAGACAAAATCAATGATTTTTCAAAATCTGAGTTCAGATTCGTGATCAGCGTATTTTTCTACTCAGAAAAAATGCTTTTTATAATTTTACTATTTTTTCCCATCGGGACCACAATTCTGCACCTTTGCCTTTTTTTGACTATATGGCATAAGGCAAAAATTGAAAAACCCCGACGCTTCCAACCCCGACGTCGGGGTCGCAACCCTAGTCTAACCCCTAGTATGGTATGGATTCAGGCTATTTTTATTCTTTTGGACTATTCCTGCCTTTTTGACGTTAAAGGTTCGAGTAACTGCACAAAACCACCAAACACAACTACACTAACACCAAAAATAATTTATCGCTATTTTTAACATTACAGAAAATTTCATTGAGTGATAATTAAGATTTAAGTGAGGGAATGTGCACAAGCTCTTCATCATTGGGGTATTTGATGGCCAATTTCGAAGACAATTGGCGCAATTGTTCTTCAGTGAGAATGGGCAATTCCGAGTGGAAATCACTCCTTCTTAGTTTCGCGGTCGGCTCCCCACTTTCTTCCTTCTCCAAAAGGCGTTCAATCGTTTGCTGACAGTTCGGCATTATTTTTGTGTCTTTTTGCTGGCTAATAATGCCTTCAGATAACTTAAGCATTTCGCTTTGAAGCTTTTTCAGAATAATGGTGTTCGGTTGAAACTCTCCCGTTGCTTTTCCTTCTTGGCATTTTTCATCTGCAGAGGAATGTTTGATTTTTTTCGATTTGTCATTTGCCGTGGCTTTTTGTTCACCTGAAATGCCTTGTAACTTTGTAACGCTGTCCTTGCACTTCCGCGCTTCCTTCAGTTTCATTTGAGCCTCGTAACCGTACAGACGGAGAAGTGACCCCCACGTTGAATTCTGAGGGATGAAAGAACGACGCCAATTAATGCAAGAAAAAATATTTAACTCTTTTTTATTCCAAAATATTTGGAGTTATTTTCAAATTCCAATTCTGTTCAACTCACATTCGGATGCAATTTCTTCAGCATCGCTTGCGCCGCCTTCTGTTTCCCCTCGCGTTTGTTGGTGGACACAACGCGCACTCTTTCGCTGTTGTTTCCGCCAACACTCAACGCAAATTCATGCCTTTGATGGCGGAGACGGCGCGTCGTCAGTTGGATTGCTGTGTTGCCATAAGTTGAGCATCGTTTCAGATACTCCTGAAAAGGCGTTGCATGGCTTCTCCTTTCAAACTTTCAACAATTTACAGTTTCGATTCCCTACTTCGGACACCCACCTGAAGGATAAGGTACGGTGAAGGCTGCCCGGCGCGTGCCGACAGTTCGGGAATTCGCGTGTCCGTTATGCTCAAAAGGTCGAAAATGTGCAGAGGATCTTCCGAAGCCGTCGCATTCTCTTCGCACTTCTCTTTGTTTAATTGAGTATTTTCATTGCTAAATTAAAAGAATTGTCCAAAGATGGTAACTAAATTTGGATAATTCGGCATTACCCTCTGCTGCTCACTATGGCAATGCCTTCCTCATCAAAATCGATTCCTGGCACCAATTTTAGCAGTGCGTTTTTGGCAGCGATCAGTTTGGCATTTTTCTTGCCCGCTCCAAAACCTTCACCAATTGCGATCAGCTGATCGTTTGAGCCATTATCATTTAATTGTAATTGATTTTTGTCGCTTCCTTCATCCAACTGTTTCTTTTGTTCGTTTTGGCGTTGGATAAACGCCAATTTTTGACGCACTAAATCACTTGTCAATTGGTCAAACGAAGATGAAGACGGCCCAGCAGCAGTTGGAGTGCCGGAGCTGACCAATTTAGCAACGCAATGGAAGGGAGTGGCACTGCTCCTTAGATGATCAAACAGTCCGAATTTGAGGATAAATGGACGATAAAACTGACCTCGTCTCGTTGAAGAAGTAACGAACCGTACATTTAAGCACCTTTTGAACAAATTCTTAACATATTCACTACAACAAGGCAATAAATGAAGCGCACTGTTTATTTCTTATGAAAACTCAGGAAATGCCCTGGGGGGTTAAGTAAAAAGTCCGTTGGTAGGGTTTTGAGTCGGCTTCCAATGCGGGCACAGTGATTAGTTTAACGGAGGAGGGAAGAGCTGCAAATGCGAAACAATGAAATTGTACGAAACAGACCAACAGAAATTATGGCAGACCCAAAAACATCATCAATTGGACTCACATGGCCGCGCCTCTCTGGTGCTTGCGCCGTTTTGCGTCGATTGATTAAGCGTTCTGCGAGCTTTTTTTTGGCTTATAAAAATTGCGAGCAAACGGTTACCCTCAGCAGAAGGCCGTTGCGCCTGCTCACCCACAGCGATTTGTTGTTCATCCACTCCTCCCCGTCCCCCTTCGTGCTGAAGCAGATCAGAGGTCAACTTCAGTCTAAAATATCCAGACTTCGTTAGTGTTCCTTTTCAATATAAATTACATTATTTCAAATAATTTAATTAAACATTCAAATATTCTTTGGCCTCAGTTTCGCCTTAATAAGGAATTACCTTAACTTTAACACTCGGTGCACTCAATTTGCATAAAATATTGGCATCTCCTTCCACTGTGCGCGAAAAAACAGGGATTTTTCGTTAAGTTATAAGCTTTTAGTTAAAAATTTATGGAATGGAATAACAAAAGTCGAAAATTAATTTTTCACCAAAATTCACATGTATTGTCCAAAAACGATTCAAATGCTGCACTAAATGGCTGTGAATCTCTATTTTTTAAAAATTATATTCCCGTCTATTTGAATCGGTTTTGGACAATAATTGTGAATTTTGGTGAAAATTTTTTTACGTCTTTTGTTCGAATTCGGGTCCTGGATTTGAAATGGCTGGAAATGGATCCGAAATCGAACAAAAGGAGAAAATTAATTTTTCACCAAGAATCACATTTATTGTCCCAAACTTATTCAAATGAACGGAATATAATAGAAAATAAAGATTCAAGGCCATTTAGTGAATTTGAATCGATTTTGGACAATACATGTGAATTTTGGTGAAAAATTAATTTCCGACTTGTGTTCGAATTCGGATTCGGGATTCAAAATAGGTCAAAATTGATATCATATTCGTGATCAGCGCCCCCGAAAACCCCCGAGTATTACTCCGAAATGCATAAAAACAACTTTTTAATCTTTTTTTTATGGGACCAATAAAATACAGGATTACCCTAAAAATTTAAAAACACTAAAAATACGAAGGTCGAAACCTCCACTCGATAAAGACACACGTCCTCGTCCTCGGTTAGTACTCATAGGTGAGATATCGTGAGTAGAGACCGGACGGGCCCGGGGGCCCGGCGGGCTTTTGCCGGGCCCGTTTATTTTTGGAAAAAACGGGCCCGGGACGCCCGGTAAAACGGGCTTTTTTTGACCGGGCGGCCCGGGCCCGGCCAATTGTCGAAGCCCGAGCCCGGGCCCGGTCATTTTGACCGGGCTAAAACGGGCTTAAATTTCACCAGCGAAACTGCCCAAAATTTGAAAATTAATTATTATTTTTGGCGAAATGTCTTTAATTCAAATTTTCAAAATAGAACTTTGAAGTTTTGAAAATTTGGGAAGCCCCCCCCTGTTAAAAAGACCCCAAGATATATTTTTACTTTTTCGAGATATGATTCGGTCCGGTGCCTTCTCCGCCCGGTTGTTCCATCGATTGTTCCAACATTGAGTCAATTTCATCACATTTAAATTCAGAAGCATAATCCATCGACGCCTCTTCATCAGATGACTCATCATCACTGAAACATTTACTTTTATTAACCATTTTGGCCTTGTTATTTACCTTGTTTTTATTGAACTGCTATAAGAGGAAGGAATATGTTGTTCAAGTTCATCTACTAATTCATCATTTTCATTGGAATCAGATAAATGCTCATCTAAAAGTAAAAATGACAAATAAATTCACGTTTCCGGTTGTTAATTTGATATTTTTCACCAGAATTACCTAATTCACCAGTTTGTCCTTTATTTTGGCAATTTTCATTCGATTGGTTTTCGTCATCCGTGTGTTCCTCCTGTCGAAGTTGATCCAACAGATTTTTTCGCATTTCTTCCAATCTCGCCAAATCTTCTTCATCATTTGATGCAAATGAATTTGCATTCATTTTTAGTTTATTAGCCAATAAATAATACCTATTAAACATACACAAAGCTGTTTTAAACCAAGGCCCTCCAAAAAACCATTAAATGTTGACACTTTAAAAAAATACATACCTATTTGTTTTTTCAAATTTACTTTAAAAGTAAATTTACTTTATAAAGTAAATAAAACCACAAGATACACCAAGAAAAACTAAATTTTCAGAAATGCGTTTTTGGTTAAGCCGTAAAAACAAAGGAGATGATGCAGTAAACGATACTGATTTGGAATTGGAATTCTCTAATAAACTTGATGATTTGGAAAATGATAATAAAGCCGAGGGGATCATCGGAGACGGTAATAAATGGATAATCACTTGAATAATAAAATGAAAAAAAAATTCCGCAGAAAAAAATACAGCAGAAAGCAGAGGTTTGGAAAATGCACCTCATTCGCAACAACAAATTAATGGGTTTCTGCAAATCTCACAAGAACAGCGATTATTTCATTACATTTTTAGAGAATTGTAAGCTCACATTTATGTAAATTTAATTTGATTTTAAATATTTAAGCGAAGCTGTTGCTAAAAATCCAATCGAAGGAATATATGTCACTCCAGGCGCAGAATCATTGTTAGGTGAACCCTTTAATCAACAACAAAAAAATATTAAAAGTATTTTTTTTAATTACCTATCATAAGGTTTGTTGTCGGATTGTTTCTGAGCAAATTAAAAATTCAGTATGGTTTGGCTTGCTGATTGTTCGTACTGGTATTTTCTATGGTGGCATCTTCCGCTTCATTTTAACGTTGCCTGACAATTTTCCCGATTCCGGATCTCTTCCGGTTTTTATTTTATGTTAATGCTAACACAAAAATTTTTGAAACAGGTCGTCCAGTTTGAAGAACCTCTTTTCCATCCACTTGTAAATTCAAAGACAAATTGTGTTGACCTAAGTCGGTATTTCCCTAGCGGTTGGCAAAGAGACAGGAACCACATTTACCAAGTGATAATCGCAACGCAAGTCTGTTTTTAGGCCGGCGGGGGGGGGGGGGGTCGTCCGGCTACCTCTGATCTGTCGTCGACCCATTCACTGGTTAACTTTTTTGTTTAGAGCATTTTCTTCAGCTGCCATTGTGATTCAACGCAAGCAGCCAACCCCGAAGCTGCCATCCTTTTAAAAGAAAATCGCAAAAAATTTGTTCAAATGGCGCATGACACAGTCAGGTGGCGTCGAATGTCAAATTCTGAAAACTGTGCATTAACTTAAGACGGAGTCGCACTCAGGTGTACGCTCAACCCAATTCCGACGACCTTAATGCAATAAGGTTGAAATAGAAAACTTGTCGAAACAAAAACACCAATTTAAAGGTTCACGCCATGGGACAAGGCAAAAATGGAGCCATTTAGACAATATTTGTTGGGCAGAACGGAATTGCCAATGTGTAAAGAGCCCGCCGAAGAAAGTTTTCTGAATTTGCAAAGCAAAAGAACTGGATTTTCATGGGTTGATGGAGAAAAGGCTCGGTTTTTGTCAGACATTTTTTAATATTTGACTTTAATGATAAACCTTTAAAAATATATTTATTTTTTGTTGAAATAAAGTAGTCCCACTGCTTTAGATACGTTTATAATATTCATTTCCTTTTTTTATTTGATTTTCCATTGCTTTAAAACACTGATGTCGTCCAATGAAACGGCAAATGTCGCAAAGAGAGCAAATTCAAGTGTAGATTTTATACAAATAGACGACGAGGAGGAGGAAATTGCACCCGCGCCAAAAGCAGCGATTGTTAGGACGAAGAAAGAACTGCTGGACACAGAGGACAATGAGGAGGACATGGATGTCAGGTACGGCCTACGCCCTTAAGTGAGTCCGTCAATTGGGAAAACGTTTAGTATGCTGCCCTCCACCTCCCTCCCCCTCCCAAAAAAAAGTTGTGATAGGCACGATTAGATCCTTTGCTTCTCAAAACTGCGAAATATAAAAATAAGCTTTTTTTTTGTTTGTTTCAGAGTGACTTTAAATTCAGGCATATAATTGAACAATCAGCATTATGGAGAAATAACCTTTAGAAAATAAATAGTTTTAATTTACCCGCTACCTTTCGCTTGAGTACATTAAATCCAAGTAATGATGTTTAATATCCAGTTTGCCTCCTCCCGAGTGGTTCGACGGCGACGACGATTGGTGCGCATCGCCTCAAAATCAAAAGAATGCTTTGGTTTCCCGTGAAAAAGCCCTCCCATTCGTCCACCGAAAGCGCAGAAGAGAAAACACGGCGAATGCGTTGCCGGAAGGAAAGCCGAAGACGAAGCGGAAAAAGAAGTTGATGACGAAAAAGAAAAGAGTTGTTGAGACACAGCAAAAGGCGGTGGAGGGGGAGGAGGGCACAGCCGCTGGCGAAGTCTCCGACGGCGAGGACCTTGAGACGGCACTGCCTGTTGAGCGGAAAAGTGTCGCGAAAAGAGGGGATGCGGCCGAACGAACGCAAAATGGTGACGAGGGCGGTTGGGCATCCGACAACGATTTGGTCGTTCTGTTTGAGACGGCCCCCACCGCTGTGGTTTCAGCTCACAAAGTGACTTTTAAATGCCGTACTCAATTTTTTTTTTCTTCCTCTTTAGCTCATTGTCAATGGAAGGCAAAACTGTGTAAAACGCGAGCTTTTCAATGGAACTGATGCCACATGGCCCCCCAAAAGAGACACATTGGGGAGGGACATTGGCATGCCAAGCCCAATGGTTGTTTAACCAACTAGAAAGCACGTAAGGAATGCTTGTTTAAGACCAGCAAATACGGAGTCGTCTCGAATGCGGAGAGACGCATTATGAAAGCGATTTCGGGGTGCCGAAATCAATTCCCGAAGGAATTTAACGAATTCAACAAATTAATTTGGACACACCTCACCACCAATCTCCAGGTGTTTTCAGAGCAATTAATTCAATAACATTCCGATTTAGAATGACCACACTTTCACATGGTTTGCCTCTTTTCTGCTTTCATATATTTTCGTTTTTAATTTTTTTTATTTTCTCCAGGAAAATGCGTGTCCGTCTTATGCTCCACAACCAAATCCGACTGGTGCCTTCTCCCCTTTTCTTTTCTTCTCCATTTGCCCCTCTTTTAGATGTTCCCCAATTCGCATTTGCTCGTCGTTGGTTCGACTGGTAACGTTGGCCTTTGTTTCCCAATGCATTCGTTCCTTCTCCGTTTAGTCAATGGTTGTGGTGCTTACAATTCGGACATTGACCTCTGCCTGGGAATTCCGTGTCCAATTGAGCACTTTAACACCTCAAAAGGGTTATCGCTCAATGTCCTTTCAAGAAAAAAGCTCAAAGTTTAAGTTACGCGGGCAAACATTTGCGCAAAGTGAGGCGTGTTTTGAATGCCCTGGACATTGTGCGTCACGTCGAATACATTCCGGCGAAAGTGCCAATTCTGAAGATGAATTTTGCCCACCCGTACTCCACTCTTGAGGCGGACATTAACGTGAACAACTTCGCCGGTTTTTATTTCTTAATTTAATTGTTACTATCGAGACAGGCAAATGAAAAATAATGAATGATTTTCGTTTTTAATTATTAAAATTGCTATAATTTTTTGCTGTTTCCCTTTGGCATTTACTTTTTCCTCTCCGTCCCTAATTTTTTATCATTTTCCACAGGTGTTTACAATTCTTTTCTCCTCCATAATTACTCCAGGTACTCAGGGACGTATCCAGGATTTGGGCTTGAAAAGTCAATTCTTAGGGGTGTATTTTTGAAAATTCTTCGCCCGATTCTTAGGGGTGTATTTTTGAAAATTCTTCGCCCGATTCTTTCTTAGGGGTGTATTTTTGAAAAACTTTCGCCCGAACGACCTTTTTTTTTTTTGCTCATACCAGCGACGCTGGGAAAATAGGCAGACAGTCAGACAGTGCACTATTTCCTTCTTTTCTTCCGCATAGCCACGAGAGAAAGGAAGAAATAGTGCACTGTCTGTCTACGGTACTGCAGGTACTATCTTTCCGTAACTTCAGTTGGGGAAGGCTTTTTCCTTTCAGAATCGACGACAGATTCCCTGCCATTTGTTTGCTTGTGAAACATTGGGCGAAAGTCAAAGGGATTAGCGATGCCAGCGGTGGTTACCTCAACAGGTGACTGAATGACTAACGCTTAATTGACAGTTAATTGGTTGCCCTTTTGCTCAGTTACTCGCTGATTTTGATGGTTCTCCATTTTCTTCAGTGCGGCGTCGACCCGCCGGTTCTTCCGAATTTGCAGCAACTTTACCCGGACTTGTTCAGCTTAAGACGCCCATTCACTGACTTGGTCTATTTCGAGGATTTGCCCACTCCTTTGCCGGGTGAAGCAACAAAGTGATTTTCGAAGACAATAAACCTATTGTATGTTTCAGAAATACAGCAAAATGACAGAACTGTGGGTGAATTGCTGATCGCTTTCTTCGACTATTTCAATCGCTTCGATTTCAATCGATTTGCCATTTCCGTACGAAGGGGCTGTGTTTTCCCAAGGTATTGTAAAACAAGTGTCCCCAATTTATTTGAATGCTTTNNACGAAAGGACTGAATTGCCACCAAACACTGAACGGTTCCGTCTGTTCATTGAGGAGCCATTTGATCACCAAAACACGGCCCGATGTGTGACCAACGACGATCAATGGATGATCATTTTGGACACCATTGGCAAGGCAGCGAAGGCCCTTTCGCCAAACTCAAAACAGGCACCAGATTTGCTCAAACTTGGCATCCGAATCAAACCAGATTAATCAGAGGCACCTCTTTTTTGGACTTTTCACAGCTCAACTCGGCCATGTACAAACCCTGTGCAACATTCCTTCGAATAAAATAATTGAAAATGGGACTTTTGAACAAATTTTATTTATAGCGAGGCATGGCCAGAAAGAATTCCCAGGCTTTTGGCCTGGGAATCTGTAGGAGGTGAGCTGTGCCCTTGTCCCTTTATAATCTGATTATTTTACATTTTGCTTTTGTACTTTGCGCTTTCTGTTGAATCCTTTGATGTAATTTCTATATTTTCTGTTTGGTCATTTTGTCTTTACGCACTTTTAAACGTAATATTTGCTTCGCTATATATATATATATATTTGTTCTCAAATCAATTTATCTGCATTTCTGATAGGTTTTAGAATTTCCAATGACTTCCGCCGATGGTTCCAATATGAGCGAGGGTTCGTTAGTCGTTTCGTAAATTTTAATTATTTTTACTTTCAGCGATTATGCAAATGGTCCGTCCCGCCATTGAACGCATGGACGAACAGGTGAAGAACACCAGGAAGAGTCAGCTGTTCTTGGCCAATCACATCGACCAAACATCAGAAAGTGGGTGAGCAATTAATCATATCAAGTCAAAAGAGAGTCGTGTAAATGAACATTTTTAAAACGTTATGGTGTAATTGTTGAAGCAAAAAATGCTGAACATATTTAGAGTTAAAGAATTTGGTGGATGAACAGCTTTTGCCCTATGATTTGGACGCGTACGTGCGAAAATTGGATGAGAGTCGAAAGCGAATCAACGGAATCGGCCAAAAACTTCAGGTAGAATTCTAATTCTCTAATTGAGGCGATATTTATGTCCCATTTAGATACTCCAAAATCGAATGGGCCAATTACAGCGGGGAATTGCCCGAGAGACATTCAGACAGAAACAATAATTACCTTTTATGAATAAAAGACTAAAAGCATGTGTTATTCCTGCCAGTTTCGTTTACCGTTTTCACAGTCTCGCATCTTTATTTTCTTTTCCCTATTTTATTTGTTTTTTATTTAATTAAAAATTTTTGCACATTAAGAAATGCACAGAACTTCAATTTATGCGAAACTGCAGGTGAAGTATAGTCGTCGTGCCAAGTTTACCCCGAGGGTTGCTCGCCCGTGGCGTCAGCGGGTCATCGCCTGGGCCGGCCCCGACGCCTTCTCACGCGACCGGTCAGTCCAACGCCTATCTTTGGTGTTTCTTCGATTTGGCAATCTGTTTACAGCTTTTATGAACTAGACTCGTGGTACAAAGCACGGATTCAGAGACCCGAACTGCTGCCCAAGTTGCATATCATTGACCCGGATTTAATCGTGGACAATTACGAAAGCAAAATTCAACGTAAGACGAGGGGACGAGAGGGTTACATTCATTTGTATTTTGAAGGACGCAAGGAACGGACCCTTGACATTGGGTTTAGAAAGAATGAGGCGGCGCCTGCCAAAGTGACGGAGGAAGCGATGCAAAAGTTGGAAGAGTTGTCCGCAATGAACCAATGTGAGTGCGTGAATTGAGCTTGTCCGCTTTGCATTCATTGTTCGGCTGTGTCTGTTCAGTGGTCATCGATTTGGACTCCGTCGACTCGTCCGACCAACTGAGTCTTGCGGAACATTTCAACATTTTCGAAGATTTGTTCATGCCGGGCATTTTCTTCCATAATGTTCAGTCCGTTGAAGTGAACTTCGGAGGAAACAACCCACAACAAAAAATGCTGTTTGGTAATACGATTCGCGCCTCGACTGCCGCACATCCTCCGACGGTTACCATCGGAGGACCTCGGACTGAGGCGAAGGCATTTACAACGAGTGCGTCACGGGTTTATTTGATTTACCGTACTTACTGAATTAGTACCCCCGGGAGTTCTATTTTTCAACCCCCCTCGAAAGGGGGGTTCTAATACTACTAATTCAGTAAGTACGGTATTCAAATTTATGAGATTTTAAGTACAAGAACTTTAGACTTTTAATTTAGCTTAAAAAAGCATTCTTTGGGTCTTTTTACATATGCGAGGTTTCTTTAGTGCTTCTGCTGAATTTGGAAGGTCTCGGCCAACAAGAGTTCTCTGAGGGTCACTTTGGATCGACTGATGGACATATGTCGCAAGGAAGCCTTTCTTCAGCACCGTCGTCACAGGATCAACTGCTGGCCAAGCTGGGGAGACATCAGTTGCTCCATTGGATGATTTCGAATATTCCTGATGAATGCGATGGAGTTCAGACGGGGGACGAATTGATGCCGTATTTACCGCCCGTCCCTTTTTACGGCACGTATTCATATAAATTTTCCATTGCTCAATTTTTAATAAATTGCCAATTAAGGTACTGGGTACCATCGCTTCGGTTTTTTGCTTTTTCGACACCGACAGCGCATCGATTTTGCCGAATTCGGCCTCGAAGGGTGCCCCACTACCAAAGCTCTTTTATCAAATCAATTGGTCCTTTTTAAGAAGCGATTCGCTGGTCGCACGTTCATTCAGCACAAATGCTTTTTACAAACAATTCGAGGACAAAATGAGTCCTTCTGCGCTTCGGTTTTGCCAAATAAAATGGGATAAAAGTTGCGACCAAACATTGCTCCTTAGATGATCAAACAGTCCGAATTTGAAGATAAATGGAATTGTACAAATTAATTCCAGGTCTGAAGACACCACGTTATTGGTATGAATGGAATGAGCAAATGGGTCCGGAACAAAAGGAATTCCCAATGAAGCCGATGCCATTTCACCAGTGAGAGGCTACAAACGGACTATTCGAACTACCCCAAACATATTGCTTTCTTTCAGATATTTGAACATGTTCCGGAACCCGGAAACGGTCAGGCGGGAAGTGCAGCGGAAACGGCTGGAAAAGTTGGTGAAACTGAAGCCAGACGAAAAACTGGAGCCGGAATACCCGGACATCAACTACCAGGCGAATTGGCTTAAGAAACCATTGTTTGAGCACCAAAGGCTAATGAAGGAAAACAGTGGGGAGGGAGTGTGGGCGGCAATGTATTATGACTATGAGAATCCGATGGAACAGCACGAAATGGAGAAATACCAGAGGAAAATGGACGAAAGGAGAGACGAAGAGAGTGCGGAAGAAGCCATTGGAATTTGAAATAAATTAAGATACACGGCAGACAATTGTTTTCGTTTTCTCTTATTTGAAATAAAATTAATTTTTTCTTTTTAAGCGATATGAAAAGCGTCAAACACAAAATAAGAGAATGGGAGTTTAAACGAAGCAATTAATCAGCACACTCCTTGGCCTCGTTCTTTTCGATGCTTCCGAACACTTTCTGGTGGAATGTTTTCTCGGCATAACAGTCCAATTCGAAGAATGCCCTTTCACTTGGTTTGGTTTGGCCATCAGTCAGAGGACGGCGAAGCTTTTCATAGACCAAAAGGCGCCTTAAAAGCATAGCAGTCAAATGGAGCAATTAAGCGATGGCGTTTAGTCACCGGGACGAATCCTTCGCGAGTGTTTGTTCGCAGTTGCACACCAATCGCATGCAATCCATGCGGGGCAAAATACGTTCGGAATATCTGAAAAACACATGGGATTTGTGGGAAATGGACTCGAGAATTACTCGGATCTGCAAACGGGGAACCAAAAGGCCAAACGACCGCCGGGACGTAACAAACGGGCGGACAAATCCATTAGATCCAAAAATACGTTGGACATGGCATATTTCTGCTTCTCCGGGAATCCGACGCCGAAATGGTCAATTTGGTCCTCGTTTCCGACATTTTTCTTTATGGCTGATTTTGTCAGTGATTCGCTTGGATTTCCCTTTTTGTCTTTCTCTGCACTTTCCGTTTGTCCATTTTTGTGCCAATCATTCTCAATTTCAGTCTCTTTCGGCGTTTTCCGTTTATCACTGCCCAATCTTTGCCCTCTTTCCCGAATGCCATAAGGAGCTAAATTAAGAAGGAATAATAGCATAAATTCGCAATTCTAAACTAGTACGGTCGGTGATGATCGCGTCGATTGTGCCAGCGGTGGTCAAATTGTGCCAAAGTTTGGGCTGCGAAGAGTCGGCCAGAACAACGCCCAAAAAGCGACCGTCCCAAAGGCCGTACTGCTCGAAATTGGCTCGAATCGAATGGTCGGCACAGAGCCACTGCTCACCGGCACGAGACGAGCGGCCCTAAACAAAGGGGGAAACCTTCACACAGAAAGACTCGAAAATACCCTCGCTCGCGCGACGTCCCATTTTATCTCAGCGCCAAAAACGGAGGAACCGAAATAAGCGGCGGGGAGGAGCAGTCCACCTGAAAGTTCGATTTTGGCAAGGAATGGACATTTCCTGAGATTGGTTTAGCACGAGTAACAAAACTCATTCATATCCAAAGGAAAATTAAATGCAATATGATAAGAAAATGTGTAAAATTTTCAGAAATTTTGCCCTTTTTTGCTTGAAAAATTTCGCAGTTTTTTCGAAAAAAATTTCGCGAACAGGGGGGTCGGCGGTGCCGATAGGCGCCGCCGGGGAAAATTTGAAAATTTGAGTGCAATTTGTTAACAGATTCTCACCAAAAACTTTGGGGCCCTTTGCGGGCGAAGGAAGAGGAAGGAATATGTTGTTCAAGTTCATCTACTAATTCATCATTTTCATTGGAATCAGATAAATGCTCATCTAAAAGTAAAAATGACAAATAAATTCACGTTTCCGGTTGTTAATTTGATATTTTTCACCAGAATTACCTAATTCACCAGTTTGTCCTTTATTTTGGCAATTTTCATTCGATTGGTTTTTGGCCTGGATGAACGCGAGTTCCGGGTCCATCGTGGAGTTGCCGATGTACCGGCGCTGACTCAGAGAAAAGAGTGTCTTCAGATGTCCTCGCCCCTCTCCCAACCAAAAAAGAGGAAATGTCGCGCCATTGGTAACGCCGGACGGACTTACGAGTCGTACAAAGTAAACTTTGTCCGGCGTTTCCCTCCGTCCGTTCGCCTCGTACATTTCGATCACCGAGAACACATTGCTCGGATGCGCAAGGTCAACTGGCGCGAGAGTCAGAAGCGGAATGGCAGTGTAACGCTGAAGGACAAAGCTTACTGTAGAAGGACACACGAAAAGTACGGTATGATGGAAAAGGGGTTGTCACTCAGTGTTCTTTCCCCTCATTATTTGTCTGTTCACCTCAACAACCGATCGGGCGTAATCGCCGCTGCGCTTCTTTTGATGGGGACGAACGAGCAGAGACCACGACTGATCGGCGAAGTCGAAGCGCTGACAAAAGGCCATTCATTGCGCGGAAACCCAACCCAATGGCCACAGTGAGCCGCCAATTCACCGCAAGCGACGAACTCGGATCGGATGCCAATTTGGCCATCACTTGCTCATGCCCGTCCCCCTCGGCGATCAGTTCGTACGCCGCTTTCACTAACACGGCCCTTTCCAACAGCCGAAAGACGTCAAATTCGTCGTTTTGAAACTCAAACGATTGAATGTGTATCTGCGGACAGAACGAACATATTGACCCAAAAAAGAAATAAATAAATAAAACCCCATCCGAAGGAGAGTTGGGCACCACAGAAATTCCCTTAATCTGACAAATGGCATCGAACTCCGCACGTCTAAAAGTCTGGTGAGCCTGACTAAAATGAAGTAAGAAACGGCGTTTACTGCCCATCGAAAAATAAATTTAAAAAATATTGGTAAATTTTAAAAACAGAAATAAATAAACGTTACTAAAATAGCATTGGTACCCAAACACACAATGTGTAATAAACATTTATTTTAATGTAGAGATAAAATTAAACAATTAAAATGCCATGCCAACCCCGCCCCCCACCCATTAATATCGCTTCCGCACAAAAACGCGGCCGCTCTCCAAGTCGTCTTTGGTGGCCGTGAATGTGCGCGTATCGCCGGGGATGCCACTGAAAATGGAAATTTAAGGACTACCAAGGGAACAAGGGACGGCACCTGCGAAATTCGACGTAACGACCCTCGCTGATCGAGCGAATAGTGGCGGGCATTCGACCGGACGAAGTCAATTCGGAAAAAGCAACGTTTTGCTGACCATAGGCACTCACTCACTTACCAATGTACACATTTTGAAACCGATGAAAACTGCATAAACGGTGGGCTTTTTGGTGATTTTCCCACTGATTTGCTCACGTTTTCCCATCCAAAATGAGTTTGTTCTGCTCCAAAAGCACTCGCCGGTGGTGTCTTCCGCTGGCGCCCGCTGCTTTCTCGCCCCCCTCTTCCTCGGCCATTTCGCCTGCGGTGGAATGGCATGCAATGCCCGACAGTGCCACTCCATCCCCAATCGCTCCGTCTTGACTCAGTCCGCCGCATCCTGCTGACGAACGTTCCACCAAATGGCAATGGTTGGCCGAGTCGCTGCCCAACGAATGGACGTCCTCCGAAATGGCCGATTCCGACAAAAGATAAGGGAGCATCAGCGAAGAAGTGGACGTTCCTCCGATGGTCGGCCCTCCACCGATGGCACCAGGAAAACCACCGACAGCGCCTTCGGTTCTGCCGAAGCCAAGGAATCCGAAAGGGGAGCCGCTTTTCTTCGTCTGAGTACGTCTCTTCGCTGTGCCTGCTGCATCTGTCAGTCCAATGGCACCCAAATGCAGCGCCGACTCGGCACCAACACTCGACGAGGGAATCACGTCGTTCTGTCGACTGAGAAATTTGTGGGATATGTAAGGGAAGCATGCCCAGTAAGGTGGGGGGGGGGTGGGAAGGGATGGGAGATGCACCCCCCTCCAAATGCAATTCATAATTATTTTGGCGCTATTTAATGGCTTCAAATATTTTAAACAACGGATTTCACCAGGGTAAACCTCAAGAAAATGGGCGAATGAAGCACACCTTCTGAGGAATTTTTTGCAGCTAATTGCGGTTGTTATGCCGTGATTGGCACTGAGTGGGTTCGGGTGGTGTTGGCACTGTCCCAATTGCGTGGCACAATTCGCCAGGGATTCCTCGCCATTGCCAAGCGGCGGAATGGCAATGTCCAACGCATTGACTTCACTGTCGAGAGACCGATTCTGTTCATCCAACTCTTTGAAGAACGATTCCTCCAACTCTTTCAGCTTCTGCCCGAGTACAAAATAAAATAGACTATGCTCTACATGATAGACGTGGTTTTAAAGTGATTTGGACACATACAGTTCGATATGTTCCCTTGTTAGCCCACCTTGACATGTTCCTGCTCGAGTTGGGCAACCCCTTCCTCGTACTCCCTGCAAATGATGCCCTTTTCCTCCTAAAGGACTCATTGTCCCACTATTTCCTCCCCGCCCTCTTCTCTCACCGTCTCCACAATTCGAATTTGTTCTAATCGACGATCGAACCATTGTCGCGCATGGGCAATTCCCTCTCGGATTTCGGGATGTTCTCCCTTCTCCAATGAGTGCCTCTCGAATTCCAACGGAAAACGCAAAATTTGTGCAAGACGAAAGGAGAAAAGAAAAGGATTATCATTTGAGGAAGGAAAACCCCAATTAATGTATTACCTGCTAATTATCACAGTGTCTTTTTGCAAATTAAACGCCGACCCATTGCCACGAGCGGACGAAGTCATTCGACAAAACAATGAATAGAGACATTTTTTAAAATATAATCATGAAACCTTTTGGAATTGATCCACGATTTCAAAATGGCAAAGGAATAAATGCACAATTTGATAGTGTTGATGATTTAATAAACAAAACAAAAAAAACAGATAGCGATTGGTATTATATTAAATTGGATGCGCAATGTCATACAGTCCATTTCAAACACCCAATCTCCAGGTGTTTTCAGAGCAATTAATTCAATAACATTCCGATTTAGAATGACCACACTTTCACATGGTTTGCCTCTTTTCTGCTTTCATATATTTTCGTTTTTAATTTTTTTTATTTTCTCCAGGAAAATGCGTGTCCGTCTTATGCTCCACAACCAAATCCGACTGGTGCCTTCTCCCCTTTTTTTTCTTCTCCATTTGCCCCTCTTTTAGATGTTCCCCAATTCGCATTTGCTCGTCGTTGGTTCGACTGGTAACGTTGGCCTTTGTTTCCCAATGCATTCGTTCCTTCTCCGTTTAGTCAATGGTTGTGGTGCTTACAATTCGGACATTGACCTCTGCCTGGGAATTCCGTGTCCAATTGAGCACTTTAACACCTCAAAAGGGTTATCGCTCAATGTCCTTTCAAGAAAAAAGCTCAAAGTTTAAGTTACGCGGGCAAACATTTGCGCAAAGTGAGGCGTGTTTTGAATGCCCTGGACATTGTGCGTCACGTCGAATACATTCCGGCGAAAGTGCCAATTCTGAAGATGAATTTTGCCCACCCGTACTCCACTCTTGAGGCGGACATTAACGTGAACAACTTCGCCGGTTTTTATTTCTTAATTTAATTGTTACTATCGAGACAGGCAAATGAAAAATAATGGGATAATTTTGGGCCAAAAGATATCCTTGTCTATTGGCCTTCGCCCACCGACCGCGTGTCCAAATGCATGTCCTTGCAGGGAATGGAGCAAAAGCGGGCGGAACAGCGAACGCAAGTGTAACCGGCAAAAAGACCACACACAGCGCAAAACTTTCGCGAGGGCACTTTGCTGGGAGATGAAGCGACCTGAAAATGAAAATCATAAAAATATAGAAGATTGTCTCAAGCCAACGGCCATGCGATTTGACGATCGAGAGAAGGGGAGGGGTGACTCTCGGGTCTCGGAACCGAATTTTCATAAAATAGCCCAAATTTTACTCCGAAAATTAGCTTTTTTACTCTTCACGTCATCTTTTTGCTGTGATGTGCTTTTTTCAAAAAACTTTTGGGGAACAGTGGGGGAGGAGGGTTTGTCTAGGCGTCGCCGGGGGAAATTTTGAGATTTTAATGAATTAAAAAATAAGCCATTTTTCGGTTAGTTCCCTCTTTTCCCATTCGCTATGACCCGCCGGATGTTTCAAGATGAGACACCCCTTTAATGTAACCATTAGAAAAAACACACTTCGTAATAGGTGGGCAAAAGGAGTTCTGGGCTGGCCTCTTTCCGCCTCTGTTGAGTTTCTTCCTCGCGCTTTCGCTTAATAAAAATAAACATTTGGATATTGGCTCACTAACCAACATATTTAGGCCATAAGAATGGTCTCGGGTCCATCATTTTTGAAAAAGTCATGAAAAATGCTCCCTCTGACAAAAGATGACATTTGTCAATTAAAAAACCCTTCATCCAAACTTAAACAAAGTCCAAAAATCGCCGAAGTTCTAATTCATGATTTTTTTTAACAATTCGCGCCCCTATTTTGCCTTGGTTTACCTGCGCTTCCTCCAAAAGTTGAGCAAATGTCTTCCTAAATCGCGTCTTTGTCAAAGCGGCCACAATTTTCTTTCCCTTTTTCGCTGAATGATCAAATGATTCCTTTCTCTTCTCCCGACTTCCATTCACTTGCTTGCTCCGCTCCGCTGACTTTTGAGGGTGACGCGATTTTCCGTTTTCGCCTTTTCTTTTCTTTGTCTCCAAAAACCATTTCATCGTCAAATTTTGGTGCCGCTTTGTGCCAAGTGATATTCGCGTGGGGATCCTCTTGGAAATTATCCTGAAAAACGGGAAATGCATCATTTTCCGCCAATAAACGAACTTTCTCAAGTGACTCCAATTGTTGCTGAATGCGCCGTCGTTTAGCCGCTTCATCAAAGCATTTCGTGGGTTGTTGAGAAATGATCCGACCTTTAATGCATTAATTCCCTAAACTAAACAAACTCCTAACACTAATTTACTGGATTGTCGACTTGAACGCTGTTGAAATTTTCCAAAGTTACTTTGCGTTGCCATTTAAATTTACCAATTCTGTGATCTGAATAAAACTGAATTTATTTACCTACATTAAAACAGGGCTCGCAGATCTGAGGATTTATCCTCATTTTGTGGCTTTTTGATAGGTCAATGAGGATTTTTTTTGAAATGATGATCTGACAATCATTTAATTTGAATTTGGGTTTTTAACACAGCGGCCCAATTTTGGGCTCCAAGTACAACTATGCTGGATTTTTCGTCTTAGTGGTCTGTGAGTTAGTCACCAAAAGAGGGGTCCCAGATTATTTTTACTTTCAGCGATTATGCAAATGGTCCGTCCCGCCATTGAACGCATGGACGAACAGGTGAAGAACACCAGGAAGAGTCAGCTGTTCTTGGCCAATCACATCGACCAAACATCAGAAAGTGGGTGAGCAATTAATCATATCAAGTCAAAAGAGAGTCGTGTAAATGAACATTTTTAAAACGTTATGGTGTAATTGTTGAAGCAAAAAATGCTGAACATATTTAGAGTTAAAGAATTTGGTGGATGAACAGCTTTTGCCCTATGATTTGGACGCGTACGTGCGAAAATTGGATGAGAGTCGAAAGCGAATCAACGGAATCGGCCAAAAACTTCAGGTAGAATTCTAATTCTCTAATTGAGGCGATATTTATGTCCCATTTAGATACTCCAAAATCGAATGGGCCAATTACAGCGGGGAATTGCCCGAGAGACATTCAGACAGAAACAATAATTACCTTTTATGAATAAAAGACTAAAAGCATGTGTTATTCCTGCCAGTTTCGTTTACCGTTTTCACAGTCTCGCATCTTTATTTTCTTTTTCCCTATTTTATTTGTTTTTTATTTAATTAAAAATTTTTGCACATTAAGAAATGCACAGAACTTCAATTTATGCGAAACTGCAGGTGAAGTATAGTCGTCGTGCCAAGTTTACCCCGAGGGTTGCTCGCCCGTGGCGTCAGCGGGTCATCGCCTGGGCCGGCCCCGACGCCTTCTCACGCGACCGGTCAGTCCAACGCCTATCTTTGGTGTTTCTTCGATTTGGCAATCCCAAAAAATATCGGAAAAAATATGTTTGGGTTTGGATTTTCAATATTTTTTAAAATATTTTAGCATTTTTCGGCATATCATTGACCCGGATTTAATCGTGGACAATTACGAAAATAAAAAATTATTTTTTTGACACGATGACATTTTTTACAACATGTTCAAAAATTTCAAAAATTTTACACAAAATAAAATCTGTCGAAAATAATCCCCCCTTCTCCATTTTTCCCCCCGTATCTAATAAGCCCCCCGTTTCTGAGGAGGTTGAAAAATAATCCCCCCGGGGGGATAAAAAGAGCAAATACGGTATGTATTATCTTCATTTTTTATGAGTAAATTTTATAGGTAAAAAACATTTACTTCACTCTACAAAACTTTTTTTCCGCCTTAAGATAATTACGTGATTTTAAACTTCGTTTACCGCGTTTTGCCCCTTCCTTCTGAAATTCGCCGTCTCTAATACACATTTATTTGTGCATTTGATGATGACCAACAATTCATCAGCTCCCTATAACTATTCTTACATCTTCAAGTACATTATCATCGGTGATATGGGCGTAGGAAAGTGCGTGTGATCTTAAACTTGTTACTCCAACTTGTCCCATTTTCAGATCATGTCTCCTGCACCAATTCACTGAGAAGAAATGTTTGTTTTAGTCGTTGATATTTGTTTGTAATTTTTTATAAAATGCAATGAGTCCCATTGTTTCATCGCTTCTCCGCCCATTTTCCCTCTAAGTCATGGCCGATTGCCCTCACACAATTGGCGTCGAGTTCGGAACGCGCATTATTGAAGTAAACGGCCAGAAAGTCAAACTGCAAATTTGGTGCGAGTAAACCCCAGCGTACAATGAATGCGAAATTGCATTTCAGGGACACAGCCGGACAGGAAAGATTTCGCGCGGTCACACGTTCGTACTACCGCGGCGCTGCTGGGGCTCTGATGGTTGACTAAATCCAAATGAATGCTTTTTGTAATCATTCAACAACAAATAGGTCTACGACATAACGAGACGGTCCACCTACAACCATTTGAGCAGTTGGCTAAGCGACGCCAAAACTCTGACCAACCCAAATACGGTAAGAGAATGCACAATGGGCAATAAAATAGCCGAAACTCTCACAAATTACCATCCGTTTCTGTTTAGGTTATTTTTCTGATTGGAAATAAGTCCGACATGGACGCGCAGAGAGACGTCACTTACGAAGAGGCGAAAGCATTTGCAGAAGAGAACGGACTCACTTTCTTAGAATGTTCCGCGAAAACGTAAATTTTGATGCGTTAATTTAACAAAGTCTGCTATGGTTTATGGTCCATTGTACCTGTATATGAATTTTTTCGGAAAATCATTTTTCTAAAATACTTTTTAAATCCAAACTATACGGTGAGGAGCTTTACTCATTGGCTCATTAGAGAAAAAATAGAAATTGTAATTTAATAATTCCTGTTTTTATAAGATTAATTTTTGTTGATATTCCTTTATCATATTTAATCGCTAAATTGGTTTTAGAGGCGAAAATGTTGAGGACGCCTTTTTGGAAACGGCGAGACGAATTTACCAAAACATTATGGACGGAAGGTTGCCTCATTTTCCCAGTTTGGAGTATACGGAATATTTCTGTCTTAACAGTTTGGATCTGAATTCTGCTGACAGCGGCGTTCAGTCGAAAGGCGCAGTGACAGGCGGCAGAGGGACGCACCAACCGAACGCGGGGGAGGGGCGCGAGACGAAGAAATGTCTGAGCTGTTGAGGGGGGACGGAGGGGCGGCCACCGAACGACAAACGCACAAAAGAGGGACGGACGCACTTTGGCCTACCAATCCCATTTGGTCAATTTTCATTGGATCAATGCATATTCTTCTTACAAAGACAAAATTTGAAATAAATTAAGATACACGGCAGACAATTGTTTTCGTTTTCTCTTATTTGAAATAAAATTAATTTTTTCTTTTTAAGCGATATGAAAAGCGTCAAACACAAAATAAGAGAATGGGAGTTTAAACGAAGCAATTAATCAGCACACTCCTTGGCCTCGTTCTTTTCGATGCTTCCGAACACTTTCTGGTGGAATGTTTTCTCGGCATAACAGTCCAATTACAGTGACAAGACGTTCGTCGGCAAAATATTCAATGCCCTCATGCACCAGCTGAAAAAATGGGAAACTTTTGAAGAAAATAAATCTGTCCACCCTGCCTACCTCATGCGCCCGAATTATGTAGTTGAGGTTGAGCAGCTCGCAGATCCGGAAGACCACGTCCTCGCCAAAGACGACGCCGGCCCCGCGCGGGCTCGGCTCCACACCGCGGATGTCGAGCATTGGATCGGCCCACAGAAGATCCATCTCCAACGACGGGCTCGGCAGGGTGAGCAGCGGGCGGCGTAATTCGTTGAGCTGCTGCAAGCTGGTGATCCTGTCAGAAATGCCGCCATGCATGCCTGAAATGAAGAGAAAAATTAATTTGAGCAAAATGAAACAACAAGTCGATCTCACACAGAATCCTGTCCCCGATCAGGCCCACGTACGGCATCCAGGCAAAAGTTTGGTTGAACATGTCGAAGAGCCGTCGAGTGTCCGCTTGGTGGTAGCGCTGCTCGATCTCCGAGTAGAAGCCATATCTAAAACAAGGTTGAATTAGTGCCATCCGTTGCCAATTAAACGTTGCTCGACTCACACTCTGTTGATGTTACTGCACTCGTGGTTCCCGCGCAACAGCGTCACACTCTCCGGATATTTGACCTTAAAAAATGAGATTACTGCCCCGTAATTCTTTTGCCTTTCCAAATTCACCTTATAACAGAAGAGGAGCACCACCGTTTCCAGCGATTGGGGGCCTCTGTCCACGTAGTCACCGAGGAAGAGGTATTTTAATGGTCGGCACAGAGCCACTGCTCACCGGCACGAGACGAGTCCGTGAATTGGCCATGGATGTCGCCGCAGACGTTGACGGGCGGTTGAATCCTGACGAGTGTCTGCTGCTGCCGGAAGACGTCCATCGTGGCATCGCAAAGCTGGCGTAGGCGGGGAGGAGCAGTCTGTAAAAAGGGAAGGGAAGAATAATGACGATTTTGAAAAGCAAAAAACAATTACATCAAGGGAATTTGCCCGTAAGTCCAAAGGAAAATTAAATGCAATATGGTAAGAAAATGTGTAAAATTTTCAGAAATTTTGCCCTTTTTTGCTTGAAAAATTTCGCAGTTTTTTCGAAATCCTTAACGTTGAAAAGACCGCCTTATATACTCAATTTTCGGCTTATTATTTTCTATTTTTTCGGTCGCATAAATTTCGTTATAAATAGCAGCAAAAAACAAACTCACAGAGCCATTTTTGCAACTTTGCCATTTCATCCCCTTTCCATGTATGGGGGTAGCAAAACCTACAAGTACCTCTTAAAGAACATGAAAGGGATTGCGTGTTGGTATTCGCGCTAAACCTAATTCTTTGAAATCAATTTCCCGTTTTTTTGCCTGTTCCACAAAAGGGGTCCATGGCGAGGTGCGCCGGGCCGAGTTTTGGCCAAGTTGGCCTGGATGAACGCGAGTTCTTTTACATATAGCCGCTTCACGGGTGAACTGTAGTGAACGCCCCGTGAAAAAAAGGGTCAAATGATATACCGATCGATTCGTCTCAAGGAGCTAAGCATGGAAAAATATGTCTCGAGTTGCGGAAATGCCAAAAAACCGGTTTTTGAACCGGTTCAAAACTCGAAAAATTGAGAGATTTCGCACTCTACCTTTTTTTAAACCATCGAATCCCCACAAATTTGGTATCATTTGAAAGCTCTTGACGAGCTTAATCTAAAAATCAGGAAATGAAGTCGAACCGGTATGTATGTATTTATTGTGTATAGTGTTGCGCATATTCCATATTGTCCATTTAATCATTTATGTATACCTATGTGTTTAGATTGATTGAAATAAATTATTTTTTAACAAGCGTAAAATCAATACGGAAACATTTCATAGAGCAGAGACCACGACTTTATACGAATTCGAAATAAATGCGAATTTTAAAAGACTTATTGACATTTTATTCGAAATCGAGTTTGATCCGGAGTTCAAAATTGGCCTAAATGATGAAACGCCATCGCTTTTTTCCAAGAACGCGGGCTTATGCCCGTCCCCCTCGGCGATCAGTTCGTACGCCGCTTTCACTAACACGGCCCTTTCCAACAGCCGAAAGACGTCAAATTCGTCGTTTTGAAACTCAAACGATTGAATGTGTATCTGCGGACAGAACGAACATATTGACCCAAAAAAGAAATAAATAAATAAAACCCCATCCGAAGGAGAGTTGGGCACCACAGAAATTCTGAAATCTGTACACAGATAATACATAAGTACCAAAAATTTTAAATGCCTTTTTTCATGCCTTTTTCGGGATTTTCGTGCCTTTTTTTCAATTTTGGTGCCTATTTTAGTGCCTTTTTCGCGATTTTTTGGTGCCTTTTTTGCGAGCTCTATTCATTACATTTAACTTTTTTTCCTGACGTTAAATTGCATACCGATAGAGAAAATATACCTATGTGTAATGAGTGTATACAGGCATTTATTAACCTAATTAACATGCAATACTTTTAAGGAATCTCACCCAATATAATTTGTAAACACTTAAAACTATCATTCTCCTGAGTTAGTATGCATTATTTATTGCCATCAAAAGAACAGTACATATTTACAATACACGAAAATTGGTTGTGAGAAAGCAGTAAATGAACAATTGCAAATGGGAATCTGTACATGGACATTAAATTGGAAGTGAGTCATACATATATATGCCAAGGGATCATCAATATATGGACATGGGCGAGAACGAGGGCACAAATGGGAATCTGAGCATCAAATTGCATCGCGTCCTCAATTTGGCGGGAAGAATGTGACGTCGTGGCTCAGGTCCTCCGCGATTGTTAGTGCTGCTCCGGTGTTCATTTGATTGTGGTAGCGCGGCACCGAGAACACAGTGACAAGACGTTCGTCGGCAAAATATTCAATGCCCTCATGCACCAGCTGAAAAAATGGGAAACTTTTGAAGAAAATAAATCTGTCCACCCTGCCTACCTCATGCGCCCGAATTATGTAGTTGAGGTTGAGCAGCTCGCAGATCCGGAAGACCACGTCCTCGCCAAAGACGACGCCGGCCCCGCGCGGGCTCGGCTCCACACCGCGGATGTCGAGCATTGGATCGGCCCACAGAAGATCCATCTCCAACGACGGGCTCGGCAGGGTGAGCAGCGGGCGGCGTAATTCGTTGAGCTGCTGCAAGCTGGTGATCCTGTCAGAAATGCCGCCATGCATGCCTGAAATGAAGAGAAAAATTAATTTGAGCAAAATGAAACAACAAGTCGATCTCACACAGAATCCTGTCCCCGATCAGGCCCACGTACGGCATCCAGGCAAAAGTTTGGTTGAACATGTCGAAGAGCCGTCGAGTGTCCGCTTGGTGGTAGCGCTGCTCGATCTCCGAGTAGAAGCCATATCTAAAACAAGGTTGAATTAGTGCCATCCGTTGCCAATTAAACGTTGCTCGACTCACACTCTGTTGATGTTACTGCACTCGTGGTTCCCGCGCAACAGCGTCACACTCTCCGGATATTTGACCTTAAAAAATGAGATTACTGCCCCGTAATTCTTTTGCCTTATGCCGTGATTCTTATAACAGAAGAGGAGCACCACCGTTTACTGTCCCAAGGGGCCTCTGTAATTCGCCAGGGATTCCTCGCCATTGCCAAGCGGCGGAATGGGCCCAGCGTCGAGAAGATCCGCAGCAGGTCCGTGAATTGGCCATGGATGTCGCCGCAGACGTTGACGGGCGGTTGAATCCTGACGAGTGTCTGCTGCTGCCGGAAGACGTCCATCGTGGCATCGCAAAGCTGGCGTAAGTCGTGCTCCGTCACCTGTAAAAAGGGAAGGGAAGAATAATGACGATTTTGAAAAGCAAAAAACAATTACATCTAAGGGAAATTGCCCGTAAGTGGAGTTTCTGTGATGCCCTTTTCCTCCTAAAGGACTCATTGTCCCACTATTTCCTCCCCGCCCTCTTCTCTCACCGTCTCCACAATTCGAATTTGTTCTAATCCGTTGAAAAGACCGCCTTATATACTCAATTTTCGGCTTATTATTTTCTATTTTTTCGGTCGCATAAATTTCGTTATAAATAGCAGCAAAAAACAAACTCACAGAGCCATTTTTGCAACTTTGCCATTTCATCAGCCCTTCCGTCGCTTCCCTCATCTTCGACACTGCTCATCGACATACGCAATTGCTCAATGTCCCTGCTCAAAAAAACACCGTTGTTCTGCGTAGCCGAATGCGCAATATTCCTGGACATGTTACGACATCAGAAGTCACGCGAATCGCAGGTGCACTTCGCCAGTGTTTCTTCCTTTTTTTTCAATCCTCCAACCTTTTACATATAGCCGCTTCACGGGTGAACTGTAGTGAACGCCCCGTGAAAAAAAGGGTCAAATGATATACCGATCGATTCGTCTCAAGGAGCTAAGCATGGAAAAATATGTCTCGAGTTGCGGAAATGCCAAAAAACCGGTTTTTGAACCGGTTCAAAACTCGAAAAATTGAGAGATTTCGCACTCTACCTTTTTTTAAACCATCGAATCCCCACAAATTTGGTATCATTTGAAAGCTCTTGACGAGCTTAATCTAAAAATCAGGAAATGAAGTCGAACCGGTATGTATGTATTTATTGTGTATAGTGTTGCGCATATTCCATATTGTCCATTTAATCATTTATGTATACCTATGTGTTTAGATTGATTGAAATAAATTATTTTTTAACAAGCGTAAAATCAATACGGAAACATTTCATAACCAAAATTTGGTCTTTTTATACGAATTCGAAATAAATGCGAATTTTAAAAGACTTATTGACATTTTATTCGAAATCGAGTTTGATCCGGAGTTCAAAATTGGCCTAAATGATGAAACGCCATCGCTTTTTTCCAAGAACGCGGGCTTCTTCACGCCAAGCGCACGTGTACAAATGGTCACCCAATGAAATTATAGTTGGGACAAAGTGAATTTTCGTGGAAAAATGGATTTTAATTTTTTTGTTCGAATCCGGGTTCGGGGTTCGAATTGGGTCAAAACAGATGCCAGAATCGGTTTTCCCGACCCCGAAAACATAAAATAAACATTCGCGTTATTAATTTTTTTTTTGAAATCTGTACACAGATAATACATAAGTACCAAAAATTTTAAATGCCTTTTTTCATGCCTTTTTCGGGATTTTCGTGCCTTTTTTTCAATTTTGGTGCCTATTTTAGTGCCTTTTTCGCGATTTTTTGGTGCCTTTTTTTGCGAGCTCTATTCATTACATTTAACTTTTTTTCCTGACGTTAAATTGCATACCGATAGAGAAAATATACCTATGTGTAATGAGTGTATACAGGCATTTATTAACCTAATTAACATGCAATACTTTTAAGGAATCTCACCCAATATAATTTGTAAACACTTAAAACTATCATTCTCCTGAGTTAGTATGCATTATTTATTGCCATCAAAAGAACAGTACATATTTTTTTTTCAAAAAACTTTTGGGGAACAGTGGGGGAGGAGGGTTTGTCTAGGCGTCGCCGGGGGAAATTTTTGAGATTTTAATGAATTAAAAAATAAGCCAATTTTCGGTAAGTTCCCTCTTTTCCCATTCGCTATGACCCGCCGGATGTTTCAAGATGAGACACCCCTTTAATGTAAATGAGGAAAACCATTAGAAAAAACACACTTCGTAATAGGTGGGCAAAAGGAGTTCTGGGCTGGCCTCTTTCCGCCTCTGTTGAGTTTCTTCCTCGCGCTTTCGCTTAATAAAAATAAACATTGGATATTGGGCTCACTAACCAACATATTTAGGCCATAAGAATGGTCTTGGGTCCATCATTTTGAAAAAGTCATGAAAAATGCTCCCTCTGACAAAAGATGACATTTGTCAATTAAAAAACCCTTCATCCAAACTTAAAGAAAGTCCAAAATCGCCGAAGTTCTAATTCATGATTTTTTATTTTAACAATTCGCGCCCCTATTTTGATCGGCCCACAGAAGATCCATCTCCAACGACGGGCTCGGCAGGGTGAGCAGCGGGCGGCGTAATTCGTTGAGCTGCTGCAAGCTGGTGATCCTGTCAGAAATGCCGCCATGCATGCCTGAAATGAAGAGAAAAATTAATTTGAGCAAAATGAAACAACAAGTCGATCTCACACAGAATCCTGTCCCCGATCAGGCCCACGTACGGCATCCAGGCAAAAGTTTGGTTGAACATGTCGAAGAGCCGTCGAGTGTCCGCTTGGTGGTAGCGCTGCTCGATCTCCGAGTAGAAGCCATATCTAAAACAAGGTTGAATTAGTGCCATCCGTTGCCAATTAAACGTTGCTCGACTCACACTCTGTTGATGTTACTGCACTCGTGGTTCCCGCGCAACAGCGTCACACTCTCCGGATATTTGACCTTAAAAAATGAGATTACTGCCCCGTAATTCTTTTGCCTTTCCAAATTCACCTTATAACAGAAGAGGAGCACCACCGTTTCCAGCGATTGGGGGCCTCTGTCCACGTAGTCACCGAGGAAGAGGTATTTTTTCTCCGGCGGGGGGCCCAGCGTCGAGAAGATCCGCAGCAGGTCCGTGAATTGGCCATGGATGTCGCCGCAGACGTTGACGGGCGGTTGAATCCTGACGAGTGTCTGCTGCTGCCGGAAGACGTCCATCGTGGCATCGCAAAGCTGGCGTAAGTCGTGCTCCGTCACCTGTAAAAAGGGAAGGGAAGAATAATGACGATTTTGAAAAGCAAAAAACAATTACATCTAAGGGAATTTGCCCGTAAGGTCCTCCCTATGTGTGTGTTAATTTCAATTTTCTTCTTTTTAAAGAAGAAGGCAGACAAAATTGCTCATAACGCCAAATAGCGCATTTGGCGTAAATTTTTGCGCGTTAATTCAAAATTTACACTGGTAAAAGCCTTTTTTGTATTGTTTATTTTAATCAGACGTAACTCACTTCATTCCCAACTAAACTGAACAAATTTTGTTACCTAAAAAAAGTTTTTGAAAAGGAGAATCTTTTTCTAAGCGAAAACTAAGCAATCTTCGACACTGCTCATCGACATACGCAATTGCTCAATGTCCCTGCTCAAAAAAACACCGTTGTTCTGCGTAGCCGAATGCGCAATATTCCTGGACATGTTACGACATCAGAAGTCACGCGAATCGCAGTTTGTACCGTATCAACAAAAATTCTTTTTTTTCAATCCTCCAACCTTTTACATATAGCCGCTTCACGGGTGAACTGTAGTGAACGCCCCGTGAAAAAAAGGGTCAAATGATATACCGATCGATTCGTCTCAAGGAGCTAAGCATGGAAAAATATGTCTCGAGTTGCGGAAATGCCAAAAAACCGGTTTTTGAACCGGTTCAAAACTCGAAAAATTGAGAGATTTCGCACTCTACCTTTTTTTAAACCATCGAATCCCCACAAATTTGGTATCATTTGAAAGCTCTTGACGAGCTTAATCTAAAAATCAGGAAATGAAGTCGAACCGGTATGTATGTATTTATTGTGTATAGTGTTGCGCATATTCCATATTGTCCATTTAATCATTTATGTATACCTATGTGTTTAGATTGATTGAAATAAATTATTTTTTAACAAGCGTAAAATCAATACGGAAACATTTCATAACCAAAATTTGGTCTTTTTATACGAATTCGAAATAAATGCGAATTTTAAAAGACTTATTGACATTTTATTCGAAATCGAGTTTGATCCGGAGTTCAAAATTGGCCTAAATGATGAAACGCCATCGCTTTTTTCCAAGAACGCGGGCTTCTTCACGCCAAGCGCACGTGTACAAATGGTCACCCAATGAAATTATAGTTGGGACAAAGTGAATTTTCGTGGAAAAATGGATTTTAATTTTTTTGTTCGAATCCGGGTTCGGGGTTCGAATTGGGTCAAAACAGATGCCAGAATCGGTTTTCCCGACCCCGAAAACCTATAAAACAAGTTTATTTAAAAAAAAATTTTTTTTTGAAATCTGTACACAGATAATACATAAGTACCAAAAATTTTAAATGCCTTTTTTCATGCCTTTTTCGGGATTTTCGTGCCTTTTTTTCAATTTTGGTGCCTATTTTAGTGCCTTTTTCGCGATTTTTTGGTGCCTTTTTTTGCGAGCTCTATTCATTACATTTAACTTTTTTTCCTGACGTTAAATTGCATACCGATAGAGAAAATATACCTATGTGTAATGAGTGTATACAGGCATTTATTAACCTAATTAACATGCAATACTTTTAAGGAATCTCACCCAATATAATTTGTAAACACTTAAAACTATCATTCTCCTGAGTTAGTATGCATTATTTATTGCCATCAAAAGAACAGTACATATTTACAATACACGAAAATTGGTTGTGAGAAAGCAGTAAATGAACAATTGCAAATGGGAATCTGTACATGGACATTAAATTGGAAGTGAGTCATACATATATATGCCAAGGGATCATCAATATATGGACATGGGCGAGAACGAGGGCACAAATGGGAATCTGAGCATCAAATTGCATCGCGTCCTCAATTTGGCGGGAAGAATGTGACGTCGTGGCTCAGGTCCTCCGCGATTGTTAGTGCTGCTCCGGTGTTCATCCAAAACTCTGACCAACCCAAATACGGTAAGAGAATGCACAATGGGCCAATAAAATAGCCGAAACTCTCACAAATTACCATCCGTTTCTGTTTAGGTTATTTTTCTGATTGGAAATAAGTCCGACATGGACGCGCAGAGAGACGTCACTTACGAAGAGGCGAAAGCATTTGCAGAAGAGAACGGACTCACTTTCTTAGAATGTTCCGCGAAAACGTAAATTTTGATGCGTTACGCGGATGTCGAGCATTGGATCGGCCCACAGAAGATCCATCTCCAACGACGGGCTCGGCAGGGTGAGCAGCGGGCGGCGTAATTCGTTGAGCTGCTGCAAGCTGGTGATCCTGTCAGAAATGCCGCCATGCATGCCTGAAATGAAGAGAAAAATTAATTTGAGCAAAATGAAACAACAAGTCGATCTCACACAGAATCCTGTCCCCGATCAGGCCCACGTACGGCATCCAGGCAAAAGTTTGGTTGAACATGTCGAAGAGCCGTCGAGTGTCCGCTTGGTGGTAGCGCTGCTCGATCTCCGAGTAGAAGCCATATCTAAAACAAGGTTGAATTAGTGCCATCCGTTGCCAATTAAACGTTGCTCGACTCACACTCTGTTGATGTTACTGCACTCGTGGTTCCCGCGCAACAGCGTCACACTCTCCGGATATTTGACCTTAAAAAATGAGATTACTGCCCCGTAATTCTTTTGCCTTTCCAAATTCACCTTATAACAGAAGAGGAGCACCACCGTTTCCAGCGATTGGGGGCCTCTGTCCACGTAGTCACCGAGGAAGAGGTATTTTTTCTCCGGCGGGGGGCCCAGCGTCGAGAAGATCCGCAGCAGGTCCGTGAATTGGCCATGGATGTCGCCGCAGACGTTGACGGGCGGTTGAATCCTGACGAGTGTCTGCTGCTGCCGGAAGACGTCCATCGTGGCATCGCAAAGCTGGCGTAAGTCGTGCTCCGTCACCTGTAAAAAGGGAAGGGAAGAATAATGACGATTTTGAAAAGCAAAAAACAATTACATCTAAGGGAAATTGCCCGTAAGTGGAGTTTCTGACTCTGTAGATAAGGCCGTCCACTTGAAGGCTGAAGGGCACTGCCATCGCGCGTTGCTAGCAGCCGTCCGTCCGTTATGAAATGTGTCCTTAACGTTGAAAAGACCGCCTTATATACTCAATTTTCGGCTTATTATTTTCTATTTTTTCGGTCGCATAAATTTCGTTATAAATAGCAGCAAAAAACAAACTCACAGAGCCATTTTTGCAACTTTGCCATTTCATCAGCCCTTCCGTCGCTTCCCTCATCTTCGACACTGCTCATCGACATACGCAATTGCTCAATGTCCCTGCTCAAAAAAACACCGTTGTTCTGCGTAGCCGAATGCGCAATATTCCTGGACATGTTACGACATCAGAAGTCACGCGAATCGCAGTCGATCTCACACAGAATCCTGTCCTTTTTTTTCACCACGTAAACCATCCAGGCAAAAGTTTGGTTGAACATGTCGAAGAGCCGTCGAGTGTCCGCTTGGTGGTCAAATGATATACCGATCGATTCGTCTCAAGGAGCTAAGCATGGAAAAATATGTCTCGAGTTGCGGAAATGCCAAAAAACCGGTTTTTGAACCGGTTCAAAACTCGAAAAATTGAGAGATTTCGCACTCTACCTTTTTTTAAACCATCGAATCCCCACAAATTTGGTATCATTTGAAAGCTCTTGACGAGCTTAATCTAAAAATCAGGAAATGAAGTCGAACCGGTATGTATGTATTTATTGTGTATAGTGTTGCGCATATTCCATATTGTCCATTTAATCATTTATGTATACCTATGTGTTTAGATTGATTGAAATAAATTATTTTTTAACAAGCGTAAAATCAATACGGAAACATTTCATAACCAAAATTTGGTCTTTTTATACGAATTCGAAATAAATGCGAATTTTAAAAGACTTATTGACATTTTATTCGAAATCGAGTTTGATCCGGAGTTCAAAATTGGCCTAAATGATGAAACGCCATCGCTTTTTTCCAAGAACGCGGGCTTCTTCACGCCAAGCGCACGTGTACAAATGGTCACCCAATGAAATTATAGTTGGGACAAAGTGAATTTTCGTGGAAAAATGGATTTTAATTTTTTTGTTCGAATCCGGGTTCGGGGTTCGAATTGGGTCAAAACAGATGCCAGAATCGGTTTTCCCGACCCCGAAAACCTATAAAACAAGTTTATTTAAAAAAAAATTTTTTTTTGAAATCTGTACACAGATAATACATAAGTACCAAAAATTTTAAATGCCTTTTTTCATGCCTTTTTCGGGATTTTCGTGCCTTTTTTTCAATTTTGGTGCCTATTTTAGTGCCTTTTTCGCGATTTTTTGGTGCCTTTTTTTGCGAGCTCTATTCATTACATTTAACTTTTTTTCCTGACGTTAAATTGCATACCGATAGAGAAAATATACCTATGTGTAATGAGTGTATACAGGCATTTATTAACCTAATTAACATGCAATACTTTTAAGGAATCTCACCCAATATAATTTGTAAACACTTAAAACTATCATTCTCCTGAGTTAGTATGCATTATTTATTGCCATCAAAAGAACAGTACATATTTACAATACACGAAAATTGGTTGTGAGAAAGCAGTAAATGAACAATTGCAAATGGGAATCTGTACATGGACATTAAATTGGAAGTGAGTCATACATATATATGCCAAGGGATCATCAATATATGGACATGGGCGAGAACGAGGGCACAAATGGGAATCTGAGCATCAAATTGCATCGCGTCCTCAATTTGGCGGGAAGAATGTGACGTCGTGGCTCAGGTCCTCCGCGATTGTTAGTGCTGCTCCGGTGTTCATTTGATTGTGGTAGCGCGGCACCGAGAACACAGTGACAAGACGTTCGTCGGCAAAATATTCAATGCCCTCATGCACAAGCTGAAAAAATGGGAAACTTTTGAAGAAAATAAATCTGTCCACCCTGCCTACCTCATGCGCCCGAATTATGTAGTTGAGGTTGAGCAGCTCGCAGATCCGGAAGACCACGTCCTCGCCAAAAACGACGCCGGCCCCGCGCGGGATCGGCTCCACACCGCGGATGTCGAGCATTGGATCGGCCCACAGAAGATCCATCTCCAACGACGGGCTCGGCAGGGTGAGCAGCGGGCGGCGTAATTCGTTGAGCTGCTGCAAGCTGGTGATCCTGTCAGAAATGCCGCCATGCATGCCTGAAATGAAGAGAAAAATTAATTTGAGCAAAATGAAACAACAAGTCGATCTCACACAGAATCCTGTCCCCGATCAGGCCCACGTACGGCATCCAGGCAAAAGTTTGGTTGAACATGTCGAAGAGCCGTCGAGTGTCCGCTTGGTGGTAGCGCTTTTTTGGTGCCTTTTTTGCGAGCTCTATTCATTACATTTAACTTTTTTTCCTGACGTTAAATTGCATACCGATAGAGAAAATATACCTATGTGTAATGAGTGTATACAGGCATTTATTAACCTAATTAACATGCAATACTTTTAAGGAATCTCACCCAATATAATTTGTAAACACTTAAAACTATCATTCTCCTGAGTTAGTATGCATTATTTATTGCCATCAAAAGAACAGTACATATTTACAATACACGAAAATTGGTTGTGAGAAAGCAGTAAATGAACAATTGCAAATGGGAATCTGTACATGGACATTAAATTGGGTCAGTGAATTGGCCATGGATGTCGCCGGATCATCAATATATGGACATGGGCGAGAACGAGGGCACAAATGGGAATCTGAGCATCAAATTGCATCGCGTCCTCAATTTGGCGGGAAGAATGTGACGCTGTAAAAAGGGAAGGGCGCGATTGTTAGTGCTGCTCCGGTGTTCATTTGATTGTGGTAGCGCGGCACCGAGAACACAGTGACAAGACGTTCGTCGGCAAAATATTCAATGCCCTCATGCACAAGCTGAAAAAATGGGAAACTTTTGAAGAAAATAAATCTGTCCACCCTGCCTACCTCATGCGCCCGAATTATGTAGTTGAGGTTGAGCAGCTCGCAGATCCGGAAGACCACGTCCTCGCCAAAAACGACGCCGGCCCCGCGCGGGCTCGGCTCCACACCGCGGATGTCGAGCATTGGATCGGCCCACAGAAGATCCATTCCGTCGCTTCCCTCATCTTCGACACTGCTCATCGACATACGCAATTGCTCAATGTCCCTGCTCAAAAAAACACCGTTGTTCTGCGTAGCCGAATGCGCAATATTCCTGGACATGTTACGACATCAGAAGTCACGCGAATCGCAGGTGCACTTCGCCAGTGTTTCTTCCTTTTTTTTCAATCCTCCAACCTTTTACATATAGCCGCTTCACGGGTGAACTGTAGTGAACGCCCCGTGAAAAAAGGGTCAAATGATATACCGATCGATTCGTCTCAAGGAGCTAAGTGTTTGGTGAATGCAGCGTAAGCTCCGTAACGGCTCATCGACGGAAGCTGTCCGCGCCCAGAAGTCGGTTGGACGGCGGAAGAGCCAACAACGGAAACTGGAGAGGGCATGGTAGAAGCAACAGGATGACGGTCTAAGCCATGTCCTGAGACGCCGTGTCCTCGGCCCCCTCGGGGCCCAAGCATTGGTGAAAGTTCTCTGAGTTGCTGTTGTTGCATACCCCTGCTGTAGCCGCGTCCGTGTTCTAAACAACAAAAGTTGATGGTAAATATTAGCTGCTGTTAGCGTCACCCGTCTTCTGTTGGAGATTAGATCCACGTCCACGGCCAGCGATTTGCGAATGTTCTAATAAGAGGCATAAAATGTAATTTGTAAAAAAATTTGGGTAATAGTAAGGGCTCTACTTCAGTTTATGCGTCCAATCGTTTTTTATGCGTCCAATCTCATTTTATGCGTCCAATCACGTTTTATGCGTCCAATCAAAGTTTTATGCGTCCAATCATTTTTTATGCATCCAATAACATTTACCATGTGAAAATTATTATCCCTTGCCAGTTTTTGTAAAAAAAATCTCTCTTTTACACTACACGGGATAATTGCGTCTCATTTCTTCCAAAATATGCTGATATATTTTGGAATTTCCGTGAAATCGTCTGAACATATACTGATACAAATATGTCGCCAACATATCCTCATTTGAGCCACGCAAATGGCGAAGAGATGTCTTCAGAGACCCCCACGTAGCCTCAATGCCTTGGGTATGCACTTTTCTGTCATGAGGGTCGACAAAGTGAATCAGGACAAACTCCGCAACAATGCCATGGATTTGCTCGTTTGTAGCCGTATTTGTCGATGATATAGCCGTCCCATTTCATTGATAAGGCCGAAACAGTGACAGCCGAAAATAAAGCTAATAGCAACATTCCAATTTTTTGTCGAAAAAGTGGTGGTTGTCTGTGTTATTGCCGAAAATTGGAGAGAAAAAGTGGCGGCGGCCGTCTCGTGACTCAATGCCGACTAATGGAAAAAGGCAGCGGCTGCCCATAAAAAGTGTGGCAAACTTTTTGACTCATGAAAGCATAAAACCATTATTTTGGCAAAAAAACATAATTTGATACATAAAAAATGATTGGACGCATAAAATGAGATTGGACGCATAAAACTTTGATTGGACGCACAAAACTTTGATTGGACGCATAAAAAGCGATTGGACGCATAAAAGTCGATTGGACGCATAAAAAACGATTGGACGCATAAACTGAAGTAGAGCCATAGTAAGGCTGGTCCCCCCCTTTTTAGAAATTTTTTTTAATGTTTTCAAAAGTTATTAAAACATGTTTACAAGGCTTTTCGGGGTCGCTAATGAAAAATCGAAAATTTTGAATTTTTGTTCGAATTTGGGTCCGGGATTCGGAACAGGCCGAAATGGATGCCGGATTCGTAATCAGCGACCCCGAAAAGCTTTGAAAACATATTTTCATGACTTTTGAAAACTTAAAAAATATTTTCGAAAAAAGGGGGAACCAGCCTTATTATTACCAAAATTTGTACTAAACTTTCACCTTTCACGTCCTGTTGGTGAAAAGAATACATCCCACGTCCACGACCATCATATTCAGAAGTTTGAGAATGGTCTAAAAATTTAAAAACACTAAAAATACGTAGGTCGAAACCTCCACTCGATAAAGACACACGTCCTCGTCCTCGGTTAGTACTCATTGGTGAGATATCGTGAGTAGAGACCGGACGGGCCCGGGGGCCCGGCGGGCTTTTGCCGGGCCCGTTTATTTTTGGAAAAAAACGGGCCCGGCCAATTGTCGAAGCCCGAGCCCGGGCCCGGTCATTTTGACCGGGCTAAAACGGGCTTAAATTTCACCAGCGAAACTGCCCAAAATTTGAAAAATAATTATTATTTTTGGCGAAATGTCTTTAATTCAAATTTTCAAAATAGAACTTTGTATTTTTGAAAATTTGGGGCAATTTCAACTGTTAAAAAGACCCCAAACCCATACATAATTGAGTAACATTTTCATAACTATTTCATCAAAAAGATTTCCAAAATTTATGAAACAATTAACAAATTTTCTTAATAAATTTCATTAAAAGTCAAGATTTTTCCTCAGCGTCGCCTTGTACAAAAATATTATTTTTTTCTCAAAAATTTAGCTCAAAATTTCAAAATTTGGTCATTTTTTGGTGTAAATCTGCTAACAAATCACACACAAATTTTCAAAAATTTTCCCCGGCGGTGCCTATCGGCACCGCCGTACCCCCTTGTACCTCAAATTTTTTTTCAAAAAAATGCGCCATTAAAAAAGTTTTTGAAAAGCAAAATAGGTCGATTTACATGGCTTGATATAATTCTAAGCTAAAATAAAAAAGTAATTTTTTTAAAAGTTTGTTAATCAAAATTCTAAAAATTTTGAAAAAAGCCCGGGCCCGGCGGGCGCCCGGCCAAAATTTTGGACCGGGCCCGGGACGCCCGGTAAAACGGGCTTTTTTTGACCGGGCGGCCCGGGCCCGGCTAATTGTCGTAGCCCGGGCCCGGTCCCGGCATTTTCAAAATTCCGGTCTCTAATCGTGAGTATAAAATAAAAACATGCTGTTTTGCTTGTTGGTATTTTTTTTAGACCGGATTCGGTGATCCTGTCAGAAATGCCGCCATGCATGCCTGAAATGAAGAGAAAAATTAATTTGAGCAAAATGAAACAACAAGTCGATCTCACACAGAATCCTGTCCCCGATCAGGCCCACGTACGGCATCCAGGCAAAAGTTTGGTTGAACATGTCGAAGAGCCGTCGAGTGTCCGCTTGGTGGTAGCGCTGCTCGATCTCCGAGTAGAAGCCATATCTAAAACAAGGTTGAATTAGTGCCATCCGTTGCCAATTAAACGTTGCTCGACTCACACTCTGTTGATGTTACTGCACTCGTGGTTCCCGCGCAACAGCGTCACACTCTCCGGATATTTGACCTTAAAAAATGAGATTACTGCCCCGTAATTCTTTTGCCTTTCCAAATTCACCTTATAACAGAAGAGGAGCACCACCGTTTCCAGCGATTGGGGGCCTCTGTCCACGTAGTCACCGAGGAAGAGGTATTTTTTCTCCGGCGGGGGGCCCAGCGTCGAGAAGATCCGCAGCAGGTCCGTGAATTGGCCATGGATGTCGCCGCAGACGTTGACGGGCGGTTGAATCCTGACGAGTGTCTGCTGCTGCCGGAAGACGTCCATCGTGGCATCGCAAAGCTGGCGTAAGTCGTGCTCCGTCACCTGTAAAAAGGGAAGGGAAGAATAATGACGATTTTGAAAACCTTTATTTTAATAAAATTCGGAACCCTTTGCAAAGTAGCGCCGCTTTTCCTAGTTTCCTTGGAGACTCAAAAAAGGATGCGCATAAATGAAAATGCATAGTCAAAATTAAGGGCGGATGAGGAAATATTATTCGATTCCGACGACGAACCGGAATATCTCTCCAAAATGATTGCGTCAACGCTCGAGCAATTCAATTCGCTGGATGATCAGGAATTGGACAGACGAATTCTGAATGCCGGACTGCCAATTGGACTTGGGGAAGAGCAAACGGCGAAAGGGGAGACCAGTCAAGAAGAGATGGAAATACTTTACCAGCAACTGATGGGCGAGGAAAAGAAAAAATTTACTGAATTAGCCGACGGAATATTTCACGACGAATTGTCAAATCAAATGAATTGTTTTGTGAAGAAAAAATAAATGGAATGCAGGCATAAATGCTTACATTTGTTAATTACTCAAAATATTGGTTAAATCAGCAAATCATTGTCAGCACATTTGGACAGAATAATGGCCAACCGTCGGGTCGAAGAACAAAGGCAGACGCTTACAAAGGAGCCCAAAAAAAAGGTGAGCTGAGGTTTATTGCATGTTTTGCAGATAGCATTTTACGAGATGAGCAGGAAATGTAGATTTTGTACAATTTCACAGAACGTCTAATACAAAAATGATTTTTTTTTATCTACCCAATTGTCAATTTTTACTAGTAAATAAAGACATTAGCAAAAAATTCAAAGTGGTTTATTATGTGTTCATGATTTTTACTAAGGTTTTCGAGAGAGACTTTCTGCGAATGGCGACTCTGACCAACGATGTGATGTTTCTCCGTCGCACTTTGGAGGTTTTTGCCTTTCCATGGTGATTATTTGCTTGCGAATTAAGCGCGACGATCTCTCTGAACTGTTGTTGTGTTTGTTTGGGTCATTCACTTGCGAAAAAGCGTTTGAGACGGCCGAACATTTGGAGGCATTCGTCGCGAAACATTGTCCATCCATTCGCATTGAAACGGTCGGATTGGGCGCTGATGTGAAAAAGGTATTGCAAGTCGGAGAAATTAACTTGGACAACTCACAATCAGCCTGGCGCCTTTGCTGACAATTAGTCGTATTAATTGTTATTACTTTAGTTTTTCCATTGGGATCCGGCGGGTGACCAGCCTCAGAAGAATGGGTTGGACAGAATGGCGAATGGGACGGCAATCAACGAAACATTCGAAGAGGAAAATGAAAGCGAAAACTGAACAGCCGACAAGAAAGAAACACAAAATCACGATGATCAAAAACTTCCGATTTTTGATACTGACCTTTTGTAAATTTATTGTTTTTTTTGTTGATTTGAATAAAATTTTCTCATAATTTGCCGATTAATGGCAGGTTTTCGGATTTGATGTCATCATTCTTTGCTGTGGTTTTATTTTCTGTCGCTATGGTTACTAAGCTGAAAGTGGATAGGGTTTTCCCTGTGCTTTCGCCCACGGATCCTTCGTTAATTAACATGCAATACTTTTAAGGAATCTCACCCAATATAATTTGTAAACACTTAAATGACCGATTGTTGCCCAATGAATTGGTTTGAGCCGCGCGTGTTGCGTTCCGCCCGTCCCTTTGTGCCCAGCGGCGGCGAACGGCGGGACGAAGTCGGAAAAACGGGCGATGACCAGGCAGTGGTTCAGATGATGTGCGATTTGGTGTTGGGCGAGATTCAGGCGGAGATCAGCCGAGTGGAGAAGGAAATGGTAAAGAAAAAAGGCCAATTGGGAAAAGGGAAAGTGGGGGAAACGCACTTCCGCAACAGGAACGACGACGACAGGACGAGCGGAGACTGACCAATCAGCCAGACTATTCCTGGTTTGGATTTGGCAACGCCGGGGCACCAGCACCGAGAACACAGTGACAAGACGTTCGTCGGCAAAATATTCAATGCCCTCATTTTAGGCTTATGGACTGGCGACTGCGTGCAAAACGACCCCTCAGCTTCAGAGTGAGTTACCGTATTAACTAACAATGTTTACTGTTGCTTAGGAAAGCTCCGAAGTGGAATTGTTATGTTCAAAAGTCAGAGCCGAGGAATGGCGGCGACTACTCAAAGAATGGCACATAAAAGTTCGCTTTGCGGAAAGTCGGGACGAAGGTGAAAAAGAGGGGGGGGGGGGGGGGCTAAAATTCGCATTTGCTTCATAACAAAGCCAAAGCATTCACTTGCCAGTTTTGGACACATTTCGGGCATTGGTCGACGAAATGGCGAGGGAACGAATGCGAAGAAAATGCGTAGTGCAAAGTGTGGACGAACAGCAACAACTCGGGGAGAACAACGCAGCGAAGGTTTGTTGGAGGGAAGGAAAAAGGGGGGAGGGGACGGACGAAGTGGCCAAAGCACACAGTAAACGGAAGGACTAAATTATGAGGATTGCCCCTGGGATGGATTTCGCCCGGGGAAAGAGTTGAGGATGACAAACACAGAAAACAGCTTGATGTTACTGCACTCGTGGTTCCCGCGCAACAGCGTCACACTCTCCGGATATTTGACCTTAAAAAATGAGATTACTGCCCCGTAATCTCCCCGACGGAGGGGACGTCTGACGGACAAAGAGGGAATTGCGCGCAGACTGACGGCGATGAGACGGGCGGTGGAAGGGGCGCAGGAGGAAGAGGTATTTTTTCTCCGGCGGGGGGCCCAGCGTCGAGAAGATCCGCAGCAGGTCCGTGAATTGGCCATGGATGTCGCCGCAGACGTTGACGGGCGGTTGAATCCTGACGAGTGTCTGCACACAGTACCCCGACCACTCTTTACATACACAAATTGGCAAATTTCTCCATTCCGTCCCTCAAATACAAAAAATTAAAAGTCATCGTTCATACCTTAACCTTTGAGTGATTAATTCCCATAACATAACACAATAAAAAACATAAATTGGACTAATTCTAAAACAAAGAAATGCATAATTGGCCAGTAAATCAGCTGCCAAATCATTCATTAAATCAAAATAATAATTTAATGTTTTTTTCTTCAAATGACGAAAGAACAATAATGAATTAAAACTAAAACAATCATACAATAAATATATTTATGTGAAACCAAGGAAATATCAGAAGGTTAAAATAAATTTTAATTGTTGTCAAATTGCTACAAATCCATTCGAAGATTCTTCAGCGGATACGACTCGCCAAACGGATGGAAGCTTTTGGCAAATTCGGACTTTTGTTGTTGCAGTTGGTGGTATTTCTTCACCGAATGCACAAGTTCGTCGGTTGTAATGACCTGCCTAACGGGAAGGAAAGGACACATTAGTCGGACACATTGCAATTATTAATAGATTTACCAGAAAAGCAAACAGAAGTGGAAATTGGGGAGAAGGGCGGGGGGGTGTCCTCCGACCCGACGAACAAAAAGCTTTTATGCTTACCCAGGATCGTTAGCAAAAAAAAAGCAAGAAGCCATACGACCTTCGATTTGGAACCACGGCAAAATCACCCAATCAGAAAATGGTATGGACAACACTAACTCATCTCCCATCAATCCTCTCCCTTAAATTTGGAGTGTTTCTACTTACAATTAAAGGAAAAGTGCCCGTAATACCGAGGGGGTCTAGCCCCCCCCCCCACCACTCCAATCTCCAAAACCGATTCTGCCTACTTGCACATGCGCTGGTACGTATCCGTCACGAGGTCGATCAGACTGTTCAGCGTTTGCTGGTGCTGGTCGTCGTTGCCGCAGAATAGCATCTGCGGAGCATGTCCGTCGTCCGGCGCCTCAAAAAGTGCGAAGGAATGCAACGACGGGTCGACGCCGCCTTCTCCGTTCAGCAAATTGGTGCTCAGCGTTGGCTGAAACAGCTCGCGCTTCTCGTCCATCTCGTGGAAGAAGGAACATTGGTCACCCGCCGGACAGAAACGGCTCGGGCCGTAGTAATTGCGACACGGCTTGGTCTTAAAGGCGCCCTGACGACGACGGTGGCGCAAGTACTGACTGTAGAGATGGCCGGGAATGTTCGAGAACTGAAAGAGTTGGCACCAAATGCACCAATCCGACACTTTACCTGACAAACGAACAGTCCGTTGATGCGTTTTCCCAAGCATTTCTCCAAATCGCAAAGTTCGTGCTTAATCATACCAAATGTAATCCCTCCCATTTTTGGTGCCTTTTTCGAAATGCTTTCTTTTACATGCTTTTCCATCAGATGACGCCATTTTTCTTCATCGTCGCAATTGCTTTTTGAAGACAAAGAGGGATTTGGAGAATCCGGCGGGAGGGGCTGCTGATTGTGCGATTGATTGTGAGTGGTGGCAGTGGCGGAGTTAATTTCTTGGACCATAATTGCGAAGATTACACAAATATTTACTAAATTAATTAATTCGAACAAATTAAAAGAACAAATGCAGCTACAAAAAAAAAATGCTAAAACCTAAAAATTGTTTGAATAAAAATTTCAATAATTAGCTGAGCGGAAAATTATTTTTGCATAATATTGAATTAAATATTTTCGCCAATTTGGCATTTTAAAATAAATTTAAATATTTTATTTTTTCATTAATGTACAATATTTCTTTTGTTTTTCGTCTAACCTAGGGTTTCGACCCCGGCAATCATCTAGATTATTGGTCCCGAAAATATATTTTTTTAATTTTTTCCTGAAAATTCTTACAGCACGTCTCTAGGGGTGTTTTGAGGCGCTGCATGATTCCGGCCTCCATTTCTACCAATTTCGAATCCCGAACCCAGATTCGAACATTTTTCGATTTTTTTTCAATTTCAAAAATCATCAAAATTTTTACCCCAAATTCATTTAAGATTTTTTTACAGAAGATTAAAAATTTTTGAAAAAGTCAAGTACCTGATAAAAAGTCATAGACAAAATCAATGATTTTTCAAAATCTGAGTTCAGATTCGTGATCAGCGTATTTTTCTACTCAGAAAAAATGCTTTTTATAATTTTACTATTTTTTCCCATCGGGACCACAATTCTGCACCTTTTTATTCTTTTGGACTATTCCTGCCTTTTTGACGTTAAAGGTTCGAGTAACTGCACAAAACCACCAAACACAACTACACTAACACCAAAAATAATTTATCGCTATTTTTAACATTACAGAAAATTTCATTGAGTGATAATTAAGATTTAAGTGAGGGAATGTGCACAAGCTCTTCATCATTGGGGTATTTGATGGCCAATTTCGAAGACAATTGGCGCAATTGTTCTTCAGTGAGAATGGGCAATTCCGAGTGGAAATCACTCCTTCTTAGTTTCGCGGTCGGCTCCCCACTTTCTTCCTTCTCCAAAAGGCGTTCAATCGTTTGCTGACAGTTCGGCATTATTTTTGTGTCTTTTTGCTGGCTAATAATGCCTTCAGATAACTTAAGCATTTCGCTTTGAAGCTTTTTCAGAATAATGGTGTTCGGTTGAAACTCTCCCGTTGCTTTTCCTTCTTGGCATTTTTCATCTGCAGAGGAATGTTTGATTTTTTTCGATTTGTCATTTGCCGTGGCTTTTTGTTCACCTGAAATGCCTTGTAACTTTGTAACGCTGTCCTTGCACTTCCGCGCTTCCTTCAGTTTCATTTGAGCCTCGTAACCGTACAGACGGAGAAGTGACCCCCACGTTGAATTCTGAGGGATGAAAGAACGACGCTAATTAATGCAAGAAAAAATATTTAACTCTTTTTTATTCCAAAATATTTGGAGTTATTTTCAAATTCCAATTCTGTTCAACTCACATTCGGATGCAATTTCTTCAGCATCGCTTGCGCCGCCTTCTGTTTCCCCTCGCGTTTGTTGGTGGACACAACGCGCACTCTTTCGCTGTTGTTTCCGCCAACACTCAACGCAAATTCATGCCTTTGATGGCGGAGACGGCGCGTCGTCAGTTGGATTGTTGTGTTGCCATAAGTTGAGCATCGTTTCAGATACTCCTGAAAAGGCGTTGCATGGCTTCTCCTTTCAAACTTTCAACAATTTACAGTTTCGATTCCCTACTTCGGACACCCACCTGAAGGATAAGGTACGGTGAAGGCTGCCCGGCGCGTGCCGACAGTTCGGGAATTCGCGTGTCCGTTATGCTCAAAAGGTCGAAAATGTGCAGAGGATCTTCCGAAGCCGTCGCATTCTCTTCGCACTTCTCTTTGTTTAATTGAGTATTTTCATTGCTAAATTAAAAGAATTGTCCAAAGATGGTACCTAAATTTGGATAATTCGGCATTACCCTCTGCTGCTCACTATGGCAATGCCTTCCTCATCAAAATCGATTCCTGGCACCAATTTTAGCAGTGCGTTTTTGGCAGCGATCAGTTTGGCATTTTTCTTGCCCGCTCCAAAACCTTCACCAATTGCGATCAGCTGATCGTTTGAGCCATTATCATTTAATTGTAATTGATTTCTGTCGCTTCCTTCATCCAACTGTTTCTTTTGTTCGTTTTGGCGTTGGATAAACGCCAATTTTTGACGCACTAAATCACTTGTCAATTGGTCAAACGAAGATGAAGACGGCCCAGCAGCAGTTGGAGTGCCGGAGCTGACCAATTTAGCAACGCAATGGAAGGGAGTGGCACTGCTCCTTAGATGATCAAACAGTCCGAATTTGAGATAAATGGACGATAAAACTGACCTCGTCTCGTTGAAGAAGTAACGAACCGTACATTTAAGCACCTTTTGAACAAATTCTTAAAATATTCACTACAAAAAGGCAATAAATGAAGGCATGAATTACCATGTAAAATGCTAACTGAAGTTTTGCCCTGGGGGTTTAAGTAAAAAGTCCGTTGGTAGGGTTTTGAGTCGGCTTCCAATGCGGGCACAGTGATTAGTTTAACGGAGGAGGGAAGAGCTGCAAATGCGAAACAATGAAATTGTACGAAACAGACCAACAGAAATTATGGCAGACCCAAAAACATCATCAATTGGACTCACATGGCCGCGCCTCTCTGGTGCTTGCGCCGTTTTGCGTCGATTGATTAAGCGTTCTGCGAGCTTTTTTTTGCTTATAAAAATTGCGAGCTTCGGACCATTTCCGAAAGCGTAAAACGCAAATGTTTTTGAATTTGAAGCAATTCTTGGCGTATTCGTACAATTGATCGGCATTTAATTGCGAATTGTGGAGGTCAACTTCAGTCTAAAATATCCAGACTTCGTTAGTGTTCCTTTTCAATATAAATTACATTATTTCAAATAATTTAATTAAACATTCAAATATTCTTTGGCCTCAGTTTCGCCTTAATAAGGAATTACCTTAACTTTAACACTCGGTGCACTCAATTTGCATAAAATATTGGCATCTCCTTCCACTGTGCGCAAAAAAACAGGGATTTTTCGTTAAGTTATAAGCTTTTACGTTAAAAATTTATGGAATGGAATAACTCACCTTTAGCTTCTTGGTTGTTTTTCTGCTGTTCAGTTTTCTCAAACTCGCTTTGAATTTTTCGCTGAAATAGACAAGGAATGGCAGATTCAGGAACCCTTAAAGGAAAGAGGAAGATTAGTTTCACAAATTAAAATGAACATACGAATGGTTGCGAACGGACCCACGTCCAATAAAATAAGGCCGAGAAAAGGTACAGCAACGCGAGGGTCGGTGCTAAATTTTAAGAACATTGATCAACACACATTAAAAGGGGGGTGGATCGGTAAATTTTTTGCGAAGAGGGGTCGGGCCGCCGATGACCCTTTTTTTTTGCTTTTCAAAACCCGTTTTTTTCGGCGCGTTTTTTCCAAAAAATTTTTTCGGGAACAGGGGGGGGGCCGGCGGTGCCGATAGGCGCCGCCGGGAAAAATGTTTGATCTTTGGGTGTAATTTGTAACAGATTTGCACCAAAAATGGCCAATTTTTGCGATTTTGAGCCAATCTTTTAAGAAGAATAGGAATTTTGGGGTTCGGCGGTGCCGCCAGGCGCCGCCGGGGAAAATTTTTGGAGTTTTTAATGAATTTGTTAAGAAAACTTTCAAAATTTGCGACCCCCCTCGTTGCGAACCCTCTCCCCCACCTCTTTTACACCGGCCCCCCCTTCGCTGCGAACCCCCCCCCCCCTAAAAAATGTATGTTGATCAAATTAAAATTCTCTCGATTTATCAAGTGAAAAATTCTGACCAAAAAAACCGGAAGGCCGCTGGCATGCGTTATCTCCACCCACCCATCCGGAAGAACATCGAAATGATCCATTCCTCGAAACTCGAGCACCCGTTTGAATCTTAAATTTGTTACTTGCATAATAAAGTCAATTTTTCTTATTTAGTTTCTTTCTCCGGTGCTCCTGCTTTTCCCTCATTAATTTTTAAGAGTGCCAAAAATAGGAAGCCCCCCCCCCCTCTTCCCTTCACAACAAGATATATTTTTACTTTTTCGAGATATGATTCGGTCCGGTGCCTTCTCCGCCCGGTTGTTCCATCGATTGTTCCAACATTGAGTCAATTTCATCACATTTAAATTCAGAAGCATAATCCATCGACGCCTCTTCATCAGATGACTCATCATCACTGAAACATTTACTTTTATTAACCATTTTGGCCTTGTTATTTACCTTGTTTTTATTGAACTGCTATAAGAGGAAGGAATATGTTGTTCAAGTTCATCTACTAATTCATCATTTTCATTGGAATCAGATAAATGCTCATCTAAAAGTAAAAATGACAAATAAATTCACGATTCCGGTTGTTAATTTGATATTTTTCACCAGAATTACCTAATTCACCAGTTTGTCCTTTATTTTGGCAATTTTCATTCGATTGGTTTTCGTCATCCGTGTGTTCCTCCTGTCGAAGTTGATCCAACAGATTTTTTCGCATTTCTTCCAATCTCGCCAAATCTTCTTCATCATTTGATGCAAATGAATTTGCATTCATTTTTAGTTTATTAGCCAATAAATAATACCTATTAAACATACACAAAGCTGTTTTAAACCAAGGCCCTCCAAAAAAAATTTACTTTATAAAGTAAATAAAACCACAAGATACACCAAGAAACACTAAAATTTTCAGAAATGCGTTTTTGGTTAAGCCGTAAAAACAAAGGAGATGATGCAGTAAACGATACTGATTTGGAATTGGAATTCTCTAATAAACTTGATGATTTGGAAAATGATAATAAAGCCGAGGGGATCATCGGACACGGTAATAAATGGATAATCACTTGAATAATAAAATGAAAAAAAAATTCCGCAGAAAAAAATACAGCAGAAAGCAGAGGTTTGGAAAATGCACCTCATTCGCAACAACAAATTAATGGGTTTCTGCAAATCTCACAAGAACAGCGATTATTTCATTACATTTTTAGAGAATTGTAAGCTCACATTTATGTAAATTTAATTTGATTTTAAATATTTAAGCGAAGCTGTTGCTAAAAATCCAATCGAAGGAATATATGTCACTCCAGGCGCAGAATCATTGTTAGGTGAACCCTTTAATCAACAACAAAAAAATATTAAAAGTATTTTTTTTAATTACCTATCATAAGGTTTGTTGTCGGATTGTTTCTGAGCAAATTAAAAATTCAGTATGGTTTGGCTTGCTGATTGTTCGTACTGGTATTTTCTATGGTGGCATCTTCCGCTTCATTTTAACGTTGCCTGACAATTTTCCCGATTCCGAATCTCTTCCGGTTTTTATTTTATGTTAATGCTAACACAAAAATTTTTGAAACAGGTCGTCCAGTTTGAAGAACCTCTTTTCCATCCACTTGTAAATTCAAAGACAAATTGTGTTGACCTAAGTCGGTATTTCCCTAGCGGTTGGCAAAGAGACAGGAACCACATTTACCAAGTGATAATCGCAACGCAAGTCTGTTTTTAGGCCGGCGGGGGGGGGGGGGGTCATCCGGCTACCTCTGATCTGTCGTCGACCCATTCACTGGTTAACTTTTTTGTTTAGAGCATTTTCTTCAGCTGCCATTGTGATTCAACGCAAGCAGCCAACCCCGAAGCTGCCATCCTTTTAAAAGAAAATCGCAAAAAATTTGTTCAAATGGCGCATGACACAGTCAGGTGGCGTCGAATGTCAAATTCTGAAAACTGTGCATTAACTTAAGACGGAGTCGCACTCAGGTGTACGCTCAACCCAATTCCGACGACCTTAATGCAATAAGGTTGAAATAGAAAACTTGTCGAAACAAAAACACCAATTTAAAGGTTCACGCCATGGGACAAGGCAAAAATGGAGCCATTTAGACAATATTTGTTGGGCAGAACGGAATTGCCAATGTGTAAAGAGCCCGCCGAAGAAAGTTTTCTGAATTTGCAAAGCAAAAGAACTGGATTTTCATGGGTTGATGGAGAAAAGGCCCGGTTTTTGTCAGACATTTTTTAATATTTGACTTTAATGATAAACCTTTAAAAATATATTTATTTTTTGTTGAAATAAAGTAGTCCCACTGCTTTAGATACGTTTATAATATTCATTTCCTTTTTTTATTTGATTTTCCATTGCTTTAAAACACTGATGTCGTCCAATGAAACGGCAAATGTCGCAAAGAGAGCAAATTCAAGTGTAGATTTTATACAAATAGACGACGAGGAGGAGGAAATTGCACCCGCGCCAAAAGCAGCGATTGTTAGGACGAAGAAAGAACTGCTGGACACAGAGGACAATGAGGAGGACATGGATGTCAGGTACGGCCTACGCCCTTAAGTGAGTCCGTCAATTAGGAAAACGTTTAGTATGCTGCCCTCCACCTCCCTCCCCCAAAAAAAAAAGTTGTGATAGGCACGATATGATCCTTTGTTTCTCAAAACTGCGAAATATAAAAATAAGCTTTTTTTGTTTGTTTCAGAGTGACTTTAAATTCAGGCATATACTATAATTGAACAATCAACATTATGGAGAAATAACCTTTAGAAAATAAATAGTTTTAATTTACCCGCTACCTTTCGCTTGAGTACATTAAATCCAAGTAATGATGTTTAATATCCAGTTTGCCTCCTCCCGAGTGGTTCGACGGCGACGACGATTGGTGCGCATCGCCTCAAAATCAAAAGAATGCTTTGGTTTCCCGTGAAAAAGCCCTCCCATTCGTCCACCGAAAGCGCAGAAGAGAAAACACGGCGAATGCGTTGGCGGAAGGAAAGCCGAAGACGAAGCGGAAAAAGAAGTTGATGACGAAAAAGAAAAGAGTTGTTGAGACACAGCAAAAGGCGGTGGAGGGGGAGGAGGGCACAGCCGCTGGCGAAGTCTCCGACGGCGAGGACCTTGAGACGGCACTGCCTGTTGAGCGGAAAAGTGTCGCGAAAAGAGGGGACGCGGCCGAACGAACGCAAAATGGTGACGAGGGCGGTTGGGCATCCGACAACGATTTGGTCGTTCTGTTTGAGACGGCCCCCACCGCTGTGGTTTCAGCTCACAAAGTGACTTTTAAATGCCGTACTCAATTTTTTTTTTCTTCCTCTTTAGCTCATTGTCAATGGAAGGCAAAACTGTGTAAAACGCGAGCTTTTCAATGGAACTGATGCCACATGGCCCCCCAAAAGAGACACATTGGGGAGGGACATTGGCATGCCAAGCCCAATGGTTGTTTAACCAACTAGAAAGCACGTAAGGAATGCTTGTTTAAGACCAGCAAATACGGAGTCGTCTCGAATGCGGAGAGACGCATTATGAAAGCGATTTCGGGGTGCCGAAATCAATTCCCGAAGGAATTTAACGAATTCAACAAATTAATTTGGACACACCTCACCACCAATCTCCAGGTGTTTTCAGAGCAATTAATTCAATAACATTCCGATTTAGAATGACCACACTTTCACATGGTTTGCCTCTTTTCTGCTTTCATATATTTTCGTTTTTAATTTTTTTTTATTTTCTCCAGGAAAATGCGTGTCCGTCTTATGCTCCACAACCAAATCCGACTGGTGCCTTCTCCCCTTTTTTTTCTTCTCCATTTGCCCCTCTTTTAGATGTTCCCCAATTCGCATTTGCTCGTCGTTGGTTCGACTGGTAACGTTGGCCTTTGTTTCCCAATGCATTCGTTCCTTCTCCGTTTAGTCAATGGTTGTGGTGCTTACAATTCGGACATTGACCTCTGCCTGGGAATTCCGTGTCCAATTGAGCACTTTAACACCTCAAAAGGGTTATCGCTCAATGTCCTTTCAAGAAAAAAGCTCAAAGTTTAAGTTACGCGGGCAAACATTTGCGCAAAGTGAGGCGTGTTTTGAATGCCCTGGACATTGTGCGTCACGTCGAATACATTCCGGCGAAAGTGCCAATTCTGAAGATGAATTTTGCCCACCCGTACTCCACTCTTGAGGCGGACATTAACGTGAACAACTTCGCCGGTTTTTATTTCTTAATTTAATTGTTACTATCGAGACAGGCAAATGAAAAATAATGAATGATTTTCGTTTTTAATTATTAAAATTGCTATAATTTTTTGCTGTTTCCCTTTGGCATTTACTTTTCCTCTCCGTCCCTAATTTTTTATCATTTTCCACAGGTGTTTACAATTCTTTTCTCCTCCATAATTACTCCAGGTACTCAGGGACGTATCCAGGATTTGGGCTTGAAAAGTCAATTCTTAGGGGTGTATTTTTGAAAATTCTTCGCCCGATTCTTAGGGGTGTATTTTTGAAAATTCTTCGCCCGATTCTTTCTTAGGGGTGTATTTTTGAAAAACTTTCGCCCGAACGACCTTTTTTTTTTTTGCTCATACCAGCGACGCTGGGAAAATAGGCAGACAGTCAGACAGTGCACTATTTCCTTCTTTTCTTCCGCATAGCCACGAGAGAAAGGAAGAAATAGTGCACTGTCTGTCTACGGTACTGCAGGTACTATCTTTCCGTAACTTCAGTTGGGGAAGGCTTTTTCCTTTCAGAATCGACGACAGATTCCCTGCCATTTGTTTGCTTGTGAAACATTGGGCGAAAGTCAAAGGGATTAGCGATGCCAGCGGTGGTTACCTCAACAGGTGACTGAATGACTAACGCTTAATTGACAGTTAATTGGTTGCCCTTTTGCTCAGTTACTCGCTGATTTTGATGGTTCTCCATTTTCTTCAGTGCGGCGTCGACCCGCCGGTTCTTCCGAATTTGCAGCAACTTTACCCGGACTTGTTCAGCTTAAGACGCCCATTCACTGACTTGGTCTATTTCGAGGATTTGCCCACTCCTTTGCCGGGTGAAGCAACAAAGTGATTTTCGAAGACAATAAACCTATTGTATGTTTCAGAAATACAGCAAAATGACAGGACTGTGGGCGAATTGCTGATCGCTTTCTTCGACTATTTCAATCGCTTCGATTTCAATCGATTTGCCATTTCCGTACGAAGGGGCTGTGTTTTCCCAAGGTATTGTAAAACAAGTGTCCCCAATTTATTTGAATGCTTTTCACGAAAGGACTGAATTGCCACCAAACACTGAACGGTTCCGTCTGTTCATTGAGGAGCCATTTGATCACCAAAACACGGCCCGATGTGTGACCAACGACGATCAATGGATGATCATTTTGGACACCATTGGCAAGGCAGCGAAGGCCCTTTCGCCAAACTCAAAACAGGCACCAGATTTGCTCAAACTTGGCATCCGAATCAAACCAGATTAATCAGAGGCACCTCTTTTTTGGACTTTTCACAGCTCAACTCGGCCATGTACAAACCCTGTGCAACATTCCTTCGAATAAAATAATTGAAAATGGGACTTTTGAACAAATTTTATTTATAGCGAGGCATGGCCAGAAAGAATTCCCAGGCTTTTGGCCTGGGAATCTGTAGGAGGTGAGCTGTGCCCTTGTCCCTTTATAATCTGATTATTTTACATTTTGCTTTTGTACTTTGCGCTTTCTGTTGAATCCTTTGACGTAATTTCTATATTTTCTGTTTGGTCATTTTGTCTTTACGCACTTTTAAACGTAATATTTGCTTCGCTATATATATATATATACAGGGTTGCCATTCGTCCTTGAATGGCAAGGACGTCCTTGAAATTGGGCCCTCTTTCTTGAAAATAAAAAATGTCCTTGGATGCCAAGGACGTCCTTGAAAATGAACATTTAGAAAAGTTTTAAAAAAATTCAAAGAAATTTGAGAAATCTTTGTAATTTTCAACGATATTTTGATTATATTATGGCATTATGTCATTTAAAAATGTAATTTTTGAGAATTTTTGAAATTTTATGGCATTAAGTCACTATTTTTCTTAAAAAATTAGCCAAAAATCGCAAATTTTGGTCATTTTTGGACAAAAATCTGTAAACAACTCGCATTAAAAATTACAAATTTTTCCGGACCCCCCTATCCTCAAAAAAAGATTATTGGTCCCGAAAATATATTTTTTTAATTTTTTCCTGAAAATTCTTACAGCACGTCTCTAGGGGTGTTTTGAGGCGCTGCATGATTCCGGCCTCCATTTCTACCAATTTCGAATCCCGAACCCAGATTCGAACATTTTTCGATTTTTTTTTCAATTTCAAAAATCATCAAAATTTTTACCCCAAATTCATTTAAGATTTTTTTACAGAAGAAAAAAAAGCGTTTTTAAAGCAGAAAAAAGTCGTCGTAAATGAAGAAAATGATAAGTGAAAACAAAAAAATGTTGGAAAAAAACAATTCCGGTGAAAAATACAAGCCATTTGAATAAATATTAACCATTTTGCATTGCATATAATAAAAATTTTAAATGTCCTTGAATTTCATGAATTTTCCCCACTATGTCCTTGCAAATCGGCATACCCGTCCTTGGAAACGGAGTATGGACGATGGCAACCCTGTATATATATATATATATATATTTTTGTTCTCAAATCAATTTATCTGCATTTCTGATAGGTTTTAGAATTTCCAATGACTTCCGCCGATGGTTCCAATATGAGCGAGGGTTCGTTAGTCGTTTCGTAAATTTTAATTGTTTTTACTTTCAGCGATTATGCAAATGGTCCGTCCCGCCATTGAACGCATGGACGAACAGGTGAAGAACACCAGGAAGAGTCAGCTGTTCTTGGCCAATCACATCGACCAAACATCAGAAAGTGGGTGAGCAATTAATCATATCAAGTCAAAAGAGAGTCGTGTAAATGAACATTTTTAAAACGTTATGGTGTAATTGTTGAAGCAAAAAATGCTGAACATATTTAGAGTTAAAGAATTTGGTGGATGAACAGCTTTTGCCCTATGATTTGGACGCGTACGTGCGAAAATTGGATGAGAGTCGAAAGCGAATCAACGGAATCGGCCAAAAACTTCAGGTAGAATTCTAATTCTCTAATTGAGGCGATATTTATGTCCCATTTAGATACTCCAAAATCGAATGGGCCAATTACAGCGGGGAATTGCCCGAGAGACATTCAGACAGAAACAATAATTACCTTTTATGAATAAAAGACTAAAAGCATGTGTTATTCCTGCCAGTTTCGTTTACCGTTTTCACAGTCTCGCATCTTTATTTTCTTTTTCCCTATTTTATTTGTTTTTTATTTAATTAAAAATTTTTGCACATTAAGAAATGCACAGAACTTCAATTTATGCGAAACTGCAGGTGAAGTATAGTCGTCGTGCCAAGTTTACCCCGAGGGTTGCTCGCCCGTGGCGTCAGCGGGTCATCGCCTGGGCCGGCCCCGACGCCTTCTCACGCGACCGGTCAGTCCAACGCCTATCTTTGGTGTTTCTTCGATTTGGCAATCTGTTTACAGCTTTTATGAACTAGACTCGTGGTACAAAGCACGGATTCAGAGACCCGAACTGCTGCCCAAGTTGCATATCATTGACCCGGATTTAATCGTGGACAATTACGAAAGCAAAATTCAACGTAAGACGAGGGGACGAGAGGGTTACATTCATTTGTATTTTGAAGGACGCAAGGAACGGACCCTTGACATTGGGTTTAGAAAGAATGAGGCGGCGCCTGCCAAAGTGACGGAGGAAGCGATGCAAAAGTTGGAAGAGTTGTCCGCAATGAACCAATGTGAGTGCGTGAATTGAGCTTGTCCGCTTTGCATTCATTGTTCGGCTGTGTCTGTTCAGTGGTCATCGATTTGGACTCCGTCGACTCGTCCGACCAACTGAGTCTTGCGGAACATTTCAACATTTTCGAAGATTTGTTCATGCCGGGCATTTTCTTCCATAATGTTCAGTCCGTTGAAGTGAACTTCGGAGGAAACAACCCACAACAAAAAATGCTGTTTGGTAATACGATTCGCGCCTCGACTGCCGCACATCCTCCGACGGTTACCATCGGAGGACCTCGGACTGAGGCGAAGGCATTTACAACGAGTGCGTTCAAATTTATGAGATTTTAAGTACAAGAACTTTAGACTTTTAATTTAGCGTAAAAAAGCATTCTTTGGGTCTTTTTACATATGCGAGGTTTCTTTAGTGCTTCTGCTGAATTTGGAAGGTCTCGGCCAACAAGAGTTCTCTGAGGGTCACTTTGGATCGACTGATGGACATATGTCGCAAGGAAGCCTTTCTTCAGCACCGTCGTCACAGGATCAACTGCTGGTCAAGCTGGGGAGACATCAGTTGCTCCATTGGATGATTTCGAATATTCCTGATGAATGCGATGGAGTTCAGACGGGGGACGAATTGATGCCGTATTTACCGCCCGTCCCTTTTTACGGCACGTATTCATATAAATTTTCCATTGCTCAATTTTTAATAAATTGCCAATTAAGGTACTGGGTACCATCGCTTCGGTTTTTTGCTTTTTCGACACCGACAGCGCATCGATTTTGCCGAATTCGGCCTCGAAGGGTGCCCCACTACCAAAGCTCTTTTATCAAATCAATTGGTCCTTTTTAAGAAGCGATTCGCTGGTCGCACGTTCATTCAGCACAAATGCTTTTTACAAACAATTCGAGGACAAAATGAGTCCTTCTGCGCTTCGGTTTTGCCAAATAAAATGGGATAAAAGTTGCGACCAAACATTGCATCGATTGGGTGCGGTGAATTGCCAAACCAATGAATTCATTTATTGTACAAATTAATTCCAGGTCTGAAGACACCACGTTATTGGTATGAATGGAATGAGCAAATGGGTCCGGAACAAAAGGAATTCCCAATGAAGCCGATGCCATTTCACCAGTGAGAGGCTACAAACGGACTATTCGAACTACCCCAAACATATTGCTTTCTTTCAGATATTTGAACATGTTCCGGAACCCGGAAACGGTCAGGCGGGAAGTGCAGCGGAAACGGCTGGAAAAGTTGGTGAAACTGAAGCCAGACGAAAAACTGGAGCCGGAATACCCGGACATCAACTACCAGGCGAATTGGCTTAAGAAACCATTGTTTGAGCACCAAAGGCTAATGAAGGAAAACAGTGGGGAGGGAGTGTGGGCGGCAATGTATTATGACTATGAGAATCCGATGGAACAGCACGAAATGGAGAAATACCAGAGGAAAATGGACGAAAGGAGAGACGAAGAGAGTCGGAAGAAGCCATTGGAATTTGAAATAAATTAAGATACACGGCAGACAATTGTTTTCGTTTTCTCTTATTTGAAATAAAATTAATTTTTTCTTTTTAAGCGATATGAAAAGCGTCAAACACAAAATAAGAGAATGGGAGTTTAAACGAAGCAATTAATCAGCACACTCCTTGGCCTCGTTCTTTTCGATGCTTCCGAACACTTTCTGGTGGAATGTTTTCTCGGCATAACAGTCCAATTCGAAGAATGCCCTTTCACTTGGTTTGGTTTGGCCATCAGTCAGAGGACGGCGAAGCTTTTCATAGACCAAAAGGCGCCTTAAAAGCATAGCAGTCAAATGGAGAGCGATGGCGTTTAGTCACCGGGACGAATCCTTCGCGAGTGTTTGTTCGCAGTTGCACACCAATCGCATGCAATCCATGCGGGGCAAAATACGTTCGGAATATCTGAAAAACACATGGGATTTGTGGGAAATGGACTCGAGAATTACTCGGATCTGCAAACGGGGAACCAAAAGGCCAAACGACCGCCGGGACGTAACAAACGGGCGGACAAATCCATTAGATCCAAAAATACGTTGGACATGGCATATTTCTGCTTCTCCGGGAATCCGACGCCGAAATGGTCAATTTGGTCCTCGTTTCCGACATTTTTCTTTATGGCTGATTTTGTCAGTGATTCGCTTGGATTTCCCTTTTTGTCTTTCTCTGCACTTTCCGTTTGTCCATTTTTGTGCAAATCATTCTCAATTTCAGTCTCTTTCGGCGTTTTCCGTTTATCACTGCCCAATCTTTGCCCTCTTTCCCGAATGCCATAAGGAGCTAAATTAAGAAGGAATAATAGCATAAATTCGCAATTCTAAACTAGTACGGTCGGTGATGATCGCGTCGATTGTGCCAGCGGTGGTCAAATTGTGCCAAAGTTTGGGCTGCGAAGAGTCGGCCAGAACAACGCCCAAAAAGCGACCGTCCCAAAGGCCGTACTGCTCGAAATTGGCTCGAATCGAATGGTCGGCACAGAGCCACTGCTCACCGGCACGAGACGAGCGGCCCTAAACAAAGGGGAAACCTTCACACAGAAAGACTCGAAAATACCCTCGCTCGCGCGACGTCCCATTTTATCTCAGCGCCAAAAACGGAGGAACCGAAATAAGCGGCGGGGAGGAGCAGTCCACCTGAAAGTTCGATTTTGGCAAGGAATGGACATTTCCTGAGATTGGTTTAGCACGAGTGACAAAACTCATTCATATCCAAAGGAAAATTAAATGCAATATGGTAAGAAAATGTGTAAAATTTTCAGAAATTTTGCCCTTTTTTGCTTGAAAAATTTCGCAGTTTTTTCGAAAAAAATTTCGCGAACAGGGGGGTCGGCGGTGCCGATAGGCGCCGCCGGGGAAAATTTGAAAATTTGAGTGCAATTTGTTAACAGATTTTCACCAAAAACTTTGGGGCCCTTTGCGGGCGAAGGAGGGGGGGGGGACAACCCCCTTTTCCATGTATGGGGGTAGCAAAACCTACAAGTACCTATTAAAGAACATGAAAGGGATTGCGTGTTGGTATTCGCGCTAAACCTAATTCTTTGAAATCAATTTCCCGTTTTTTTGCCTGTTCCACAAAAGGGGTCCATGGCGAGTGCGCCGGGCCGAGTTTTGGCCAAGTTGGCCTGGATGAACGCGAGTTCCGGGTCCATCGTGGAGTTGCCGATGTACCGGCGCTGACTCAGAGAAAAGAGTGTCTTCAGATGTCCTCGCCCCTCTCCCAACCAAAAAAGAGGAAATGTCGCGCCATTGGTAACGCCGGACGGACTTACGAGTCGTACAAAGTAAACTTTGTCCGGCGTTTCCCTCCGTCCGTTCGCCTCGTACATTTCGATCACCGAGAACACATTGCTCGGATGCGCAAGGTCAACTGGCGCGAGAGTCAGAAGCGGAATGGCAGTGTAACGCTGAAGGACAAAGCTTACTGTAGAAGGACACACGAAAAGTACGGTATGATGGAAAAGGGGTTGTCACTCAGTGTTCTTTCCCCTCATTATTTGTCTGTTCACCTCAACAACCGATCGGGCGTAATCGCCGCTGCGCTTCTTTTGATGGGGACGAACGAGCAGAGACCACGACTGATCGGCGGAGTCGAAGCGCTGACAAAAGGCCATTCATTGCGCGGAAACCCAACCCAATGGCCACAGTGAGCCGCCAATTCACCGCAAGCGACGAACTCGGATCGGATGCCAATTTGGCCATCACTTGCTCATGCCCGTCCCCCTCGGCGATCAGTTCGTACGCCGCTTTCACTAACACGGCCCTTTCCAACAGCCGAAAGACGTCAAATTCGTCGTTTTGAAACTCAAACGATTGAATGTGTATCTGCGGACAGAACGAACATATTGACCCAAAAAGAAATAATTAAATAAAACCCCATCCGAAGGAGAGTTGGGCACCACAGAAATTCCCTTAATCTGACAAATGGCATCGAACTCCGCACGTCTAAAAGTCTGGTGAGCCTGACTAAAATGAAGTAAGAAACGGCGTTTACTGCCCATCGAAAAATAAATTTAAAAAATATTGGTAAATTTTAAAAACAGAAATAAATAAACGTTACTAAAATAGCATTGGTACCCAAACACACAATGTGTAATAAACATTTATTTTAATGTAGAGATAAAATTAAACAATTAAAATGCCATGCCAACCACGCCCCCCCCCCACCCATTAATATCGCTTCCGCACAAAAACGCGGCCGCTCTCCAAGTCGTCTTTGGTGGCCGTGAATGTGCGCGTATCGCCGGGGATGCCACTGAAAATGGAAATTTAAGGACTACCAAGGGAACAAGGGACGGCACCTGCGAAATTCGACGTAACGACCCTCGCTGATCGAGCGAATGGTGGCGGGCATTCGACCGGACGAAGTCAATTCGGAAAAAGCAACGTTTTGCTGACCATAGGCACTCACTCACTTACCAATGTACACATTTTGAAACCGATGAAAACTGCATAAACGGTGGGATTTTTGGTGATTTTCCCACTGATTTGCTCACGTTTTCCCATCCAAAATGAGTTTGTTCTGCTCCAAAAGCACTCGCCGGTGGTGTCTTCCGCTGGCGCCCGCTGCTTTCTCGCCCCCCTCTTCCTCGGCCATTTCGCCTGCGGTGGAATGGCATGCAATGCCCGACAGTGCCACTCCATCCCCAATCGCTCCGTCTTGACTCAGTCCGCCGCACCCTGCTGACGAACGTTCCGCCAAATGGCAATGGTTGGCCGAGTCGCTGCCCAACGAATGGACGTCCTCCGAAATGGCCGATTCCGACAAAAGATAAGGGAGCATCAGCGAAGAAGTGGACGTTCCTCCGATGGTCGGCCCTCCACCGATGGCACCAGCAAAACCACCGACAGCGCCTTCGGTTCTGCCGAAGCCAAGGAATCCGAAAGGGGAGCCGCTTTTCTTCGTCTGAGTACGTCTCTTCGCTGTGCCTGCTGCATCTGTCAGTCCAATGGCACCCAAATGCAGCGCCGACTCGGCACCAACACTCGACAAGGGAATCACGTCGTTCTGTCGACTGAGAAATTTGTGGGATATGTAAGGGAAGCATGCCCAGTAAGGTGGGGGGGGGGGGAAGGGATGGGAGATGCACCCCCCTCCAAATGCAATCCATAATTATTTTGGCGCTATTTAATGGCTTCAAATATTTTAAACAACGGATTTCACCAGGGTAAACCTCAAGAAAATGGGCGAATGAAGCACACCTTCTGAGGAATTTTTTGCCGCTAATTGCGGTTGTTATGCCGTGATTGGCACTGAGTGGGTTCGGGTGGTGTTGGCACTGTCCCAATTGCGTGGCACAATTCGCCAGGGATTCCTCGCCATTGCCAAGCGGCGGAATGGCAATGTCCAACGCATTGACTTCACTGTCGAGAGACCGATTCTGTTCATCCAACTCTTTGAAGAACGATTCCTCCAACTCTTTCAGCTTCTGCCCGAGTACGAAATAAAATAGACTATGCTCTACATGATAGACGTGGTTTTAAAGTGATTTGGACACATACAGTTCGATATGTTCCCTTGTTAGCCCACCTTGACATGTTCCTGCTCGAGTTGGGCAACCCCTTCCTCGTACTCCCTGCAAATGATGCCCTTTTCCTCCTAAAGGACTCATTGTCCCACTATTTCCTCCCCGCCCTCTTCTCTCACCGTCTCCACAATTCGAATTTGTTCTAATCGACGATCGAACCATTGTCGCGCGTGGGCAATTCCCTCTCGGATTTCGGGATGTTCTCCCTTCTCCAATGAGTGCCTTTCGAATTCCAACGGAAAACGCAAAATTTGTGCAAGACGAAAGGAGAAAAGAAAAGGATTATCATTTGAGGAAGGAAAACCCCAATTAATGTATTACCTGCTAATTATCACAGTGTCTTTTTGCAAATTAAACGCCGACCCATTGCCACGAGCGGACGAAGTCATTCGGCAAAACAATGAATAGAGACATTTTTTAAAATATAATCATGAAAACTTTTGGAATTGATCCACGATTTCAAAATGGCAAAGGAATAAATGCACAATTTGATAGTGTTGATGATTTAATAAACAAAACAAAAAAAACAGATAGCGATTGGTATTATATTAAATTGGATGCGCAATGTCATACAGTCCATTTCAAACACCTGAAAATTAAACCCTTTGGACTGAGTGAGATCAATTACAATTCTTTTCTCCTCCATAATTACTCCAGGTACTCAGGGACGTATGGGGGGGGTACGCTTGAAAAGTCAATTCTTAGGGGTGTATTTTTGAAAATTCTTCGCCCGATTCTTAGGGGTGTATTTTTGAAAATTCTTTTTCGCCCGAATTCTTAGGGGTGTATTTTTGAAAAAACTTTCGCCCGAACGACCTTTTTTTTTTTTGCTCATACCAGCGACGCTGGGAAAATAGGCAGACAGTCAGACAGTGCACTATTTCCTTCTTTTCTTCCGCATAGCCACGAGAGAGAAAGAAATAGTGCACTGTCTGTCTACGGTACTGCAGGTACTATCTTTCCGTAACTTCAGTTGGGGAAGGCTTTTTCCTTTCAGAATCGACGACAGATTCCCTGCCATTTGTTTGCTTGTGAAACATTGGGCGAAAGTCAAAGGGATTAGCGATGCCAGCGGTGGTTACCTCCAGGTGACTGGTGACTAACGCTTAATTGACAGTTAATTGGTTGCCCTTTTGCTCAGTTACTCGCTGATTTTGATGGTTCTCCATTTTCTTCAGTGCGGCGTCGACCCGCCGGTTCTTCCGAATTTGCAGCAACTTTACCCGGACTTGTTCAGCTTAAGACGCCCATTCACTGACTTGGTCTATTTCGAGGATTTGCCCACTGAGGGATTCCGGCGTAACCCAAAATATCGTTGTTGTTTTAGCCGATTCCTTGCATTCGGAAGGAAAAACTTTCATTCTTTTCCCTTTTTCTCATAAAATAAACATTCTCGTTATTAATTTGGGATAATTTTGGGCCAAAAGATATCCTTGTCTATTGGCCTTCGCCCACCGACCGCGTGTCCAAATGCATGTCCTTGCAGGGAATGGAGCAAAAGCGGGCGGAACAGCGAACGCAAGTGTAACCGGCAAAAAGACCACACACAGCGCAAAACTTTCGCGAGGGCACTTTGCTGGGAGATGAAGCGACCTGAAAATGAAAATCATAAATATATAGAAGATGTCTCAAGCCAACGGCCATGCGATTTGACGATCGAGAGAAGGGGAGGGGTGACTCTCGGGTCTCGGAACCGAATTTTCATAAAATAGTCCAAATTTTACTCCGAAAATTAGCTTTTTTTACTCTTCACGTCATCTTTTTGCTGTGATGTGCTTTTTTCAAAAAACTTTTGGGGAACAGTGGGGGAGGAGGGTTTGTCTAGGCGTCGCCGGGGGAAATTTTGAGATTTTAATGAATTAAAAAATAAGCCAATTTTCGGTAAGTTCCCTCTTTTCCCATTCGCTATGACCCGCCGGATGTTTCAAGATGAGACACCCCTTTAATGTAAATGAGGAAAACCATTAGAAAAAACACACTTCGTAATAGGTGGGCAAAAGGAGTTCTGGGCTGGCCTCTTTCCGCCTCTGTTGAGTTTCTTCCTCGCGCTTTCGCTTAATAAAAATAAACATTTGGATATTGGGCTCACTAACCAACATATTTAGGCCATAAGAATGGTCTTGGGTCCATCATTTTTGAAAAAGTCATGAAAAATGCTCCCTCTGACAAAAGATGACATTTGTCAATTAAAAAACCCTTCATCCAAACTTAAAGAAAGTCCAAAAATCGCCGAAGTTCTAATTCATGATTTTTTATTTTAACAATTCGCGCCCCTATTTTGCCTTGGTTTACCTGCGCTTCTTCCAAAAGTTGAGCAAATGTCTTCCTAAATCGCGTCTTTGTCAAAGCGGCCACAATTTTCTTTCCCTTTTTCGCTGAATGATCAAATGATTCATTTCTCTTCCCCCGACTTCCATTCACTTGCTTGCTCCGCTCCGCTGACTTTTGAGGGTGACGCAATTTTCCGTTTTCGCCTTTTCTTTTCTTTGTCTCCAAAAACCATTTCATCGTCAAATTTTGGTGCCGCTTTGTGCCAAGTGATATTCGCGTGGGGATCCTCTTGGAAATTATCCTGAAAAACGGGAAATGCATCATTTTCCGCCAATAAACGGACTTTCTCAAGTGACTCCAATTGTTGCTGAATGCGCCGTCGTTTAGCCGCTTCATCAAAGCATTTCGTGGGTTGTTGAGAAATGATCCGACCTTTAATACATTAATTCCCTAAACTAAACAAACTCCTAACACTAATTTACTGGATTGTCGACTTGAACGCTGTTGAAATTTTCCAAAGTTACTTTGCGTTGCCATTTAAATTTACAATTCTGTGATCTGAATAAAACTGAATTTATTTACCTACATTAAAACAGGGCTCGCAGATCTGAGGATTTATCCTCATTTTGTGGCTTTTTGATAGGTCAATGAGGATTTTTTTTGAAATGATGATCTGACAATCATTTAATTTGAATTTGGGTTTTTAACACAGCGGCCCAATTTTGGGCTCCAAGTACAATTATGCTGGATTTTTCGTCTTAGTGGTCTGTGAGTTAGTCACCAAAAGGGGGGTCCCAGGTTCAAGTCCTCCCTATGTTGTGTGTTAATTTCAATTTCTTCTTTTAAAGAAGAAGGCAGACAAAATTGCTCATAACGCCAAATAGCGCATTTGGCGTAAATTTTTGCGCGTTAATTCAAAATTTACACTGGTAAAAGCCTTTTTTGTATTGTTTATTTTAATCAGACGTAACTCACTTCATTCCCAACTAAACTGAACAAATTTGTTACCTAAAAAAAGTTTTTGAAAAGGAGAATCTTTTTCTAAGCGAAAACTAAGCAATTTGATTTTTTAGAAAAAAGTTGTGGGAGTTTCAAATCTTTATTACGTTATAACTCAAGTCTTAAACTGCTGATTTCAACCAAAATGCGGAAAGTAATCATTTTTCTATTGATTCTAAATGTCCAACAGATTTTGTACCGTATCAACAAAAATTAATAGAATTTGCGAATTTCATGATTTTTAATGTGTTAGAGACATGAAAATAGTACGCCAAAAAGAGAGGAAAAAAATGCAAAACTTTTATTATTCCATAACTTTTCAATTCGACATATTTTAATATTAATTGACCTATTAACCGATGCAGAATTTTTTTCTCTATCGATTTGCAAAATTTGGTGTGGATTTAACAAACAGAAAAAAAGTTAAACAGGATGAAGTGAGTGTTGTTTTTACACACATTAAAATAAAGAGATAGTACGCCAAAGTGAGAGAAATTATAAAGAAAAAGAGAAACGACGAGATAGTACTAGGCTTTTCTCTGCACAGTGGGGCGTACCCATAGTGCACTGAGAGCCCAAAATTGGGGGACCAGAGCGTTTGGGCCCCCGTTTTTGGGCCCCCGCGTTTGGGCCCCCGTTTTTGGGCCCCGGGGTCGTTTGGGCCCCAACCCAAAAATAGAAAAATGTGCTTTTTTAAAAATTAAGATTCTAAAAACTAAGCCTGAGGGATCCCTCGCCACTTAGCATAAGTTAGGTTTAATTAACATTCGTTCATTTTTTACAATTTTACTTATTCCAAATCCTATTATTTTTTAATAGTTAACCAATTTGATGTACATTCTGATTTGGACATTTTTCAGAATGGCTAACCCAATTGCAACCAAAAAACAAAAAGTAAAATTTTGGAGTTTCTCCGGGGAATTTCTCGCAACTATCGAATGAACCCGTGAATTTCTGTTAATTTTTCATTTTTTATTGTTAAAATTATTGTTGAATTTATTTTTAAAATGTTTATTTTACATTTTTATGCTGAAATTTAAAAAGTTGTTTTTACTGTGATTTTTCATTTTTCTGTACTTGGGGCCCAAACGACCCTGGGGCCCAAAAACGAGGGCCCAAAAACGGGGGCCCAAACGCGGGGGCCCAAAAACTGGGGCCCAAACGCCCCCGACTCCAAAATTGGGCCGCTGTGTTAATAGAGCATCAAAACGAAAATCTCCCAAACTTTTCATGAAAACCAGTAAATAACCATTTTTCCGAAAATTCACAAAATTAGGAATTTTTTTAATGAAAATCTGCTAAAATCTGGTCAACAATCCTTAATTTTTCCCCAGGCAGCGTCTATCGGACCGCCGACCCTAAAAATTCGGTACTTGTTAATTATCTGTGTGCAGATTTCAAAAAGAATAAACTTGTTTTAGGGTTTTCGGGGTCGGTAAAACCGATTCTGGCATCTGTTTTGACCCAATTCGAACCCCGAACCCGGATTCGAACAAAAAGTCAAAACCCATTTTTTTCACATTTTATACACAAAATCTCTTCACAAATATAATTTCATTGGGTGTCCATTTGTACACGTGCGCTTGGCGTGAAGAAGCCCGCGTTCTTGGAAAAAAGCGATGGCGTCATCCTCAGTGCTTGGAAGATCCCAAATTCGCAACATTATTTAATTGAATAATCTAAAATCAATGAAAATTATGTGTGTGTAAAATGTGAGTTTTCATGAAAAATGGATTTTGACTTTTTGTTCGAATCCGGGTTCGGGGTTCGAATTGGGTCAAAACAGATGCCAGAATCGGTTTTCCCGACCCCGAAAGCCCTAAAACAAGTTTATTCTAAAAAAAGTTTTTTTTTGAGAGCTGGACACAGATACCGTATATGCTCTAATTATAGCCCATGGGGGATTATTTTTCAACCTCCTCAGAAAAGGGGGGATAATTAGAGACTGGGGGATTAATAGAGACTGGGCTATAATTAGAGCATATACGGTAATTATAATGGAAAATTTTTTCGAATTCCCCCCCCCAAACGAAAATTTAAAAATTTTATAGACAATTTTCGTAACAAATAGCACTCAAATTTTCCGTAAAACGGCCAAAATTGGGTCCTTTTTTAGTGAAAAAGTGGAGTTTTTACCCAGCAGAGCGGGAAAAAATTTTTTTTAAGCAGCCGCCGCCGACGACCAAACAATAGAAAAGTCTACAAGTGGAAAATTGTAGGTATTTGCAGATCGTAAACAACTTTTATCAATTTTATTCAGCAAAAAAAAATATGGATAAATTTGCAAAAAAAAAAAAAGTCTTCGGACTAATGACGAATAGTGACATAATTTTGTTAAGAAAAAAAATTTGAGGGATGAATTTTTGAGAAATTTACCAATTTGGCAATAAGTTTTGTGGTTTCTTCAAAAAATAAGTTTAAAAATTTAATAAACACATCCAAGCGGGCTCGAACCCCAGACCCCCGTCTCATATGACCCTTAAGGGCTAGTAATTAAATTTCAAAAAATCGTAAATAACTAAAAACAGGGTTCGCAGATCTGAGGATTTATCCTCATTTTGTGGCTTTTTGATAGGTCAATGAGGATTTTTTTGGAAAGTGAGGATTTTTGTGGCTTTTTGAGAAATTTTGAGGATTTTTGAGGCTTTTGGGGAAAATCCTGAATCTTTTTAATTTTGATAAATTGGCATAATGTTTGGCAATTATTTAATTTGAATTTTGGTTTTTAATAGAGTATCAAATAGAAATCTCACCCAAATTTAGCTAGAAAATTACAATTTTTTTCGAAAATCCACAAAATTATGAATTTTTTTTAATGAAAATCTGCTAAAAATATGGTCAAAATTCTCAATTTTTCCCCCTCCGGCGGTGCCTATCGGCACCGCGGACCCTAAAAATCTTTTTCTTTTTATTCAATTTTACTCAAAATTTGGCCATTTTGTGGACAAATCTGTTAACAAATCACATTAAAAATGCAAAAATTTTCCCGGCGGCGCCTATCGGCACCGCCGGCCCCTCAATTCCCCAAGTTTTTTGGAAAAAGCGCCGCAAAAAAATCAACTTCGATTTTTCATGCTCAGAATCTCACAAAATGCTTATTTCGAACAAAAAAAATTACTCAAATCGATCATGGACAATCAAAAATATAACATTTGAACATTTTATACGTGTTTTGAATAAATTTTGTAAAAATGAGGCTTTTTGACCCAAAATGAGGCTTTTTTGCTTGCCAAATGAGGCTTTTGAAAATTTTCATCTGCGAACCCTGACTAAAAACATGACTTCTCCATACATTCAATAGCTCATTCGAAAGCTCTTTTTGAGCTCTACAACATCTTGTGTGTTTTTTTACGCCCGACTAATTTCTTAAAATTTTGGAAAAAATCTAGTACTTGATAAAAATCATAGATAAAATCAATTATTTTGCAAAATCCGAGCTCAGATTCGTGATCAGCACATTTTTCCAGCCTAGGAAATGTTTTTCTTAAATTTTTAAATAATTTTTCGAAGAAACCACAAAACTGTACTTACCATTGCCCCAATTTTTAAGTTTTTTTTTAAATTTTAGGTCAATCTTAGGAGTGTATTTTTTGAAAATTTTTAGGTCGATTCTTAGGGGTGTATTTTTTGATTTTCTTGAATTTTTGTTGAGAAATTTTCCAAAAAATATCGGAAAAAATATGTTTGGGTTTGGATTTTCAATATTTTTTAAAATATTTTAGCATTTTTCGAATTTTTCATGTAAAATTCCCAAATTCTTTTAAAAAATGCAATAAAAAATTATTTTTTTGACACGATGACATTTTTTGGCGACATGTTCAAAAATTTCAAAAATTTTACACAAAATAAAATCTGTCGAAAATAATCCCCCCTTCTCCATTTTTCCCCCCGTATCTAATAAGCCCCCCGTTTCTGAGGAGGTTGAAAAATAATCCCCCCGGGGGGATAAAAAGAGCAAATGCGGTATGTATTATCTTCATTTTTTATGAGTAAATTTTATAGGTAAAAAACATTTACTTCACTCTGCAAAACTTTTTTTCCGCCTTAAGATAATTACGTGATTTTAAACTTCGTTTACCGCGTTTTGCCCCTTCATTCTGAAATTCGCCGTCTCTAATACACATTTATTTGTGCATTTGATGATGACCAACAATTCATCAGCTCCCTATAACTATTCTTACATCTTCAAGTACATTATCATCGGTGATATGGGCGTAGGAAAGTGCGTGTGATCTTAAACTTGCTACCCAACTTCGTCCCATTTTCAGATCATGTCTCCTGCACCAATTCACTGAGAAGAAATGTTTGTTTTAGTCGTTGATATTTGTTTGTAATTTTTTATAAAATGCAATGAGTCCCTTTGTTTCATCGCTTCTCCGCCCATTTTCCCTCTAAGTCATGGCCGATTGCCCTCACACAATTGGCGTCGAGTTCGGAACGCGCATTATTGAAGTAAACGGCCAGAAAGTCAAACTGCAAATTTGGTGCGAGTAAACCCCAGCGTACAATGAATGCGAAATTGCATTTCAGGGACACAGCCGGACAGGAAAGATTTCGCGCGGTCACACGTTCGTACTACCGCGGCGCTGCTGGGGCTCTGATGGTTGACTAAATCCAAATGAATGCGTTTTGTAATCATTCAACAACAAATAGGTCTACGACATAACGAGACGGTCCACCTACAACCATTTGAGCAGTTGGCTAAGCGACGCCAAAACTCTGACCAACCCAAATACGGTAAGAGAATGAGCAGTGACACAATGGGCCAATAAAATAGCCGAAACTCTCACAAATTACCATCCGTTTCTGTTTAGGTTATTTTTCTGATTGGAAATAAGTCCGACATGGACGCGCAGAGAGACGTCACTTACGAAGAGGCGAAAGCATTTGCAGAAGAGAACGGACTCACTTTCTTAGAATGTTCCGCGAAAACGTAAATTTTGATGCGTTAATTTAACAAAGTCTGCTATGGTTTATGGTCCATTGTACCTGTATATGAATTTTTTCGGAAAATCATTTTTCTAAAATACTTTTTAAATCCAAACTATACGGTGAGGAGATTTACTCATTGGCTCATTAGAGAAAAAATAGAAATTGTAATTTAATAATTCCTGTTTTTATAAGATTAATTTTTGTTGATATTCCGTTATCATATTTAATCGCTAAATTGGTTTTAGAGGCGAAAATGTTGAGGACGCCTTTTTGGAAACGGCGAGACGAATTTACCAAAACATTATGGACGGAAGGTTGCCTCATTTTCCTAGTTTGGAGTATACGGAATATTTCTGTCTTAACAGTTTGGATCTGAATTCTGCTGACAGCGGCGTTCAGTCGAAAGGCGCAGTGACAGGCGGCAGAGGGACGCACCAACCGAACGCGGGGGAAGGGCGCGAGACGAAGAAATGTCTGAGCTGTTGAGGGGGGACGGAGGGGCGGCCACCGAACGACAAACGCACAAAAGAGGGACGGACGCACTTTGGCCTACCAATCCCATTTGGTCAATTTTCATTGGATCAATGCATATTCTTACAAAGACAAAAGTCCACCTGTAATATACCATAAGTGTGCAAAGGGTTCATGGACAACATTTTCGGAAAATGAAAAACACTCAAAGCTTTAAGAAATCGGCAAATTTAATTCAAAAATTGTCCAGTGCCTTTTACACAGCTGGGGACACCCACTCTCATTTTCATGTTCGTTGTGTTACCTTTTTCTAATCATTCTAAATTCAAATATCTTTTTTTTTAAAGTCCAATGGCACCCAAATGCAGCGCCGACTCGGCACCAACACTCGACAAGGGAATCACGTTTTAAATTTTGTACCTAAATTTCTTAATAAATTTATTTAAAAAACCTATGGATTTCCTTGGTGGTGCTTGTCGAATTTCCTAAGAATTTTACCACTAATTAAAGGCCAGAAGATGACCTCTTCAAAGCACACTGACAATCTACATTGTCTAATATTTACATTATTATTAAAGCATTCTAAAAATAAATAAATTTTCCAAAATTATTGCTTCCTTTCGACGGATTGTAAAATGATTTCATTCCGGTCAATTAAGCGGTTAGTGAATTTTCCCGGGGATTTCGTTAATTCGGAATATGTCGCTGTGTTTCTCTCTGAATTTGTCCTTTTGTTGGTGCTTGTTAATTCTGTCCATTCCTTCACAGAATCTTTATTTACTATTTATCAGTTAATTATTGGAATTGTAATTCCTTTTTTCCTTGGCCTAACAAAAGTAAGGAGCATTTGGCCTGGGAGAAAGACACTATTAACTATTAGCACTTATGTTATCGCCTCTATCAATTAATTATCCTAAATCATTTTGTAACGTTTGCATTGTTAAAACAAATGTATTTTATTACTTATCATTGTATTCCTCGTTTATTAACACAAATAGCAAAGCATTCGATTGATAAAAATTGGGCCATCAGATAAATAAAATTTAAATTGATTTAAAAAAATTCATTGAAAAGTTAATTGGAAAAAAAAATTACATAAAATGTTTTTAAAACGGTAATAACTTCTCGACGTTTCTCTATTGGCTCATAATTTGTACAACATTTTCTATTATTCCACTCCCAAATAAGCAATTCGTTATTATGTCCAATATTCGTTCAATTTCGACGCCAAATGCGCCCGCGGCGATTGGGCCTTACAGGTTGGCCAAATGGGGGAGGGGAGGGCGTGGCCTTTGTTGTTTTGTTTGCTCAGTCAAGCCGTGCTCGCCCATAACACATTGTATGTGAGTGGCCAACTTGGGCTTGTGCCGGGGAAGTCCGAATTGGTGGCGGGAGGGGTCGAAAACGAAGCGCGACAGGCGATGACCAATTTGGGTGCCATTCTAAGCGCTGCCGGCACATCATTTGGCAACGGTTGGCACTTTTAGAAGCCAAGAGAAAGGCACACCCGATTCAGTGGTCAAAGTCACCATTTTGCTGGCCAACATCGACGACTTCCAAACGGTCAACGGCGTGTACAAATCCTTTTTCAGCGGGGACACTTTCCCCGCACGGAGCACTTATCAGGTGGCAGCACTGCCGAAGAACGGACGAGTCGAAATCGAAGCGGTGGCAATCATTGAGGACACAAAGCATTAAAAGAAATGAAAGTGACGACGGAAAAAATGCCGAAACCCACACCCGTCATTTTTTAATATTTTTCGCCACACATGCATTTACTTTTTGAACTAGGGGCTCAAAATCAGGGTTCGCAGATGAAAATTTTCAAAAGCCTCATTTGGCAAGCAAAAAAGCCTCATTTTGGGTCAAAAAGCCTCATTTTTACAAAATTTATTCAAAACACGTATAAAATGTTCAAATGTTATATTTTTGATTGTCCATGATCGATTTGAGTAATTTTTTTTGTTCGAAATAAGCATTTTGTGAGATTCTGAGCATGAAAAATCGAAGTTGATTTTTTTGCGGCGCTTTTTCCAAAAAACTTGGGGAATTGAGGGGCCGGCGGTGCCGATAGGCGCCGCCGGGAAAATTTTTGCATTTTTAATGTGATTTGTTAACAGATTTGTCCACAAAATGGCCAAATTTTGAGTAAAATTGAATAAAAAGAAAAAGGATTTTTAGGGTCCGCGGTGCCGATAGGCACCGCCGGAGGGGGAAAAATTGAGAATTTTGACCATATTTTTAGCAGATTTTCATTAAAAAAAATTCATAATTTTGTGGATTTTCGAAAAAAATTGTAATTTTCTAGCTAAATTTGGGTGAGATTTCTATTTGATACTCTATTAAAAACCAAAATTCAAATTAAATAATTGCCAAACATTATGCCAATTTATCAAAATTAAAAAGATTCTGAGGATTTTCCCCAAAAGCCTCAAAAATCCTCAAAATTTCTCAAAAAGCCACAAAAATCCTCACTTTCCAAAAAAATCCTCATTGACCTATCAAAAAGCCACAAAATGAGGATAAATCCTCAGATCTGCGAACCCTGCTCAAAATTGACTCGGTGTGTAAATGGCAAAAAGAGGGAGATGATTAATTAATTGACTGTGTTGTTTCTACAACAGCTTATTTTAATTTATTCAATAAAAGTCCAAAATATGGTGAGACAAAGGCTGTTTATATTTTCAGAAGGATGTGAGTGTCCAGCAGAAAACATGATGAATTTCAGATCTTAAACGTGAAAATCATTATAAAACGTTTTTTACTCCTTTTTTTCTGAAGGTATGCAATGAATTAGATATCGAAATATCGGATGTTTTGCATCGGTTTCATTTAGTTGTAAAAAATTCTACAGGCTTAGCTTTCATTTGATCCCAAAGTTATGGCCTAACAAACTGAGGATCGTCTTTGGTTGGACGCTCTTACGCCTGTTGGGTATTTAATTTTTCGGTTATAAAATGGTGTCAACCGCCGATTAAAAAGACGGCATAATCATTCACCAGCAGGATGAAATCTTTATAAGTATTAGTATCAAAGCTTAGTTCAACAAATAACAAGGTAAATTGTGTTTTAAGCAATTATTTTGGAGGTTTTTGAGAATATGAAACCGCCGCAAAATGATGGTCGATTTCACGGAGAGCACAGAATGGCTGTGGCTTTTTGTTCATTCATTCGTTCCTTAGAAATTAGCACTGTCCTCCCTTTTTGTCAGCTCAGAGAGTGCACGGCACAACGAACACGAGGCCCGACTCGCCACCGCAATAAGTGAGTCCCACGCATTTGCGACTGAACTCGCAAAATGTGAGCGCTTCGAGACGACGACCGGGGCAAACTTCAGGGGCACGCCTCCGACAAATTCGCTCCTAAAAAAAGTAAAACTCAACTGGGAATTGGAACACTTGAGCTGTATTGAATTTTAATTATATTTGAGAATATCCGTTTATCATTCGTAGTACATTTTCCTGGTCCATTAATGCGCAGTCGCCCAGGCGAACTTCTAACCTCCGATAAGTACAACACTCGTCGTGTGAGAAGCAAAAATTCTGTAAAAATATCATTTTCATTTAAACAGTTTACGATAATTGTCGTTTTTTTGTTTGCCTTATTATTGTCTTCGCTTTCTGCAATTGATTTGTCATGCATTATCAAGTGCAAAAGTGTACGGCCCTGCATGAGATTTTCACCATCTGTCAGTTATTTATTGGTCATTAAACATTTTAAAGAAACAAAAAAGTTGAGAGCACCACCTCCCTGCCCATTCGGTGCCATCCTCCCGTTAAGCGAACATGCCATTCGACCATCGGCACCCACAGAGACGCACAGCCCAGACAGCTGACACACACTGACGCATGTGTTCTGGATTTGATGGCTGAAAGGGAAAAAAGGGGTAAAAGTGGGAATTAGAGAGTCATTTTCGACCAATTTGAGAGAGTTGTGGCACAAATTTGGTCCTTTTCAGACTCATCGTCCGGCGAAGAAGTCACCCAAATGTAAGAAGGCGCCTGAAATCGGATAGAAAGGGATGAAGTGCATTGGGTACCGGTAGGAAGGACCTGCTGCGTTATTCCAAAATAGGAAAAAGTGGATGATTCGAAACTGATGAGGCCGGGAAAGATCAACGGTTGCGAGCAGCACTTTGCGCCGCAGGTTTTGTTCAGGTCGCACTCCAAAACAGGATGGGACGAACCAAACTGAAAGGGAATTACACTAAAAACTGATTCCGAGCATTCACTTGGTCAGATTCGGACGGAGGAATGAGGCCGTAAATACGAAAAAGACGACGACGGAAGGAAATGGCAACTTAAAAAGGAAAAATTAAACAAATTGGAATAACAGAAGGAAGAAGAAGCGATGTTTTGGACATTTGCTGACGAATGATTAAAGGAAGATCCATCCTTTTTTGTCCAAAATGATTTTAGCACCATAATACATCGGATGGCAATTGGAAATGCACCAATTCGACGGTAAAAGGCGCTACTATACTTTCAGTTTACATTCAGAATGACGCGCACAGTTCAGAATTTCGATGGCAAATATAAAAAGCCTAATTGTAAGGAATAAAATGACACACTTTTGTCTTTTTCGGTCCAGCAAATGGACTGAGGAGGAGAATTCCAATCGTCGAAATGTAATTTCCACGTGGGGCGAGCAGGGCAAGTTAAATCCCAAATAAACACATGACCTGAAATTGAGAGATTGGTTGACAATTTAAAAGATTATGGACCAATTGGAGAAACAGCGGCAATACGACGACCCCCAGAAAAGGGGCTCCAATTTAAGCATAAGAGCGGAATTGATGGATGGGGGGCGACACCCGAGGAAGGTTCTGAAAAAAGAAAGAATGAACAATTAATTAATGCACATTACCAAGCGTTGTTTTTGTCGCTTCGTCCGTCCTTTCATCCGCTTTGCTCGTTTTTTCTTTTGTGCTTTTATCTCCCTGAAATTGTGTTTATTAATACGACAAAATTTGAGAAAAATTCAAAACGTAAAAATGCTTCAGCGATCCGGAAGTCAACAGTTCAGTTTCAGTTGGCACTTCCTATCATACTCCGAATGGATCATCATTAGCATTGATAATAACAGAACACATAAATTACTAAACAAAAGAGCAGCCAGGGAACCCCGAACCCATGGCAAAGAGAGACATTCGGTGGAAAGAACCACTGAGACATACGGATATGGAACAGCTAATTTGACAAACATTTAAAGTGCTGTCATCGGACATTGGAGGATGGACTAAAGAAAACATTGCATCCGACTCAAAAACGCATGGCAAAGAATTGTTGACATCTCGGCTTTGAGATTTTTCGACGAGACTTTCAATTTCCGATGGAACGCTAAGAGAAAAACTCAAATTAAAATTTGAAAAAATTAGATGTATATTATTTACCTGTAAATGTTTATGCCTCCGCTGTGGGTACCAACCGCTAACAAGCCCAGAGATTCCTTTGTAAATTCGGTAAAACTTTGGCGAGATGTTGAAGGGGTTTCAGAGTGATGCAATCTTTGAATGGCACGCTAAATTTAAGTGTAATTTGATGAAGCTTGAAATAACATTCTGTACGGGTAATGCTCGGAAGGATTCGAATTCGTCGTCAAATATTGGACACCAATTCAGTGAACAAATGTGCTGGGCCTTTGGGACACGCAACAAACACTCAAACCGTGCTATTTCACTATAATGAGCGGAGTGTGGCTTATTGGCATTTTTGTGATTACTTGGGATTCTTCGGATTGGTCGTCCACAGTTGGACAAATGCGTCTTGACTTTCGCTTTCCATCTTTAGCATTTTTTCATCGGCGAAAGTGCCAATGGCAATCAGTTCTCGTCCTTTAATAACATTTAATGCTTTTCAACCGAATATAAATTATTATAATATCCTTCACCAGGGAAGAAAAGCAAAAAAAATGTCCGGGTTCTCCCCAAAGAAATTTATTTTGGTTACGGGCCTGACATGACCCAAAAACCTACTTTTTAAATGACAAAATCTTGATCGATCCCTACCCTTTTATTTTATGTGTTCACCTTTTTTTGTCGCTCGTGGGCAAATTGCCAATGCAGACAAAGGACCACCGCAGAAAAAGGCTTGGGCAATACGTTGATGACATTTTCCCTGCCGGAGAACCAAACGGTCGGGAGTGGGCACTGAACCTGACAAAATCAAATTCGAAAGTGAGGGAAGGCAATCAATTTGCTGACCTGAAATGCCATTCGCATTTTCTCGCTTCATTCGTGGATCCATTGGTGGTGGTAAACTGTTGTAGATGTCAACAACCTAAGAGAAAGCACAACAAAAAATGCGTAATCAGATGTAAAAGACATTTCATTCTGACCTGAGCACTTTCAAATCGTTCCGCAACAGCAGGCGCAACATCCACTTCATAAGTGAAAGTCCGAGCTGTGAATATGGGCAGTCGGGCACTGACTGTGAAAGGGAGTGTCTGGGCACCGGTGGTGGAGTGCACTTCGTTAGCATTGGCTTCCTCGTCGTGCCCTTTCTTCGATCGTTGGTCCGGTGCTTTGTCTGCTTCTTTTCTCCTCTCATTGCGCTTCTTCTCCTCCCCCGTCGACCCATTTGTTACTTGCGGAGTCGTAAATTCCCTCTCCGTTTGATTTTCACTAATTTCTCTACTTTTTGCAATTTGAAAATTGTCCAATGAACTGAAAAATGTTTGGTATTAATTATCAAATCACGATCATTTGTTTTGCCTCTTCGATTTGTTGCCGCTGAATGTTCCTTCCCTGGCGAGTGAGGAAGAAGTGCAGGGACGGTCAGAAGCCCATTGAAAGGAATTACGTTGTGAAGACGGTCGAACGAAATGCGAGGAATTATTGGGTGGGGGAGGAACAGACACAGTGTCAAGAAAATTGGCGGGGAGTTCAAAGTCTGAGGGCTAAAAAACAGTGCCAATTTGGGTGTTATGTTACCTTTGATAGACTCACTTCAACTTTCGGCCTTTTAAAAGTTGGCAAAGAAATTTTGGTGACGTTTTGCTGCGGTGTTTTGTCTATTTTTTTGGGTATTCTGAATGGTTTCGGAGTGACAACGTTTGTCTGTTGTTGGCCCATCTCCAAATAAACATTCAGTGAATTGTTCGTTCGTCGTCCCACGGCGTCGTTTTTCTTTTCGCTAAGCGATCGTTGCGTAATGCTTTCGTCCACGAGGGAATGAAGCCGTTCGTTGAGCGTAATCGCTATAGAGAGGAGTCAAAATTAGCCGGAAAAGATAAAAAAAGACAATTTTTACAGCCAACTAGCTTTTTATTCAGCTTATTGTTAAATTGGGGTTTCCAACAAAAAATTACGTTTTTCGAATTTGGCCAACGGCACTTTGGGCGGACGTCCCCTGGGCTTGCGCGGCTCTGCTGGAGCATCTTCAACAGGTTGTGGGTTTATTCGAGGCCGACCTCGCTTCTTCGGCTCCTTTTCTACAGCTTTTCGTCCAGACGCTAAAACGTGGCCAAATGAAACTAATAATTAGTGAAGATAGATTTTTTTCTCACGCTTTTTAAAAGAAAATCCTTTGAAATCAGCTGGCACCGAACCGCACACTTTCAATTCGACAGAATGAGAGCCCATCCAACGGCTAATGGAACTGAACGGCAGGGACGGTCCCAGGTTTTTGGCTTGGGGGGGGGGGTACCTCCACCCGGGCGACGACACCCGTTTTTTTGTTAACAGATTTTGTCCAAAAAATGACCAAATTTTGTGATTTTGAGCCATTTTAAGCATAGTTTCATCAAAAAATCTGTGGATTTTTTGAAAAAATTAGCGAAATTTCTGTATTTTTTGAAAATTTTTAGGTCGATTCTTAGGGGTGTATTTTTTGATTTTCTTGAATTTTTGTTGAGAAATTTTCCAAAAAATATCGGAAAAAATATGTTTGGGTTTGGATTTTCAATATTTTTTAAAATATTTTAGCATTTTTCGAATTTTTCATGTTCCCTGCTGAACGGGTTGAACTATTTAGTCGGATTCGGCAAAAAAGCATTAGACAATTATTTAGAACTATATCCCCTCCCTATCCTCATTTTCCGACCTTTCGCCGTCCAATTCGCTTTTGTCCACTTTCCTCCACTGCGCTGTTTGGCCCTCACCGATCCATGCCACATTTTTCTGTTCCGGTTTTTCCTCCTCGACAATACGATAAATGGACCGTGCACGCGAATTCTTCACAGCCATAAAATAACGGCTGATTTTTGGCATGTCCAACGAGTAATCTTCAGAAACCAAACAACGTTAAGTGGTAAAAAAGTGCAAATTCCCAACCAACCGACGATTGTCCTGTCTGAGTCATAATGGCGGATCCTCTTGAAATGGAGACGCTCGCTCTCCAATTTCCCCTAAAACATTGCTCAAAAATGAGTAAAAATTTCAACAAATGACAAAATGCCCCGGAGATTCTCCTAGCCGTCTTTAATGAGTTCGCCACTAATCCCTAAAAAACTGCTGTCTCTACCTCATCGGGACACTCGTCCTTTTCAGTCTCACAATCAACAGTCGATGATTCTCCCGGCGAGCCGCTGGCAGAATCCGAAATCTTCTTTTGAAGAGATCTTTTAACCATTACTTGAACGAAAAAATATACATAGCAAAAATGAATCATAAAATAGAACATAAATAAATATACATGTTGCAAAACACTTGGACAATTTATTTTGAGTTAGGTAATGGAAAATTACTCTAAAAACAAATAACAAAATAAAAATGAAAAAAAATTATTTGTAAAATGAGATTGTATCCAAAATCTTAAAAGATTCTTTGCGCATTTGTTCAGATTCAACGGAAGACAACCGAACTGAGTGAAAACGAGGCCACCAACTCAAGGAAGGAAATTTTTTGGGTACTTCCAGTTTTGAAGGCACACCCCATTTTTAAAAAATACAACAAAGTTTCAAATTTTAATTCTATAAGAAAAATAATGTTCGGCGAGTTTTACCAACCCAATAGATTTTTGGTGGCATATGCAGCAGGGTTGTTCCGCGACGAGAAAAATAGCGGGTCGGGATTTGGGTCGCGTCGGTCGAAAAATCATCGGGTCGGGTTTCGGGACGAGAAAAATGTCGGGTTTCGGGTGACCCGGCACAACCCTGATATGCAGAGAAAGCCAAGAAATTTTCATGTTGCAGTGGCTGATCGCACAGCTATTAATATTGAACGCTCTTTGTTGCATTTTTTAAAATGGGGTGTGGCTTCAAAACAGGAAGTACCATTTTTTGATAATTTGCAATACGATGCGAACTCACTTTCTGCGGTTCAACCACAAAGGCAGGAGCAGTGCCTTCATCAGTTCGGCATTATCTCTCAAATAGCATAAATTCGTATGCAAAAAGGCCCAAGCACGAATGTCAGTTCTGTGACGACCAAAGTCGAGAAACTTTCATAAATGAGACAGATAATTAGCAGAGTATTTCCTGAATTCTTTAAGCACCATGAAAAGCGCCTTCAAATTCTGACTAACGACATCGTCAAACACTCCAAAACCGGTCGGGTCAATGGAACGCTGCTCCAAAATGTCGAGCAAAACGGGAGAAGTTGCCAAACTGTCAAGAGAAAGGTCGAAAAGCTAAAGAAATGATTATGAAAGGAGGTAAAAAGGGAAAGAAAAAGGCACCCGTTCAAAGAGTTTGCCGGAAATTCGCTCGAGTCGAAAACGCGAAAGAATGCCGTGGAAATGGACGAGGAGGTGGGGGTATTTTGTAGAAGCATCAAGCATGTAATCGGCCAATTCCTAACCAAAAATGATTGACAAATATAATAAATAAACGAAAAACAACTTCCTCACAGCCAAACCGAACGGCACCCCACACAGCCAATGGGAGAAGGCCGACGGAACTTTTGGGCTCGTCAAAGAGGGTTCTCAAAAAATTGGAGAAAGAGACGGCATACGAACGGAGTTGGTGGGAATGGAATTTCTAAATTTGAAATAAACGCAAAATATACACAAATAAACGGGAGAAACTGACGAGTGGCACTTTCTGGTCGGATGCTAACACTTCTCTCTCAACCTCAAGGCAATAACTTAGAAGCATAATCACCCGATGGCGCTAAAAGTACAAAATGAAAGAGAGCACAAGTAAATGGAGAAAGGTTAATTGAAGTTGGTGTCACTGATTTGGTTTATCCACCGACAAACTTCCGCGTTGTTGTGCAATTGCATCCTGCGGATGTATGAGGTGAGAAAATCACCGCCACTTTCACTACGCCGTGTGACTCGTAAATTGACCAAATGAAAAATGAGTAAATTGGAGAGGAACAGAAGAGAATCGTCCATCCAATGAAGTTCTCTTGGGGTTGGCAATCTCCGAAATGCCGAGCAGATCTGAAAAAGAAATTATGGCTAAAAATTATACTAAAATAAAAATAAAATGTTGCTATGGTCCTGCCGGAAAAGGCCACTCATTGTTGAATGCCAGTTCCAACTTAGCCGAGCAATTGATTTACGGCAGCCATGCAATGCAACAAATACCATTGGAAAGCGTATTTGTAACATTTTAATTGCCGACGAAAGTAAAGGCGACGGGAAGAATGCCAACTGACAGCAATTTAGAACAAACAGAGGGATTTACCACTGGACCAACTGATTGTCAACGGAAATATAATTTTTTCAATTACAATAAATCCATATTTCTCATGCGTTGCCCCCCCCCCCGTTTGTTCGTCCGTCGCTTGGATTTCCCCACCTCAATAAATTCATCGCTAATTTGCTCAATCGAACATTTGGTTTCGAGTGAACATTGGAGAGCAGTCAGAAATATGGCGGAGATGTGTGGCGCCAGGCTATTCCGCAGATAGGAGAGATACGACTTAGCATTGGATTGGGTGGCCATGGTCAATTCGATGTTCGCTAAAGGCGAGTACGCATGAAATTCTCAACTAAAACACGAACAGATATTTTGTGCCACTTCGGCCCAGTTCCTTCGCAGAATTCCTTTATAAAGCGAACGGACAGTCGAGATGATTTGCCAACGGAAAAACGACCCCTCAGAACGGTTGATATTTTCATAGCCATAAACAAAATGGAGTTCCCAAAGACGCTCTCCGTACTTCGACTCCAAAAAATCCATGCGAGCAAAACTAAAATTGCAAGGGAACAGTGGAGTAACTCGCTTTGAACTTTAACAGTCGCTATTAGCCAATACATCTGACAATAAGAATGTGAAAATTGGGAGTAAGCGATTCATTAAATAAGACAGATCTGACCATTGGTGAATGTAAACAACTGAACACCCACAATTGTTCCATGTCGATGGCTCCGCTGAGCCAACGCGTCTGAAAGCCCGGGCCAAGCGACTGGTACAAAGCCGCCATTTTACGGTTGTGTTTCTAAATGTGGCGGAATCGCTGCATTCCTTTGCTATTGATTTTGCAAAATTCCATTGGTTAAATTGTTAATTTTAACACGAACATTCACGTCAATGAAGCGAAGCCTTGACAACGGAGCACCGTGAATTCGCGCTATGAAAAGCATACGCCGAACCCACTGGCAAAAGTGAGAACATTAAATGCTAACAGAAAACAAACGCACATCTGCGCCGAACTTCCCATTCGCATAACGGTCCAAATAAAGTTGCATATAATCGGCGGCACGGTCCAAAACATCCGCCGAGGCTGAAGAGGGAAATAATTATAAAATGTCAATATGAAGAAGAAGGAAAGACCATTGCTTAATTGGAACGTCCTTTGCAGTTTTGCAATGGAGTCTAAGCATTTCGCAACATAACATTTCTGCTGATGGTGGGAAGTCTAAAAGGCACTTAATAAAGGTAATAACACAAACAATCGCTTACGTCCTCTTCCGCTTGAGTGTGTTCGTTTCCCTGCTCTTCTTGGTCAATTTCGTCCTCATTAGTTTCACTCTCCATTGTTTTGGACAACGACGAAGATGAAGAAGACAGCACAACCGAGTCACAATCCATTTCCAAATCCGCGAATCGAATTTGCATTCCTTCTCAAGAAAAGTTTTTAGTTATACGAACGAGACAGAGTGCCAAGCTCAAACACTGAAAAAGAAAATAAATGCTTTTTCACACTTCGTGAGATTTAAATAAATCGTAGCCCTCGTCAAAGTTTAAGTCCTTTATTCACAAGCATGTTATAGTAAATTAAAAAGTAAAATTGCTATTAAAGCGTGTATATAAAAATAAAAGAAACTACTAGTGTATAAAAGATAGGAATTAATTCACACTCTGCCGAGTCATTAAGTCGTTTTCCGAACTGCTTTCTTCCACTGTTCCAATTCTTTGTCCCGCTGTTCGATGTTCATATCTGGACGATACTCAGTTGTTGTTCCCTCCCTTATGCGTTGTTGCAATTTGCACATTGTATCCACGCTTAAAAGTGAAACTTTTGAAATACATTAATTGTTCGACTCAAACATTTTTTTACGTCTCAATTTAGTGAACTTACAAAACAAAACAAAAACGACTAGTCTAAATGCGAAAATTTTAGGTTCTTCGAATTTCAACTTTCGACCAAAAATGCAGGCTTTGTTCAAACACATAAAATAAGGAGAAATGAATAACGGAAACAACGATCTATTGGACGCATACTGTACTTTTTCCATACTTGAAAAGACCAGCACCAATTGCGGCAGCCAACGCGGCACCCCACCCGGTAACTTCGCTCATTTTGGAGCAAACCAAAGGAAATTCTAGGAAATCAGCTTGGATTTGGTTGAACAGCGCATTCTGAGTCATTCCCCCGTCAGCCTTTTATGTTAATTGTTGAAGTTGTGAAAAAAATATGAATAAGACCCGCAGAAAAGACAGCTGCTCTCCAAATTCGGACATGTCCGCTTGAACAGCCTTCAATATTTCCACCGTTTGAAATGCAACTGCCTGAAAAATGTACAGTCGGTATTGAACATCCCGAATTATTTTGGGAGTGCCTTTAATGCGGCGAGGGCAATGTGCGCTTGGGTGGTACTTTGGGTGAGTCCGCAAATGATTCCCCGTGCCGTCGAGTCCCAATGGGGCGTGTAAAGTCCGGTGAAGCAGGGGACTGAACGGACGAAGAAGCATTACCAGAAATGGCGAGGAAATGGCAAATGGGTGCACTACGTTTCCCCCCCGCATCGTTTACCCCCCGAGAAAATTTTTTTTTTAAAATTGCTAACTTAGAAATTTTTCAAGAAAAAAATCTTAGAAAGTTTTTTTACAAGAAAATTCTAAGAAAAAAAAAATTTTGAGAAATTTTTAGCGATTTTTTTGAAATTTTTTTGAAAAATCTTAGTAATTCACCATAAAAATCTCTCAAAAATTTTTTTTTCTTAGAATTTTCTTGTAAAAAAACTTTCTAAGATTTTTTTATCTTGACAAAAAAGTTGAGAGCACCACCTCCCTGCCCATTCGGTGCCATCCTCCCGTTAAGCGAACATGCCATTCGACCATCGGCACCCACAGAGACGCACAGCCCAGACAGCTGACACACACTGACGCATGTGTTCTGGATTTGATGGCTGAAAGGGAAAAAAGGGGTAAAAGTGGGAATTAGAGAGTCATTTAAGACTTACCGAAATAAACGCCCTCAGTGTGGGGAACACTCGCGGCCAATCCCTCAATGTCCGCGGTTTTCTGAACGAAATTAGGGCGTTAGAGATTGACATGAAGAGCCATGTTTCTTTGATTACTTCGAAGAATTTTAAATTGTCCCTCAAAAATCGGACGACGTTTCCCCCGATGGACCCCGACCCTTCGAGGGCGTAGCAAACGGGCGACGCTTGGCCGAACTGAACAGGTTTTGTTCAGGTCGCACTCCAAAACAGGATGGGACGAACCTGGTAAGAGATTGTGGTCAAAAGTCCGTTCTTGGAGATGTACGCCCTTTGTCCTGTGTTGCAAAGCATAAAAGTGCCGGTGCCGTAAGTGTTTTTCGCTTCGCCTGGCTGCAAACAGCCGTGACCAAGCAGAGCACCTTGGGGGTCAGAAATGGTTTAAAGCCAACAAAAGCTTAAAACTTTGCTGATCTCCGAGACAGCCGGCCAAAGGAATGCCTTCCAAAGGTCCTAAAGATTAGCTAATTTGACCAAATATTCCAACACGACCTTTCTGAAGGTACCCGTAAATCTCTGCGGAACTTCGAATTTCCGGCAGAACATTGATCGGAATGTCAAAAAAGGTGCACATTTCTGTAGACCATTTGCGGTTCTGCAAATCCATCAACAAAGTGCGACTCGCGTTGGTCACGTCGGTGGCATGGATCTGTTTGAGAAGGATGGAGAGAAGCATTTTGGGAGATTAGCCATTAATTACCCCAATTAATTTCCACATAAGCCACGAATCGACCGTACCGAACATCAAAGTCCCTAAATTTTCAAATAATTTAAATGCATCAGCAAAATGATCCAAAGTTCTACCATTTTGTAGCGATTTCTTTACTTCTGGCACATTGTTGAGAAGCCAACGAAGTTTGAGGGCACAAAAGTACGGGTGAATTGGCAGGCCGGTCTTCGCTTTGAAATGGTTTTTGTCCCTAAAATTTCCGAATTTATTTCAGTTATTTTCACTGATTCACCGTGTCGACGTCCTCTGAATGTATTCGTCACAAAGCTCATGCGTTCGGCAGTCCAACCAAACGATGGCATTACTCAGATGGCACCCCGTCTCTCGGTCCCAAACGATTGTTGTTTCTGAAGACGGAAACGATCACCAATTTGGCTATTCCTTTAGCTTTGGTCCATTTGATCACATTCTTTCATGCATTTGGCCATGCCATTGGTTTTGATAAGTTTTTCACTCTTTTTGCCATCGGCATATTTCTCGCCTCACCCCTTTGATTGGTTATGCCGATGGCTTTGATTTCTTTCTTCGGGTCAATGCCGCGTCTGTTCAGTTCCTCGCAAGTGCTTTTGATGCATCGGACTGTCGTCTTAAATATTTGCTCGGGACACATCTCCACAAAGCCGGGATTCGGGAATTTCTGCTGCACTTCCAACTGTTGGAAGGTGTCAATTTAGTATTTTAGCAAAAGTATGTGATCGGAAGGTTAAAATATTATTTACTTGGTGGCTGGCGACCAAATTGCCATTTTTGGAATCGAAGATGAGAAAACGACTGCTTGAAGTCCCCTGGTCAATAGCACCCAACATAAATTTCCAATTCGAATAGCTGATAAAAAAAATGGTACTTTTCAGTTTTGTTCCTACACCTCAAAATTTTAAAAAATGTCAACTAACAAATAAGGGCGCGCTGAAATGCATACAACTCTCGCATAAAATTTGACCAATCAACAGTGGAGTCATGACATCAATTCCCTTTCGTAAAACGTGATGGAGATCTGTTCCCGGGCCCACAAATATAGAAAAATTTTGAGGTGTAGGAACAAAACCGAAAAGTACCAAAAAATATATAAAATAACTAGGGTGGAGAAAACCTGTCATTTATGTTAGTTTCCCGAGACGGGGGCCGTAGGAAAGGCGACATGAAGTTTGGGCACCGGGAAGTTTGGGCACCAGGAAGTTTGGGCACCAGAAATTTGGGCACCGGGAAGTTTGGGCACCAGAGGGAGGGATTTCAAAAAAATAAAACAATATAAATATATAAAATGTTATATAAATCATTAAAATTTAGTAAATTTAACAACCCTTGTGCTCAAAAATTTCTATGTTCTTGTGTGTTCACCTTTTTTTGTCGCTCGTGGGCAAATTGCCAATGCAGACAAAGGACCACCGCAGAAAAAGGCTTGGGCAATACGTTGATGACATTTTCCCTGCCGGAGAACCAAACGGTCGGGAGTGGGCACTGAACCTGACAAAATCAAATTCGAAAGTGAGGGAAGGCAATCAATTTGCTGACCTGAAATGCCATTCGCATTTTCTCGCTTCATTCGTGGATCCATTGGTGGTGGTAAACTGTTGTAGATGTCAACAACCTAAGAGAAAGCACAGCTTAATCGAGTGAATATTCGTTAAAAAAACTTTCTATTCGTAACTTGATTAAATTTACTATGCTTTTAAATTAGATGGTTGCAATTTATAGACAATTAAAAATAATTTTATTTTTTAAATCCTAAATTTAGTGCCCAAACTTCCCGGTGCCCAAATTTCTGGTGCCCAAACTTCCTGGTGCCCAAACTTCCCGGTGCCCAAACTTCCGCCCCCCGTAGGAAATGGTTACCTAACCTTTGATCATGGTAAGACGCCAACCCTGCCACGTGGTTGCAGGCGTAACCACCGGCAAAGGTGCAGAATAATTCCCTCTCCGTTTGATTTACTAAAATTTTAAAAAGCATTTTTTCTGGGGTAGAAAAATGCGATGATCACGAATCTGCTCAGATTTTGAAAAATCATTGATTTTGTCTATGCCTTTGTATCAAGTAATTGATTTTTTTTTAATTTTTAATCTTCTGTAAATGTTGTGACTGAGCAGTAGACCATTTAACCAAATGGTCTACTGCTCAGTCACAACAAAAAGGAACCAAGTTTTTTAGCTCTGAACTGAGCACTCAGTCACAAACGAATACCAGAATATGCCTCACCGCTGATTGGGGGTACTAATTGGGTTTGGGTCCCCTTTTTTGGTCTAATTTTTTCTAATTTTTTTTTTGGTTTAAAAACTCCTGAAAACAAGTATTATGGGGTTTTCGGGGTCGCTGATCACGAATACGACATCCATTTTGACCAATTCGAGATTCCGAAACCAAATTCGAACAAAAAGTCGAAAATTCAAAATTTTCGAATTTCGGGTTTTTGGCCGAACAAGGTCTAAATACATTAAAATGAACTTTAATGTCATCAGTGCTTCAATAAAAGATTGTTTAAACCATTTTTAGCCTAAAAATCAAAATTCGAAATTTTTGAATTTTCGACTTTTTGTTCGAATTTGGTTTCGGAATCTCGAATTGGTCGAAATGGATGTCGTATTCGTGATCAGCGACCCCGAAACCCCCATAATACTTGTTTTCAGGAGTTTTTAAACCAAAAAAAAAAATTAGAAAAAATTTGACCAAAAAAGGGGACCTAAACCCAATTAGTACCTGATTGGGATATTGGCTCGACTTTTCAGTGCCGATGATTTTGCGCACCTACTTCCTCCCCTTACTACTTTGGTGCTTATCGGCACTACAATGCTGCCATTTTGGTCTTTTTGCAATGTGAGCCGTGGCGGCCTTGTGGAATTAGGAATAATTAATCCACCGCCAGGAGGAGTCGAACTTGAAGTTCCTTTTTGTTGTGACTGAGTCGTAGACCATTTGGCTAAATGGTCTACGACTCAGTCATAACAGTAAAAAAAATCTTAAATGAATTTGGGGTAAAAAATATGCTGATCACGAATTAAATACTTGACTTCTCAATAGAGAAGAGCGACGACGAGGAGAAGCCCAAGCCGGGAGGAGGCGAAGAAGCGACGACCGCCGGCGAGGAGGAGAAGAAGGCTGGCAGCAAGGGCGACAAGCACAAGAAGAAGGACAAGAAGGGCGAAGGCGCAGCAGCAGCACCAGCGGCGGACAAAAAGGAGGAGAAGCGCAAGGACAAACACAAATCCAAGGAGTCGGGGAAGAGCGACGACAGCAAAGCGGGCAAGAAGGACAAGCACGGGAAGAAGGGCAAGAAGAAGGACACCGCCGATGCAGCCACCGTGGACGAAGCCCTGGGAGAACAGAGCGCAGCGGAGACGAGCCAAGCAGAGCAATAGCCAGGCCGTGATGCGTGCAAATGACTGTGTTCGACGACGACGTCTCGCGACACCCACACATATCCCTTCGATCATTCCCGTCACTTCCGATTGCTGTGTTTTGTCTGTTCCAATGCTTCCTAAATGTTCCCCTTGTGAACAGTGATCCTTCCTTATGTGATCTGAACATATATATATGTTGTATGCCCATTAATATATTATGCTTCGCTTGTTCGATATTTGTGAAATCTCGTTCATATTCATCGTCGTTGTATACATATACACACCGTTTCAAAAAACGAGATGTGTACCAATAAATAGAGAGTGCCAGAGAAAAACATTATCTTTTTTTCTCTAATTTTTTGTCTCCTTTTGGCGTACTATCTAATATTTTCATTATTAGGAAAACCAACATTCACTTCGTGATGTTTAACTTTTTTTCTGCATGTTAAATCTATACCAAATTTTGCATATCGATAGAGAAAAGAATTCTGCATCTTTCTATAATGAATTTAATTTTGTCTATGGTCAAACTCAAAAGTTACAAGTTTGGAACACCCATATCTTTTTTCTGATTCATCAAATTGCTTAGAATTTGCTTAGAAAAAGCTTCTCCTCATCAAGAGCTTTCGAATGATATCAAGATGGACCAATTTGGTTGGTAAAAACCTCCAAAAATAATTTTAAAAAATCGTCATTTTTTTAATATTTTGGACAAAATAAATAAAAATATTCATGTTGCACAACGGACTCGAACCTCCGCCCTTTGTCCCTTACAAAAACCACTTCGCCACACATGCAAATCTTTTTGCAACTGAGAGGCCAAAATTGAAACGTGATGAGACATTTGCGCCGCGCCATTTGCGCCGCACAGCAAAAGTCGACACTTGCGCCGCTCCATTTGCGCCGCGACATTTGCGCCGCCCAGCAAAAATTGACTTTTGCGCCGCGCTGTCAAAAATATTATATTCATAAAAATTCCACTATTATCAATAAGTTTTACTAAAACTATAAGCCATCGACAAAAATAACTAATTGAAAATTCGAAAAAATTACTAGTCACAAAGATTGACATTCAATTTTTTAACCATTAAAATCTTAACATTGAATAGGTTCATCAAAGATATGAAAAAATGATTAAGAATACAAACTAACAAAAAACTGAAAAAAGAATTTTCTGTAGAAACCCCAATTATTTTTTTGCTTCGAAAAAAGAATGAAATTCAATTCCTTTGTAATTAATTTTCTCAATAAGTTATTTTCATCGATTTTAATTTAATTTCATTGAAAAAACGCACTGATTTTCAAATTTTCGCTCCTATTTTACCATTTTTCGCATTATTTCGCAATTTTTATGCCCTTATTTATTTACCTATTTTTTCGCTTAAAATCCGCCGCTTAATGATCAGGCAATACGAAGGCTTGTTATCGCATATGGTCCCAATGAAAACCAAAATGATCAAGATTTGATCAATCATTACGTGCACTTCAATATGGAATTGACATGAAAGGCTTCGAAAAAGGAATTAATAATGAATATCTATCAATTCTTATTTTATAAAGCACATAAATTTATTTTAATCAGAGCGCAAATGTCTTTTTTCGCTGTACGGCGCAAATGTCGCGGCGCAAATGTCGTTTTTGTTAGGCGGCGCAAGTGTCGCGGCGCAAATGGCACGGCGCAAATGTCCGCGGCGCAAGAGTCTTTTTTGCTGAGCGGCGCAAGTGTCGCGGCGCAAATGGCGCGGCGCAAAAGTCGGCTAACCAATTGAAACGGTGTGTATACACATTTGATATATTAATAAAATGGCATATCGGTTGTGTATTGGAGTTTAATTTTATGTTATCATAAAGATAGACCTTTTTTGCCTTTAAATTCTCCCCATGGAGTTGTTATGTATTCATGAATTTAGCATCCATCTCACTAGGACTGTAATCCTGACCCCGATGTTAGCCTTCTCCGTGTGTCCTATTTTAAAGCATATCCCGATTGAATGGGCGGTTAAATTTGAATTATGTGGTATTTTGAGCAAAATCGGTATCTGGAGGATTTCACATTGTTTTTAATTCCATTAAAAAAAACATCCGCCATTCGGCGGTATCGGTAGGCACGTCGGAAAAAATCTGTTTATCATACATATTTAATAAAAAAATGCCAATTTTGCTCCAAAAAAATTGCGAAAAAACTGTACAATCCACAAAACCCTGGTTGTAAAAGCAAAAAACCAACACTCTTCTAGTGATTAATGCTTCCTTCTTTCTGGACAAAAATTGCATGAAAAGGCGCAATTCCTACGCATATATCGCATCTGAATGAATGAAGGGAAGGGAGAATTGAATGTGGCCTGTTGTGACTGAGTCGTAGACCATTTAGCCAAATGGTCTACGACTCAGTCACAACAAAAAGCGAACTTCAAGATTTAAGCTCAAACACAGAGCACTCAGTCACAAACAAACCCAAAATATGCCTCACTCAACTACTGGAGATATTGGCTCGACTTTTCAGTGCCAGTGCGACGACTTTGCACCTACTTCCTCCCCTTTATACACACTTCAGGTGGTTTCCACCGCCAGGAGGAGTCGAACTTGAAGTTCCCTTTTTGTTGTGACTGAGTCGTAGACCATTTGGCTAAATGGTCTACGACTCAGTCACAACATGGTCGTTTCCCCGTCTGTGATTTCTACCTGTTCTATGCACACCAAGGGATGTGCCCGTATCCAAAAGGCACACGAAGACCTCTCATCCCAGCACTTTTGTTGCTCTGGCGGAGCCGTTGCAGCGGCCGTCGTCGTCAGCTGTGCTTCCTCTTCCCCTTGTCCCTCCGCTTTACGTTCCGCTAACAATGCCCTCCAATAGTCTCCCAGCGAACCTCCGGTTTGCTTGCCCCTTCTGTTGCCTACCAACACTCTTCTCACCGTGCCATCGTCGCCCCTCTGATGAACATCGAATTCGGTGAAATTGTCCGAATTCAATTTAAAGGCGGTTATAATTCTTATTAAAGGAAAGGCAGTAGCTGCAGTCAGAGGAGAAGCATCTGTACTTTTGAAAAGAAAAGTGACTTTGGTATTGGCCTGAAAATGGACACAAAACGCATTTTCAAGGCGTCAGCACCCCGCCCACCGCCGCCTCCTCTGGCGACTTGGCAATGCCCCCTAATTCGGGAGATCCCCCCCCCCCCTCCGAACACGGACCAATCTCGCCAATTTGTTCATTTCTTTGCTCATGTTCATTGCCGGTGTCCAGCACAGTCGTTGAAAAGACATAAGGCGCCTCTGTTGTTGTCCTTTCTTCGTTTTTTGAAGTGTAATTATCGTCATTTTGACGAATATTTGCCACTGTCATTAAATTAAAAACGCAATATTCACTTTAATTAATTAGCCCTTTAAATTTAAACCTTACGGTTCAATTGCTTCTGTTGACGATCGACCGCTAGTGATTTTGGTGTTGTTGTTAAGCGCCGAGTTGAAAACGATGGAAGAGTGAAACGGAATTGTGTGGAGTGTATTTGGGAAGGGGGCGATGGAGTGGCGGATTGCTTCTCCGTGGAAACTGCCAGTGACGCAAAAGAATGGATAGAAATTGTGGATTCGATGTCCATCGGTAATTTCTTGGACAATGACACATTGTCCGCTTTCGGCACAATGTTTTCCTCTCGCGACGATTCGGCCCCATTTTCTGTTGAATTTTCATTTTTCATTTTGGTCAATTTCTCTGGCGACTCTTTCGTCCTTTCATTTTCATTGGTTGCAGATGCCTTTCGTGTTGTTTCATCTTCCATTGTCTCCGTCCTCACTTCTGTTCTGTTCCTTCCTTTTGTCTTTTCATTTTCCGTTGGCACTGTAATTTTTGTCGCTTTGTTGGCATTTGTATTTGTCCTATTGTTAGCATTGACTTCATCGATTATTGCAGGCGCCACTCGTGTTGTTTCATTCATTTTTGCCATTGGCACCACTTTTGTCGTGTCATTTTCCACTGGCACCACTTTTAATGTTTTGGTGACATTAGTCGGCATTTGCTGTTCCCCCCTTTGTCCCCATTCGCTTCTGTCCACTTCCGCTAGCGCTTCTTCGTCTCCGCCACTTATCAATGCCGACACCCTTTCGCTGGACGTATTTTCCCATCTCTCTGTACCCATTGTTTCTTCTTTTGCTCTCTCTTTTGTCCCCCCATTCGGCACAATTCGCGTCGTCACTTTGTCCGGCATTATGAGAGATGTTTCAGCTGTTTCTTCCTTTGTTTTTGTTGTCGCTTGTGTTGGCTTTGTCGTTGTTGTGCTTTCACTCTCTTTTCCTTCTCTTCCTTTTTTATCCACGCTTAAAAGTGAAACTTTTGAAATACATTAATTGTTCGACTCAAACATTTTTTTACGTCTCAATTTAGTGAACTTCCTTTTCCTTCTCTCCCTTTTTCTTCCATTGCTTTTCCTTCTCTTCCTTTTCCTTCTCTCCCTTTTTCTTCCATTGCTTTTCCTTCTCTTCCTTTTCCTTCTCTCCCTTTTTCTTCCAATGCTTTTCCTTCTCTTCCTTTTCCTTCTTTTCCTTTTTCTTCCATTGCTTTTCCTTCTCTTCCTTTTCCTTCTCTCCCTTTTTCTTCCATTGCTTTCCCTCCTCTTCCTTTTCCTTCTCTCCCTTTTTCTTCGGAAATCAGCTTGGATTTGGTTGAACAGCGCATTCTGAGTCATTCCCCCGTCAGCCTTTTATGTTAATTGTTGAAGTTGTGAAAAAAATATGAATAAGACCCGCAGAAAAGACAGCTGCTCTCCAAATTCGGACATGTCCGCTTGAACAGCCTTCAATATTTCCACCGTTTGAAATGCAACTGCCTGAAAAGTGTACAAGTCGGTACTCCCTTTTTCTTCCAATGCTTTTTCTTCCATTGCTTTTCCTTCTCTTCCTTTTCCTTCTCTCCCTTTTTCTTCCAATGCTTTTTCTTCCATTGCTTTTCCTTCTCTTCCTTTTCCTTCTCTCCCTTTTTCTTCCAATGCTTTTTCTTCCATTAAGAAGCATTACCAGAAATGGCGAGGAAATGGCAAATGGGTCTTTTTCTTCCATTGCTTTTCCTTCTCTTCCTTTTCCTTCTCTCCCTTTTTCTTCCAATGCTTTTTCTTCCATTGCTTTTCCTTCTCTTCCTTTTCCTTCTCTCCTACAAGAAAATTCTAAGAAAAAAAAATTTTTGAGAAATTCATTGCTTTTTCTTCTCTTCCTTTTTCTTCTTTTACTTTTTCTTCCAATGCTTTTCCTTCTCTTCCTTCTTCTTCCATTGCTTTTCCTTCTCTTCCTTCTTTCTAAGATTTTTTTTCTTGAAAAATTTCTAAGTTAGCAATTTTTTTTTTTTAATTTTCTCGGGGGGAAACGATGCGGGGGGGAACCGAGCTGGGGGAAAACTGATACGGGGGGAAACGGCGGGGGGGAACCGGCGGGGGGGGGGGGGGGGGGGAAACGAGCTGCTCCCATGGCAAATATCCGAAAAACCGAAACAATTGGCAAATACAAAGACTTACCGAAATAAACGCCCTCAGTGTGGGGAACACTCGCGGCCAATCCCTCAATGTCCGCGGTTTTCTGAACGAAATTAGGGCGTTAGAGATTGACATGAAGAGCCATGCTTCTTTGATTACTTCGAAGAATTTTAAATTGTCCCTCAAAAATCGGACGACGTTTCCCCCGATGGACCCCGACCCTTTTTCTTCCAATGCTTTTTCTTCCATTGCTTTTCCTTCTCTTCCTTTTGGAAAATGAGACCCTTAATGGGCGACTTTGTCCACTTGGTAAGAGATTGTGGTCAAAAGTCCGTTCTTGGAGATGTACGCCCTTTGTCCTGTGTTGCAAAGCATAAAAGTGCCGGTGCCGTAAGTGTTTTTCGCTTCGCCTGGCTGCAAACAGCCGTGACCAAGCAGAGCACCTTGGGGGTCAGAAATGGTTTAAAGCCAACAAAAGCTTAAAACTTTGCTGATCTCCGAGACAGCCGGCCAAAGGAATTTCCTTCTCTCCCTTTTTCGTCCAATGCTTTTTCTTCCATTGCTTTTCCTTCTCTTCCTTTTTCTTGCATTTTTTGTGCTTCTTCTTCTTCCTTTCCTCCTTCCTCCTCTGCTGTTCCTCCTCCTTCTGTGGTTCCTTTTTTCATTTGTTCCGTTGTGCCAATTGTTATTTTCGCTGTGACAGTGCTTAAAAAACTTTTTGGTTGCGAATTTGCGGCGTTTTTCATCGATATTCCTGGAAATGATTGGTCAACAGAAAATGTGAATCCAAAAATGATTTACCAAAGGAGGGAAGAGGGACGGATGGAAGGACATTCTCCACGAGTACCCCCTGAATGACCACTTTGATCGCCTCGAAAGTTTCGATCGCCGTGGGCACGAGTTCCTCCTGGCGTAGAATGAATCCATTGGACACTGAAACGGCACAGATTCATTTTGGTATAAGGCGGTTTAAAAAGCCAAATTTGCAAGTATTCAGCCGAACTTACCCCTCAGTTGTGGTCTCAATTCCACCAAATAGACGAATTTGACTCCCAAAGTCTGCTTGGCCCAGTCGTCCGACCCTCCGGACGCTGGTGCTGTTTAAACAAATCATTCGCTTGCATTGTGCCCTTTTGCTTACACAAAAGGTCGGCTCCTGTGCCAACTTTGTAATTTGTGCCGTAAACCTCGCGAAGTCGAGCAGTCGCACTCAGTGCCAAACTTTTCACTTTGGCCACGTCATTGGGGAACTTTATGGGGAGGGGGGGGGGTGAGAAAAGGAAAAGCAATGCGTACGCTTTGGTATTCGTGAGAGAAGGGATGGATCCATAATTGGGCATAAGTGTGCAGAGTGATCTCAATTGGAATGATTTTGGCTTTGATGCATCGGACTGTCGTCTTAAATATTTGCTCGGGACACATCTCCACAAAGCCGGGATTCGGGAATTGCTGCTGCACTTCCAACTGTTGGAAGGTGTCAATTTAGTATTTTAGCAAAAGTATGTGATCGGAGAGAAGAGCCCGTCTCGGCCCAATGGAAGTCGAAGTTTCTGAACACGCAAAATGCCATGGGATAACTCATAATCGGCGCAGCCCTTCCGCGTGCCAAAGATCGTCCGTTCTTCGTTTACTCACCGGTTAAGGTCCACCCCTCGGCAGCAGTGAATTCCACCCCAAATTGTGCGCGAGCATTGTTCGGGCGAGCGGTTCTTGCGCCATAGGCGAATTTGGGGCTTTACGCTGCTCCGGGAGTATTCGAAACCATCCTGAAAAAGGCGGAAACGGACAAATCTGGTCACGGTCAAATTACGGGGTTTGTGCAGGGGACGATGACAAAGTCAATGTGATTGAGGGCATTGGTGAGGAAAGGGTCCTTTTCATAGGCCCAGACCAGCTGATTTATCTGAACAGTTGGCGTTTTGTGCCTCCATTCTTTGCCCAATTGAAGAAACAAACGATGAACAAAGCTGTGTGTCCACTTGCCCACTGACAAAGGGAGGGACGAAAAGCCTTTGGGGGCCAATCAAAGCAATTAATGAACCTCCCGCGCGTGCATATTCCCGTCAATCCAAATGTTATATAAATCATTAAAATTTAGTAAATTTAACAACCCTTGTGCTCAAAAATTTCTATGTTCTTGAAAATTAAAAAGTTTTTATATGGAAACCTGGCATTCTTATTTATTTAGTCAATTCCAAAATGAGTGCGTTCGCTTCGCCCCTCCCAGGCGCACTTTGACTCCCTCAATGGAGCGTCCCTCGTGGGTGCTGCCCAATTGGACGAGTTGGACCTGTGATGGACCGGAGAAGGTGCAACGGGAAACAAAAGTGTCACCGCAAAACCAACCAGATTCGGGTAATAAAACTCCAAAGTTCGCATATAACGAACCTAAAATTACCAAAAGGCACCAACGGCTGATGGAAAGTCCCCTCCAGCGATTCCAACTTTCTATTCGTAACTTGATTAAATTTACTATGCTTTTAAATTAGATGGTCCCACGGGTAATCGACACCACGCAACTGTCCGATCTGATCAAATGCTGAAAGTTAAATAGCAGAATATTGGTTGAGAAAGAAACAGCGCTTTGGGGTGAGTCTTGCCACGGACCATAGGATTGTTTGTGGCCATTGTCCATGGCGGGCGATGGGTCCCTTCTCCAACTGCGAAGGAATGCCTCTTCCGCGTCCGCCCTTTTCGCGCCACCTTTTTGCGCTGTTCGCTTTGTTTCCGCTTGGAATTCGTCACGCATAATTAGCCTTTGTGGGGTTAATTAATGACCAATTAACTTTGCCGAGATTGTGGTCAATTAGTTGGCCTTCATAGACCATTCACTCACTTCTGTACGTCATCAACTGTCATCTCCACGTGAAGGTGAGGATATTCCGCCAGAAAACGTTGAAAGGTTTCCTTCCCCTCGGGGGAAACCATCACATCGGCGAATTGGCCCGGATGGGCCGATTCCAACCAAAAATCCACCTGAGGACCAATGAATGGGACAGTGATCAGTCAGTGATCACCCATCTCACTGATCATTCCCCTTAGTTCCCCGTTTCTTGCCTCGGCATTTTCCTTGGCAACTTCGCTCAGTTTTCGCACTGCCTTAACGTCTGACCAATTTTCAGTGAATATTCTGAACACTCGGAAAACGTCTCCATTTCTGAACTTGGCAATGCTCAATAACCCGGGAAGTGTTCTTTCTCCCTCACTTTTGCTGATTTTGACCATTTTCGCTGAAGGCATTGCCAAAATTTCCTTCCAATGGAGAGACGGAGGCATTGAAATTGGAAAAGGGAGAAGAAAAGAGGGGAAGGACCAGCAACAAAAAGAGAGTGGGGAGAAAGGACGAGGGAAAAGGACGACGGGAAAGCATAGGAAAAGCCTAAAATGAATGGCAAACGCATGGAAAAGGCACTATGAACAATCAGACAGACAAAGAGGGGATGATTGCAAACGAACAGATTATTAATTAACGGATGCTAATTAGTGGAGGTGACGCCACGAAGTTGGAGGAAACGACCGGCGGAGGAGGGGGTAAAAAATAATAATTTTAAAATAATTGAAATTTGGGAGGGATTTTCTGTCCGGTGAGTGTTTAATTGGTAAATGAATCAATCAAATCAGTGGAGACAATTAGTCAACACACGCAAGCTGCTGCAGATCAATTTCCGCAGATAAACGCCGGATTTGCGACGGATCCATGGAAAACGGAGGGCACACATTCCCCCCCCCCCTCCTCCTTCACTAATGAAATGTCAAAGCAGACGAGACACATCGTAATGGAGAAACAATCAATGAAAAAAGTAAATAGAACATCAACAATATACAATACAATATAATAAAAGAAAATACAAAATGAGATCTTTTTCAATCATCGCCATCTTTCGACATTTGCCCTTCGCTCTCATTTTTCTTAGCTGCCGACAATTTATCCGAATTCACTCTGCCAAATAACATTTTGTTATAGAGGTGAATGATGCGGGCCTTTGCTCTGCGTGGAAATATTAAGCCAAGCACAAAAAGCAGCACAAATCGCTGGACAACGAAATTGAGGAACACCTGAAAAGGAAGAGAAAGAGAAAGTGCCAAAGGGGGCAACCCAAATCAGACGGACCTGCAGCAGAAACATCACAGGCAATGGGACCATGAGATACCACGTGTTGAAAGTCCAATTGGGCGCGCTCGGCTGACTCAGACAATGCAAATTGTCCAAGTGTTTGGTGATATTCTCGGCGTATTCGAACTGCAACACTTTGCGAAGAAGTTCAGCAACTGCGCCAGAGCCATTCACAACCTGTGGATAGAAAGAATTGCAAAACGTATCCCAAGACAGAAAAAGCACACAATGTTCAGACTGGCGCCTCCCTGCTGACTGCGGATGGTCTTTCCATGGATGACGACAATTTGAAGCATTTTAAAGAAAAAGTGGTCGACCACAATCACAATAATGACGACAAATACCAAAACGGACAGACGCACAGAGGAACTGACCATTTTCTTTCTCTCTTCGCTGTGTGGCAAACTAAAAGCAAAAATTTAAATAAACAATGAAAAGCGGACAAATAGTGATTCGTACCCGTAAGGACTGATCACTTTGTTATGCTTTTTCTCGGACTTTCGCAATTTGCCGAGAAAAACTTTTCCCATTTCATTTCTTTTTGCATCGATGCGCCTTAAATTCGAAAAAATGCAATGAATGAAAGAATGGAGGGACCAAAAGTAAGGCGTGGTGAAGAAATTTTGAAATTCGATGTCGTTCAAATAGCAAAGAGTTGTTTGCACACAATTTTTGAACAGGAGATAGGTGAGCAGCACCACAACGAAATCCAACACAAGGCTGAACGAGCCCAAGAAGACCTTCAAAAGACAAAAGGATTAATTAACATTACGATTCATTTAAATGCATTGTATTGTTCTTTTCTCCTGGAATTTGCCTGAAGAATCTTCACGTCGTGCTCCAACTCATTGTGCAGCTGACTCGTCGAATATCCCCGCTCAATTTCGGGTTGTTCCACCGCTTGGAAATGCAACTGAAAGTGTTCAAATGGAACGGAGCAAACCAACGAAGAAAACCGACGTTCAGTTGCAGTTGACGTTCGATCTGTTTGCTCACATTCTGAAGGCCGTACATTTGGCCGTCCAACTCAGGCGTAAAGAGCATTTCGTGCTCTTCTTTGCCCGAGTCAGTGCTCTTTCCGAGTTCACAAAATTTGACGGACATTTCGCCGACTTTTTTGGCCTTAAAATGGGAGGAAATACGGCGTTCGGAAGGACAAAAGGAAAAGCACTTGACATAAGCTGAGCGCATTTATGCGAGAACAAGCGAAGGAATCGAGTGGCCATGGGATGGCGTCGTAACAGAGACTCTGAAAAAACAAACAAAAACAATAGCGAACTTTTCACACTCGGCCAACCTGCGATTGTTGCAGCCTTTTGTGACACGATTCTACCGAACTGGCGAAAATATATTTGCAACGGCGTTCAAAACGGCGCACAATGGCGCGGCCGAGTTGCGATTTAAGCCTTTTCCATGCCGGCTTCGCCGCTCGGTCCAACGTCCCGACGGAAGGGTCCTCGCCTTCGGTAAACAGTTGACGGTCGGCAATTTTCTTAAAATTCTTTAGTAACGTTGCCACAAAAAGGAACCATTTAACACCCCTCGCCCGTGAATCCTCACAATCAAAAGCAATCACTTGGGCCGTGTCAATAATCGCTGCCAAATGGGAATCTTCTTCACTGTCCTCCTCAACGTCGTCGTCAAAGGGCTGAAGCAAAGACTTCAGCGTATGGACGACTTTGTTTCCAATCGTTGTAACTTTTCCTAATTGATGGAAAAAATATTGTCAGCGATAAAATTATACAAATACCAAAATTTTTCTCAAAAAGTGCTTCGATTGGACCCGCTTGCAATTCCATTCGACTTTTGGTTATCCGAGCTTGAAGTTGCAAATGACAGACTGTTATCATCGTGGAAATGTTGAAATTTTGAATGATATTTTCAATGGGTCCTTTGAAGAAAAAAACGAATGTATTAACAAAAAACAATGTTGGATGGGGAGAATGTGCTCACCTTTGTTTAGGTTTTCGACCACAAAAACTGAGAGTAATCTGCAAATTGAATTGTTCACTGATTGTGCCGACCAATGCCAAAACCGACCCCTGCCCGGTGCTGCCCAAACTGGCGAACAGGGCACAGCCGAGAGAAGCACGGACCAACTGAAAACGAACCATTCAGCGCGGAAGCATCCGTTGGAGACCACCAACAGGATTAAGCGTATAGGACAGGGCGGAAGAGACGATCATCAGCCATTTGACAAAGTCCTTCCAGAACGGGTTGATCAGAATGGAATCGGCGAAGTTGATGCGATACCAAGCCAAGTCGTAAATGAGAAGCGCAATTCCGAATCCGACGGGCAAATTGTACAGCAAACGAAGCGCATAATAATCATCGGAACTGCTGAAAAGGAATATTTGTTAGAAGAGAAGCAACATAAGTTGATCTTCTGTGCCTGTGCAAGAAGATGTCCGCTAATTTTGTCCTTTTCTTCTGAATGCGAAGTTTTTCGCGCTTTTCTTCGACAAAAAACATTTCAAATAAACCGCCTCTTTTAAACTTCCACCACTGTTGACGGACTTTAGTCAAATAATACATTTTAAAATTACTGTATCTAAAAATGTTATACAGTAAGAAGCTGATTGGGTTTTTAAGACGCGGAAAGCGGGGATTGATGAAATTTCATAAAAAAGGAATAAAAAAGTGCGTCGCAGTAAATTTAAAAAAAAAACCACATTTTTTTGTGAATTTAAAATTTTCATGAAAAACGATCAGCAGGCTATAATTAACTTTACATAAAACAGCATTTATGAAAATATTAAAGGCATATAGCACTGAAGATAAAAAATTTTATGACCATTAAAAAAAACGCAGTGTAGAAAATAAAAAATAAATTGAATTAATAATTTTTATTAAAATTTACTAAATACACATAAATTAAAACTAATAAAAAAGATAAAAATAAATGTGAAAAGTTGAGAAAATATGTAAAAGATTAAGTTCAGTCTCCAGATTTAACTCCAGAATAAATAATTATTTTTCAAAAAAGCAAAATGATTTTTAAGCAGTAATTCTTTTAAGACTAAACTCCAAAAACATTGGCACCACCGGACCATCCCTTCCTATTTATGAAAAACAGCCTAATAAATGCCCAATTTGTTCAAAATTTATTTTCAAATGGTTTCTTTGCTGAACATTTAAATTCTTGAGCATTTTTTGACATTTTGTCCGTCCGTTTGTCACTTTGTCTTTCTTTTGCCGTCCCTTTCGTTCGTCCGTTCTTCGGTCCTTTTCTTTTCCTTCTCTCATTGCATTTTCCTCTCTCGGACTTCCCTGACACTGAAAATCACTTTGTAGCGAATGTCAAAGAAGGCACAGCAATGATAAGCGATGGTCAAAAACACGTCGATATATTCGGCGACTGCGAAAACATCGTACACTGAAAAGCATTTGAAAAGTATTGTTTTATGAAGGGCGAAAATGAGAAAGAAATGAAATGAAAAACTGACTGATGGTGATGCATTTTCGCCAATAAAGCACAAAAGCGCCGAACAGAACGGGCACGGAGATGACGTAACTTTAAAAATACTGAGTTAAGCTAACGACGAATGCCCACTTTCTTACAGAATGGTCACCACAATTTTGAAATGGTACGAAATTCGACCCTGCGTAATTAAATGTACAAAAATGGACAACAAAGAAAATTGGCAATACATAAGGGTTCAAATAATAAAGGGACTGCGAGTGACAGATGACATTGGTCAGAAAGAAGCCAATGGCGAAGGCACCGAAGGCGTAAAAGAAGATCACATGGTAAGCTTAAGGAAAGATGGCGCGGCTAAAGGAGATCAAAAAGCCAAACCAACAGATGAACTCACGCTCCCCGACCACCGACAGAGCGACCTTTGAAAATGGGGGGGGGGTAATTAAGCAAAAAGCAACGAATGGGACAAAGTGTCCACATTTGGGGTAATGTGACAAAGTGTCCACATTTGGGGTAATGTGACAAAGTGTCCACATTTGGGGTAATGTGACAAAGTGTCCACATTTGGGGCAATGTTGGAAAACAGAGAAAGTATTTTAAAATGGCTAAGATTAGGACAACTCAAAAAACAATTAATTTAATTTGATAATAAAATTAAAATCGAAAAAGAAAAGTTCGTTAAACCCTTGTACCAAATGTAGTATATTTTTTGAAGTGTTTTATTCTATCCTTACAATTTACATTCTTGCCAGTGATTGTTTGGTCCATTGTTTACCCCCGAACCCAAATGTTTGGACCAGGAAAACCTTGGAAAAACCAGACCAAAACCCAAAAAAGCTGTTTTTTTGAGCCCAGCCCGGTCATGTGCCATCCTCGGATAGCCTAATCACTACGAAATTTACGACCAGAAAAATCAATTCCAAAGAGCCGAGCCAAAGGTAAAAGTGTCGGCACAGCGAATAGAGACGCGGCCAATTGCAGTGGACACTCCGTAAACGGCCATAACGGAAAACTGAAAGGAAATGACCAAGGGACCATCAAATAAGTCTTCGATTGGAGAGAAACTCACATCCCACTGCAATTTCGACTGCTCTCAGCGGAATGTGGAAAAGGAAAGTGATTTGCCAGAAAATCCCTTGGTTAATCGTCGACTTTAATTGGTCATTTATTTTGCAAATTCCACTCACTTTCCATCGGAAGGTTTATTATTCGCGAAAGCGAAGGGAGCCGAGCTCTCTGCAGTTTTAAAATTAGCTTAAAAGTTAATTGCTCAACGTTTACCCCGCACTGCCAATTGTAATTACTGAAATTAAAATTATAGGACGAATTTTGAATGAATTTCAAATTTGCCTTATTTCATCATTGTGCAGAAGCAGTGCCGTCACAATTGACCCAATCGCCCCCAAAAAGGGAGGGACAAAGCCTAGGAAAAAGCTGCAAAAGGAAAAGCATTCGTTTTTTGTTGACCGATTGAAAGACACTGACAGATGCAATGGGTTCATTCTGATCAGCTCCTTCACAGACCACTCGGGCTCAGAACGCCGCTTATGAGAGGAGGGAAATCGGCCGCGCCAGCCCGGGTAATGGCCGGAAACAGCATTCGGCATAAACGAAGCCATCGATGGCAAAAAGGGACGGAGGAGGGGGCAATTAGGAAAACAACAGTTAATTATAATTGGACAATTAAGAAAATAACAATTAATTATTAGGGCAATTAGGAAAAGAACAATTAATTAGTACAGGAACGGATGACGAAAGATTGGAGGGTCAGCACAAAGCATTGCTTTGGCACTTTTTTGCGTTCATTTTACTAATTTTTGTCAATATGAGGCGAATGGTTCCGCTTTTTCATAGCGCCAATGCCCTCCCCACCCGTCCCTTCTCCGAAATGCAGCAGCAGCAACAGAAGAACAGGAAATGAAAAGCAGGGATAAGTGGGGGATAAGAAGGATTTGGAGGGAGGGGAAAATGAGAAAAGCGAAGGCTAAGGAAGGGAAGGGAGAGAAGAAGAGGAAGGATTCAATTTGATCGGTTAGAGTGCGACGGAGGGAGGGAAGTGGGGGGGGGGGAGCGATGTGCTCGCCTTCCCCCGCCCTTCCGCAACTATCCGCTTCTTCTCCCCCCACTGCCCATTCCCCGTGTCCAGTGAAATGATTTGCATTTAAAAGGCGTGGACAAACCGGACAAACATGTACAAAAACAACACATTTATCCTGGAGCAGCAGAAGCATGAGTTATCACAGATTACAAAAGAGGAAATGAGATCAGCTAAATGGCAGAGGCAATTCATTGGTTCTCCAACATTTCTCCCATTTGTTTTTGCACCATTGAGTAATAAAGGCCGTCCTTCAGTTTCATCAGTTCCGCATGATTTCCGTCCTATTTGGAAGTGCGCTAATTCTCACAACAACCGTTTCCTATTTCGGACCTGCACAATTTGGCCATGTTCCATCACCAAAATACGGTCGGCACGTCTTACGGTGGAAAGGCGATGAGCGATCATCAGAACGGTGCGACCCTTCGCACAAGCGGACAACGACTCCCTTATCAGCTGTTCGTTGCGCGCATCCAACGCGGAAGTCGCCTCGTCCAGCAAAAGGACTTTCGGTTGTCTCACCAATGCGCGAGCGATGGCAATTCGCTGCTTTTGACCGCCTTAAAGGGAAACAGAAATACCTAAATATTTCCTTTAAATTTTTGGCTAATCCCGAGTTTTGCCATAATCCTGAAATTGTTTTTAAGATCAAATATAATTGTTTTTACGTTAATTTTTTTGATTTGGTGAAGGTTTTTACTGCATATAAATGCATATTTTGACATTTTAAAGCAAATTTCGGCCATTTTTTGGAAATTTTCACAAAAATGCAAAATAAAAAAACACTCCTAAGGATCGAATTTTTGGCGAATTAAAAAAATACATCTTTAAAAATCGAAAAATTGTGAATACAAACTGAATGCACCCCAACCCCTTCGCCAAAAAAACGAAACAATTATAGGATTTGATTCAGAATGCCAAAATCACCGCTTAGCTGGATGCCCTTCTCGCCGCATTTCGTGTCGTAGCCCTTCTCCGTCTCATGCGCCACATATTCGTGAATGTTGGCCATTTTCGCGGCATTAACCGCCGCATCACCGCCATCTTCATCTTCCGCCGAAGGATTGTCGAAACCGTAAAGAATGTTGTCGCGGATTGAACAGCTGTACAAAATCGGTTCTTGCGGCACCAGTGAAACCTAAAATTGAAAGGCAAAATTAAACCCTCCTTGAAAAGGACCTTATGGTGGTAATAAATATGTTCCCATCGCGTTATTGGAATGCCATCGAGCAAAATTTGGCCTTGCGTTGGCTCGTAAAAACGTTCCAATAGAGAAAAAACCGTCGATTTCCCCGCACCGCTTGGGCCCACCAAAGCGACCATTTCACCGGGGCGAACAATAAACGAAACATTCTGAAAAGTTCGTTGTTCAAAACATGGACACATTCATTAGGAGGCACCTTCAAAACGAAAATGTTCGGCCGTGTCGGATAAACGAAAGTCACACAACGAAATTCCAAAGTGCCCGTCACGGGTGTGGGCCGCACTTTGCCAATTTCAAAAGAATTCATTGGTTGCCGCGACAAATAATCAAAGACTTTACGGGAAGCACCGATACTTTCCATCAGCCGATTTGCAACACTAAACGAAAAAGAAAAACTTTTTTAATGGAAAATTTTGTTTTGTTTTTTGAGAATCTGTATAATTTATACCCAAAAAATATCACAAAATGGCCATTTTTAGGCGATAAGTTCACAAAGCCTAAGGAAAAGAATATTCGTATTCTCTCTCTAAATGACCTGCTCAATTGGTAAAAGTTCCCGCCAAGTTTCAGCTGATAGAGAAGAAAAGCAAATATTTGTTCGTTTGTCATTTTCTTCTTCAGCACCAAATAACCGCCGAATAAAAGCACAGCCACCGAAAATTGGGAAAATGCAAAAGGAAACGCAACTAATCAACCCAACCAAAATGAGATTGTTGGCGAATTCGTTCAACCAATGGGAACCGACCAAAGCGAAGGATTTGGTCTAAAATTGAAAAATAAGGTAATAAATAAGGACGAAAGGACAGTTGGTCATTCAGCATTTACATATATATAGTACAATAAATGGTTCAAAAGCGCACTCTGTCCACCCGAAGAGTGGCGTCCAATTCGGCTTCAAATCTTTGCCGCTCCCGCCGCTCGGCTGCGAACGCGCGGACACTTCGCATGCTGCTGATCGTTTCCTCCGCGATTCGATTGGCATTCGCCTTGGACATTTGGGAACGTTCGGCGATATTCTAAAAGTAATTGCACTGAATTGGCGTCGCTTTTCTTCACTCACATCGTAATAAACGCTGTACACTTTGATGAACACGGCAAGTATGGGAATGAGTAAAAGAGTGATCAGAGAAAGCTGCCAACTACTCTCCACCATGAGCACCAAGGAGCCGAGGACCATCAAACCATTGCTGAAAAAGACATCGACGGAGGACGAAAGAGTCGAAGAAACGCTCTAAATTAGCCAAAATTAGAGGGCCGAAAAGAGAAGGGAAAGGAACTTCGCAGTCCGAAATAAGTCGAGACAGAATTTCGCCTAAATAGGCAAAGTTTAGCAAACTCAGCCTTTCGTGGAACTAATGACCAGTCGGAGAATTGTCAAAGAAATCGATTCCCTGAGCAGTGATCGAATGGAACAGATCATGACGCATCTGGCGATTGAGTTTAGCGGTCACAAAATGGAAAGTGCCAACTCTGAATTTAAGATTCACAATCACTGACGAAATTCCTGAAGACAAACATTTAAATTGGGTTTTGTTTGAATTCGTTTTGATTGCGAGATTTTGTTAAATACAAAGTCTTCATCGCCATTCACAATCAGCCCCGGCCATGTTAAGGGCGTATAAAAATTACCGTAATCCCCCAGCCACAGTAGCGACCACAGTCGTACCAGTCAATATCAAAACGGAATTGACCAACTCGCTCATTTGACTTGCCCGAACCATAACAGAGATAACTCGCGCAATAAACAAAGGCATACAAACTTGAGCTAAATGGGCATTTTGGAAAGAAAATCAAAAAGAAACACAGACCGATGGACTCAGTTAAAAGAAAAAGGAATGCCAATGCCAACCACCGCCAATAAAGCTCACAGTAACGCGAAAGGCACAAAATGAGCGACCAACGGGAAATGTTGGGTGTTTTTCGGGAAGAATTTCCAACGAACCCTTGGCATTCCTTTTCAGATGAAGCATCGCCCACTCTGAAAAATTTATTACTCGCAATTATTATGTATTTATTATAACCTTTTTAATCCCCTTGAAAAATGTCTTTTTCCTTTTGCATCTCCCCGCACAAGCATTTCAGTCTTTTTATTGTACAGAATTAAAAAGGTATTATTTTAAGCACATTTAAAAATAAAAAAGTGAGCGAGCTTTTTAATCAAAATCAAAATTGCAAAAAATTTTAAATGTTTACGGATAATTTTGTCAGAATCAACCATTTTCATCAAAAGGTAGATATTTTGTAGTAAAATTTAGAGCTCGACCTTGATCTGGATCTAAATTGTTCCCGTGGGGGATCGCTCTGATCAGTGATCATGAATCTGACATTATTTTTGACCATCCCTAAAAAGGATGGAGGGGGGGGGGGGTAATTACTGAAACCGATTATTCATCTCTCCATTAACACCCCGATTAATAAAAAGCCCAATCTTCATCAATTTTTATTATGTTTAATATGTATGATTCTTATATTTTCGTGAGCAATGACTTGGAAGTTTGAAAACGATTTTTAATTTAATTTTTGCCGACTCAATTTTTCTTTAGCGAATAAGTTATGATGAAGAAGACTTTGCCGATTAATGATGAAATGATTTCGGAAAGAATAGAAGCGGAAAGGGAACGACTTCAGCAGGATCTTTTTCAATCATCGCCATCTTTCGACATTTGCCCTTCGCTCTCATTTTTCTTAGCTGCCGACAATTTATCCGAATTCACTCTGCCAAATAACATTTTGTTATAGAGGTGAATGATGCGGGCCTTTGCTCTGCGTGGAAATATTAAGCCAAGCACAAAAAGCAGCACAAATCGCTGGACAACGAAATTGAGGAACACCTGAAAAGGAAGAGAAAGAGAAAGTGCCAAAGGGGGCAACCCAAATCAGACGGACCTGCAGCAGAAACATCACAGGCAATGGGACCATGAGATACCACGTGTTGAAAGTCCAATTGGGCGCGCAAAAAGCATACAATTGTGAGGCGGTTGAATGAATCCACAAGAAAGGAACACAAAATGGTAAAAATATGGTGAGGACAACGGTTGGCATTCGTTCATTTGTTAACAGATTGTGCCCACTGAATCGGAGCCCGTGAAATTCTGTTCTGATCGATGCATGGGAAAGTCGAGGGCAATTGCTGCACAATTAACGGAGCAGCAGAAACATTTTGTAATTCCGAACGACGAAAGCCAATGGATGAAATTTTTGATGGAGGAAAGAGCGGAGAAACCGGCTGAAGGGGGAGAAGTAATTAACACCGATTTTTAAAAAAATGCCAGAAAAAATAGTCCAACGGCGCAACCTCACCGGTTCAAAGACCGAAATTCGGAGTTGAATTGGTGACAAAACTGCACGATTTGAAATTGGCTGATGCTGAACCGAATGACGAAAAAGACGAGGCGAAAGATGAGTCACCCGAAGTAATATAATAAACAATAGTTGGCCTAAGAAACTGGGGATGGTAATTGATTTTCAAGATTAAAAGTTTGTGCAAATTAAACGTTGCATTAATTACTAGTAATTTTGGGTTTTTAATTTCAGGATTCGGAGTCGGAAGAGAAACAGTTTTTGAAACAGATAAAGGAATTCGTGACTACGAAAAATAAGAAAGATTCATCCAATAATGCCAAAGCCGACCAAATGAGCGATTGCTCAAAGAATGCCGTCAAATTGGAGCTCAAAGAATGGAAGCGCGGGTTTCTGCTGGGTAAACCGAGTGAAAATGCTTAATTAGTTGTTAATGATGCAATTCTTCTGTCAGTCCCTCCATCGTCAGCCAATGAAATTGGCACAGATTCAATCGAATGCCTACGGAAAGAGCGAAAACCGACTGAAAATTTGACCATTTGTGAGGTCAAAGAACGAAATGGCAAAGTCGGAAAGGGAAATGCTTTAGTGGGAGAAGTAATCGAAAGGAAGGCATTGGAAAATGTGAAAGAGCGGCTGAGAGGGCAGAGGGACACGAAGAAGCCGAAAGTGGTGGAGGCACCGCGAATCAACCCGGAGCAAGTCCGACAGACATTTTGATGAACCAATCCGGGAATGAAACACTCAATTGCCTAATGACATATTCGAATTGTCGTTCTTTTTTTTGTGAGATAAATTATTAATTTATAATTAAAAGCTGATAAACTACAAGGGGGAATTAGCGGTACTAATTCAGTTTGGGTCCCCTTTTTGGGTCAAATTTTTCAGAAGCGTAGCCAGACAGTCAGACAGTGCACTATTTCCTTCTTTTCTTCCGCTTAGTCACTGGAGAAAGGAAGAAATAGTGCACTGTCTGACTGTCTGTCAACGTGGGGCTGCGGCGGGTGTAAGGGTAGACAGTAAGCAGCCGTGTGCTGGCTGGCAGCATTGTGTGTGGGAAAAGGGGAGGTGAGAAAAATAAAGAAGGAAATAGTGCACTGTCTGACTGTCTGGCTACGCTTCTGAAAAATTTGACCCAAAAAGGGGACCCAAACTGAATTAGTACCGAATTAGCAATCTCGGGCTCGGGCATCTTTTCACCACCCCACTTTATATCAGTGTACAACCAGCTTTTATGCAGAAAAGCGTGACAAAATAAGGCCACTTAAGAAGTGAAGCTTATTTCGAAAGGCAAATTGACATAATTTCAGCGGTCGGAAATCCAAATCTATTAATGTACTAAAATTGAAAATTAAGTACATCTATAAAATGGTATATTTTTAGATGTATTTTTCTCTTTATTAAACAATAAAGGAAAAATGGCAAACATTGGCATGCGCGAACCTGTCCGAAGAAAAAGTCTATTTTTCAGGCCCTATGGGGAAATGAAATGAATTTTTGTTCTTATGCAACTTTATTCAACTATTTTAAATAGCAAACAATTAAAAATTGAAAATTTGTTTTATTTTCTCGATTGGTCCTGCCTTTGTCGGTTCATCTTCTCCCGGAGATTTTTGCCGTTGTTCGCCGACTAAGGAATGGTAAACACCGCGTCTGTTCCTCACCAATTGGTCATGCGTGCCTTTCTTAAAATTGGAATGCTTTTTGCTCACTCCAACCAAACGATTCGCAAATTCTCTCCGGCGGCGTTTGACCGACCTCAACCATTTGTCCATTTTTCAGGACGTAAATTTGGTCGGCGTTTCGAATGGTGCTCAGTCGGTGTGCGATGATAATCACCGTTCGGTCGCGCATTACGCGGCCCAATGCGAGTTGAACCTTAAGCGAACGGAGAAGCGAAAAGTGCACCCAAAGGGCACAACGAACGGCTCTTTCGCTTTCGGCGTCCAATGCTGAGGTTGCCTCGTCCAAAATCAAAATCGGCGGGTCTTTGATCAGAGCACGAGCAATTGCGATCCTTTTCGTGTTTCGGGGCAATTCTTTTTGCATTTATTTCAAGCACCTTTGCTTCTGTCCCCCACTCAAAGTCGCGCCCCTCTCGCCCACCAAAGTGTCGTAACCATTGGCAAAGTTTTCGATAAATTCGGCGGCATTTGCCAATTCGGCGGCAGATCGAATCTTTAAATGTATTTGTTTTTCCTTTAGTAGTCCGTCCCTTTCACTTCTTCTTCGGTTGCGTTTGGTCTTCCGTAACGAATGTTCTCTCTAATGGACGTCGAAAAGAGAATGGGCTCTTGAGAGATCACTCCGATCGCTTTTTGGCGTAACCAAAGGGGGTCCAACGAGCGGATGTCGCGACCGTCCAAAGTAACCTAAACCAAAGCAGCGAAATTCGGCAACACCAATTACCATCCTTTCAGACTTTGCCATTCTGTGGCTCATATAAACGCTCGACCAATGCGGCAATTGTACTTTTCCCTTAATGTGAATTTAATTTGTGGGAATAGTATTTACCGTAATTCCTCGATTATAAGCCCCGGGGCTTCTATTGTTCAACCCCCCTCCAAGGGGGGCTTATATTCAAGGGGGGGGCTTCCAATCGAGGGGGGGGGGGGCTTTTATTGTTCAACCCTTCAAATATTCCTACAAATTAATGCAATTTTTTCAGAACCTTCTTTTATTCAAGTTTTTACGAAAAACTACGTTGATTTTTTAACTTTCAGGTGCCAAATACAAATCATTTTATAATTATGGACGCAACAAAAACCTTACCTGAATCATCGACTAAAAAAGTACCTACCTATTAAAAAATTCTTTTCAAAATTACCTATCTTAAGGTTTGCTGCTACTGCATCAATCCTTGTTCTGGTGCCCACCAATGCTGGAAGTGCAAAAAACCTCAACTTATATTCGAGGGGGGGGGGCTTCCATTCGGGGGGGGGCGTATAATCGAGTAAATACGGTAATTGCGTTTAAATTCGATCAGACGGCGCCCACCTGCACCCGACGGGCCACAAATGGCCGTTGTCTGTCCACCGGCGAAATGCAAATCGATTCCGTTTAGCACGGCCTTTTCAGGACGAGTTGGGTAAGAAAAACAAATGTTGTGCAGATGAATGTCACCGATCAGCGAATGCCTTGGGATTTGTTCATTACCGTTCAAGTGATTATGGCAATTCGGGTCAATGCGCAAGAATTGGAGAATTCGGGCGCAAGAAGTCCAAGCCTAACAGAGAGATGGAAGGAAGGAGTCACAAACAAAGAAAGACCAAACAAATGGCATCACCTTTATTCCATTTCCGAAAATTAACGAAAATTGGGACACCGAACGTTGGATTATCTGAGCAGTGGCCATAAAGGACATCAAATCGCCCGCGGAGAGTTGCTGATCAGCCACGAGTTGTCCCCCGCCATATAAAACACCCAATACAATTCCTCAACAATGGAAAAAAACTATTTAACAACGGACATATCGGTGATTAGACGGACCATTGAGGAAGAAATTGCTCAAAGCCTGGAAGAGACCGATGCCAACGCCGAGCCGTTCGCCGAGGGAACACGCCGTTTGCACCTCTTTACGATAGAGTCTGATAAAGAAAGCGCAAAATATTCCTTTGATCTGCATTTTGCATTCATTCGTTCGACTGACTCCGTTTCTGCCTCTTCCATGGCGAACACTTTGACCGTTCGAATGTTTTGTAAAGCTTCGCCGGACACTCCGGCGGCGAGCGCACTTTGGGACTGCGATTGGAACGAAAGCCGACGGAGCAATGAGCCGAACAAAGCGCCGACCAAAATGACCGAATGGACGACTCCCAAAGTGAGCAGAGTCATTTGGGGGGAGACGGACCAAAGAGAAACGGCACAACCGACGGTCTTATGGGGGGGGGGGGAGCGGGGGAATCGGCAGTAAGAGCATCTGGCACCTGTGCCAAAGTACGAAGCCCTTGGACGGCACAGAGTTTAAAGCTGCTCTTAAACTCTTGCACGTCATTGTTGAGACAATCGCCGAGTTCGCCACTTCGATGCGTGTCAAAAAAGTGCATCGGAAAGCGGAGCAGATGGGAAAATCTGAACAGCAGCCCTTTTAAACGGCACAAGACCCGCGGGATTCGCTTACAGTTGGGTCCGCAGGTCGGCACTCATCCGCTCGCCCATCCAAAAAAGTGCCGTAACACAGACGAAAGTGGCAAACGCCTGAAGGAAGTGTCGCTTCACCGATGGTGAAACCATCGCACAACAGAACCTGCCCCAATTGTGCCCTCAGAAGACGAAGGGCTAACGGACGCAACGCTTGGAAATCCAACGCGGCAGAGAGAGGCCGAACATCGCGCAAATGGGCCACAATTTGGTTGACGAGTTGGCCAAGCAGAACTGGGATTCGGATATTCATGTAAGCGACAACAGCAGAAGCCTTAAGAATGAAAGTGGCATTTTTGGCACCCAAAAATGGGGGATGCTAACAATAAGTGAAAGGATAAGCCATCCCAAGTAAGGGCGGACGATTGCCCACAATTCGGCCAATGTTGGAGCAGTCGGAGTGCCATTCCCAGAAACAGTTGAAATTGCATTCTGTCGGTTCGTTTTGACTACCGGAACAGACTGCTGCTGCTGGCATTTGGCATGCCTTAACTCAAGAAACAGGAAAATTTAAAAACGGAGAAAAACCTAAGCAAACGCGCGACAAAGGGCAGAGAAAAGGCACTGATTTGGATGGTTTTGAGGAATTTGGTCGCTTTGTCATTTTTAGCGAATGGCCCAGTGCGAAGAAATGCCAAATGATAGCGCGACAAAAAAGAAAAACAACGGAGTGAACCAAATCGAATAGTTTTAAATGTAAAGGAACCGACGATCGGCTTTGAAATGGAAGACGATTGGCAGTTGAACACAATTTTAGTTAGAGGCCAAATGAAAGGACTCATAATTTTCACCAAAAATTGAATGAAAACTGCTAAATAAATTAATTTAAAAAGATAAATATTCGAAAATTAAAGAGGTAGATATATATCTTTAATTGAAAAGATTACTCATATCCAACAAAAAATTCATTGGTTATAACAAAAGCAAAATAGAAACAAAAATGAATGAAAGAAACTGTTACTTATTTGGATCAGTACTGTAAACAATCAGTTGTAAATGTTCAATACCGTAACCTGAGACAAAACAATCGATTTGTTGAGATGTAAACGTATGGGGAAGGAAAGAGGAATCCGACGGCGAATGACCACCAGTGAAAGGAAGGACAAGGAGAGAAGCAGGGTCCGACACGCACAAAGGGAAAAGACGGAGAGGCCGAATCTGTGAAAAGGGGGACGATGGATTAACGGACGGAATGTACTGTTGCTGAATGAGAGAACCTCGTGACGGAGAGTGTCGTAGAGACCGAGTCCAAGCCGACAGTCGAGAGAAACGCTGAGAATGAAAAACGACGAGGGAGGGGAAGGGACTGCTCGGAGAGCTTAAAGAAAACACAGTAAAAGGGAAGAAGCTCATTCCACCTGTTATGGTGGAAGCATGCCAATCTCCGCGTGTTAACAGCACAACCCCCGGCGCCTCTTCTTGTGGCGTTTTCCGACCCAATTTCCATTCCAAAATGCTAATGCTTCCAGTTTCAGAGCCAATCAGAATGATGCTGTTGTCCTATGTGGAACAGTGAATTCAATTTTGAAAATATGTGAACAAAGGCAAAATACCTCATATACTGTGGCTGTGGCAAGTGAGGAAAGGCCACACTTTTCAACGAGAAAAGGAGAAAAATGCAATTTTAAAAAAGAGTTCAAATGCGACGATTGGCTGTTGTCATTGTCAACGGATTCCATGGTTTCGCAATCGCCAAAATGTTTTTGAAGCATTGACTCGGAAATTGCAAATGCATATAAATGACCATCCGTGGCTGTGCAAAGCAACGCTTTGCTATGTTTGAGCAGCTCCAAAGCAGTGAACATGGCAAGCGAAGGAATGCGAATGGTCCATTTGGAAGGAATGAGGGAAAAAGTGGGAAAACGATGACGAAAAGAACAGAGCATTTTAGCAATTCTGAAAGCAAATAATAAAAGCATATAATCGAGTCAGAAATGGGACAGCAGTAAAACCAACCGCAGAGAACCATCAGAACAAAGAAGCGCCAAAAAAGGGCCGTACAAAAGGTGACGAACGGCCAACAGACGACAGTCCTGGGGAGAAGCACCCGAAGAGTGAGCGGAAATGTCAGTGGACGAGAGAAAGTGCAGCTGAGGAAGACATTCTTAACAGCCCATCATTCATGGCACATTTCACCGCCCTTCTTACTCCTTCCTGGTTCATTGTCAGAATTTCCATTGTCGACTTGCAATTTCCATGCACAAATCTCAGAACGCCCGCCCACACTCAAAATTAATCTGTCCCTTTTGCCGGAATCGGTTGTTTCATTGTGCCAAGGCCAATCGTCAACGACATAAACGCATTCCAAATTTGAACGGTGGACAATTGACGAATCGAGACAAAAGAACGAAGAAGCAAAACAATTTGCTAAAATTGGGGGGGGGTAAAGAAAAGAAAAAAGACACTCATTGTCAGTGATTACGTCCGTTAATGCTTTCAGTGGGCAATGGCTTAAAAAGTGAGAGAGCTAAGCGCCGATCGGTGCCCCCACTGAGCAAAAGGACGTGTCCATTTTGTTCCAAAGAAGTCATTGTGACGATATCATCAGAGTGAAGGAAAGGCTAAATTAAGAGAGAAATTTGACATAAAATACAACGGGAAAAACACCCGAATGGGACAAAACTCGACGACATCGAGCAGAACACGACGCAGGACACCTTTGCAAATGTAAGCCAAACTGAAAGTATATATTGGTCAATGTTAAGAAATAAACCAAAAAATTGTGCAAATTTTTTAAAAAATTTGTCCTTTTTTTCTTAAAATTTTTCGTTTGTCATTTCTTCTTCAGCACCAAATAACCGCCGAATAAAAGCACAGCCACCGAAAATTGGTATGGGTTTGGCCCTATTTGACCTTAGTGTTCTGCGGTCCGCTTCTGTGCCAACAATAAATTGCCATTTCCGATTTCCACCACCACACCGAAAAGTAGACAAAATGAAAAAGGTTTTGAAATCCATTACGACAAATTCGTCCTAAATATACTCAGATCAGTGGTTGTTTTAGGTGCAAAAAATGCACACGCTATGAAATCCGACGATAAAAACGGCAGAATTGTCCAGGGAAACAATTTTACAGGGCCACTCCATCGAAAGATGACGGACGGAAAAGGGCTCCAAGGAAAATGTTTCCTTTACTCCTGCAAAAATATTTTAGATAATAAACGAAAAAATGAATTAAAATAATCCGATTGGCCCTATTTTTTCCTGTCGCTGTTCACCATTTTCACTCGGTTTTCTTCGCTCCCATTGAAAATGCCATCGCTTCAGAATGCCGTCTCTGCCAATGCTTATCAAATTCCCCTTCAGCGCCGCTCTTTCCGAATGATTTATGGTCTCAATGCACAAATCGGTCACTGTCTTTTCATAATCATTTGTTCCGTGTGCCATTCGATTAAACAAAAGCAACTGAAAAGAGCATTCATTCCGTAAATGGACTCGTCACATTACGATAATGTAAAGTGATAAATCATCTACAGTTCATTTCTGTATTTAATTTTGATGTTTCATTTTTCATACCTTTCCGGAATGAATTGAGAATGCCAAAAGTGTTCCGGATCGTGTGCCCAATAGGAAAACGCCACCCATTGGAAGGTCAGTTTCTGTCTCATTGTCAGTAATCAGAAGAACAACTTGCACTTTTCCCAGTTTCCTTTCAGAATGTAAGCGACTGATTTCCTGGAGATTTCCATCGACTGACGTACAGATACGATAAACAATCTGAAGAGATCAAATCAAAATTCAAAACCGTATTAAAATGTTTTGTTGATTATTGCCCTCCCCACCGACCATTTGCCCGTTTTGTGCAATGGCCAATAACATTCGGCTGGATTCGGGCTGAAGCCAAATGAGCTGCTCCGTTTGTGTAAAATTGGACTGGCGAATGGAACGAAAAGAACACTCACCGACTAAAGAAAAAGAAACAAAAAACGAAAGGAAATGAAAGAAATGGAAAATCAAACAAAGAGCAAAGTGAAGAGAGCGATCGAATTCAGCACAGAGAGCGAGACAACGAGTGAACTCCGAAAAACAGAACAAATCGGAACGGAAAGCCATCGGACGACCATTTGAATCAGAAAAGTTTGTCCGAATTTGCTCAACAAAAGCAATCGAATGTTCATTTTCACCGCCAATTTGTTCAACAGAGAGCATTCTGAAAAAAACTAAATGCAACAGAAAAACCATTAAATTAGAGAATATTTTACTTTTTTTCGTCCAGAAATATCAAAAAAGGCATCCCGCGAAGGTGAACAAATGCAAATGCACTCATTTTTTTGAATCCAACCGAAGAAGCGAACTGTGTCGCATTGAGAGACAGCGAAAGGGAAGAGAGAGAACCGCGATCGGAACCGATCAGCGAAAATTGAAAAGATTCTAAATGAAATAGCAAAAGTACCATTTCAAAACCAGGAAAACCAATTCTTCCGCCAGTGTCCCTTCGCGTAGTTTCCAATAGCAAAATGCTTTTGATTGTTCCTCCTCCGCCCGTCGCCGCAGAAATGTCAATTTTACGTTGCAAAAACAGTCGGTTAATTACTGGAAATGAAACGCTATTGTTAAACAGAAAAATAACAATTAATTATAGTAGTAATTTATTTCCCAAGGTAAGATTCAAAATGACATCAATTTTAAAACGGAACAGGACGAAACACAGCCGCCGAAACACAGTCGAGACATACACAGCCGGGAATAAATTTTTAAAAAATTTTTTCAAACAGAAATTTTTCAAGAAAAGTCTTAGAAAATTCGATGAAAAAAAATTCAAAAAATTTTCCAGCGATTTTTTCAAAATTTACTGATGAATTACTGTTTTTCACTGAAAAATAAAAAAAGAATAATTCACATTTATTTTTCAATTTTAGAGCAAAAAATGTTTTTGATGGCACCTTTTTTCTCATCCATCGACCAACGCCAAATGCATATGTAATTGTCCACCCCAGCGGTGAAAATCATTCGCTCGCCCTCACAAATTTCCAATGCAAATGGCCTGGCCCCATGTCCAAATTTACTGAAAAGCTAAAGAGAAGGAAAAGTAAAAAAAGAAATTGGCACACTCATTCTGACTTGGGCACCCTTTTGAATGTCCCAAATGCGAAGTGAGCGATCGTCGCCGACGGAAAAAAGCCAACGGAAATTGGAATCGCAACGAATGGCAAAAGGCATTCCCTAAAAAGAAAGTTAAAGGCGGAAAAAGCGATTAATTGAACTTCGTTTCCCGCAAAAGTACGCAAAATTTGAGGCCCAATTGCGGGTTGAAAGAAATGAATGGCACCGAACGAAGTGCCGGAAAAAACGCACAGCGATGGCCAAGAATTTCCATGAAGGAAGGAGGAGGTCCTTAGTTTCTTTAAAATTATGGGAGGAATTTAAGACAATGCCAAATTCTTCTGATAGGTCCCCTTCTGAAATTGGTATTAAAAGATAATGTAAAAAGCACCTGAAATTGCACTAATAAATTACATGTATTTTTCAAAGTAGCGATGTATGTTTTCAAACAAGTTTTTGGCACTTTTTCGAGATTAAGTCGTTTAGAGACTCAGTGAAAATGCGGCGCTTCGATTAGCTTATTTAAAATAAAATAAAAGAAATAAATAAAATGTTTGCTTACACAAGTGCTTGACATCCCAAACGAACAGAGAAAACTTCCGCAGGCGATGAAACATTTACACCAATTTCTCCCTCAGGCAATGCCATCGTTTTGATCCAATTATTGGCAAAATGAAAGGTTAAAAAGAGCTGTAAAAAATATTACTGACAATGAGATTATTTTCGTCCTTTCTTCCACCTTTTTGCTTTTGCAAGTGGACTCGTCCTTCTTTTCCTCGTTAAGTATTTTAGCACTTAAAATCCAATCATAAAATGTTCCAAATGCCATTTGCTTCCAATCCCAGCATTTCCCTTTCCGTGCATTGTCCAACTGTGCATTTTTGAATTTTGTCGCAGTGAAAAATGCGAATTCACATTCACCAACACATAGAAGAGCTAAAATAGAATAGAATAAAATGATTTGAAAAGAAACTATCGTAGTACTAGTAATAATGTGAGAAATAATACTTGTCTAAAAATAGGCAATGGTCTAGAATTGGTGTCCCGACGAAAAAAAGTTAAAAATTTTCCAGGTATTTTTCTAGGCTTAAAAAATATGCTGATCACGAATCTGAGCTCATATTTTGAAAATCATTGATTTTTATCCAAGCTTTTTTGTCAACTAATTGATTTTTTTAATTTTTTGAATTATTTTAAAAAAGTTTAGCAATGAATTTGGGGTTAAAAAATACGCTGGTCACGAATATGAACTCCGATTTTAAAAATCATTGACTTTTATCTATGATTTTTCATCAAACATCATAAAAAATAATCCGCAGCCAAGCGGATTCGAACCCCAGACCCAGTTTATGTGCACGATCAAAAATAAATGCGTAAATATTTTTGATGACACAAATCAACAATAGTCGTAACAATTGATGTTGAAATCCTAATCAATCTTTTCATTGCTGTGCAAAAACGATCTCTTTGGGGCCTTATGAGGCGGGGGTCTGGGGTCCGAATCCGCTTGGATACGGATTATTTTTTATGATGTTTGATGAAAAATTTAGATAAAAGTAAATGATTTTTAAAATCTGAGTTCATATTCGTGACGAGCGTATTTTTTAACCCCAAATTCATTGCTAAACTTTTTTAAAAAATAATTCAAAAAATTTAAAAAATCAATTAGTTGACAAAAAATCTTAGATAATCAAGGATTTTCAAAATCTGAGCTCAGATTCGTGATCAGCGCATTTTTTAAGCCTAGAAAAAATACTTGGAAAATTTTTAACATTTTTTTTCGTCGGGACACCAATTCTAGACCATTGCCTAAAAATACATGTTTACAAAGTTCTTCATTTCGAGTAAATTATTGCAGTTCAAACAAAATAAACTCACAAAATTTCCTCTCGCAAGAGCCAAATGGAAATAATTGGTGTATAGTATTTTTGGTACTTGGAAAAGCATCGAAAGCATCGATCAATTTATAAGATCCACTACAGTCGGAGAATATTTCGACGTAAGAACCATGACCTGAAAAGAAATTGCCAAGAATTCTTTTCAATCCTCAATTCTGAAAAACGAACTTGAAAAACTCAATGTGAACTCAGTTCCACAGGAAAGTGTGAATGACAGAGAAGCAAAACTGAGACGGGGCAAAGAAATCGGAATGGAATGGAAGCGAACATGGGAATTGGACACAGAAATACCAACCATTTGAAACCAAACCTGGGATTGGACACCAAAAAGTTATTAAGATGGTAATAAATTAAAACAAAACTAATTAAAAAGATCAGTAAAAGTTTGACAAACAATTTCGTCAATAGAAAAAGGGCTAAAAGCATTAAAATTGTTTATTTTTTTTCATCAACACAAACATAACATTTGGGAAAAGTCCGAGTCAGCGCATCCAATTGATCATGTAAAAATACCAATGCTTTTGAATCAAGCAAAATTGTCTGCTTTCCTCCATCTGTTGTATTTATTTCCATGAGAATTTCGTATTTGTTATTCAAATGCGACTCGTCACGAGTTGAGACCTACAAAAAAAAAGAATTAAATGAGAAAGCTGCACAATTTACATTTATGTCAACGCGAAATTTCGAAGCAGCGTAAACAGAAATTTGATTTGAATTCGTCGTTACATTAACATTAATTCTTTTTTGTGCCATGATAATGACTGAAAAAGTGTAAATTTAGGGTGTGGAATCGGAATGGACGTCGAAAAGAGAATGGGCTCTTGAGAGATCACTCCGATCGCTTTTTGGCGTAACCAAAGGGGGTCCAACGAGCGGATGTCGCGACCGTCCAAAGTAACCTAAACCAAAGCAGCGAAATTCGGCAACACCAATTACCATCCTTTCAGACTTTGCCATTCTGTGGCTCATATAAACGCTGAGCAAACTTAATCTTTGATAATTAAGCTCCGAATGTTCCATCATTTGTTGTTTACTGCTAATCTGACGTGTAATCATTTAATAGGAAGAGTTTCTATTGTTCAACCCCCCTCCAAGGGGGGCTTATATTCAAGGGGGGGGCTTCCAATCGAGGGGGGGGGGGCTTTTATTGTTCAACCCTTCAAATATTCCTACAAATTAATGCAATTTTTTCAGAACCTTCTTTTATTCAAGTTTTTACGAAAAACTACGTTGATTTTTTAACTTTCAGGTGCCAAATACAAATCATTTTATAATTATGGACGCAACAAAAACCTTACCTGAATCATCGACTAAAAAAGTACCTACCTATTAAAAAATTCTTTTCAAAATTACCTATCTTAAGGTTTGCTGCTACTGCATCAATCCTTGTTCTGGTGCCCACCAATGCTGGAAGTGCAAAAAACCTCAACTGTTGCATGTCTCTGAGTTTTATCCATGCGAACATTGATTATTTTCTTTTTCGTGCATTTGAATCGATTTTTAGCAATAAATGTGAATTTTGTTAAAAAATCAATTTTTTTATTTTGTTCGAATCCGGGTCAGGGGTTCGGAATCGGTCGAAATGGATGTCGGATTCGTGATCAGCGACCCCGAAAACCCCTAGAAACATGTTTTTATGATTTTTTGAAAGTTGAAAAAAAATTTTAAAAAAGGGGGGGGGGTACCATCTAAACTATTACCGAGTTTTTGTTTCGAGTCCGGAAATTTGCTAACGATAACCAAAATGGACTTTTGACTAAATCAAAAGGAAGGAGTCACAAACAAAGAAAGACCAAACAAATGGCATCACCTTTATTCCATTTCCGAAAATTAACGAAAATTGGGACACCGAACGTTGGATTATCTGAGCAGTGGCCATAAAGGACATCCTACTATGAAATACAGCACTTTTCGGTTCTCAGCTGTGAAAGGTGGCATGGCTCTATTATGCTGGTAAAAAATAATCTCTAAGATCATTTTCGCCTTGTCGTTGTGGGCGGCGGAACAGCTGGATGTGCCGTTGTGTCGAAGTTCGCGAGAATATTACCCAAACAACAAATTGCTGTGATTGAACATCAAAATGTGAATTAAATTAAACTTTACGATAGAGTCTGATAAATTGACCAACTCAACGACCACCAAAAAGTCCATTTCGCCTATTTCCGAGTAAACTCTCGGAAAGTTGGTTTGACAAAATTAGATTCAAAAATTCCGGGCGACGCCTAAGTCAACTGACCATAAACTCCTTAATTTTTTTTTAAATGCTCAAAGTCGTAAAAAAATTTTTTTTAATTTATTGAGGCGCTTACCGGTTTTTCAATCCCGTTTCGGGATTAAATCCTGGCAAAAACGGGATTGAATCCCGGTAATCCTATCCCGGCCTGATGCCAACCCCTCCTAACATTTTAACCGGCTAATAATTTGTCCGAAAAAAATTCAATTAGACTCTTACTATAATGCCATCAATTTCAGATTCATTACTATCAACCCGGCTTAACATTAGCTGCGGCCGGTCTGATGGATTTTGAACAGCTCCATCGTGACGAAAGTTCCATTTTGCCACACGGCGTGAAATGGTTTATCAACATTTCCGAATAATTCACCATGTTTTCACATTATAATCATTTTAGGTTTCAAAAGCCAGTTCACCGTCTCCATCCCGATTCAAATGAACTTTTCCTAAAAAACGGTCAAGCCATTTCCTATGATTTTTTAGTTTTGGCTACGGGGCTTGAACTTCGTTTTGATTTAGTAAGTTTTTGAGACAAAATTCGGCTTAATTTTTTTTCAGATTGAAGAGGGCTAACGGACGCAACGCTTGGAAATCCAACTCCTTCCATCAGTTCCATTTATTTTCCCGATGGAGCAAAAAAGACATTAGAAGAGCTCAAAAATTTTTCAACCGGCGAGGCAGTTTTTACCTTTCCATCAACGCATATAAAATGCGCTGGAGCTCCACTGAAGATTTGCTTTTTGGCGGAAGAAGTATGAGTAATTACTGTCTTTTAAAGGGGAAAATGAATTGAATTTCAGATTTTACGAAGGAAGGGAGTCCGGTCGAATTGTTCCGTGCATTATTACACCACACTTGGTCGGATATTCGGCGTACCAAAGTAAAGCGACGAACAACAATTATCAGCAAATCAACCAAATGCCTTTCAGATATGCCGCTTCCCTTGAGCGCATTGTGAAAGAACGTGGGGTTGGGCTTCACCCGCGCCACAATTTAGTGAAAGTGAACCCCGAAAAACACGAGGCGGAGTTCGAATTGCTCGACGAAAAAGGGAAAGGCACGGGGCAACGGCAAATTGTCGAGGTGAGTTTTGTATCTATTGTCGAGGGGTGCACAAACGTGCCCCCCCCCCCGCCGTTTCCTCCCGCATCGTTTCCCCCCCCCCAAGAAATTTTTGAATTTTGCCAAAATAAATCGCTGAAAATTCTCTCGATTTTTTTTTCTTAGAATTTTCTTAAGAAAAACTAAATTTCAAGTTAGTAAATTTTAAAAAAACGGGGGAGGGGGTGGAACGAGCTGCCCCCATTGCCCAGATAAAAAGACCAGATTAATTAAGTTGGCTTTTTTCTACTACTGTTTCTTTTCAGTATTCCTTCCTGCACATTGGGCCTCCATGTTCACCCGTCAAAGTCCTTAGAGAATACGCTAAAGAAAGCCGGAACAATTCAAATGGAACACAACTTACCGACCCTGAAGGATGGGTGAATGGTCAGTTAAAATTTAAATAAACAATTGAAATTTAGACGATTTGTATATATATATATATATATCAGGGTCCGACAATATATATATATATATATATATATATATATATATATATATATATATATATATATATATTGAAAAGTTTATTGGGAATTAAAAAATGTTTCTAGCGAGATTTTCTTTAAGAAAATGGAATTTCATTCCAATTGATTTCAGTGGACCCCGGCACTTTACAGTCCCCTGCTTTTCAAAATATCTTCGCTATCGGTGATTGTGCTAACACACCTAATTCGAAAACAGCGGCCGCTGTGTCCAGTCAATTTAAAGCACTTTCCAAAAATTTGAAAAATGCGATGGACAATAAAAAACCGACGGAAAAGGTATTTTTGGAGTCATTACTAGGGATGGGAATTTTATGTAAGAAAATTTGTAAAGTATCTAAATAAAAATGTATTAAAAAAAACTTCGAAATACATAACATAAACCAGAAATATGTACGAAAAAAATTTTGGATATTTATTTTACCAACTTTTTGGCGTACTTTTTCAAAAAAAAAAAGTTTTTGACAAGAAATTTCCTATAAATTCTCAAAATAAGTTATTAAAAAATATGAATAGTAATATGTAGAAAAACACGAAAATATGTAAATAAATTCCCAGCTTTTGTTCGCAACTACAAAAAAGAAAGTGTTTTCCTACTATTCAAAGCATTGAAATATTCAGGAACGAAATGTTTTACATTGGTAGATCAACAAAAATTTACAGTACGATGGTTACGCCTCGTGTCCATTGGTGGTCGACCGTCGCCACGTTATTCTTGCTGAATTTTCCCCAGACGGTCCGTTGGAAACTTTTCCGTATGACCAAAGTCGGCCGACAATGTGCGAAGGCTGTGGGAATTTAAAGCCGTTTTTTCTTTTTTTTAATTCAGATTTGCCTATCTGATGAAGCGCTATTTGATGCCTTCTCTTTATTGGATGTTTTTGCTCAATGGCTATTGGGAGGGGCCCGCTAACTTAAGGAAAGCCTTCGGATTATTCTCAAGAAGACCAAGTGGAAAATGAGGAACCGTGAAATCAGATTAAAATGATATTTCGAACCAAAAATTATTTAAAAAACGCATCAAGATTTCATTTTTTAAATGATTGATAAATTTTTTAAAGTTTCTGTTGTGCTGCTGCTGCAACTTGCCACTTTAGAGCATTGGAACGCGATTAGTATTAATACATTGTGATCTGTGATTTTACTTCTTTTTACTTTCCTCTCCTCATTTTTTGTGTGGGCTTTTGATTTGCATTTCCAAAATGTTCAATTGTCAAATTTGCATCAGTGAGTGCGTTGCCAATGCCTCCAATTCGCCGGTAAATTTCCGCTGTCAATTGGCCATTTTTGCTTGGTCTTTTAGCGATTTTCTTCGTTTGATCAGTTGGAAGCGCATCTTGCGGCTGATCACTTCAGTCTGTTGCCCTATGAGTGCGAACATTGCCAATTCGCAAAGTTTCCCACCGAATTCGCTGTGATGAAACACAATGAATTGGACCACGACAGTCGTAATTATTCTGTAATTTTTGGCTTCAATCGCTCAATAATTAACTTTTGTTTAGTTTCGGTGTCGAATTACGCCAGAAGTGAAGGAAAAACGCAGCAAAATGCGAGAATTTTTGACCAGGGAAAAACATTTAAATGAGAGGTGAGGAAACGAAAATTGTGGGGGGAGGGAGGGGCTTTGAGGCGAGAATTACGCTTTTTAAATAAGTCAGCCCCATAAAACTTCAGTAATTTTCAAAGTTTCAGAGCGGAAAAAGAACAGTTCGCTTCTTCACCAATGGAAGTGGAAAAGAAGCGAAAAGCAAAGGATGGGCAGACAAAAAATGCCCAAATCAAAGGCAATGACGGACAGGAGGAGGAAAAGCCAAAGCGTAGGCAATGCCAAGCAAACGGCGAACCTTATGAATCAGCAAAAAATAAATTAAATAAATTGCCCATTTGCGCATTGTTGTTCCTTTCCTCAATGTGTTTGGATTTTGGTTTTGGTCAAGATTAATTTTAGGAATGTGCCTTCGTCCGCGTCCATTCAATTCTGATGGTAATACGACAGCGAAGAATTGCGAAAGTGCGAATGAAACGACCGTCGTTTCATTTGGAGGGGAAGAGGAGGAGGACGACGAGGATGAGGACATGGAGGGCGAGGGGAGCAGTCTAACGGACGAGCTGAAGGAACAACAGGCAATTGGAGACGGACAGACCGAAAACCGAACCAAAATTCAGGCCAACGTCCAAGAGATTCTCAGGGCCACTGCGGCGGCGGTGTCCCAATTTGGTGGACCTAAAAAGCAAGTCATTTCCCCGACAAATAAGCGACGATCTGCCAACAATGTTTGTCCCTTTGCTCGCCAATTTATGTGCGCCTTTCCTTCCCGTTCAGAGTTATTCTCTTCGTCCCAACCGCTTCAAACCGTACGCTTTGCTTCACAATGGTATTCCCATTCTCACTGATTGTGAGAATGACGTCCTCCAAAATGCTGAAGACTCGCCCGAAATGGAACCATCGCCGGTCAATTAACCAACCATTTATTCGCTACTAAATAAATTCAAACCCGCGTTGTTCAGTCAAAAAGTGAACGGAAACGAAGCAAAAGTAAAACGGTTGGTCGAATTCGGTGCAAAAAGTGCAAAGAAATGGTGAACGCGAGCGGCGGGTGTCTCAGCCACCACACCAACGCACGGTCGGCACTTTTAAAAACGGGCAATTCCTCCCCCACCCTATTTCTTTTATCCCTTTGTTTTAATTTCTTAGGCATTTGCGTTTGCCGATGTTCCATTGCGAACTTTGCAAAAGGTAAATATTGCATGCAGAAACAATAAAAGCACTGCTCCAATTTTGTTTTGCTTTATCATTTTTCTTTTAGAGATTTTTTCGAAGTTTCCAACACGCGGATTACTAAGCATATGCACGAACAGCACAAAGGCAGCAGCAAACATTTGGTCAACAATTATCACAAAGTATTCGGGAGGAATTAACACTGAAATTAAAAAATAATAATAATGCAATATTTGAGTTTTCTGCCCTTCTTCATGCCGCACGTGACGAATGTTTTGGAGGCAAAGGGCAGCGAAATGAAAATGGAAAAGCGGACAGAAAATCGACGACAAAAAGTGTTAATAGCAAGGATTTGAATGGGAAACCGCTGGAAAAGGAAGGGAAGAAAAATGGACGGAAAGGTGAGAAGGAATCATTCATTGGTCGAACAACAAAATACGGGGACGGGACAAAATACCGCCGCCTGAAATATCGCCGAGACAAAATATTGCCGCAGAAATTTTTAAAATTTTTTTTTCAAATCTAGAAATTTTTCATAAAAAAATTCTTAGGAAATTTATTAGTAAGAAAATTTCATGGAAAAAAAATTTCAATGATTTTTTCAGGAAATTTTCTTATAAAAAATTTCAAAATTTCTTAAGGTTTTTTCTTGAAAATTTCCAAGTTTGGAAAATTTTCTTTTTAAATTTCTGCGGCGATATTTTGTCTCGGCGATATTTCGGCTGCGATATTTTGGGGTGCACCCCAAAATACAACGAAGGCACCAAAAAGGGACATCGAACTGAGAGAAAAAAAAAAAAAAAAAATACAAAAATAAAATGATCAAAAAATGCAAGGGTTGGGAAGTAGGCTTAAAAGAATCCATATGGTAATTCGTTTTAATAACAATATGAAGAAAAACTCACAATTTTTGACCAAATTTCAGAAAGCCAATGTAAAGGAATAGTGGCCTTGAAAAACGATTTCAAACTGAATTTGAGCAGCAATGAGGTGAAAACAACAGAATTTAGTTGCAAAATAAAAGCAATCAGCGACCGTTTAGAACGATTGTCGCCCTAAAAAGGAAGGAGAAAAAGGGAACGGTGCGGCAATGCCTCCGATCGACAAATATTCATGTTAGGAGAAGGCTCTGAAGATAAATTCCTTTACTTTTAAGTTTTGGTTTCGTGCCCAGACAGACATTTTGCGGAATTCGAGCGGCAAATTCAAAACGGCGAAGAACAAAATTCGATAAAGGTACGACAGAAAAATGAGTAATTAATATGGGAAGAACGATGAAATTGAAAGGAGAAACGGCAGAACGGCGACAATCAGCGCATTCCGTGCAAAAAGTGTGGGGAAATGGTGTGGAATCAGACGGTCAACCGACTCAACCACGTCAACGTTCGGTAATTGAATAATCCCTCTGTCCTTTGTTAGCAATGCCTTTGCCTTCCTTAAGCCATCTCCAACTTCCTCTCCACCAATGCGCCGTCTGCCAAAAGTCTTTCACTTCTTACAGCCGTTCGGCCTGCTCTTCGCACATTCAATTCGCGCATAAAGCGGAGATTGACTCGGGAAAGTGCAGCAAAGTCATTGAGGAACACATCATTTACAGAAAAGTAATGGGGGAGGGCCTCACAATCAGTGTCTCAGAAGAAGCATCGTAACATTGTTTCAAATTGTCGAAAAATTAATGATCACTAATTGGGACATTTTAATCCCTCGTTTTAAGGATGCTTACGATGGGCAGTTGTTGGAAGCGGTGAAAGACTTCTTTTAGCTGTGTCGGCACCGTCGTGATGTCTTCTGCCTTTGGAATGGAACATTCGATATTTTCAAATTTCCACGCCTTCGTGACCATTTTCTTGCTTAATTCGCCAGCAGAAGTTTTCTCTTCACATTGCTGTCACAGATCTCATTTTGCATATTTGATTCACTTTATAAATTTGTGGCGTTAATTTGAGGGGATGGGGTCAATTGGCGTATTACTCGATGGCAAACGAATGGATTTTCCGAACCCAGGAACCGAATCGAACATAAAGCCGAAAAATTGAAATTAAAATTTCCCTTTTATATTCAACATTAGAAATTACTAGAGATCGACATTTTGAAAAAAGCCTGGACCTGGACAAAAATCCAGGTCCAGGAAAAATCCAGGCTCCTCGAGACCTGGATCCAGGTCGATCTCTAGAAATTACCCATCCCTGAAATTGTATATTTTATGACGAATTTTCACACATATAATTGTTTGGTCCTAAAATTAAATTTTAAAATTTACTCTGTCCGAATTTGAATATTGGAATTCAGGTCAAGCTCGCTATCAGAAGCCTCAAAACCTCTCGTCATAAGTCCAAAATAACAAACCCCCTCATTAATTCAATGCCAAATTTCAGAACGCTGCCCCCTTTTTAACTGATAGAATATGCAAGCAAATCTGGTCCTTTTCACTTTTATCAGTAAATGGCCTCTGCAAAGGTACAATGGTGAAACGATGTGATTAGTTTGAAGGGTTGGAGATAATCAATCACTGTTGGAGGTGTAATGAAATCATTACGCGCATGACAAGTAAAAAAAGAATAACATTTGGCTGTTAAATAAATAAAGACAAAGGGATCAGGTACAATAAGACAGAATCGGTCAAAGGAAAGGGAATGGTGAAAGGAACTGGGAATGGTAATGAGGCGTGAGATGACCACAAAATAAATTATTTAGCTTATAAATGAGTGTATTTCAATTTCCAAATTCTGCCAATTCTCCAATAATAAATAATTTGTCCCTCCGTTTACTTTTTCTTTTTCGATGTTGTTGTTATTTAAAATTGTTACTGCTTTTATAATATTAGTCCATCAGTTTCATTATCTGATTTTTGGATTAAGCCGTTGTTCGCGTTTCACTGAGAGGACTGTCGTTGTAAGAGAGCAACTCGGATAATTGTTCGCACATCACTTGTCCGTCAGCACTCCGTGGAATTCGTTCGGGCGCCATTCTTTGTGAGAGGGGTCAATTTGGTTTTTTCGGGAAGAATACCTCCTCAGCTCCATGTAATTGGACCTTCCACGCTTCGCAAGTTCGTGGGCCTGGTAAACGGGGACCGGCAGTGACGTCGCCGCCTTCACAATTTGCCATGAGTGACAGAGTCCGTTGATAAATGCCTCCAACTCCTCCTTGGTAGCACACACTTCGTTACATGGGAAAATAAACTCGGGAATCTTCGCTGTCCCCTAAACAAATTGTTTTTTGCAACTTCTAGCCATTTTATTCACTTACGCGTACGGGATGATGGGCTTGAACGTAGAGGTTGAGAACACCCGAGCAAAACTGAGACGGGGCAAAGAAATCGGAATGGAATGGAAGCGAACATGGAATTGGACACAGAAATACCAACCATTTTCCTCGACCTCGAAAAAGCGTCTGTTGTGTCGTTTGTCCGCCAAACAATAAACAAATTTCGGCTTCCACGATTGGCTGATCTGAGAACAGCTTTCGCGAAACAGCCCAATCTCACTGGACAACGCCTGTGAGAAAACAATACAAAATGCAACTTTCATTTACAAAAAGAGGGGGAATTTCTCCCGTCCTCACATTGTCCACTTTTCCTTCGTCCAGTCCATCGCGAATAATGAACTTAAAACAAATTTAATAAGCAATTTGTAATCAGTCCCTCTTTTATTTAATACGATTAGTGAAGGCGGGCGTTCACGATTGGCTTTTAACTTGCGCAGCATCCACAGAACTTTCGCCTTGAAATGTTCCGGATGGCAAATGTCCTGCTTTGCAGGCTGAAAGAAATAATCGCCACAGAAATTGTTCGGCTCCTTCAGGTAATTGGCGCAAAACTAGAAAAGAAAGGGGAAGCGTTTTGTAAATTTAGGGTGTGGAATCGGCTAAAAAATTAGAGTCAACAAAAAAAAATCATTACTGACCCCTATCACGTCCGGCTCCATCGATGTCGCCTGAATGCCCTTCCTGCGCATCATCGACAATTCTTCCGTGGTCGCCCTTGGGGCATGGCTGGCGTCGTATCCGACCACGAGGACATTGCCCGTGCCAAGTTTGAACTTCTTCTCCCTGGAGAGAAACCCAATTTTAACTGCTCGCCCCCTTTGAGTCCGCCCTACGCAATTGGCTCAAAAATTGGGATGTGATTGAGCCCGAACAGTTTCATGTTCATTTTGTTGACGATGTTGCTCAGCGTCACTTGGCCAGCAACGGCCGCCACTTCCGAAGTCACTTGCTGAGTAATCAGCCGATGGATTTGTTCGTACAATTTCAACGGGGCTAAACCGATTCCGAACCCCTGACCCGGATTCGAACAAAATAAAAAAATTGATTTTTTAACAAAATTCTTGTGAACCCGAAAAACTGTTTGCCATCAGCCGCAAGTTTTCCCATTGTTTCTGCCATTTGCGGAATCTCGACTTTCATCAATTGAGGCAATGGCAGAAGAAAACCGAGGTTACGTGAGCAGTCAATCAAATTTTTGGTGAATTTACTAAATGAATGAGTTGGGATTATTCTTATTTGTTTGTTTTAACTGACATTCCTTTCCCAACTTCCGAGACTTACTTTACAATTGCCTCATCGACGGACGAAGGAAAGCCAACGGCCCAACTTTTGAGTTCGCCCGATCGGTAGAATTTGCAAAATCGGCCTTGGTCGAACTTTCCCTGATAGTGAGATGATGTTTTTGTTTATCTCATTCATTTTGCTGGTTGAACCTGTTCTGTCCCGATCATTCTGTGCTCGCCAAAACGGACCAACTGCTCCTCCGTGGAAGTTCAGTGGCACGACATTGTTACGACCGCTCATTTTCACACCAAAACTCTTCAGAAATTCACCAAAGCCTTTCGCGTGGCCAATTTGAAGCGCCACACACTCAATAGCTTTGAAGCGCATGTTAGGAGAGATCACATTGGCCTAAATACCGTATTTCCTTAAGCGCCTCACCCCGCCTCCATTAGAGCCCCCTTCTAGAGAAAACCTGGTAAAAAATTTTGAAAATTTAGAGTAATTTCCTTAACAGATCAAGATTAAAAAAATACCCTCCCGAAGTTAATTAACTGAAAATTTTTAATTTTCTAATTTTAGATTTTTTTTTTTCTAAATAGGTTTTAAAACAGTATTGAAATTTGGGTTCCAGTTTATAAAAAAAATTTCTGGGGGTGCTTAATAAGTTTCCCTCCAAATGGATCGAAAAAGACCCCACCCCCGGGGGGGGTCTATTAAGGGAAATACTGTAACAAAAATAAAATGAGAACGGACAAAAGGCTCTTTGACTGACAGAGATCAGCTGAGTGGAAAGGTAATTGTTGAACTTCGACTGGGGCACTCTCTGGTTGCCCATTATGCTGATCTGCTCAAGAGGGAACACGCCCATTTCGGTCGGAGACTTTGGAATCACAGCGGGCCAATTGGGACATTGCAAATTGATCTTTTTTCGCTCACGGAAAAACTCGGCCAAGGACATTTCAATCCGATTGTCCACCGTTAGTCTGAAAAAAGCGAGAATAAACGTGTGCACGCCAAAAAGGCATTTTCCAACTTTTTTTCGCGCGCACTCTCTTGGGTAAGGCCTCCGATGACGAGTGTTCGACCGGGTTCATAGCAGAGGAAAGCACGAACTCCCTGGTACATTTCGGCCCACTTTTCCCAAAATTTTCCGCCCAAATTTCCTTTCCAACGCTGTGCCATTTGTCGCACACATTCCCCGCCTGTAGCCGTGTTGAAGAACAAACATTGCTTAACTGAAAATGAAATGTCGACCAATAAAATTTGCCTTCCAAAAACCGTCGATGAACAAAGCCGCGGTTGGTTTTCCCTCGTTGTTGACGACCATCACACTTTTGCGAAGCCCTTTGTGCAGAACAATAGCGTCTCCGAGCTCCTTTTCCGCCGCGTTTTCGAAGAGTTCGCCGTTTCCGGCGAAGAAATGTGTTCCGCTTAACAAAAACGCTAAATTATTAAAATCAAAGGGGGGCCTATTTGCAATTTTTTTTTTTTGTAATTGTTTAAGTTAGGGATTCAAAATTCGTAGAATTGATTTCAGACTCGTGACACCTGAAAATTCTCTAATAATTTGTTACACGATTTGAAAGGAAATTGCACAAAGTCCCCTCCTTAATATTTTTCTGATCTGTTAACGTTTTTCAAGTCCCAGTGGACCACCTGACCATTCCGCTCAAAAACAATAAACGTCAATAGAAAAAATTCTCATGATGGTATCTCCCATAAATGCTTTTTTATTTTTCCTTCCCAATTTACGCATTGATGAAAGGCTGTGAAGTGAGCAGTTCAAGAAAAGTGCGGAGGGAGCGTTCAGAAGAAGTCGAGTTTTGTAAGAGAGTGGGGCCAAAGGGTTGACCGTTGGCGCCGTCCGCCGGAGGGGGCTGGTCCAGACTCAGTTTGAGCACGTGCGCTTCGGTCCGGCAAGCCTGGATGTCCACCGTAAGATTGCCCTTCTGCAAAAGCACGCGCAAATCGTCGGAAAACACTGCCGCGTCCAATTCCAACGAAATCTGAAAGTGACATCACTCAGTCTGTCGGTCTTTTGTTATCGTTGCTGAACAACACGCGCTTACTTCCTCCACCTGCGCATTTGTGTAAAGTGTGCTCATGCAGTCGTACACATACAAACACCCGCCCTCCGCCTGCTTCCCAAACATCCCCGTCATGTCGAACACCTTCCTCACAATGTTGTGGTTGACTCTCTGAGCCCGGGACCGCTGAGCCGCGTCCCCTCCTCCCCGCGTGTACACCCAGCGACCTCCCACTTGCATTATCTTCACATCGTAGCGATAAACAACAGAACCCGGCCTGAACTCGAAAAGGTATGCGTTGCTGCACCCGTCATGAAGTTTGTCGCACTGCGAAGCACTTCTGCCCTTAATAGGATGAACGTTGCAAACTCGGTACTTTCCTGTTATGTGTCCGCACGAAATTATGAAGGACCAAAATATTAGCATTGACAAATGAATAAATTATCTGTTTGCAAATGGTTGCCCTTTTGCTCCTCTCTCAAGGGTAAAATGTCGCCTTACCTGGCCAGCCTCTGTCCCTCTCACCGGCAAATGCTTGACTCCTATTTGTGCGAGTTTCTTTGGCGCGAGGCTGTTAAAAACCGTGAAGTTGATCCATTTGAAAACATTTTGGAGCAAATTGTGGCTTTTATGCCTCCTTCATAATTTCGGCGCGCTGCCTTTGCAATTTGCGTGCCCTTTGTTGCTTTTTTTAAAAAATTTATTTTGCGGACACATAACAGGAAAGTACCGCAAACTCTCACAAGGCAATTTGTTAAATAAACACACCTTCTCGTAAATCTTCGGTTGCCCGTTGGTGCCGTTTGAGTTCATTTTCAGTGTGTCAAGCGAAGTTTCTACCCGATGAAATAGAATAGATGGAATTGTGAATTAATTATGAATTTAAAATAGAATAAAAATATGGACAACGGTCAGTCACATCCTTAACAAAAGTTGCACCAATTAGGGAGCAAAATTTCCAATCGATGTGAAATGTCTGCGGTAGAGGGGCACTGACTGCACCGATCATTCTCTCCCGAATGAAGTGAAGTGATCGCCTCTTTCGCCCGTCCGTCCGTTCACTTATCAGTGTAACATTCACATTAATTCAATCATAAATTATTCCTAATTCCGTTGGTACACATTAACCAAAAGGCCGCCACTCCCCCCCCCTCCGCCCTCCCTCCGAAATAAACCTATTTTTCAGTTGGGTAATGGAAATCAGATGATACGTACGTATTTGATGTTAATGGTGTGGAATATAGAAAAAATTCTTACAAAAGTGTAAAGCAAATGAAAGAAAGAAAGATTTGTCAATGTGATGAAGCTCAGCTGCTAAAATGGGCAGCCAATAGCATAAAATGAAGCGTCACCGAAGAGGAGGCTTACCCAAATTGAATGAACGCAGCAGTGTATTCGTTGCCCAATCGAGTGACGTGTCCCCCCCCCCCTCCTTCCCTTTTTTGGAATAAAAAAATGTGAACGCAAAATTTTTATTAATTTGGAATATTTAAATTTAAAAGGACATTTTTTAAAACACGCTTCCAAAACTTTGAATCGCTTTTTTATTCAACAAAATCAAGCATTACTCACCGCCAACTATTTTCTGAGCAATTTCAGCTTAGAAATGAGAAATTTATACATTTCCGAAAATCAATTATAAGATTTTAACAATTTTGTCGAAACATAAGCAATTGGTAAATTTCAGTGCATTTAAAATTTAAAAAAACATATTTTTAACAATTTTTTCGTTGCATTTTTCCGAAAAATTTTTGGGTATGGATGAGGGAAGAGAGTTCGACGGTGCCGATAGGCGCCGCCGAGGGAAATTTTTTTAAAATTTAATGCAATTTGTTAACAAGTTCTGTCAAAAAATGACCAAAATTTGCGATCTTGGGCTAATTTTTAAGAAAAAATAGGAGTTTTGGGGGGCCGGCGGTGCCGATAGGCGCCGCTGGGGGAAAATTTTAAGAATTTTTAATGAATTTTGTTAGGAATTAGCCAAATTTTTCAGAAATTTCCTCTTTTAAATGAAAATAAGACACTACCCCAAATCAGAACATTTCTTAGAAATAAGAACAGATACACCCCTGCTCTAATAGGCGCCGCCGGAAAAATTTTTGTAATTTTTAATGCGATTTCTTAACGATTTTGTTCAAAATGACAAAATTACGATTTTGAGCTAATTTTTTTAAGAGAATAAGAAACCGCCGAGAGAAAAATTTGAATATTTAACTGAATCTTGTCAACATTTTGCATATTAATTCGCTTCAAAAAACATTTCTTTCAAAAATTATCATTAAAAATCTAAATTTCTCCCTGAATCCAAAAAATAAGATGAAAATAAGGACAAAGAGCTTAAATAAGGACAAATCTTACAAATAAGGACATTTCAAATTTGTAAGATTTGGACCCTCAAAATAAGGACAAATCTTACAAATAAGGACAAAGGGTAACCCTGGTTTAATCGTTTCAAATTTTGAGCTTCTCATCACCACGAGCTTTTGATTAATCCGGCCGGATCCGGTACTGCAAAAATTTTTGAATTCCAATCCTGCAACAGGATCCGCAAATTTGAAATTTCCGGGCTCTAGTTGTAATATCATTAATTTTGCTCCTAATTTCCAATGTCTTAATTCCGCAAATGTTTAACCGTTCTTCGTACGGCATGGGAACAAGCCCACATTTTTTGAAGGCTTTTCTTGTAAAAAGTTTTTGAACTGCTTCAATTTTGCGCACATTGAAAGGCATGGTCAATAAAAAAAGGCTCGGTTTTCGTTTTAGATTTGTGATTAATCTGGGAAAGATGATTCTTTACATTAATTTTGAAGGCTATTAGGTCTAAATATGATATTTTAATCGGTCTAAATCGTGGATAGTAATTTAAATATAAATTAATTAAAATTCCAACATAAAATGATAAGAACTTTTACAACGTAATCGTAATCAATTTAACAATTCAAAACTCGTTCCATCCGATTCTTTAAAGCTCCTCAAGGCAATTGTCAATTGAAATACTCTTAAATGAATGGCTGACAAAAAACGTGAGGTGTTTTATGCCTGAAGACAATCATTGTCCCGAAGCTCCAATTCGTCGGCCGTTTGATTGTCCGTCACCATCTTGGCATTGAACAAAAGGCCAATTTCGTTCTGCTGTACTCGAGAATATAACAATATTAAATTTTTATTGCATATTTAATCCTAACATTTTACCACCCCAATTAAATTACCTCGATATTAAGACGTTCTGCAATTTTGAGACGAAGCATACCCAATGGTTTGCTTCTAGCGATTTTAAAAAAGAGGCCGGAAGATTTCTAAAAATAAATCTCTTTTAGTGTCACGTTCTTTAGGGCCTTACGTCCAAGGTCAACACCATCAGTCGGACAATTCGTCCCTCGTCCGCCTCCCTCGCCCCTCCTCCGACTCGAATTTTTTCCATCCAATTCGAAAGCGAGTCCTCCTCATCCTCCTCGTGGTTGCTGCTGCTTCTCGACAAAGCTCCCCTCCATTTTCGCACATTTTTGTGTTGCTTCCGATGTTCATCTCCAAAAAATGGTCTTTGTCCATTCCCAATCTCCGACGAAGACGGCGTCTGACAAATGCGGCATTTCACCCTCACCCTCCTTCGCCCCCCACCCGCCGCTTTGCTCCCTTTTTTCGTCCAGTTGTACCTCATGCACAAATTTGCATTCGTCTCCTCTCAAACATTCACCCCGCTGGAAAAAGCGACAATTGGATCCACTGAAAAAAGCGATGAATCTATTTAAAAATGCGAGACTCACTTGTCTTTGTTTTTTCTTTTTAAATTTCTGCGGCGATATTTTGTCTCGGCGATATTTCGGCTGCGATATTTTGGGGTGCACCCAAAAGACACGTCTCCGCACGGAGACAATGCCCTTGCATCAGCCAAATATTGCAAAGTGCGCTTTTCTTTGACGAATGTTTGAGTGAAGTGACAGTCCTCATTTTTCTAGAAAAAAGCACAAAATCATTCAAAAAAGTAGAAGGAAAAACAAATTTATTTACAAACCAGAGTTATGCGGTTTTATTTTTATTAGAATTGGTATATGTTTTTAAAAGCAGCCCTTGACCGGGTTTCATGTTGAACCTAGAACCGTTTTCTGACAAAAATCCAGGTCCATGAAAAATCCTCGCTTGAACGATTGTCGCCCTAAAAAGGAAGGAGAAAAAGGGAACGGTGCGGCAATGCCTCCGATCGACAAATATTCATGTTAGGAGAAGGCTCTGAAGATAAATTCCTTTACTTTTAAGTTTTGGTTTCGTGCCCAGACAGACATTTTGCGGAATTCGAGCGGCAAATTCAAAACGGCGAAGAACAAAATTCGATAAAGGTACGACAGAAAAATGAGTAATTAATATGGGAAGAACGATGAAATTGAAAGGAGAAACGGCAGAACGGCGACAGTATTACCGTATATTGATTTAATATTTATGGGCCAAAATGAATTCCAATCAGTGACCCCAATATCTCGCCTAGTAACCTTAAGTTTAAAAATGTTATGCCCCTTGGTGCCAGAAAAAGCGCTCCTTTGCTTGGTAGTTCCCCCATAGAAGAACATAGCTAACATATAACAGAAGACTCAAATCACAATTTGTCGAGTTTGAATGAAAATTTTTTGTTAATAAAATTTCTTCGGCCATTCTCCCGCCTTCCCCCATTTTACACCTTTCTTTTTTACTTTTTTCCTATCAATTAATCAATCAATTAATTAATTACATAATCGTTATCCATCCGATGATTTGCCAATTGTTTTCCCAAATCAATTGGCTATATCAAATTAAAAAAGAACAATATTTGGTCTTAAACACTTTGAAGCCATGATAGTGAATGATTCCCAACTCGTCAAATTTTTATTTTTATGTGTCTATTTGTACATCCGATACAATTTGCCTTGCGAATTAAGGACTATCCTTGTATTCAAGAACAAAATCGCAAATGTATAACCTTTTCTTAACGGTAGAAATGTTTCACATTGCTGTCACAGATCTCATTTTGCATATTTGATTCACTTTATAAATTTGTGGCGTTAATTTGACTGTCTATGGACCGGATTTTGCGGGACCCAATCCTCTATTCCGATCCCTCTTTATAGTGACGAAAAAGTGCCAAAATAGTGACAAAATAGTGAAAAAAGTCCAAAATAGTGCCGAATAGTGACATAATTTTCAGCCAAAAATTGAGCAAAAATAATTTTTATTCACTATTTGCAGTTGCAAATGAGTAGGACTGGGATTTTTATGAGCAAAAAAAATAGTTACCTAAAAAAAGTTTTTAAAATTAAAAATTTTTGCCAAGAAAGTAAGTTTTTCAAAAAAATTTTTTTCATTTCATAGGAGTATATTTTGAAAAATTTTAGCTCGATTCTTAGGGGTGTATTTTTTTGAAATTTTTAGGTCGATTCTTAGGGGTGTATTTTTTGGTTTTATTGCATTTTTGTTAAGGAATTTTCCAAAAAATGTCGAAATAGTGAAAAAAATAGTGACAAAACGCCAAAATAGTGAATTTTCACTATTTTAGTGACAAAATCCCAAAATAGTGATTTCTAGTGACCGATAATGACCTCAGAATCGAAAATTTTTAATGCAGAAATGCGTTTTTTGAGCTCCTTTCTTCAAAACAATTGAGCAAAAAAATTAGGTAAAACCTAAAAATATCATCCCTAATAATCAATTAAAAAATTTTAACAAAATTTAAAAATTTTCGACGGCATTTGTCGGCACCACCGGATCAAATTTCTTTATCAGATCATTCCATCACGCTGATCTTGGCGCCCCAATACACTGGAAAATTAAAAATTGGAAAAATTATGCAAAAATTCAGCTTCTTACAATAATAAATAATTTGTCCCTCCGTTTACTTTTTCTTTTTCGATGTTGTTGTTAAAAAACCCCGAGACTTTTCTCGAGTCGAGTCTCTCTAGTAAAAACTGTTCGCATCTGTCGGGACTAGGGTTCGGACCCCGTGGGCGGGGGTGGCTTTTTGCGGGGGCGGGGGTCAGAGTCGCGGGGGCGGTGGCGGGGCACGATAGTTCCGCCCCCGCGGGGCGGGGGCGGAGGTTTGATTTGAATTAGCTCCAAAAAATCTCACAAAAAAATTAATTTTTATGAATGATGTGTTGGCTCCACATTCCTTTAGTCGATGTATCGCCTCGATTCAATTCCTTTTGGCATAAATTATACAGATTTTGTCTAAAGAATGACCAAATTTATTGGTTTATGCTAATTTTTTAAGAAAAAATAGGTTTTTTGGGGACCGGTGGTGCCAATAGGCGCCGCCGGAGGAATTTTTTCTTAGGGGTGTATTTTCACCCCCGTGCCCCCGCGGGGGCGAAGGTCGCGGGGGCGGGGATTGCGGGGGTCAGAGTCGCTGGGACGGGGACGGGGGTGAGGCCAAAAAACCTGTCCCGCCCCCAGCGGGGTCCGAACCCTACTCGGGACATTTATATTTTATGTTCATTTTTTAAAATTCTCCGCTGCTTCTCTTCATTTGGTCCTTCCCTTTTCCATCTGTTGTTGATTAAGCTGTGATTCGATTCATTTTGATCGTTTATTATCCCTTTTTGTCTTTATCCTTTTTTCTCCCAGTGCAAATGCCAACAGAATGTTTGTTTTGGCTCACAAAATTTGGGTTTTCTTTTTCCATAATAAATAAATTAATTGTTTCTCTTTGATTTCCTTTATATTTCGCCTGCGTTTCGTTCATTCCATTGTTACTTTTGTTTTGTTCAAATAACATATGATTTTTGCTCAATTTAAAACGATTTACTCGGGACCGAGTCGGGAGGGAATTCTTTGTTCTCCCAGGGTCCCGGTTTTCGAAAAGGCCATTTGCCGGACCAACCGGGAAAATAAGCACTATAATTTATCTTATTGTTGTTAGTGGTTAAGTCTTTTGTGCTTCTTCTTCTTCTTTTTTGCTTGTATTCTATCCCCTAATAGAATAGGAAATTTATTAAACAATTTAAATAATAATAAATTTCTTCTTTTTTATTTAAACAACCGAAACCATTGAAAAAATGAATTATTTGAAAATAATTTAAATTTAAATTTGATACTAAATTTAAAAATTGTTTTAACTTTTGGCTTTATGAATTAAAAACAAAAGAAATTGGTTTTCATAAAAAAATAATTAATAAAAATCTTTTTTCCTTGAAAATTCCCGATTGATCCCGGTTGAAAATCCAGCAGGTCCCAGTCCCGGCTTTTCTATTCCAAGAAGCATTGTAAATATCAGAAAAATTTGTCAATTATTTATGAGTTTTAAAATGCTATATTAAGAATTAATGTAAAAGATTATTAAGTATTGTGGATTGATTATTTATGCATTTATAAAAGGAGGAATGGGAGATGATAAACAATGGGCTGGGAAATTTCCCAAAAATTAATTCCAATTTTGGCGGGGGGAATTAATTACAAAATATGACAACGTTCGAAAAACTGTTTGCCATCAGCCGCAAGTTTTCCCATTGTTTCTGCCATTTGCGGAATCTCGACTTTCATCAATTGAGGCAATGGCAGAAGAAAACCGAGGTTACGTGAGCAGTCAATCAAATTTTTGGTGAATTTACTAAATGAATGAGTTGGGATTATTCTTATTTGTTTGTTTTAACTGACATTCCTTTCCCAACTTCCGAGACTTACTTTACAATTGCCTCATCGACGGACGAAGGAAAGCCAACGGCCCAACTTTTGAGTTCGCCCGATCGGTAGAATTTGCAAAATCGGCCTTGGTCGAACTTTCCCTGATAGTGAGATGATGTTTTTGTTTATCTCATTCATTTTGCTGGTTGAACCTGTTCTGTCCCGATCATTCTGTGCTCGCCAAAACGGAACGACTGCTCCTCCGTGGAAGTTCAGTGGCACGACATTGTTACGACCGCTCATTTTCACACCAAAACTCTTCAGAAATTCACCAAAGCCTTTCGCGTGGCCAATTTGAAGCGCCACACACTCAATAGCTTTGAAGCGCATGCTTTTGTATTCATTTCCCTCTTCTCTAAACCCCCCCCCCACCATTTTTGCCAATTTCCGTTCAGATTCGGTGCTTTTGTGTATTTTTGGTCTTTTCAATTTTCCTCCGACCGACCACTCATCCTTTGCTATTTTCAATTTCATTTTTACCCATTTAAAAGACGAACCTTTGCAAATAATCCTATTGCACATTCGTTCTGCAGCATTTTCCCCTTTTCAGCTCAATTTCCCAACGGAATGGCCTTTTCCGCGGACGAAGACAGTGACGTGGAAACGGACGCAAAACGGAGACTAACGGACGCAAATCAAACAAAGGCACAGCAACGCAATGGGAACAGCGGCACAACGCGGACAGAAGACGGAGGAGGCGGAGAGCAGCAGACGGAGCAAAGCGGGGAAGGGCGGACGCGGATGTTGAACTTCGACTGGGGCACTCTCTGGTTGCCCATTATGCTGATCTGCTCAAGAAAATGAGTGATTGGCATGCCTTGGACAGGTTCGTCATGCTTTCAGCCTCAAATGCCATGCAATGGATCGAATACAGGTGAGACCCAACCAACAATCGCACATGCGTTTTGTCCTACAACCCTTTCTCCAACCGCTGCAGTATCATCGCCCACATTATCTCCGCCTATTACGGTGTTTCTTATTCCGCCGTCGATTGGACTTCGATGGTTTACATGCTCACTTACATGGTGCTGATGTTCCCCGGAAGGTCCGTTTGAACGAAGGACAGCTAAAGAATGTTTTTTGTTAAGTTGGTTTCTTGAGAAATTTGGCCTTCGGAAGTCCATTCTGATCGGTGCCTTCGGCAATTGTTTCGGCGCCTGGTTGAAAATGCTCTCCACAGCCCCGGGCACTACCAAAATGTCATTGCCACTAATTACCTCCCTTTCAGATCGATTTTGGCTTACATTTATTGCCCAAACAGTTAAATCGAAGTTCATCCAACCCATCGCTAATTGCCCTTTTAAATTCAGATCGTCGGTTCTTCCCAAGTGTTTATTCTTGGAATTCCCCCGAGGCTTGCGGCGGTTTGGTTTGGACCTGAACAAGTCCTTCCATTGTCCTTTTCCACTTGGGTTTTATTTGGGATTTTAAGGTTTCCACCGCTTGTGCTGCCGGTGTTTTTGGGAATCAGGCAAATGTTTTTGGCATTTGATTGACAACAATTGTCACCTTTAGCTCGGAATTGCCATTGGCTTTGTGCTTCCCCCGTGGCTTGTCCATGAAAAGCACGTCGCGTGCGTTCCTTTTTTTGTTTTGCTCATTTGTCCGTCCGTTCCTTCCTCCGGCACTTTCAGTTTCGATCTGACTGTCCTGTTTCTGGTTTCCGCCCTCTCCAACACCGTCATCTTCCTCCTGACCATTCTATTCTTCGATGAACGTCCCCGCGTCCCTCCGTCCGTCGCCCAAATCCGAGCATTGGACCAATCTTTGGACCAAAACTTTTCCCAATCAGTGCAAAAACTGATGTCCAACTCCAATTTTGTGCTTCTCGTCATCACTTATGGTCGGACATTCGTTTTTGCGTTTCTTTCATCCGCTCTTTAGGCATAAATGTCGGCGTTTTCTATGCCATTTCGACTTTGTTGAGGTCGTCGTTCCTCAAATGGGTCATTAATATTTCCGTTTTGTTAGCCAAATGATTCTCCACTTCAATCCGTCCGCGCAGGAAGCGGCCGGCACTTGCGGCGTTTTAATTGTGCTCAGCGGAATGCTCGGCTCCGTCACCTGTGGCTATCTGCTGGACAAATTCCATCATTTTAAGTGTGTCCCCGGCTTTTGCTCATTTATCCGTTTTCCCAAGGGCGACCACTCTCGTCGTCTACCTGTTCTCCTTCTTCGGCATGGTGTGTTCGCGTGCCTTCCTCCTTTCTCTCACTTTTTCAGGTGCTCTTCACTTTGACTCTCGCCCAAGTGCCAATTTGGGGCCTTTTCATCAATTCCGTTCTGCTCGGGTCTCTCTCCCCACTTTCCTTCGTTCGTTCACTTCTCTCCCTTTCTCAGTTTCTTTATGACCGGCTATTTGCCGTTGGGCTTTGAATTTGCCGCCGAATTGACCTTTCCAATTGCCGAAGGCACCACTTCGGGACTGTTAAACGGTTCTGCTCAGGCATTTGGCATCGGAATGACTTTTGGCATGGGCTTGGTAAGTGTTGGCATCGGTTTTCTTCCCATTGGCACTTTCGCTGGCTGGCCTTTCAAGGTGATGCATTCCCTGTCGATCCTTTGGTGCAATTTGATCATGTCCGCATTCCTTCTGATCGGCTTCTTTCTCACCGGTTTTGCCCTCACATCCTTCCATTTAATCTTACCCAATAAATCCCTCTCAATAGCAATTATCAAATCGGATTTGAGAAGGCAAAGGGCACACAACCAACAGCAGGCATTTTTATTGGGGGGGGGGCAAAGAATTCTTTTGTTTATTTTAGCGAACGGAAACTCAAGACACAACGCAACCTGATCAGTGATCAGACCGAGGGCCGATAAAATTCTCTCTAAGTCAAATTCGCCAAAGGAAATGATCTCCCACAAACCCAATGAATTAATAAAGATACCAATTAACTCTCATTCGACCATAATAATTAGAGCTCGGCGCGGGATGGGACCCGCGCGGGATTTTGTGGGATCACAGTCCGCAATTCCGCATTTTTAAGAATTGCGGGATTAATCCCTAGGATAACTTCACTCAAAACTTTTTCGGGCTCAATCTCGCAACGGAACCCGCAACTTTTGTTTTTGTGCGGGATCCTACGGGATCCGCAATGTATTTTTTTGAAGGATTTCAAAGATAAAAATCTGGCTTCTATTCTTAGATTTATCCATTTAGTAAATAAGCTTGAACAATTTGTTAATTTATCTTTTTGAATATTTCAATTTAATTTTTTGCAATTCCTTGCGGGACCCGCAAATTTGAAATGCGGGATTAATCCCGCGGGATCCTTTCCCGCAAAATTTAATTCAAAATTCGCATTGGAATCTGCAAATTTGAAATTGCTGAGCTCTATTAACATACTATGTTTCCTGTAATAGTATGAAACGGGTTTATCATTCCCCTTGAAAATGTCTTTTAATGAGGGGGGGGGGGTTCTATTAGGGAAAATGGCAAAAAACACTTATTTTTTTTCTCACTTTGTCAACGCTTTTACAAAATGTTTCTTTCCCAACCTTTCCCTCATTCATTTATTGTTTTTATTTTGACAAAATTGGCTCCAACAGTGACGACCCCTAACTTTTTCAATTCGGGTAATTGTAATTTTGAAAAGTGCAATTAGAAATAAACTCCAATTGTTTTTTATTTGTTAATTGATTATTGCTAATTGACTATCACATTTTAATTTGTTTGATTGCCTTTTTTCCTTTTTCCTCCAATTGTTGTTTCACACACCGTCCGAAAAAACGAGATGTGTACCAATAAATAGAGCGGTAGGGGTCAACTCCGTCTTGCCAACTCCGTCTCGCCAACTCCGTCTGGGCCAACTCCGTCTTGGGGCCAACTCCCTTTCAGCCAACTCCGTCTCGCCAACTCCGTCTGGGCCAACTACGTCTAGGGGCCAACTCCGTCTCAGCCAACTCCGTCTCGCCAACTCCGTCTTAGTGTATAAGGGGCCAACTCCGTCTCAGACAAAAAAAAAATATTTAAAAATTTTTTTCGACGAATTTTTCAAAAAATATACCCCTAAGAAATTAAAAATTTTCTCAAAAATTCATCTGCAAATCTATTTATTTATTTTCATGTTCTGATTTTTAAAATTATTCATCAAAATATCGCTTTGGCTTAATTTTGTTACTTTTAAAAATAAATTTACCGTTATCATTTATTAGTATATACTTACCTAACAGTTTAAAGTACCATTAATTTTTTAGCCTTGCGAAAATGGAAAATGCTGAAATTAAATCTCAACGAAAAAATAAAAAACTCGAACATGAAGGCTGCCTGTATGTCTTCCATTTGTTGAACGCCGATGGTGACGTAAAATTTTGGCGCTGTGAACATCAGCACGGCGAATTCAAATGTCGAGGGCGCATTCACACAACGCTCAATGACGTCGTTCTGAAGACAATTGGTATACACACGTGCAACCTCAGCGCGGCAAATGTCGTCGCACAAAAAATCACCACCGGCATTAAACTCACGTGAGAATTTTTTAAAATTAATTTTTAAATTCTCAAGACGGCCAAGGCGATACAAGCTCGCCTGGCCAAGAAAAGTGAGTTTTTTCACCATTTTTACTCAAAAATTTTTTTTTTAATTTCAGCCGCTCCACAGCTGAATCCCAATGCCGAAATGCCACCGCAGGACGAAGCAGGGCCGTCAACATCTGCTGCATCGGCCGAAGAAGCGATGGAGCCACCACCACCAACTCCAGCACCAGTGCCAACGCCGGAGATGGACGAGGAAATTTTGGAATTTGGCTTTCCGCTGCCATCGACATCTGTCACACCTATCGGCGATTTGGTGCCGTTTTCGACAACACCAACTATAGTAATTTAAATATAAATTAATTCCCGCCGACGAATTGAAGCTGGTGAGTTGATGGAAGGGGCTTTAAAATCTTATCCAACTAATTAAGAGGGAGGAGGAACAACGGGAGCAAGCGGAGGAAGACAAAACGAATGAAGAAAGTGATCAAGAAGCTGACGCCGATGTCGTTGACTGATCGAGGATTAATGGTTTTTATTTTCATTACAAGCGGTAGATAAATTTTTTAAAAATTTGTAAACAATTTTTAAATCATTTTGGTCACTTTTCCTTTTATTTATTCATTAAAATCATCGAAATACATCAATAGCATGCACTGGGAATCGAACCTGGGACCCACCCCCCCTTTGGTGACCTTCTCACAGACCACTTCGCCACACACAAATCTTTTATGGTACAGCAGCTCAGTTTCCGGACGCCGTGTTCATTAATTAGCTGTGTTTCTTCGCCTTTCATTGTTTGCCTTTCGCTTCATTTTGTCCCCTTCCGTCTCCGCCCCTTCGGCGTTTCTCCCATTTCCTCCCCATTGGCGCCGCTTGCGCCCGCTTTCGTACTCAATGAACGGCCATCAGCAGCAGCAGCGGAAGAAACGCTTTGCATTTGTTCATTGTCCTCCTAAGATTTAAACGGCTAAAATTAAGCAAAACGACATAAAGGGAACAGAGAAGAAGTGAAAAGGAAGGGAGAGAAAGGAATGGAGAGGGAGGAAAAAAGAAGGGCGTCTGACAAATGCGGCATTTCACCCTCACCCTCCTTCGCCCCCCACCCGCCGCTTTGCTCCCTTTTTTCGTCCAGTTGTACCTCATGCACAAATTTGCATTCGTCTCCTCTCAAACATTCACCCGCTGGAAAAAGCGACAATTGGATCCACTGAAAAAAGCGATGAATCTATTTAAAAGAAAGAAAGGGGGAGGGGGAGGAAAAGGAAGGGAGAGCTGCTGCTGAAGTTTTCTAATTCGTCAGCGACAGTCGAAGTTCATTAATTCCATGGGCGTACAGACACGTCTCCGCACGGAGACAATGCCCTTGCATCAGCCAAATATTGCAAAGTGCGCTTTTCTTTGACGAATGTTTGAGTGAAGTGACAGTCCTCATTTTTCTAGAAAAAAGCACAAAATCATTCAAAAAAGTAGAAGGAAAAACAAATTTATTTACAAACCAGAGTTATGCGGTTTTATTTTTATTAGAATTGGTATATGTTTTTAAAAGCAGCCCTTGACCGGGCATTCTAAATTCAAATATCTTTTTTTTTAAATTTTGTACCTAAATTTCTTAATAAATTTATTTAAAAAACCTATGGATTTTCCTTGGTGGTGCTTGTCGAATTTCCTAAGAATTTTACCACTAATTAAAGGCCAGAAGATGACCTCTTCAAAGCACACTGACAATCTACATTGTCTAATATTTACATTATTATTAAAGCATTCTAAAAATAAATAAATTTTCCAAAATTATTGCTTCCTTTCGACGGATTGTAAAATGATTTCATTTCGGTCAATTAAGCGGTTAGTGAATTTTCCCGGGGATTTCGTCGTATTTAATTCGGAATATGTCGCTGTGTTTCTCTCTGAATTTGTCCTTTTGTTGGTGCTTGTTAATTCTGTCCATTCCTTCACAGAATCTTTATTTACTATTTATCAGTTAATTATTGGAATTGTAATTCCTTTTTTCCTTGGCCTAACAAAAGTAAGGAGCATTTGGCCTGGGAGAAAGACACTATTAACTATTAGCACTTATGTTATCGCCTCTATCAATTAATTATCCTAAATCATTTTGTAACGTTTGCATTGTTAAAACAAATGTATTTTATTACTTATCATTGTATTCCTCGTTTATTAACACAAATAGCAAAGCATTCGATTGATAAAAATTGGGCCATCAGATAAATAAAATTTAAATTGATTTAAATAAAATTCATTGAAAAGTTAATTGGAAAGAAAAATTACCTAAAAATGTTTTTAAAACGGTAATAACTTCTCGACGTTTCTCTATTGGCTCATAATTTGTACAACATTTTCTATTATTCCACTCCCAAATAAGCAATTCGTTATTATGTCCAATATTCGTTCAATTTCGACGCCAAATGCGCCCGCGGCGATTGGGCCTTACAGGTTGGCCAAATGGGGGAGGGGAGGGCGAGGCCTAATAATATTTTTTAAATAATGAAGAGAATTATGCATTTATTAAAGACTGTCTATGGACCGGATTTTGCGGGACCCAATCCTCTATTCCGATCCCTCTTTATAGTGACGAAAAAGTGCCAAAATAGTGACAAAATAGTGAAAAAAGTCCAAAATAGTGCCGAATAGTGACATAATTTTCAGCCAAAAATTGAGCAAAAATAATTTTTATTCACTATTTGCAGTTGCAAATGAGTAGGACTGGGATTTTTATGAGCAAAAAAAATAGTTACCTAAAAATGTTTGGAATTTTTTCGAAAATTGAATTCCTATAAACAACTTTATTTATGAAAAAATTTTTTAATTTTCTTTTTTTAAAAGGGGGGGGGCTACCATGTACACTATTACCAAATGTTCGAATCCGGGTTCGGGGTTCAGAATTGGTCAAAAATAAGGCCGTATTCGTGCTCAGCACCTTAAAATAGCCATAGAAAAATTTTTTCTAATATTTTAAAAACAAAAAAATGGGACCGTGAAATTCCACTATTTTATTGTTTTGTTTGCTCAGTCAAGATTTCTAGTGACCGATAATGACCTCAGAATCGAAAATTTTTAATGCAGAAATGCGTTTTTTGAGCTCCTTTCTTCAAAACAATTGAGCAAAAAAATTAGGTAAAACCTAAAAATATCATCCCTAATAATCAATTAAAAAATTTTAACAAAATTTAAAAATTTTCGACGGCATTTGTCGGCACCACCGGATCAAATTTCTTTATCAGATCATTCCATCACGCTGATCTTGGCGCCCCAATACACTGGAAAATTAAAAATTGGAAAAATTATGCAAAAATTCAGCTTCTTAAAATTTAATTTTTTCGTGGCAGCACTGCCGAAGAACGGACGAGTCGAAATCGAAGCGGTGGCAATCATTGAGGACACAAAGCATTAAAAGAAATGAAAGTGACGACGGAAAAAATGCCGAAACCCACACCCCCCGTGGGCGGGGGTGGCTTTTTGCGGGGGCGGGGGTCAGAGTCGCGGGGGCCTCAAAATCGTGTCCCGACATTTGCGGCCCCGACATTTGCGGCCCCGACATTTGCGGCCCCGACATTTGCGGCCCGACATTTGCGGCCCCAGCCAATTACCGACATTTGCGGCCCGACTTTTGCGGCCCGACATTTGCGGCCCCGACATTTGCGGCCCATTTCTTAAGTGTTATTTCCCGACATTTGCGGCCCCAAATTACTCTTTTAAAAATTTAACAAAAATTAACCACTTTCTAGTTTCTCTATATATCACAGTGAGGTCAGTTATAGTTATTTGAAAATTCCAATTTATTTGATTTTAACCAAATTTTTCTTTTCAAAATTTAAAGAACATTATTCTAATTTTTCAACAAAATTGGGCTTACTCAAGGCCCCAACAAAGCTTGAACTTTCCATCCATTCTACTAATCCTGAATTTCTACAGTATCGGCCAGTCGATACTGTAGAGCTCTGAGGTGCCCTAATAACGTTTCGTCATTCCTATTTTCATCGTTATCATAACGCAAAATCAAATTTTTGATCGCTCTGTCATTTTCCACATATTTTTTCTTCCTTGTTTCAGTCAGGCCCCTTGTGGGGTCCAATTCAAATGGCTGAATTCTGTTTCGCTGTATTCCTCCTCCTCTTTAATTCCGTTTATGAATCTTTAAAATTAAAGTCTCGAGATTAGAGCTCTTAAAATTCACTTTGAAAGAGCTGGATGCACGCCTCGAAATCTCTTTGCAAATGAGCAGTGCCATCTAATTTTGGCACCCCACAAATCTGACCAATTTCAAAATCTGCCATGACAGATAAAGGAACAATGCCTTCCAAATTTTCATGCATTACAGTAAAAGATTCTATTGAAAATTTTATTGAATAAAGTGGTTAATTTTTGTTAAATTTTAAATGAGTAATTTGGGGCCGCAAATGTCGGGCCCCAAATGTCGGGAAATAACACTTAAGAAATGGGCCGCAAATGTCGGGGCCGCAAATGTCGGGCCGCAAAAGTCGGGCCGCAAAAATGAATTATTTGAAAATAATTTAAATTTAAATTTGATACTAAATTTAAAAATTGTTTTAACTTTTGGCTTTATGAATTAAAAACAAAAGAAATTGGTTTTCATAAAAAAATAATTAATAAAAATCTTTTTTCCTTGAAAATTCCCGATTGATCCCGGTTGAAAATCCAGCAGGTCCCAGTCCCGGCTTTTCTATTCCAAGAAGCATTGGTAAATATCAGAAAAATTTGTCAATTATTTATGAGTTTTAAAATGCTATATTAAGAATTAATGTAAAAGATTATTAAGTATTGTGGATTGATTATTTATGCATTTATAAAAGGAGGAATGGGAGATGATAAACAATGGGCTGGGAAATTTCCCAAAAATTAAGAATTTTGACCATATTTTTAGCAGATTTTCATTAAAAAAAATTCATAATTTTGTGGATTTTCGAAAAAAATTGTAATTTTCTAGCTAAATTTGGGTGAGATTTCTATTTGATACTCTATTAAAAACCAAAATTCAAATTAAATAATTGCCAAACATTATGCCAATTTATCAAAATTAAAAAGATTCTGAGGATTTTCCCCAAAAGCCTCAAAAATCCTCAAAATTTCTCAAAAAGCCACAAAAATCCTCACTTTCCAAAAAAATCCTCATTGACCTATCAAAAAGCCACAAAATGAGGATAAATCCTCAGATCTGCGAACCCTGCTCAAAATTGACTCGGTGTGTAAATGGCAAAAAGAGGGAGATGATTAATTAATTGACTGTGTTGTTTCTACAACAGCTTATTTTAATTTATTCAATAAAAGTCCAAAATATGTGGAGACAAAGGCTGTTTATATTTTCAGAAGGATGTGATTGTCCAGCAGAAAACATGATGAATTTCAGATCTTAAACGTGAAAATCATTATAAAACGTTTTTTACTCCTTTTTTTCTGAAGGTATGCAATGAATTAGATATCGAAATATCGGATGTTTTGCATCGGTTTCATTTAGTTGTAAAAAATTCTACAGGCTTAGCTTTCATTTGATCCCAAAGTTATGGCCTAACAAACTGAGGATCGTCTTTGGTTGGACGCTCTTACGCCTGTTGGGTATTTAATTTTTCGGTTATAAAATGGTGTCAACCGCCGATTAAAAAGACGGCATAATCATTCACCAGCAGGATGAAATCTTTATAAGTATTAGTATCAAAGCTTAGTTCAACAAATAACAAGGTAAATTGTGTTTTAAGCAATTATTTTGGAGGTTTTTGAGAATATGAAACCGCCGCAAAATGATGGTCGATTTCACGGAGAGCACAGAATGGCTGTGGCTTTTTGTTCATTCATTCGTTCCTTAGAAATTAGCACCGTCCTCCCTTTTTGTCAGCTCAGAGAGTGCACGGCACAACGAACACGAGGCCCGACTCGCCACCGCAATAAGTGAGTCCCACGCATTTGCGACTGAACTCGCAAAATGTGAGCGCTTCGAGACGACGACCGGGGCAAACTTCAGGGGCACGCCTCCGACAAATTCGCTCCTAAAAAAGTAAAACTCAACTGGGAATTGGAACACTTGAGCTGTATTGAATTTTAATTATATTTGAGAATATCCGTTTATCATTCGTAGTACATTTTCCTGGTCCATTAATGCGCAGTCGCCCAGGCGAACTTCTAACCTCCGATAAGTACAACACTCGTTGTGTGAGAAGCAAAAATTCTGTAAAAATATCATTTTCATTTAAACAGTTTACCATAATTGTCGTTTTTTTGTTTGCCTTATTATTGTCTTCGCTTTCTGCAATTGATTTGTCATGCATTATCAAGTGCAAAAGTGTACGGCCCTGCATGAGATTTTCACCATCTGTCAGTTATTTATTGGTCATTAAACATTTTAAAGAAACAAAAAAGTTGAGAGCACCACCTCCCTGCCCATTCGGTGCCATCCTCCCGTTAAGCGAACATGCCATTCGACCATCGGCACCCACAGAGACGCACAGCCCAGACAGCTGACACACACTGACGCATGTGTTCTGGATTTGGTGGCTGAAAGGAAAAAAAGGGATAAAAGTGGGAATTAGAGAGCCATTTTCGACCAATTTGAGAGAGTTGTGGCACAAATTTGGTCCTTTTCAGACTCATCGTCCGGCGAAGAAGTCACCCAAATGTAAGAAGGCGCCTGAAATCGGATAGAAAGGGATGAAGTGCATTGGGTACCGGTAGGAAGGACCTGCTGCGTTATTCCAAAATAGGAAAAAGTGGATGATTCGAAACTGATGAGGCCGGGAAAGATCAACGGTTGCGAGCAGCACTTTGCGCCGCAGGTTTTGTTCAGGTCGCACTCCAAAACAGGATGGGACGAACCAAACTGAAAGGGAATTACACTAAAAACTGATTCCGAGCATTCACTTGGTCAGATTCGGACGGAGGAATGAGGCCGTAAATACGAAAAAGACGACGACGGAAGGAAATGGCAACTTAAAAAGGAAAAATGAAACAAATTGGAATAACAGAAGGAAGAAGAAGCGATGTTTTGGACATTTGCTGACGAATGATTAAAGGAAAATCCATCCTTTTTTGTCCAAAATGATTTTAGCACCATAATACATCGGATGGCAATTGGAAATGCACCAATTCGACGGAAAAGGCGCTACTATACTTTCAGTTTACATTCAGAATGACGCGCACAGTTCAGAATTTCGATGGCAAATATAAAAAGCCTAATTGTAAGGAATAAAATGACACACTTTTGTCTTTTTCGGTCCAGCAAATGGACTGAGGAGGAGAATTCCAATCGTCGAAATGTAATTTCCACGTGGGGCGAGCAGGGCAAGTTAAATCCCAAATAAACACATGACCTGAAATTGAAAGATTGGCTGACAATTTAAAAGATTATGGACCAATTGGAGAAACAGCGGCAATACGACGACCCCCAGAAAAGGGGCTCCAATTTAAGCATAAGAGCGGAATTGATGGATGGGGGGCGACACCCGAGGAAGGTTCTGAAAAAAAAAAGAATGAACAATTAATTAATGCACATTACCAAGCGTTGTTTTTGTCGCTTCGTCCGTCCTTTCATCCGCTTTGCTCGTTTTTTCTTTTGTGCTTTTATCTCCCTGAAATTGTGTTTATTAATACGACAAAATTTGAGAAAAATTCAAAACGTAAAAATGCTTCAGCGATCCGGAAGTCAACAGTTCAGTTTCAGTTGGCACTTCCTATCATACTCCGAATGGATCATCATTAGCATTGATAATAACAGAACACATAAATTACTAAACAAAAGAGCAGCCAGGGAACCCCGAACCCATGGCAAAGAGAGACATTCGGCGGAAAGAACCACTGAGACATACGGATATGGAACAGCTAATTTGACAAACATTTAAAGTGCTGTCATCGGACATTGGAGGATGGACTAAAGAAAACATTGCATCCGACTCAAAAACGCATGGCAAAGAATTGTTGACATCTCGGCTTTGAGATTTTTCGACGAGACTTTCAATTTCCGATGGAACGCTAAGAGAAAAACTCAAATTAAAATTTGAAAAAATTAGATGTATATTATTTACCTGTAAATGTTTATGCCTCCGCTGTGGGTACCAACCGCTAACAAGCCCAGAGATTCCTTTGTAAATTCGGTAAAACTTTGGCGAGATGTTGAAGGGGTTTCAGAGTGATGCAATCTTTGAATGGCACGCTAAATTTAAGTGTAATTTGATGAAGCTTGAAATAACATTCTGTACGGGTAATGTTCGGAAGGATTCGAATTCGTCGTCAAATATTGGACACCAATTCAGTGAACAAATGTGCTGGGCCTTTGGGACACGCAACAAACACTCAAACCGTGCTATTTCACTATAATGAGCGGAGTGTGGCTTATTGGCATATTTTGTGATTACTTGGGATTCTTCGGATTGGTCGTCCACAGTTGGACAAATGCGTCTTGACTTTCGCTTTCCATCTTTAGCATTTTTTCATCGGCGAAAGTGCCAATGGCAATCAGTTCTCGTCCTTTAATAACATTTAATGCTTTTCAACCGAATATAAATTATTATATTATCCTTCACCAGGGAAGAAGAGCAAAAAAAAATGTCCGGGTTCTCCCCAAAGAAATTTATTTTGGTTACGGGCCTGACATGACCCAAAAACCTACTTTTTAAATGACAAAATCTTGATCGATCCCTACCCTTTTATTTTATGTGTTCACCTTTTTTTGTCGCTCGTGGGCAAATTGCCAATGCAGACAAAGGACCACCGCAGAAAAAGGCTTGGGCAATACGTTGATGACATTTTCCCTGCCGGAGAACCAAACGGTCGGGAGTGGGCACTGAACCTGACAAAATCAAATTCGAAAGTGAGGGAAGGCAATCAATTTGCTGACCTGAAATGCCATTCGCATTTTCTCGCTTCATTCGTGGATCCATTGGTGGTGGTAAACTGTTGTAGATGTCAACAACCTAAGAGAAAGCACAACAAAAAATGCGTAATCAGATGTAAAAGACATTTCATTCTGACCTGAGCACTTTCAAATCGTTCCGCAACAGCAGGCGCAACATCCACTTCATAAGTGAAAGTCCGAGCTGTGAATATGGGCAGTCGGGCACTGACTGTGAAAGGGAGTGTCTGGGCACCGGCGGCGGAGTGCCCTTCGTTGGCATTGGCCTCCTCGTCATGTCGCCTTGTGAATGTGGGCGGCTGGGCACCGGTGGTGGAGTGCACTTCGTTAGCATTGGCTTCCTCGTCGTGCCCTTTCTTCGATCGTTGGTCCGGTGCTTTGTCTGCTTCTTTTCTCCTCTCATTGCGCTTCTTCTCCTCCCCCGTCGACCCATTTGTTACTTGCGGAGTCGTAAATTCCCTCTCCGTTTGATTTTCACTAATTTCTCTACTTTTTGCAATTTGAAAATTGTCCAATGAACTGAAAAATGTTTGGTATTAATTATCAAATCACGATCATTTGTTTTGCCTCTTCGATTTGTTGCCGCTGAATGTTCCTTCCCTGGCGAGTGAGGAAGAAGTGCAGGGACGGTCAGAAGCCCATTGAAAGGAATTACGTTGTGAAGACGGTCGAACGAAATGCGAGGAATTATTGGGTGGGGGAGGAACAGACACAGTGTCAAGAAAATTGGCGTGAGAATTTTTTAAAATTAATTTTTAAATTCTCAAGACGGCCAAGGCGATACAAGCTTTGATAGACTCACTTCAACTTTCGGCCTTTTAAAAGTTGGCAAAGAAATTTTGGTGACGTTTTGCTGCGGTGTTTTGTCTATTTTTTTGGGTATTCTGAATGGTTTCGGAGTGACAACGTTTGTCTGTTGTTGGCCCATCTCCAAATAAACATTCAGTGAATTGTTCGTTCGTCGTCCCACGGCGTCGTTTTTCTTTTCGCTAAGCGATCGTTGCGTAATGCTTTCGTCCACGAGGGAATGAAGCCGTTCGTTGAGCGTAATCGCTATAGAGAAGAGTCAAAATTAGCCGGAAAAGATAAAAAAAGACAATTTTTTACAGCCAACTAGCTTTTTATTCAGCTTATTGTTAAATTGGGGTTTCCAACAAAAAATTACGTTTTTCGAATTTGGCCAACGGCACTTTGGGCGGACGTCCCCTGGGCTTGCGCGGCTCTGCTGGAGCATCTTCAACAGGTTGTGGGTTTATTCGAGGCCGACCTCGCTTCTTCGGCTCCTTTTCTACAGCTTTTCGTCCAGACGCTAAAACGTGGCCAAATGAAACTAATAATTAGTGAAGATAGATTTTTTTTCTCACGCTTTTTAAAAGAAAATCCTTTGAAATCAGCTGGCACCGAACCGCACACTTTCAATTCGATAGAATGAGAGCCCATCCAACGGCTAATGGAACTGAACGGCAGGGACGGTCCCAGGTTTTTGGCTTGGGGGGGGGGTACCTCCACCCGGGCGACGACACCCGTTTTTTTGTTAACAGATTTTGTCCAAAAAATGACCAAATTTTGTGATTTTGAGCCATTTTAAGCATAGTTTCATCAAAAATCTGTGGATTTTTTGAAAAAATGTACTCAATGAACGGCCATCAGCAGCAGCAGCGGAAGAAACGCTTTGCATTTGTTCATTGTCCTCCTAAGATTTAAACGGCTAAAATTAAGCAAAACGACATAAAGGGAACAGAGAAGAAGTGAAAAGGAAGGGAGAGAAAGGAATGGAGAGGGAGGAAAAAAGAAGGAAAGAAAGGGGAGGGGAGGAAAAGAAGGGAGAGGGAAGAAAGGAATGGAAAGAGAGGAAAAGGAAGAGTTTAGAACTATATCCCCTCCCTCTCCTCATTTTCCGACCTTTCGCCGTCCAATTCGCTTTTGTCCACTTTCCTCCACTGCGCTGTTTGGCCCTCACCGATCCATGCCACATTTTTCTGTTCCGGTTTTTCCTCCTCGACAATACGATAAATGGACCGTGCACGCGAATTCTTCACAGCCATAAAATAACGGCTGATTTTTGGCATGTCCAACGAGTAATCTTCAGAAACCAAACAACGTTAAGTGGTAAAAAAGTGCAAATTCCCAACCAACCGACGATTGTCCTGTCTGAGTCATAATGGCGGATCCTCTTGAAATGGAGACGCTCGCTCTCCAATTTCCCCTAAAACATTGCTCAAAAATGAGTAAAAATTTCAACAAATGACAAAATGCCCCGGAGATTCTCCTA